>NC_061159.1:48366889-48379389 GCF_022113875.1 Hydra vulgaris
AAGTGAAAGAAGAGCTGTTAGACATGGACGAATGTATTCTATAGCGAGAAGTAATGCTATTCCAGATTATAATTATTTAGGAGAAATGAATCAAATTTGTCAGCACTGTGGTGCTAAGAAATTTCCAGATGAAACACATTTTCTATGTTGCCATAATGGTAAGGTAGCTTTGCCTCCACTTTCACCAATTACACAAGCTTTACAGGATTTGTTTACAGGGAGTTATGTAGATTGTAATGCTAATGCTAATTTTTTAAAACATATTCGAAATTATAATGCCTGCCTTTCTTTTGCTTTTTTTACAGCAAATGTAGTTCAACCAATGAATCATGGGCTTCCATGTTTTAAAATATGTGGCCAGATTTTTCATCGTGTAGGTAATCTTAGGCCTTATCAAGATATTCCACCAATATATTATCAACTATATATTTATGATCCATTTGCTGCACTAAATTTTAGAATGCAACACTATGCTAATGATCTTTGTTTACGTGATTTAATGTTTCAATTGCAAACTATAATTATGGAACAAAGTCCATTTGCTCTTGCATTTAAAAACATGGCTGAAGTAGAAGATGAAGAAATTCGTAAGGCGGCTATAGAAGGTCGCTCAGCTTCTGTTGTAAAAATGTTTTTACTTGAAGGCGGTGATAGACGTCATTATAATCTACCTTTACATGATGAAGTTGCAGTTGTATTTGTTGGCGAAGATGGTGCATTAGTAGCAAAATGTGATATATACAAGTATAAATGTGATAGTATAGTAATATTCTTTTATCATTTTTTAGCTAATAAAATGGATTTAAGACTAGATTGATTTTTGTTTCCTGCTAAACCGCAGTAAATAAAAATTAGAAGGCTATTTGGCCCTGACAGAATATGCTACAAGTTTGTATTAAACTCATTTACACAAAAATGGGATTAAGACAAGTTAGCTCCTAAAATTATCTATATGTACAGATATGTTTATTGCACTTATTAGTAAATAAACTGATTAGTTGCGTAATGAGTTTAAATTTTAGCCATTTTTTAAAGTTGATAATCAATAAATGGAAACGTAATGGCGGTATGGATGAGCCCTCCTTTAAATGGAGGGCTCATCCATACCGCCATTCATTCCGTGTTGGGAGACACCGAAGAAAAAACAGCAACCAAAAGGTTGTAAATGTCTTCTATCAGTAGAGATATTTATGACTTTTTAGTTGCTGCTTTTTCTTCGGTTTTTTTTTTTTTTTTTTCTTTTAATTTTGTAATTTTTTGTTTCGGTGTTTTTTTTTTTATTAAAAATTTGTAATTTTTTTTTTTAAATATATTACGTTGTATATTTGATTTGTTTTAATCTTTTTTAATAAAATTTTTAATTGTCTTCTCACCAATTAAACCTGACTTCAAATTTGAAGCCCTCTTAAATACCCCTCCCTAAATTCTAAAGTCGAAAGTTGAATTGATTCATTATCCAATTATCATAATATAATGATGCTGCATTCTTTTGTTAAAAACAATTATTGGGTACTGCTTTTAAAATTTACCAAAACCCAAGGCAATATATTTAGCTATATAAATACAATTTATTTATCTCGATTCTATTCTTTATCTTTTATGTTTATAGTTTGGCTCCTTAAAGCATTTTATGTTTTACTCTTTTTATTATGAATATTTTAAATCTGTTGTGATGTCTTTTAAATTAAACTAAAGTTTACTAAAAGCCAATATAAAAATTACGTTTTGAACAACACTAAAAAGAACAGCTGCATCCCTACAGCAACTGCTGCAGTATCACAATAGGTTACCAAAAGCAGGTATACTGTTTTCCAGTTGTTGTTTTTCTTTCATATATAATATGAAATATTCATAATACTATAGTACGATTGTTTATATCTTATTCTTTTTTTTTTTTTCTTTATCTTTAAGTGTTAATAATTTTATTCTTTGAATGATTTTAGTGTAACAAGTCGGCTTTTCATTAAAGATATTGGTTTTAAAATTGAACATCATTGGCAAAATGCTTACAAAATTAGGTAGTTTTTAAAAATCTGTTTTCTATTTAATACACTTTTTTTAATTATACTTTTTTAATATACTTTTCTATAACAATTCTACTAATATGGAATCACGTAGCTTTTTAAATATGTTTAATTGTTGTCCCTATCGGTAATAAATATTTTAAATTATTTGATATGGTTTTCTTTACAAAAGGCTATGCTTGGCTCCTCGGTGCTGTAAAAGGCAACTTTGTTTTTTTTAAGAAAAATGTGTTTTATATATGCTTCTGTTTTAAAATATTTTTGTTACATATTTAACTATATATCATGTAAATAAATTTCTTTTAAAGATAAGTAAACTTGATAGTTGCTTTTTTACGGATTTTCAAAAAGTGAACAAAGGTTTAAATATACTTTTTAACTGTCTTTTATGATTTTATCAATTTTATTAAAGCTGAATAATTACTTCAAAAATATTGAGTAAAATCCAATTGCTTTTATTATTAACCTGATCTATACAAAAATTAATGAAATAAAACTAATAATCTTACGCCAAGTTAAAGCAAAATGTATTTTATAAAGTTAGTATAAATATGGATTGGATGTATGCTGAAATAAATATGTTGATACACGTTAGCTATTATAGTAAATCCATATATTCCTTTGTTTTTTTATAAACAAGTTACTGCTGGATTACTAATTAAAAAAAAGTTTGGTTTAAATAATAATCTTTATCATAATATATAGGATCCGTATGCAGGGTAAGCCCTTTTCGGAATTGCGATATATTTTTCAACTTATAGTTTTTCCGGATATCCAACTTCTATGCTGCAAGTTTGGGTGTAATATTTTAGAGGTTTTAAAAAATATATTAATAACATTTAAAAGGTTTAGGTGCGATAGTGACATATTTTGAAGCTCTTCACTCAGTAAAATGAAAAGTTTAAAAAATAAAGAAACGACTCAGCTTAAAGCAAAATTAAGAGTAGAATATATTCCCAATATTTACCTAAACAATTTTACGGAATTTGAAAATTTGACATCGATTTTCTGTGCATATAAGTTAAGTCATTTTGTGGTTAACTTTATCTTTAATGAAGCTAAGAGTTCTCTTAAACTAAGAAGCCAAGAAAAATAAAAGTTAGCTCAACTAAAAAAAATGTATAAATAAATTTATATTTCATTAGAGAAAGTAAATAAAGATTAAATTGACAGTAATAATTTATTTACTACTAACCCGTATTACGGGTTGCTTACTGTATAAATAAATTATTATTTTATTAGAGAAAGTAAATAAGTATCAAATTGTTAATAATGATTTATATACTACTAACCCGTATTACGGGTTGCTTACAGCTAGTTTACATGATTATGACAAACACACTTATTTACAGCGTTTTAATCCTTATTTATGACAAAAAGATGTCGAGAAGTTGTTGTGTTGTAGTTTATACAACCAATTAAAAAAAAAATAATAATAATAAAGAACTTGAGTTTCATCGATTTTCTGAGAATGGAATGATTAAAAGAAAATAGTTTAAGGGTTAAATGCAATAAATTGTGCTGCAGATATGAACTTCGTCGAACAAACAATGGTCTTCTAATCTTCACAATGTTTATGTTTGTTTTGCACACTTTAAATACTGGTAAAATTTTCTTTAAACTTTTGGTGTATATAATAAATAAATTACAATGAATATTAGTTGTTTTAAAGTTAAGAATAATAAGTTCTCCTCGATGAAATGTCAATAAAAACAAACTAAAAACAAATCAAGTCAATAGGAGGATAACCAGACGAAGTATATATTATTGTCTGCCTCAAGTCACTTTGCTAAATTTTTTGACATTTGATGAACTTTTCAACATTATTTAGAAACAAGTGGATTTCAAAAAATTAAATTTATTTGCTAAATTAATAAGTGAAGAAATTACCCAACCCGTAAGAGTTGTCAAATGGGACTTGTACGGGGTTTGGCCGCGGGATCTATATCGGTACCAAACGGACCAAATTTAAAAAAAAAACTAAAAAAATGTCGGCTATTTTTTCTTTTTTCCTCTATTGACCCCAGAATTTTCCCAGAGATTTTCTATTAAATTTTAAAAAGCTAAATCCCCGACAGCACACGACTCCGGGATAGTACTGTGGCAAATCATCGCACACCATTGCGACTATATTGGGACTATATAAATATTGGGACTATACATTAAGACTATATATTGGGACTATATAAATATTGGGACTATATAAATATTGGGATTATATAAATATTGGGACTATATAAGTATTGGCACTATATAAGTATTGAGACTATATATAACTATATAAATATTGGGACTATATTGGGACTATATATTGCAACTATATAAATGTTACTTTCACTCATACAGCAATAAAATAAGTTTTAAACGAATTTGAAAGAATGGAAAAACTTAATAAAGTAACAAAAAGAATTGGATTAGAGAATGAAGTAATAAAAAGAGTTGGGTTAGAGAATGAAGATTCAAAAATATCAGTAAAACTAGTACGCGAAATTTTTAAAGAAATGTTTGATAAACATCAAAAAGATATTCTTAGCATAATTAGTGAAAATTTTAAGCTAACAAGCAATAGAATTAATGGTTTAGAAAAAGGAAACGAAAAGTTAAAGGCCGAGATTAAATTAATGAAAGATTAAAAAACTTAGAACACACGAATAAAGATATTGAAGAAAGTTTAAACGCCACCCAGGAAATCCAAGAAAAAAAAGTTAATGAACTGGAAAAAAAATTAAAAATAAAAGTAGTATTAACATCGGTGATGAGGAAAAAAAATGTTAAGGGAACTTAAGGACAGACTAAGAAGAAATAATCTTCGGATTGATGGAGTGATGGAAAATGAACTTGAAAATTGGAATGACACAGAAAAAAAGGTATTAAATTTGTTTGAAAATAGATTAAGTCTTAATAGCCATATCAACATAGAAAGATCACACAGAACGAGGAAAAAAGAAGAAATTAAGTCAAAAACTATAATTATCAAAGTACTTCACTGTAAGGACAAAGTCAAGGTGTTACAGACGGCTAATAAACTCAAGGGAACGGGAATCTATATAAACGAAGATTTTTCCAACGAAACGCGTGAAATAAGAAAAGGTTTACTGAACGAAATGAAAGAACACAGAAAAAACAGTAAGTATTCCGTTATTATTTATGATAAACTTATTGTAAAAGATTTTAGGAAAAAGCGAACCAGCGCTTAATGACATTCTTATTTATAACTATAGTTTAAAACTTCGATTAAACACATTTAATATATTTTAACTATATTATTTCATATTATTTTATTTTATGTTATACTACTTGTTTTATATTATACTATCAACCTTACTAATGAGCCTAAATACAGTTTTTCAAAACTTAGAATTTTGTACATTTTAAAATAAAAAAACAATATTATTAGATAAAGATTCTGATCCTGATATTAACTAATATAATAATAATGCATTAATTCGAAATATAAAACCAATATACTATGACTTAGAATCTGAGAACCTTACAAAGGAATTGGATATTAATTCGTTTTCAATATTGCATTTGAACATAAGAAGCAAAAAAAAACTTTGACTCATTCAATCAGTTTTTGTCTAAAATGAAAGTTAATTTCCAGGTCATTTGTCTTAACGAAACTTGGTGTATCGATGGATAAGTTGAAAATGACTCAAATTATCAATTACAAAATTATAAAAAGGTTAATCAGTTTAGAAACACTGAAAAGGCAAGTGGGGAATGATGTGTTTTTATAAACATCTTATTGTTATACAAACATAAAAAAGATTCATGCTCAACTAACAGCAATTACGAGTCGTTGTGCATTGAAATTATAAACAAAAATTCAAAAAAAATTATCGTGTACGCTGTATACAGGCCACCTTCTGGAACAATCAAAACATATAAAGATTATGAAAAAAAAATATTTAAAACTGAATGAAGATCAAAGAAAAGCGTATACCTCGTGGGGCGGTTTTAACCGCAACATTCTTGAGTATGATAAAAACAAAAAAATAAAAATGAAGTTACAAACATCACAAATATAACCAGGCATTGTTATTTTAGACATTTTTGATCACTTTTTGGTATTTATAATGTCACATAAGTCCGATAACAATATTGTACAAAAGTTAAAAAGAACATCCAGAAGAATCAATGAAATCACAATTAATGGTTTTCATAACCATTTGTCTCTTAAAAATTGGAATCACATTATAAAAATTACAAACGTTAATTTGTTGATTCGTTTCTTAACGAGTTCCAACAACTTTATTACAAAGCTTTTCCAGAGACAACAAAGTTTGTCAAAACAAAAACACTGCTAAATCCTTGGATAACACGGGGCATTCTCAAATCATCAAAAAGAAAACAGCGCCTGTACAATAAATTTAACAAAAAAAGAACACTTAAAAATAAAATCAATTATAAAAACTACAAGGGTGTTTATGAATCAGTTTTAAGACGTTCTAAAAAATCTTATTATTCTGAACAATTAAAAAAACACATTAAAAATATACAGAAGATGTGTAGCAAATTAAGGAAGTAGTTGGGGAAAAAAAAAAGATATAGCCTCCCAAATAATCTATACGCAAATAACTAATTTATTACAGATAAGTATTTAGTTGCAGAAAAATTTAATCAGTATTTTGTTAATGTTGGTTATAACGTAGCATCAAAAATAGAACACACAAAAATAAAATTTGAATCTTTTTTAAACTCCCATAACACCAACGTAATGAGCAATGATGAACTTACGGAAAGAGATCTGTTAGATGCAATGTTCCAGTTAAAACCCAAAAAAAGTTTAGGATTCGATAATATCAGTACTCTTGTTATCATAAAATCAATAAAATATATAACCATTCCACTCCTACACATCTTTAATCTATCGTTAAAACAACGCGTTTAACCTGAAAAACTTTAAATCGCTAAAATTATTCCAGTTTTCTAATCTGGAGATCTCTCAAGTGTTGCAAATTACAGATCAATTTTAATTCTTCCTTGTTGCTCAAAAATATTGGAGAGAATTATGTACAATAGACTTTATTATTTTCTCAATACGAACATTATTCTTTACAACAAACAGGTTGGATTTAAGTCAGGGCATTCCACTGACCATGCTATTATTCACCTTATTAACGACATGCTTAAAGCTTTCGATAAAAAAAAAGTATAAAGAAGGTGTCTTCATAGATCTCAGCAAAGCGCTTGACACGGTAGATCATCGTATTCTTCTAGCCAAACTATATCATTATGGCATCAAAAGCGCAAATATTGCTTGGTTCAAAAGTTACTTAAGTAATAGGAAACAATAAATATTGTATGACAAAGGAAAATCAAAGTATATGAGAATCACTTGCGGTGTTCCCTAAGGATCGATACTCGGACCACTCCTCTTTATTGTTTATATAAACGACTTGTATAAATTTCTATCATTCTAAGTTCAATTTTATTCGCGGATGATACTAACTTATTTTACCTTAATAGTAACATCGACCTCTTATTTAAAACAGTCAATAAGGAACTTGCAAATTTAACTGAATGGTTCAGGTCGAATAAATTATCCCTAAATATAAGTAAAACCAAATATACTTTCTTTCATAGACTACACGAACAAAACATTTTTCCTTTAAAACTTCCCAATTTATGTATTGATAACTCTAACATAAAAAGAGAACACTCGTGCTCCTTTTTAGGTTTAATTCAAAATTGATAAAAAAATGACGCCTTCCATATTTAATACCCTTTTTCATAAAATAAATCTTTTTACCCTACCCGATTTTCAAATCTGAACTACAAACAACCCAAAACCTATTAAATGGCCACAAAATTTTCAATTGCGAATAGAGAACCCAATTTATGTAATACAAAAATTAATAACGATATAAAAAATATTATTTCCTTTAACCAATTTAAAATAAAACTTAAACAAAAACTTTTTAATACTGACAATGAATAGTTATTTCTAAATATCAAAAATAATATTATATGTTATATTTATTATTAACTGACTGGTTTGCTTTTTCAGTTCTTTAATCTATAGTTGTTAACTATATTTAACTATAAGTAGTTTTAAATTTAAATGTTTTAAAACTAAATTAGAAAAAAATAAAAAATTCACTTACTATTCACTCAATACGACGTTTTCTTTTAGTCGTCTCAAGGTTTTTATATTTCGCTTTTCTCTCCCTTTTTTTTTATTTCTTTAATTTTTTATTTTAAAACTTGGTTTTTGAATTTGTATTTTGCTATTTGTTTCTTTCTTTTTGTTATTGTCTTTTTAAATTACAATTCAAAGGTTTTTATTTAAAAAAGTATAAATATATGTATGTGTGTATATGTGTTTGTATATATGTATATATTTATATATATATATATATATATATATATATATATATATATATATATATATATATATATATATATATATATATATATATATATATATATATATATATATATATATATATATATATATATATATATATATATATATATATATATATATATATATATATATATATATATATATATATATATATATATATATATATATATGTATGTATGTGTGTGTGTGAGTATGTATATAGGTATGTATACATGTATGTATGTGTGCATATATGTGTGTGTATATGTACGTGTGTGTGTGTATATGTGTAAAACATGTATGTATATGTATTAAAACATTATATAATGAAATGTGAAACATGGTTTTAACTTCGGGGCTTAGTGATATGACTACTGTTGTCTTCTTTTTGCTCCTGTCATGTAAATTCAATTTATACGATTCATTATTGTAATAATATTTAAACGGCAAATATATATAAATATATAAAAAAAGGAAAAAAAAAAGATAACGGGGCATTACTGGCACGAGTCTGGTTAGTGACTCATGCAACTTTATATGTACGGTAAATCATCGCAAGAAGTCGCAGTGGCGTGCGACGAAATGCCAGAACTCTGGCGAATAGTCGTAAGCCACTACGACGGCATTTGATTTCGGGACAGCACTGGCCCGATTGCGATGGATACAAAGTTTTGGCCGAATGTCGTTTTGCAATAATTGCCATTGTTTATTTATTTTTTTCGTTATCCACGATGGCACAATAAAAGCAAAACTAAACGTTTACAAGAAATATTTTATTATTACAACTAAATGTTATTATATTTTGGTTTGTATAAAGGTTTGTATATATGTTTGGTTATTATACTTTGATTTGTTTAAATGTTATGCTTATATCATATCAGCATAATTTTTATGCAAAAGATATGCAAAAGATGCTTATTTAGTGAAAAACACGGTTTGTATAAAGTTACATATATCTAACTTTATTAAAAACATTTATTTTTTGCGTAAAAAATGAAAGTTTTTTTATAAGGTTAGATATATCTAACTTTGACTAACACTTTTTTATTTATTATAATATAAGAAAAAAATCTCAAAATATGTAAGTTTATCAACTAAATTATTTATTCGATGAAATTGCAGTTAATTAGATTTTTTTTATATATTATAATAAATAAAAAAGTATTTGTCAAAGTTGGATATATCTAACCTTTTAAAAAAACTTTCATTTATTACGTAAAAAATGAATGTTTTAATCTAAATATTAATAGCCGAATGAATATTATTAGTGCGCATAGTTACGCATTGTTACGCCTAATGCTGCTCGTTTTGTTAATTACGGTTCTGCATTATGTAAAATACACTATTTCTTAGTTTTTAAGTTGTTTCTAGACTTTTCTAAGCGCAGTTATATATTCCACACGGTCTTTCGAGTAAAATCAGCAAGCAAATTGGAGCTGATACACTTATTTTCAAGAAGAATTGATGTTGTTTATTTTTTTAAAATAAAAATTAAAATAATTGTTAGTTTGTTATGTATTTTATTTTTATATGTATATCAACATGTATTTTCTCTTATCAAAAATAGTTGAGAATAGAAAAACAAAAAAAAATTCTTCTGGACTTTGTCAAAAGGGTGTCGTGTTATGCTTCATCTTAAGGTATGTATATATGTATTTAATTTTGATTTTTTAGAATAAGTTAGAACTAAATTGATTGGTAAAATAGTTTTTTTAGTACAATGTTTCTTTTTTAAGAAAACTGTTTCAGTTTGGTTGTTAGTCTTTTTAAAACATTTTAGGCTGTACTTGTTTTTTTTTTCGAGCAGTTAAGAGGAGCTGATTGCTTTTTTTAGTAAGTTCAAGTTATTTTCTCATACATAAACTAAGAATTTTGATTTATTTCAGTCTATTTTATTTTTCCCTCTCTTTCTCTCTCTCTCTCTCTCTCTCTCTCTCTCTCTCTCTCTCTATATATATATATATATATATATATATATATATATATATATATATATATATATATATATATATATATATATATATATATATATATATATATATATATATATATATATATATATATATATATATATATATATATATATATATATATATATATATATATATATATATATATATATTATATATATATATATATATATATATATATATATATATATATATATATATATATATATATATATATATATATATATTATATATATATATATATATATATATATATATATATTTTTTTTTCTCTAAGGATAAATAATAAGGAATAGAAAGTTGAGAAAATTTCTTCAGCAATTTGTTATATTAAAAGTTACATGGCTAGTCGTATAAATTTTAATATAACAAGAACAATATTATACTAATATGAAGTTATATATATATATATATATATATATATATATATATATATATATATATATATATATATATATGTATATATGTATATATATATATATATATATATATATATATATATATATATATATATATATATATATATATATATATCCAGACACACACACACAAATTATATACATTTTTAAATATGTACCAGCTTTAGTACATAAAACAATTTAAGTAAGTTATAATAGTGAGCTTTTGAACAAAACGACAAAAAATAATAGCTGATGTTGAATATTGCCTAAATGATTATCAATATCAAGCAATATTTCACATTCACTAAAAGAAGTACAATCATTGTATTTAAAGAGTATATCAGATCGAATATTTTCAACTGAGAGTGTTATTCCCTCACGTGCAAATAATATTGATTGTGAAGTGAACTCTGACAGTTATTTAACAATTTCTGATTCTGAATCTTACCCATTAGAGTCACCAGATTTTGAAACAATTGATGATGTTAACAATGATGAACTAAAAATTGATTTGATGCAGTGGGCAGTTAAGTATGCTATAACCGATGAAGCATTAGCACCTTTGTTAAAATTTTTGGGTAAATTGTTTCCTGATTTGCCGAAAGATCCACGCACTCTACGTCAAAGTCTTTTGTACCTGTTACCAATATAACTGGAGGACAGTATTGTCATTTTGGCATTAGACAAGGTGTTTTAAGTAATCTTCAAGTTTTTTTAAAAAATAGGATTGTATTTCAATTCAAGTCAACATTAATGATTTACCATTGTTTAAAAGCAGCAATGGCCAATTTTGGCCGATATTAGGTTTAATTAAAAATGTGGATAAACAATATTTAACACAATAAAACCCCATTTATAATCGGTCTTTTTTATAGTAGGTCTAAACCAAAAGACTGTAATGAATTTCTAAAAATGATTGTTAATGAAAGTATTGCTTTATTTGATTCTGGTATTAGTATTAATGGTAAAGTATAAAAGTTTGCTATATCAGCTTTTATTTGTGGTACACCAGCCAGTTCATTTATAAACGGAAATAAAGGACATAAGGCCTATTAATAAATGTTATGCAATATATAATGGCATTAATTTGATATCTATTTTTTTTTTAATTTTTAAAAAGTATTGTTTAGTATATTATATACTAAAGAATATTTTTAAAAAAATTAATAAAAAAAATAGATATCAAATTAATCCCATTAAATATTGCATAAAATATTTTAATAGGATTGTAGAGGAGAATTTAAATCGTGATCTTACCAGAGCAAAAAAGTAAGAGTAATTTTATATTTATTTGTTTTAATGTTATTTTTGAAAAAAAACAAAAATATAAGTTCTGGAGTCTGTCTAATGTTTGATTTGTTTGATTATATTAAATTTAAATATAACTATAAGCTTTAAAATATAAAGTTATTGATGGAGAGCTAAATTAACTTGGCATTTAACCGGTGAAGTTGATGAATAAAAATCTAACAAATTTTTTATTTTACAAGCCATAATTTTAAAGGATTACTTTAAGAATTCCGTTTAAACATGCTTGTAATTTAATGTTACATTTATGATTTAATATTATTTCTTTACAAGAAACAGTTTACCTCAACTAGAGTTATATTTCATAGAATTATGTTGACCATGATCCAAATATTGCCATGGGTATAAGATAGTTGTTTGATTTGCAAACTGGATTTAAATTATATTTTCTTTAAACATAATTATTTGCTCTCTAGATGCTTACAAATAATTTATTAAAAAAAAT
>NC_061159.1:48384389-48420197 GCF_022113875.1 Hydra vulgaris
CTTTTTAGAAGAACTTTAATTCATTTTCATGCATCATCATTAATTGCTTAAGTTTTGTTTTAAACTGGTTTAAAGAATAATTAGATTTCAGCTCATTATTTAATATTGTATTCCACAGCTTAGGACCTCGATTTACAATTGAGAATTTGGTTGCTGTATAATGTGTTTTGGATTGAATGTAATTGTTTTTTGAAAATCTGGTAGGGTATATGTGGTTTATTTTTTCAAAAAGTGAATTAAATAACATTGGTGATATTTTTTTATCAAGTTTAAACACGAAGATAAGAATATGGTAAAGGTTTAGTTGATATACATTTAGAATATTAAGTTTGTTAAATAATGTTTTAGTGTGAGAGAAACGGTCTACGTTTGTAATTATCCTTATAGCCTGTTTTTGTTTACTAAACAGTTTTTTTACTTTTGTTGCGTTTGTGCTGCACCAAGCAACGTTTGCATCATTTAAGTAGCAATGAATTAAAGAAAAATATAAGTTTTTTAAACAAGATAGATTTAAAAACTGCTTGGCTTTATACAAAACACCTATATTTTTTGATATTTTATTTTCAATTAGACTGGTACATTAGACTGGAATTAGTTTCAGCTTCATTGCTCTTAAATTTTTTACCAGCGAGCATTCTCTTGAGATCTGAGAACAAGAAAAAGTCACTGGGGGCTAAATCTGGAGAATACGGTTGATGAGGAAGCAATTCGAAGCCCAATTCGTTCAATTTAAGCATCGTATTCATTGACTTATGACACGGTGCGTTGTCTTGATGAAACAGAACTTTTATCTTCTTCAAATGAGGTCGTTTTTTTGCAATTTCATCATTCAAACGCTCCAATAACGCAATGTAATAGTCACTATTGATGGTTTTTCCCTTCTCAAGGTAATCGATGAAAATTATACCATGCGTATCCCAAAAAACAGAGGCCATAACCTTCCCAACCGATTGTTGAGTCTTTCCACGCTTTGGAGTCGGTTCATCGCGTGCATTCCACCCAGCTGACTGTCGATTGGACTCCGGAGTGTGGTGATGGAGCCATGTTTCATCCATTGTTATGTATCAACAAAAAAAATTGGTTCTATTTCGATGTAACAGCTCCACACTGCTCAGAATCATTAATTCGTCGTTGCTTTTGATCGATTGTGAGTTCACGCAGCACCCATTTTGCACAGAGCTTTCTCATATCCAAATACTCATGAATAATATGTCCAACGTATTCTTTTGATATCTTTAAGGTGTCAGCTGTCTCCAAAAACTTCACTTTTTGATCATTCAAAACTATTTTGTGGATTTTTTTCACATTTTCATCGGTAACAGCCTCTTTTGGGCGTCCACTGCGTTCATCATCTTCGGTGCTCATATGACCAGTACGGAATTTTGCAAACCACTTACGAATTGTTGCTTCGCCTGGTGCAGAGTCTGGATAACACTCATCAAGCCATTTTTTGGTATCGGCAGCACTTTTTTTCATTAAAAAGTAATGTTTCATCAACACACAAAATTCTTTTTTTTCCATTTTTTTCACAATAACAAAAATAGCGTCACTACTAGAGCAATATATCACAAACTAATAATCTGATAGCTGTCAAATTTTTACACGTATCTTTTCAAGATTGGTACTAACTAAAAATGGTATGAATTTAATTCTAGCGGCGCCATTTCTTAGAAACGATACGAACTTTTCAGCCCAACTGTTAGATGAGGGAATACAATTCGGTCTTTTTTCTACAGCACTCATATTAATAAGGGTACCAGAAAGAGCTTTATGTACGTCGTCAGCTTTTAAAAACCAACCAAGCATCACTATAACAAAACCATTTGATCTTAATAACTTATGCTGCAAAACCATCTATTAATAAAAAATTTCATTAAAACATTATTTAAGTAGTCACCCATAAAGTGTGTCATGCTGAATTTGACTTTTCAATAAAGATAGGAAATCATTTCCGTTTCTGCACAGTGATCATCATTAAACATATAAATTTAAAATTGTGCAAGGAAAGAAATCTTCTTAGCACTAGAAAAAATCTTATACGACTATTTATTAGTAAGACTCTTTACGGATGACCCCTAATATTATTTATTAGCTTTAAATTTAAAATAATATTTTTAACATACAAGCATGGCTTTTAGCCGGTTCAAGTTTTATAAAAGGAACTGGCACATCAGAAGACCAACAAAGACGTTTTTTAGGAAGACCTATTGTTGTATGAGTAGCACCTTTAGGTCGTGCACAATGGACAACACTTTCAGGCAAGCAAATCTTTTTTAACTGAGTATCTAAAATGAATGTACAAAATGCTACAACTCCATTTTATTCTTACATAATTAATAATTATATTTAATACAATTATCACTCTCAATTGCATTTAATTATTTTGAATTTTATATATACCGACTAAACCTGCTTCGTCCTGCACAACAAAACATTCTTCTTGGTTTTGTTGCGAATTATTGACAGTAACATAATGCTCTGAAGACACATTTCTAAAATTAATCTCATTTCCCTCCTCTTTGTTCAAAATTTCAAATAAGTCTACATCATTTGGTGCTCCTGCATCTGAAATAATTTGATTTGAGACTATAACAGATACCCCTAAGTCTGTCTCAATAAGTTCATTTAACACCATGACTTTGCCATGCTCCCAACCCTTCTGCAATTATTGTAGAAGACCCATTCTCTGTTCAAAAGAAGATCCAGTTGACTCGGAAAAGTTTGAATAAATTCACTAATGCTTGTTTGGACTGTTATAAGTGCAGTTCGGTCACCCATTGTTTATATGTGATCTGATCATCAAAATCAAAATCAAGTCTTCAAATTTATTTTACCAGGGCAGTTGGAACATAGATGAAACATGCAGTTTTAACTATCTATATTACAAACACATATTTTTGTTAAATCTTTGTAATATATTAAATGGCTTTTAGGAAGAGCAGGGCACATCAACTAAGCATTTTGATGTTAAGAACATACAAAAACTGAGCGGCTTCCACTACTATCAACAGTAAGGCACCACTTTGGCCTTAGTTCACAAAACTTGCTGAATCCAACTTTGTGTTCAGGGTATAACTTCTTGAATTCCAAATGAAGTTCTTTTAAACAAATTAATATTAAGAATTTTTGTTTAAGAACTTTAACATTATTTATATGCACAGAAACAAAGTCTTTTTTTCCTGGACATTGTCTAGTGTATTTGTCAGGTTCATATATTTAAGTGACTCTCTGCCTAACAATATCTTCCAAAAGATGTCCTTTTTTAGCCTCAGGTTTAGCAAGTATTCCCTTTTTAATTTTCAGCTCTCCGGCTTTCTTAACAAAATGGTTTAAAACTGAAAATGCATTGCAAGATTTTTTAATTGACCAACTATCAAGAGTTAATGTTAGTAACTGAACTTTTTCTTCATTCAAACTGATTTTTACTTTTTCCTTTATTGCATCTAAAAGTTTGTCTAAATCATTACAGTTAATGCACTTTTGCTTTTTCTCAGATATTATTTCCTTTGGGTCTATATCTAATGCTGATGCCACTAGGTTTGTCATACTTGTTTCCAGTTTTTTAACTTTTTGCTTTCCATATTCTAATTTGTCACGTTTACTTACATTTTTTAGAGGAGATATTTCCAGTAAAGAGTCACTCTTATTTAAAACTGTCTTATTTAGGTCTGAAGAACTAAACTCCTCATCATCAACATCTTTGTCTTCATCTTCTTGAATAAATTTTCTTGTAATCTGTTCAAGTTTGAATTCATTCAAACAGTTAGTGCAAAGTTTTTGACCAGGTTTGATTTTAAGTTGACTTGTTGTTGAAATATCGACTTTAGATAATCCCTTAATAATTTTTTACTTGTGGACTTTAAATGGATTACAGCAGTATTTTTTAAGGGCTTCATATCTAGAAATATAGACTATTTCATGGTGAAAACCTATCTCCTTATTTAGTTCAAAAGTGTGTCTAATTCTTTGAATTAAAACTTTAACATCTGTGTTCACAATATCTTTTAGTTTTATTCTTCCAATCGTTCTACAATAATACGTTTTATCGCAATCTTCATTTAAAACTTTCCCCACACAACATTTAAAAAGTTTAAAAAAAACATAAACATATTAAATCTCAAAGAAAATAACAAACATCAGACACTAATTATGACACTGATTATGTCATTATTATTAGTACAAATTAGGACATTATGTCATTAAAAAGAAAACTGAATATATTCATTCAGAGATAAAAAATATATACTACTGTAATATGACTAATTATTAGACTATGACTATTATACCCTATGACTAATTATTAGACTATGATCTAAAACTAGCTCATGGTCTATTAACATTCTCCTTTTGAAAACATCACTCTCAAAAGGCTACAATCATTTAACAAGATAGAGTATAGGTCATTAAATTTTGTTTTGGTGATTGTCTATATATAGAACCTCAACATTAAAAAGTTTCATAATTTGTTTCAACTGTTTACTATGCCAGCAAAGTCAATGTAAATTATCATAATTTTTAAAAAAAGTGATTTTTCAATAGGCTACTGCATTTGCTAAATTAATTTTTAATGAATAATTTTGATTATTCTAACAAGTAATGACCCTAAGTACACAAAAGTAACAAAAAAATTCACTTTCTTTACAGGTGAGTTTCAACTCATCCGTTTTTCTACGGGAAAGGGAAAGGGAACGAAAAATAATCACGTGAGCATGCGCAGTTTTCTTTTGGACAAATAAAAACTTTTATTACGCATGCTCACGTAATTATTTTTTCCTTTCCTATCCCATTGCCCTTGAAAAACGAATGACTGGAAACTCACCTTAAGTAAGTATAAACTGTAACATGTTAAAGTTTGAAGAAAGATTTATAATGTTGCAATATTTAGCAACTTTTGTTTCAAAAACTGTTAAAAATCAGTCAAAAACAACAGCAATAATGGATTAAGGCATGCACATGAAAAAAATGTAAAAGAAGAAGTACGTCATTTTTTTTCAGTGGTTATATTAAAATCTTTTTAATTGTTTTGTATTTTGTTTACAACGTGTTGTGGTTTCAAAAAAATCTATTAGTTTTTTGATTTAACTTAAAATTAGTTTTAAAAATGACAAAAGTAGAAGACCTAAGAGAAAAAATTATGCACAAATATTTGGAAAATCCCAATAGTAGCTACAACTCGATAGCAAAAGCGTTGCAAATACATCCATACACCGTTAGTCGTGTGACCCAACGTTTTTCTCAAAGAAAATTGATCAAACGTAAATATGGTGGCAGAAGAAAGAAGGGTTTTAAAGATAAAAAACTAGTTAGAAAACTGGTTACCATGTTTTAAGACTAACCCAAGCCTTTCACTAAGGGAGCGCATAAGCATTTATGACTTTCTCATAGTTTTGTTGAAAAAGTTCAAAATAAACATGGCTTTCTTTCTTTCAAAGCACAAAAAGTGTCCAACCGATATGAAACTCAACAAAAAAGTGTAAAAACCCGCCGCAGAAAGTTTTATGACAACTTTATTTCTAAAAGTTTCTGTATTATCGAAGACGATGAAACTTATATCAAGTACAATCATCAGCAAATTCCTGGTGCCCTCTATTACATTGCCAAATGTAGAGGAAAAGCAGCTAAGTAATTTAAATACATAAAATATGACAAGTTCGCTAAAAAACTCTCGCTAAAGTTCGCTAAAAGAACTCTGAGGTGGTATCCTGGGAGCATTATGTGATTTGATATGGAATAACCCCCCTCCTTCATTTTTCAATTTTTTTACCACTTAAAAAAATTCTTTTTAATATCTCAAAACTTTTAATAACTTAAATTATCTATACCAAAAATAATACCATTTGCAGTTGAGGTTTGGTAATATACTGTGATAATTGACAAACCCATACATAAAATTAAAGAACCTTAATTACCTCATTCGCCATTTTATTTGCATTTTTATTACTTTCATTATTGCATAATGTTTGATATTTATCAGTGATACTTATATATCAATATCATTATTGGTTTTATTATTATTGCTAATATAATTATGACTAGCTGAATTGACCCGTAAAAATACGGGTCTTTGTAAGTCTATTCCACACAAACCTTTTCCCTTATTTTCTTAATCTAGCTGTCCGTATCGATAAATACAGATCTTTTCTTCTACTTCTATATTTATCTATTCCATGCCAACCATTTCTTTACTTGTTCCTTATTTCCTTCAATATTTTTTAGTAAACGGTGAAAAAAATTCCGCATACGTATATAGCTTGTTAAACCCCGTTTATTTATTTTTTTTAAAAAAAGTTCTGAACTAAACTACTTCCTACTTTTAGACCAGACATGAACCATGGTTTATGGTCGCGTCCTAGCCATTTAAAATAGTTACTATTTACTATATTTATTATTATTATTATACGCTTAGTTTTTATTAAATACGGTCTTTTATAGTTACCTTTGTATTAGACGGAAACGGTAATGCAATTCTTTAAAACGTTTGTCGCTTAAAGCGTCAAAAGTCATGCAAAAAAATAAATTATAAATTTTGTGGTTTAAAAGTTGAAAAACTAATAATAATATAACAAAAAGTTTGGTAATTTTTAAACGTTATTATTTAGCTCTTACTTATGGTATTTATTTTGTTTTCATTTTACATTTTAAAAAAATGTTGAAGCGCCTAACTACATGCATAACTTTGATAGCTCACAAGTTAAGTGCGCAGTCATCAGAGTCGCTGTGCAAGGCTTCAAATCCGCGCCTAAAAAATCTCAATACATTTTTTTTAATTTTTTTAATCTGGCTATATTTATAGCAAAAAATTGAATATAACAAAAAACCTTTTAATTGCTTTTTTTTTCTCGCCTCCACTGCAATACCATGTGGAGTAGCAGGACGGTTTTATCAAATTCTCTCCTTCTTAGGTTTTAGGACCTTTTTTTTAAAACTATCTGTAGCTTTTTTTGACCAATTATGTGAGAACAGTATCAAAATCATGACACACACGCATCAAATTTTTGCCCCGTTTATTGGTGTTTTTAGAAATCCAAATAATTTATAAAATTTAAAAAAGAAAAACGGTTAAAGTGTATAACATTTAACTTGTTTAAATTCACAAATATTTTGTAATTTAAAGATTCTAAGAAAAAAATCGCTAGTGGTAAATTTAAACCACAACTATTACGTTCAGAAGCTTAGCTCGCTAACCACTCGGCCATGCTGACACATCAAATATCGAAATTTTAAAAATAAATAAAAATTGTTTTTAACGGAATTGCTGTGAATCAAAAATTCAGGAGAGGTTGACGCAATTCAATTTTTAAGTCAAAGTCAAACTATAAAACTTGAAAAATGTTTCAGCATGTTTTATGATTACTTAATTACGTACGTTAGATATTTGCATACACATTTTCTTATAAAAAAAGTTCTGCGACTCTTTCTACTAACTTTCTTATTATATAGAAGATAAATAGATTATAAATTAGTTTTTCACTTAAAAGGACAAATTCTATTCCACATTAACCTTATCTCTATTTTTCCCTCTAATATTTTTTAGTGAACAATAGATTATGTGCTAGAAAAAAAAAATTCACATATGCACCGTTCCCGTATATTTATATTTAAAGCTTAACATGAAGAAAGTAAATCATTTAGTTCAAGACAACATGCACAAATCCTAATCCTCTGTTGATTTATACACACTCACTGTGGCTGGGCGTGTAAAATAAGTAGCTAGGCAAGTCAAATAAATTAACTTGATCTGTTTTTCTGCATAAAACAAAAACAGAAAATGTGAAGTACTTGATATAATGAACTGTAATATTGGATTTAGTTAATTCAATACAAAGTGATAGGAAACTGCAAAATAAGGTAACAACGTGAAAATTATTCAAATACTAATTTACAACAATTTGTATTGCGTTTTATTAAAATAGCTTTATTAAATGGTATGAAGATTGATGATTCTTCTTTTTCGCCTTTAGAAAATGATTAACGATTTGAAAGACTTTTAAATTGATTATAAAAGCATTATCTAAAAACGAAATAAAATCATTATTGATAACACTAAATGCACATTTATTTGTTTTATATTAATTCATTTGAAAAATGAAAAATACGAAACGAAATTTAGTAATATTAAATAAATATTAAACACTTACTTTGTGAGAGTGCTTTTGTAAAAGTCTCTAACATTTGGTTAGAAGGCTGGAAATACTCTTTTTTTTAAAAAATTCAGTTTTATCAGCATAGCTAAAGATAAAAATTCTTATTGACACAAAAAAATTTGGCATTTTTTCTTAAAATATTTCTTGGTTTTTAGTGAATGATTAAGATTAAGTTTCAGTAATGAAGCTACCCAATAATCACCTTTAACGATAGACACCAACGTGAAGGTAAGCCAAGCTGTCTATCAACACAAAACATTACAACAACATTACAGGAGGACAAACAATAACACCAGTAGTGTAGGCGGGATTTTTGTTGTTTCAGATATATATTAAGAAGCTGTTGAAGAGTTTAACTTTGTTATGTCTAAAAAAATTTAGGTTAAGAAAAACACTTTTTTTAAACATTTGTTTCTAAGCATTAACAACATCAATTTTTTGCAAAGTATTTTAATACTATAAACGTGAATACACTTAAGTTTGGTTGAAAGTGCTATCTGAAGCATCAAAAGACCCTGCCTATGCTGAATACACATAGCATAAAATATATTTTACATAACACATTTGCACATAACACAAATCATTCAGATTGCGACTTTACAAACCCACTATAAGCACAGAATAGCCATTAAAATTGGCCATTCTGATTCGCTTATTTTGAAAGAGAGGCAAATCCGCAAAATTGGAATATAAGAAAAATATTCGGCGTTAAACATAAAAATAAAGAAAAATAGTTTGATTTTGTTTACTTTTTGCTCATTAGTTTGTGTTTATTTATTTAAAATTGTTAATAGATTTTGTATTTATTTATTAAAAATTGGACTCCGTTGCTTACTATTTTATTTAATGTGCAATATAATTGTCTTGAATAGTTTCATTATTATTTGTATGATTAAATCAGTATCGTATTGAATCATTAAACGAGTTTATCTTAAATTACAGTGAAAGAATAATGAAATACCATGTCAAATTTTTCCAAAAAGGTTAGCGCAAAAATACTCAAGTATATTCGAATAAAATATAAATTATATAACAATACTTTTAAGACTGCTAAAAAAATACGTTAATGACTTTGAGCATTAGCAACATTTTGTTCAACAGCTAGACTGATATTTCTTTGTCGCTAAACTTTTTTCCGTTTCAAAACTTCAACTTTAGTTGGTCGTCCCATCGGCACTGGTCTACTACCACGTGTCAGACCTTCTCTTCGTCTCGCAGCAGCAGTCGGTTGCGTTTTAATTTGTCCGAATCTTCTTTTTGAGCATAATGCTGTTTTTAATGAAAACAGAGTTGCTAAAGCGCTTTCGGTGGTATTGACACTTTTCAGTCTAAGCTTTAAACTATTAATAATTTTTTTAGAATTGGGATCGATTTTAGCTAAATCTAATAACTTTTTAAATTCAAATATAAATTCTTCACAATCTGTATTTAAAGATTCCGATTGGTTTTTTTTTTCAGTACACGTCAATGACAAAATATCTTCGTTATTTGCATCGCCAGAGATCAAACAGTTTTCTTGAGTTTCAACTGCGAAAATTACAATTTACTGTTAATTTAATAAATGTAAACCATGTTATAAAATTATTATATTATAAAATCATGTATGTATTCAATATAAATTACAAAAAATTAAAACTAATTGCAGATATCAAGGTAGTTGGACCAAAAAAGACCCGTATCGAATAATAATAATTTTACATACATACATACATACATACATACTTATGTGCGTGCGTGCGTGTGTGTGTGTGTGTGTGTGTGTGTGTGTGTGTGTGTGTGTGTGTGTGTATGTGTGTTCTAATAAACAAATATATTTTCAGATGAAACAAAGTGGGCTTATATCGATGCAACTACTTTATTAGCCTTTACAATTCAATTACAAACCTAAAATATTAGAAGATATTTCAATTTCGCTTTGATCTATATCTCTCAAACTTAAAAAAAATTCTGGTTCAGGGCACTTCGATCCAAGTGCAAGCTTCCCAAGTTCGTATCTGTCTTTCGATGTAATAGGTGGAGCGCACGGAAAATTAATTTTAAAAAATTTATGTATTGCAGCCATGTGTTTACAGAATCCACCTTGCCTACCACTAGGACATGAACAGTAGCCAACGTCACTATTGACTGTATATTCGACATTTGAATTTTTAAAACTAGGTACAATGTAAGTGTTCCTCTCCAACAATTTAATAGAACTAATGTTTATTTTTTCAGATTTTTGACATAATTTGTTGTAGAATATTTCATAGGCAGAGCAACGATTATATGCAGTATTCAGAAGACGGTTGCTATAATATCTGTCCCAAACATTGACAGTATAGTCTACAAGTGCTGCAACATTGAATGCTTTTGTTCTACATAAAACAATATCTTTAAGGATTCTTATTGTTGCTTCACTAAAATTATTTGTATTGTGGTTTCGAATAACTAAGTCTTTTCTATATAACATGACAAATTCAAACTTTCTCTTGTTATAGTATTTTTTAACCCTAATATAAAACTTTGGGTGCGTTAATTTTATGCTTTTTAATTGGTGTAACGATAAGTCAAGTTTTTCGCTTGTATCAGCATACATAATCTAGAAAACAAACTTGTAGATAATTGCACTTGAAATTCCATATAAATAACTTTCATTTCAAAAAATAGTAAACGAATTAAGAATTACTATATAATTAAGTGGTTATAAATCTATTTTTATATGTAACTTAAATACATTTTTAAGCAAATGGTAAAGTTTTTGACGATCAGTTTTTGCAGCTTTTTTAAGCAACCAACGCCATTGTGCTTGTAATACATGAAAATAACATAATAACCTTGTTGGCCATACAGAACTTAGTGCATTTTTTTCTTCACTTGAGTCATCCAGCATAAAAACTTGGGGCTCCTACAAAAAAATAGTTAAAATACAATGTAAAACATTTAACTAATAGAAATTCCGATTTAAATTAGGTATTGTGGCACTTGTAAACATTTAAGTTTAAAACCTTATCTAGATCTTTATATGTTTAAAGTTCAGCCCTTATGTAGATCAGTGTTTTGATAAAGTTCAGAAAACCTTTAGCCAAAATATATTTTCAAGAGTTATTGAAATGCTGCTTAGTTAATTAGGAATTGCTGTTTAGTTAATTAGGAAAGAGCTTGCATTTGATTTTGAAGTGATCATCCATGTTATATTTTAAAAACTCGGAAAATAGTGCATAAAACATCCGGTATATATTTTCCTAATTTTCCTTTTAACTTAGCTTTTAATGTGTGACAACTTTAAATCCAGACAAATTTAACAAAAGAATGTCTTTTCTAACGGAGTTATCAATCTTATTAATTTAGAAAGCATAACAACAGGTGAGGTTATCAAATTATCAAATATTGTTAGACATATCAAAGTTTGTCAGGATTTTTTGTTGTCTCATCTTAGCTGGTGGGTTTCTTCATTTTTCTGAAATTTTTCTTAATTTTTGTATGGATTTTCTTGATTTTTGTATGAGTGATGACTGCAAAAGTTAATAAACAAATATATTACAAAAATTTATACTTTAAATTAAAACATTTTGGAAATCCAAAAAAACTAAAACTTGAGAAAAATATCCGGAATTTTAGAAATAACCCGAAAAAGGTAATTCCTGACTTTGTAATACAAAGATATCAAATTGTATATATAAAAGAAGGTATATATGCTAACCATTTCATGTATAGAGATAAATGAAAAAAAGATAAAGTTAGGCTATTATATTATATTATTATATTATACATATGCATACATAGAATATACTTATAAAACTTTAAATTACCTCAGATCCTCCAAAACATCTTGGGCATTCTAATTTAAGAAGTTTGAATGCTTGCTCATAATTCTCTTCAGTTTTATTAGCATGAAATAGAATAGCAATAGGGATACATCCTGCGGAACTTGATGTAGACACAATTGTAACATTTGTTTGTGAGATATCACAAGATGAGGTAGTATCTACAAACACAATTTCGGAAGAAGATTTTCTTAGTTGATTCCTTTGCATCACTTCAGTGACCACTAGTACAGACCATTTCAGATCTTCTTCAATAACTGTCACCAACGCTCCTAAATTGAAAAACACTGAAAACTGCCAAAAAATCTGGCAAGATATAAACCACCAATTGATAAAACGATATGGGCCAGTTCATTATACTTTAGCCAGTGGCCTGTGGGACACCAAAAAATAAGAAAAATTATAAAAAATAGCGAATAAGTGAAGTTAGCTGAAGAACTTTTCTATTAACCAACAAGGTCTTACAGGTTACTTTACTGATTAGGTATTACTATCAGCAATACATGGGAAAATTACAGAAAGCTTGTTACATAAAAGAACTCAAATGTGTCTATAAACATATTATTCATTTTCCAAAATGCCCACCTAAAATGGCAGCATTTTTTAGTAACCCTATTTTCTTACCTATATGAGTTAAATGTATTATTTAACTCATATAGGTAAGAAAAATTTAAAATGTAAAATTTATTGGAAAACAATGCCCCTCTAACCTGCCTGCTAACATTGAAGGGGTGAACTTGATTTTGTCATTTAATAACAATAAAAAAGATATGGTTGGTTGCCCCCTCCCTGATCTAGTCTTTATGGCTTTTTGCAAATGTATCTATTTAGGTGCTTCTAGCACAAAATAACTGTTTTTTAATACTTTTCTGTTAAAAGAACTTTGTTATTGCTTTTTTTTCAGTTTTATTCATTATATTACCTTTTATTTGTTGGATCTACTCTATACACAAAATTATATAGGAGAAATAGCTTAAATAAATGTCCCACAAAATTTTCTTTAAATTGGTTAAAATATAACGAGCTTACACATATCTGACTTTGTTATATATTTTTTTGTAATATATAAAAATACATGTCAACTCAAAGTAGAATTTGGCAGCAAACCTTCTCAATATAAACTAGGTTTTTTATTTATCATTTATCAATCTTATTTTCAAAATAAATCATTTAAATAAATTATTTTAAAATAAACTGATTATTGTTGTTAATCTCATTTTTACCTGATTCTAAGTATACATTTCTTTTATTCTTTAACATCTCTAAAAGATTTTTAAGAGCAAAATGTTTTTCTTGCCATAAATTGTATAAATAATAAATTGTACGTGATGAAGGATTAAGTGAGGCATCTGCCAAAAGAAAGGAGCCATTTTCATGATAAATAAAGTTATCTGTGTGTATACGTTTTGCTTGAGCTGGACTTAATCCACTGTTAAAATAGTTATAAAAAAGTTTTTTTGTAACTGATGACACTGGTAAGTATTTCATCGAATCTGCACATTCAATGTTATGGTTATGGTTTTTATGAACTACTATAACTCCACTAAGGGGAGGTTCTTCTTTTAGATATTGATCATTTTTCTTAGTGTTTGCATTTACTTTTTTGATTTTGATATCAATTTCAGCTACACAGTATGTGTTTTTCCTTGATTTAATTTCTTAATTTAGTTTTGAATGTTGACATTGATATTTTCTATGTGCCACAAGCCTAAATAAAATACATTTGCAAGATATATATACACTTACTGTTAGTTAATGCTTATATTATTATTTATTAGCCCTCAAGACCTATAAGACCTGACTCACTATTGATTGTGATATGAAAAAAATATATAATAGCTTAGTAAAGAAGCTAAGGGGGTTCCTAACAGACAAAGAAAAGAAAATACAAAAACTAGCAATAACATAATAATACAAATAACAACAATACATACCCATTTCGTAATGTTACCAAAAAAAAAAATTTATTCTAACCCTAACTGTGTTGCTAACCCTAAATTTTTCTTAAACTGTTAGCTATTGATCGATAAATTAAATTTCAAATCATAAAAATTTACTAAATTAAGATAATATCTTAACATTAAACAAACTAAACTTGTGATATAGGCTAGAACACCAAGGCAAATCTAAAGAAATGAAACAACAATAATAAAAAGTAGACATGCTTATAAGATAATACCACCATTTTGGGATGATGATGGTAAAACTTAAGGAATGAAATGATAAAAATGGAGAAAAATATAAAAATTTAAATTTGCAAACAAAATAAAAACTAATACAAAATACATAATCCTTATATAACTAAAAATATTTAAAAATTTTTATTTAAATAGCTTCAATTTATTTTAATCAAACCTTGTTTGTATTAAAGAAAGCCAAATAACCCCAAATCACTTTATTCAAATAAACCCCAAATCACTTTATTTAAAACCACAAATATTTAAAAGTTTATTTTCTGAGGTAACAAGGAAACATTGCTTTAACAAACTTATTATATGCCAATGTTATATTTCAAGACATTGTGTTAAATAGTCATGACAAATTTAAAACATCAGCAAATGACTTATAATGGTCGGTACTTATAATAGTATAACAAAATAGAAAAAATGATACCAGAAAAAAAATATCTCTTACTTCAATCAAGTAGAAATCCAATTATTTCCTGT
Source organism: Hydra vulgaris (assembly GCF_022113875.1). Taxonomy (NCBI): domain Eukaryota; kingdom Metazoa; phylum Cnidaria; class Hydrozoa; order Anthoathecata; family Hydridae; genus Hydra; species Hydra vulgaris. The sequence goes on from NC_061159.1 coordinate 48,399,003, forward strand.
TGACTAATGATTAATAAAGTAAATTTTAAATCATAAAAATTTACATAATTAAACCATGTTCCAACAGTAGAAAAACCAAAATTACAGAACTAAAAAAATGAAATAAAAAAATAACAATAATGGGTATAATACATCATTGTTTGTGTGAAATTTTTAAAATGATGTTCCTTGAAATGAATGTTATTTAAATTTAAAAAACAATATACTAAACTACCTTGAACACAGGACATAAAATTTGCCATGTAAGAAGCACATTTTTTTTTGAGATAAACATTATCAACTGTTTGATCTTGAATTTAATTTATGGTCATTAAGCGTGCTAAACTGACAACATTTTAGCGTAAAGTTTGCTCAACTGTAACCAAGGAATAAATACCCTTATACAACTTGTAGTATGTGCGTGTTTAAATTATATATATATATATATATATATATATATATATATATATATATATATATATATATATATATATATATATATATATATATATATATATATATATATATATATATATATATATATATTAAATATATATAAATTATGTTAGTGTATTCTACAAGAGAGCTCAACGTTGTTAAAGAACAGAGTAAAAATAAATAAGTAAAAACACTTATCTAATTTTTTTTTTCCTTATATATATATAAATATATATATTTAATATATATATCTATGATATTTATATTAAATATATGTATCATATTTCGTGGTAAAAGATAAAATTGGTTAAAAATCCAACCTTGTAGGTTCATTCAGCTTGTATGACTTTAGCCATCTAGTGTGCGTTTTATGTCCATATTCTTCTACCCATTGGTTCGCTTTATCTTCTGATTTAATTGATGCTCGCAATTGAATAACATTTTTATCTTCAAAAATTAACTTTGAATTACATAAAATAGGGAATGTTGAATTCATTTTTTTTAGAATCACTACCGCTGTTGTTATTAAGCAAGGTTTATTATTTTTTTTATTGCGCGAAAGTTTGAATTCCAATTTTGCAGATTTGCCTCTCTTTCAAAATAAGCGAATCAGATTGGCCAGTTTTGATGGCTATTCTGTGCTTATAGTGGGTTTGTAAAGTCGCATTCAGATTATGTGTTTTCAGAATAATAAAAAAACTAGACAACACAACCAAGCTCAACACTTGTAACACCGCTTGGCACTAAACGCTGCCAAGTAACACCACAATTTAGTAACACCGCTTGGCATTAAGTGCCAAGTAACATCATTAGTAACACCGCTTGGCTAGCAAGAATCACAATCTTGCACTACACGTTGCCAAGTAACATCACTTTTCACATGGAAACAACTTAATATAAACTTATATAACTTAAGCACATAAATATAAATAAAGATATATAAACGAACATTTTATTAATTTTTTGCTATACTAATCTAAAATGAACAAAAACAATAAAGTGCTATTTATCGGTTTAAACCTATGAATCTATGTGTATAGCGTCTAATAAAATTTGTGAACAAAAGATATAGCTAAACTGGTTTGAAACAGAGAAAAAGCCAGAAGTATCTTGTAATAACATACTATATTGTAAGTAATAAAACAGTGTTTTTTGAAACAAACAAAAAATTTTAAAGCAAAATTAGTTACAAATTAATTTTAAAAATACTAAATTAAAAATGACATGCCAACAATTGCAAACATGTTGCATCATATAGACCACATGTGGCTGACAACTGATTTTAAATACTATTTTATAATATATCTAAAGAGAATAATGTAAAGAGATTATTAGGTGTATAGTGCATATATTAGACATATTAAACAGATATCATAGAAAAAGAAAAATTTTAAATATTTTTACCAAATCTTTCAAAAACTATATAACACTTAACAAATAAAAGTTAATACAAAAGAAAATTTAGTATTATTAAATATAAAAATGAAGATAAAAAGGTGTAAAAACGTAAATTAATCTTAAAAAAACTTATAGCCAAATTATTAAAAACTTTCATGACATAAGAGTTCTTTTGTAAGTTTAAGATTTAAAAACAGAATTTAAAATCAAATAAATAAAATAGTGAAAGAATAAAAGTTAAAATAATAAAAAATTGCAAAATTAAAAAAAACATTTTTTTAAAAAGTCAATTTCCTTTATAATTTAAGATAAAGATAATTCTACCAGTAGCTTAAAAAAGCTACTGGTAGAAATTAAAAGAGTTGAACCGCTTCCCAGCACCCCTCCTTCTACCAGTGTTGTCCTATGGGGCTTGTCTCCTCCATCAAAAGGAGGGATCAACTCCCCCATATTGACACCACCGGTAAAAAGCTCTTTGAGATATCGGACCTGGGTGCTGGGAGCGATATCGCAGGAAATCTTGATGTGATGCTTAAACTCAAAAACAAAAAAAGAAATAAACTTGAATACAATACTGCACAAAACAACCAATAAAAATATTATTTAAAACTATTTAGCCTTTAAAAAAAAAAGTTATGACAAAAAAAAATAAAAACAAAGTAATGTAAAAATAAGGAAACGCAATGTTTAAATTTCATATATACCTAAACACTTACACAAAACACCCATATAACTGCATAAGCATGCAAAACAGATTACCTGATGGTCCTGCAGATATTGTTGCTATTATAGAAATAAATAAAAAATATGAACTAACACATATATTAAACAGTTATGTAATTGCATACTAACATGAAAAAAGTAATGTTTAGGTTTCAATACACATAACACTGCATATGTATGGAAAAACTGCAAAGTATGGAAAACACATTACCTGGTGGTACTGCACTTAATACTGTTGCTATTGTGGAAATAAATAAAAAAGTATATAAACCAACACATATTAAACAGTTATGTAATTGCATACAAACACGAAAAAAGTAATGTTTAAGTTCCAATACACATAACACTCATAAAACTGCATAAGTAAGCAAAACACATTACCTGATGGTACTGCAGATGATATTGATGCTATTGTGAAAGTAAAAAAAAAAAGTGTATAAAGTAACTTATGTTAAACATTTATTTAATTGATAACAAACATGAAAAAAGTAATGTTTAATTTCAATACACATAAAACCCATAAAACTGCATAAGTATGGAAAACACATTACCTGATGGTACTGCAGATGATATTGATGCTAATCTTAAGGTAAAAAAAAAAAGTGTATAAAGTAACATATGTTAAACATTTATGTAATTGATAACAAACATGAAAAAAGTAAAGTTTAAGTTTTAATACGCATAACACTCATAAAACTACATAAGTATGCAAAACACATACCTGATGGCACAGCAGATGATATTGATGCTATTGTAAAAGAAAAAAAAAAAGTGTATAAAGTATCATATGTTAAACATTTATGTAATTGCATGAAAACATGTAAAAAAAATATTTATATTTTTTAATACACATAAAACCCATAAAACTGCATAAGTGTGCTAAACAGATTACCTGATATTATTGCTTGAGGTGTTAATGTAGAGACAAAAAATATATATATAAAGTAATCTGTAAATTAAGATATGCTATCTTTAAGTTTTAACACACATAACACTTTTAAAACTGCATAAGAATGTAAAACACATTACCTGATGGTACTGCAGATGATGCTATAGTGGAGGTAAAAAATTTATTTACATAAACTAAAATATACTAATCAATTAAACAGTTTATTTTACAGTGATAAAACCGCACACAAATATAAAAAAATGTGTGTTAAAATTAAACAAAATGAAACATAAGTGAACTTTGCATACCAATTGAATTTTCTAATTTTTCTAAATAGAATTAAAAAAAACTCATTAACATTAGGAAAAAAACTAGTATGCAGAATATTTGTCAAATTTAGGAAATCTATAAACAAAGTTGGAACAAAACAAAAGCCAAAAGTAATAATCACGAAACAAAACAAAACAAACCAAAAAAAAAAAAGAAAAAGAAAAAAGTGACAAAAAAATATTAAAAAATAAAAATAAAGAAACAATCCAGAAGAACATTATAGTAAGTTACTTAGTTGTTGAAATATAAGCCTAATAAAAAAAATGCTAAAAATTGTATCAAAAAAGCTAAAAGACCAAAGAGTAGATCTTTTTTTTTGAAAGTAAAATGCTATATCTTTATCTATAATACACAAATGAAATATAATCAAATTCTGTTTACCCATTGAGTGTTCTAATTTTTCTAAATAAAATAAAAAACTTATAAACATTAAAATAAACTAACTTGCCATATATAGAATAACATTATGTTAAATAAATATGTAATAAAAAAAATAAACAGCAAGACAACAACAATAACAAATTGCTTACTTAGATTCTCAACTGAATCTTCTAATTTTTCTAAATAAAATAAATTTAAAAGTTACAAAATTCACTTGCTGACTGACAAACTGTCACAACTGACAAAAGTCAGTTGCTAAATAAATTTAAAAAAACAAAAAAAGCATAACTGTATTTGCAAACAAAAAAAAAAAAAAAAAAAAAAAAACAACAAAAAAAATCTTGACTTAGCTTGTACATTACTTCCGCTAAACATTAAAAAAAAGTTATAATTAACAAATTGCTGAAATTGGTAAAGTATATATCTTTGTAACATATCCTTCTCATACAAAGTTAGCTTACTTGGCAAGAGCTCTTCGACTCTGATCACTTGAACATCTAATATATATATAGACAAAATTAATTTTCAAAATATTCACTTTTTCAATTAAACATATAAGATTTGTCTTAAATTATAAAACTGTTGCACAGTTTTATAATTAAACACATCCAGTAAATGACAAAAAGTTTCATTTTACGTGAAAGTTTAGTAGTTAAAAGACTTAAAAGTCTATTTTCGCTTAAACACGTTTTATAAAATTATAGCTTAAACACCTTAAATAAAGCATATAAGCATTTTTAAGATTCACTGCTTTACAAAAACATCAATCAAAACAGCGGAATAAACAAAAACTGAGTTTCGGGTCCACCCTTTTAAAATTCTAAAAATTAATTTATATATTTTTTAATTTTAGTTAAATTTTAGGGCGGTGTACTTGATTCACGTTAGGGGTTAGGTTAGGGGAGGGCGGCATATCTTGGTTGATTTCAATTAAAAACGGCTAAAATAAATAATCGTTTTATTAACACGTAATTCAAGTACAGCTCCGCCACTTTTAGAACATATGTAACTGCTACTATATACAGTATATATAAATGGCTTACTTCGAAAAAATGCAGAAACTTCTTCGTCGCCTAAAGATATACAAATTTATTTCAATGTAACTTCTTAATAAAATAATAAGCTAAATATCTCACAATTATTGATGCATCATCTCTTTGTATCTCTTTAATTAAATAATGTTATACAAAATAAAAATAACACTTTAACCTTGGCAAATAGTCTTAATGTTTATTCTTGGGTCAAAAACATATTATCTTCAAACATATTAACATGGTAATTATAAAATAAGTTTAATTTTTTAAATGAAAATTACAATAATTAAACTTGTAGATACAACTTACTTTTTGTCCCTCGCTTTGCAATTGTTATAATCGATAAGAAGACCAAATGGCCGAGTCTTATTGGTTTTAGAGTACAGTTGGCGCACATATCATAATACAAAAATCAGATGGTTTTGAATCTATTAATTAAGCTGTTTTTATTAACGGATTTGGTGGATTTAATTAGATAACCTCAATGTAGTTTTACAGTGGTTTAAGAGTTGGCGTACTTTTTGTAATACAAAAATCATTTAATATTTGTTTATATCTTAATATTCGAGCATTTCTATTAGCGGATTAGGCGAAATTTTTGTGGGTTTTCTGTTTGTCACCTTCTGGAGTAATTAATTTTTTTTTTTAGGTTTCAGAATACAATTTTTTTTTTCAAACCTTTCCGTACTTTTTAGGACTCTTGATCATTTAGTTTTAATAAAAATTTCAGTTTACATGTAAAACCTTTTTTATATATATATATAAGAAAGAAAGTGATCTCTTTATTGTGTGTTTAACTCGCAGACTTAACTAATTACCTAAAACATAAGTATCTCTATCATGATATATGCGCAACAAATTTCCAACAGCGTTTTTATGTTTTTAGAAATTTTGAAAAACGTTTTAAAAAATTCTTTCCGTTTGGTTTGTTATAGTATATTATATCTTTATTTTTATGTAATGCGTATAACATCTATATGCATTTAAACTTGTTTTACTTTGTTTTCTAGAAAACTGGAAAAGATTTTAAAAAAATTGTGTAAGCAAAAGGTTTTGAACCCAAGCGAAGCACTTCAATCGCTGTGGAATGCTATATCATCTTTTTACACTATTTAATAAACAGAAAACTTATTAAACTTTAAAAAACAACATTTAATGCTTTAAAATAAAGAGATATTGTCGCAATGAATTTTTTAAGTAAAAATAAATAGGTAGAATTTGATGTCATCTACTTTATAATAATACTGATTGATAATTAAAGAACTTAAAATACAAATCATTACGGATTGTGGTTCCGAAAAAAAAGGTTAATACACTACCATCTATAATTATTGGAAAGATCATCGCCTATAATTAATAGCCTATGAATATTAATGCGCATAGTTACGCGTATTGTTTTATAGTTACGGTACGGATCTGTATCTGTAAAATACACTTTTTAAGTAGTTTCTAGACTTTTCTTTACCGCGTGCTTACTTACAGATTTCCCTTCAACCTTTCATGGTACAAGTTCAAAATGTCTAAGTTGACATTAAGTAGATAATGTTTACTAGCTTAAAATTATAGGTAATCTAAATTTTTTTTTTAATTTAAAAGTAATTAATTTATTGTAATCTTTTTTAAATTGTAATTTTAAATTTAAAGCTTCATGTTATAGATTACTTTAATTCTTAAATTGTGTCTAGCGTTAAAATATATTTATGGGTAGTTCTATGCTTTCACTTAGTTTTGGTTATTGGGATAAAAGCCATGACAACATTTTGTTATAAATTTATCTTAATTTAATTTTTATTGAAAATTTTGTTATAAATAAAATTTGTCTTTAATATTGTTAATACTTTTGCTCTTTGAAAAAAAATATGTTTCTGGCTCTTCAATAAATATAAAATTATTTGTCTTGCATGAATGAATTTTGGTTTAGGATTTAATTGTGTTAGTTTATGTTTGTCTATCTGTAAATTATTTAGGTTATTAGAAAATTCATGTTTACAGAGTTGTTATTAATCATAATCGAGTTGTTAAACCAAGGAAATTGTGAAGGTTTATTTATCATATATACTATATATATTATATATAGTATATATATTATATATGGAGGGAGTAAGTTTAGAAGCCTTTTTAAATTTTTAAAAAGAAATAAAAATACTTTTCAATATATATCTGTTTTCTTTGAGGTAGAATTAAAGTTTCAGTTTTGTAAAACTTTAAACTAACTTTACAATATTAAAATGATTTAAACGAACTTAAACGGATTTTTGTAAATGAATTTAATCCTCAAAGATTAAATTTTTTTTATTATTGAAGAAATTAAACTAGATTTAAGAATGAGTCGACTTAAATGTTTGTTTGTTTTTCTATTTAGATGATGACAATATTGAAGCAAGTAAGCTAAAAAGCATTTTTAAATTTTTAAAAAGAAATAAAAATACTTTTCAATATATATCTGTTTTCTTTGAGGTAGATTTAAAGTTTCAGTTTTTTAAAATCATATATATTTTAAAATCATATATATAACTCATATATCTTTGTTTTTCTATTTAGACGTTGGTAATAATATGAAACAAGTAAGTTATAAAGCATTTTTAAATTTTTAAAAAGAAATAAAAAAACTTTTTATTATATATTTGTTTTCTTCGAGGTAGATTTAAAATTTCAGGTTTTTTAAATCATATATATTATAAGATTTAAGGATGAGTCGACTTGAATGTTTGTTTGTTTTTCTATTTAGACGTTGGTGATAATATCAAAACAAGTAAGTTATAAAGCATTTTTAAATTTTTAAAAAGAAATAAAAATACTTTTCAATATATATCTGTTTTCTTCGAGGTAGATTTAAAATTTCAGGTTTTTAAAATCATATATATTATAATATTAAATTCTTTTTTACTTTAAAAATATCTATATTATAGTTACACTGAGTCGTAGAAAAAAAATTAAAGTTTATTAATAAGGTAGTAGATTATTAGAGTGGATTAAATTGTTTGATCTATTTATCAACTTAATAACGTACTATTAATATGAAGATTTATTTTGGTTGTTTGTTTGTTAAAATTTAGTCAGAGTTTATTTAAAATTTAAATTCTTTAGTTAATCAAGAGAGATCTAATAAAGGTATTAATTACATTAGTTGAATGTGGCATTTAATATGTATTTTATCGATATAAGGAATAATATAATAAGGAATAGAAAAATTTTAAAAGTTTGCTCTGGAATTTGTCAAAAGAGTGTAGTGTTATGCTTCATTTTAAGGTATCTAAATATATATTCATTAGAAATTTTTAATTTTGTTTTTAAATGGTTTATTCTTTTTCACTACTTTAGATAAATATATACTGACTGACATAACTTCATTTTTATTACCAATGTCGTGCATTGTAGTCTGCATTCTTTGTTACATTAAAAATAATTGATGCTAATAAATGTTCTTATATAGTTGTTAAAAGTTTGCATATATGTTTGCATTTATATTATGATCAAAGTTGTAATTTTTTGATAAATACGTGTATGTGGTGATACTACTCAGGTATCACCGCAGCTTATCTCTATCAGGTACATTGATTTTTAATTCACATATGATGTTTTTTTTTGTATTTACTTATTCATTACATTTTTAACTTCAGATTTATGGTGTATTTATTTGCTATAGAAGAACAAATCATTTTGAATTTTTTAAAAATATCTACACCAATCAACATTTAAAGTTCAATGTAGCATATACCAGCTTCTAGGCTTTTTTAATGTTTTTCTTATTCAAGTGGTTTCATAAGCAAGGTCTACAAGCAAATTTTAGATGAAAAGTTTTTCAGCCTTCAAGGAAAATCAATGTTGTTCTCTGTATAATTTAATTTGTTTAAATAGAGTAGTTTTAGTAAATAAATGTTTGTTTGTTCTTGGTTTTTTACTTATTTGTTATCAGATTCTTAAGAATTAAGCAACTTAGCAAGCAAGATTTTTTTATTTTTTAGTGCAATTGGAAAGAGCTAAAGTGCTTTTTAGTCACTTCAAATCATTTGTTTCTTTTTTTAAATAGAAGGGTTAATAATAAAAATATTTAGACAGTCGAACTGTTACTGATTTGAGTAAGTTTAAATTTTTGAATTTTATATTAAATATATATTTTATGTATTTAACATGAAAAACTGACTGTAATTTTTGACAGGTAAGTTTATATACATAAATGTGCCTATATATCGGAATATTTTATATTTCTATGAATCTATATGAATATTATCTCAAAGAAAAAATTAAGAATAGAAAAAATTTGAATATATATACATACATATATATTACTTTAGACTGACATTGCTTCATTTTTTATACAAGATTCTGCATTTATTATTTTTGTGCATTAAGATTGTGCCTGAAGGCTTTCTTAATTTAGCAAAGAATTTAGAACACAATGCAAATAACTTTGCACTGTGTTCTAAATTCTTTGCTAAATTAAATTAATGTAAATAAATTTTGTTTTATATTTTTCAGTTGTAAAAATATAAAATGTTCATTTATTCAGTTGTAACAGTAGCATAACCACTGGTAATATAATGATAACAGATGTATAATATTAGGCTCGAAGAAGTTATTAGTGTAAATGGTTATAGGTGACTTGAAATTGTTGTCATATGAAAGAAATAGATCTAGGCATGATAAAATTAATTGTCGTTGAAATATAAGAAATTTTGCTTAATGAACCAAAAACTTACTTGGCAGAATTCAGTGTCAAGCGGTGTTGATGTCTATTATTTGACTTTACATTAGACACTTTAAAATAAAGCTAAGTATGAATTTTACTATTTATAGTAACAAATAATAAAGATTTCAGTTTTAAATGATTTTTTTTTTTTTTTTTTTTTACTTTAGTAATCTTAACATAATTGTTCTTTTTTTTTTTTTAGTTGTCTTTGTCATCACTTGATTATTTTGCTTACTGTTGAAACATGGTTTTAATTTTGTAAATTTAATATGATGTGAAATTTACAATATTAATCATTCGTCAACAGTTAGAGAGAAGTTGGAAATTAATTAAGAAATGCTGGAAATTAACTTTTAGTTAAGGTAAAAATAATTTTGTTTATTGGTAGCATAATAAAACCAGTTACTGTTAATTATTGCATGACTTTTTTACTTTTTTCAACATGGTGTTTTTAAAACACTTCCTCTCTCTTAGATGAGACTTGAATGAGAATTAGCATTGAGAATTGTAGAGAGAGAATTGATTGGGGGGTCGTATGGGTTGAATGGGGGGTCGTAACTAAAAACCTTTAAAAATATAGAGAATATTGTAGTTTTGCGCATTAATATCGAGTTACTTAAGTTTTATTTATGTGTTTAGTTAATTAGTTAGCTTAGTCTTTATTTGCAACACTTTTGAGGAAAGAAAACATTCTTATATAAGTAGATCATTGTTTTACATTTTAATATTTTATTTTATTCACCTGGCCACCATTAAAGCAAAAAGAGGGAAGGAACCTCTTTATTAGAGCCAAAATATTTAGAAAAATTAAATTTCGAGTTACAAAAGGAATTTTTAGTAAATGGTGGCAAATTACCGTTTACTAAAAATTTAATGAAATAAAGAGGCCAAATAAATAATATACAAATGGTCTGTGTTGAACAGACTTAACAAGACCCGGGTCGGGTCAGCTTGGTTTACAAATTTTTATGTCTACTTATCTCTTATAATTTTTATTTTAGTTTGTTCTATGATGCATTAATGTATTAAAAAATTTGTTATACCTATGTTTGATCGTAAATTAATTTTTTTTTTTTGTTTGAAAGGTATTTGTACTCAGTTGCGTAGTTATAATAAACTTTGTTATTTTTTATAAATTTATTTAAACGTGTGCATTTAACATTTTTAAGTTAACAATTTGTTATTATTTTGCGTCAGTAACTAAAAACGTATTGTGTTAAACTTAGGAAGGTCGATGAAAATGGTTTTGCCTTACACTGTTATGACCTGTGTCATTTGTAAATTACTTAAATAATGTTAAGTAGTAGTTGGTAAATTATTTTACCTCATAATTTTTATGTTAATTTTACAGATGGATTAATTTTTTCAAGCTGAAGGCAATTTTCTAAAAGGGTATTAGTTAAGGTTTTGCAAGATTAAATTGTGGAAAACAGCTACTATAAATTAATTATGTAACAGACCGACCAAAACCCGTATTACGGGTTGCCTTTTGCTAGTATTTTTTAATATCAAAGATATCAAAGTTTGGCGAAAAAGTAAAAACAATGTCTACCTGAATTATATGTTATCTTTCTATTTATTAGGTTTACAAATAAAACTTCCCTGATTAGTTTATAATTTATTCAAAACCCTGATTAGCTTTTTAATTAATCACCCTTAACAACAATAACCACCATAATGATATTCTTAGCATTCTACTTAACGACTTATCTAATTAATCTATTTTGTCACTAAGTTTTTTCAAAAAAAAAAAAAAAACACATGTATTAACTGTGTATCAATTTATTTATCTATTTAATTTAATATATATAATATATAATTTAATATATATATAATTCAATCTAATTAATATAATTGAAATACTACTAATCAATTTACTGATACTTTTTCTATAGCATTGTTAAAAATGGTCATATTCTGAAAGAAATTTATTGAAAAGAAAGTTGCGCAAAAGTAAAAAAAAACTAAATAAAAGTTATTCGTTTTAAAAAACGTTTTACGAAGAGTTTTTCCAAACAATTTTATTTTTATATGCGTTTTTTTGAATTACGTCATAAGCATATTAAGGCGTTTTGAAAAACAGTTGCTGCATATATTTATAGTAAAAAAGTTAATGTAGCAAAATAAACTTTTAAATGTCAAAAGAAAGTTTTAAAGTTTTATCTAGCTACAGGCTTCTTTTTTTTTCCTCCACAGCAGCATCTTCTGAAGTAGCAGGGCTGTCTTATTAAGTTTTTTCTTTATTAAGTTTCAGACAACTTTTTTTTAGACCATCCGAAGCTTGTTAGGACTAATTACATGAGCACATTAATAACATAAGTGTCTCAATTATCATAGATACGCAACATATTTTTTCTCCTGATGATGTTTTTTTTTTAATGTTTTATGAAGTTTTAGCTTTCTTAAAATCTTTTCTTTTGTGAGTGCATAACATCGTTACGTTACATATGTTTGTATATAATCTTTATAAAACTTCAAAAGTATTTTGTATTTTAAAATATTTAAAAAAATTAAAAAAAATAGTCGCCATTGGTAGGAGTCGAATCTCTAGATCCTTGTTCAGAAGTTCGCCGCCTAATCCACTCGAGCTACACCGGCATATCATCAAGTGTAGACTTTATAATAATGTAAGAATTTTTTGGAGGAAAAAAATGTTAGATCAAAATTAAGGAGAGGTTGACGCAATGTAATTTTCAAGTAAAAATCAAACTGTAAAACATAATAAATGTTTCAGAATGTTTTAACATATGTTTTAACATTACTTAGTTTAAAGTTTACGTACGTTAGATATTCGTTCACGTATTCTTATAGTGCTTCGACTCTTTCTTGCCAATACCTCGGTTGCAATGGCTGCCAAGGGTTTCGTGTCAAATACGCTCCAAGGGACACTACTACTATTAAGTTCGGCAATATTATATAAAAGATTATTGTCATTACTACATCTATTAGTATTATTGCTATTATTATAAATATACTTCTCATTTTTAAATTTACTTTTATATTATTATACTTTACTGCTTTATTACTGCTATTGCTGCTTGTTATATATATATATATATATATATATATATATATATATATATGTATATATATATATATATATATATATATATATATATATATATAAATATATATATATATATATATATATATATATATATATATATATATATATATATATATATATATGTAAATATATATATATATATATATATATATATATATATATATATATATATATATATATATATATATACAGGGGCGGATCCAGCATTTTTTGGTGTTTGAGATAGCTAACTTCCAGACATGGAGCAAACTCCAAACATTTATATGTTTATACTTATATCAAATAAGGATGGTTTGCAAAAATTTGCGATGGTTGGAGCCTGGGAACAAAAAAGCCCCAAAATTTGAGACGTACCTGCCCCAAACGTGAGAGCAACAAGTTGATAAAATATTTTTTGTACTATTCTCAACAAGACTTATATTTATCAATAAATTTTAAATTCCATTGTAAAATATGTTAGCGCTCAAAAATTATGACCATATAAAAATTGTAACCCCCTCGAATTGAGGGGGATTCCAACTTTACATGGTCATAATTTTTGAACACTAAAATATTTTACAATGAAATTTAAAATTTATGGATAAATGTAAGTCTTGTTGAGAATAGTACAAAAAATATTTTATCAACTTGTTGCTCTCACGTTTGGGGCAGGTACGTCTCAAATTTTGGGGCTTTTTTGTTCCCAGGCTCCAATCATCACAATTTTTTGCAAACCATCCTTATTTGATATAAGTATAAACATATAAATGTTTGGAGTTTGCTCCATGTCTGGAAGTTAGCTATCTCAAACACCAAAAAATGCTGGATCCGCCCCTGATATATATATATATATATATATATATATATATATATATATATATATATATATATATATATATATATATATATATATATATATATATATATATATATGTAATATATATATATATATATATATATATATATATATATATTTATATATATATATATATATATATATATATATATATATATATATATATATATATATATATATATATATATATATATATATATATATATATATATATATATATATATATATATATATATATATATATATATATATATATATAAAGATTGGGGTTCACAGTGGCTCATGAATTTCAACTCTAAAAAAACCCAGTTGCTTTCTGCAAACGTAAAATGGTCAACATTCTTATATTAATGAATGGCAATCCTCTTACTGAGTCCTCCTCTTTACGTCTTCTTGGATTATCGCTTACTACTGACCTTTCATGGTAACCATATATACAATCGATTGCTAAATTAGCTTCTGCTAAGTTGCTTCTCTTTATTGTGCTCGCCATTTCCTTACTTCAGATTCCATTCTCTACCTCTTCAAATCTCTTATTCGTCCTTGTATGGAATACTTCTTGTCATATTTGGGCTGGTTCTTCTAGCAATTCACTTTCTCTTCTTGACAAAGTCTAAAAACGCATTGTAAATGTTGTTTGACCTGGACTGTCTGCTAAGCTTGAACCTGTTTCCCATCGTCGTAAAGTTGCCCCTCTTTCTCTTTTCTACAAATACTATCATGGTAACTGCTCAAAGGAGTTATCATCTAGTATTTTTCCTCGCACTTCAATTCTTTGAAACTCTCTCCCATCTTCATGTTTTTCTGACTCATACAACCTTCAACTTTTCAAGTCTTCTGTCAACCCTTTCCTTGCTTTATAACTATGTTCTATTTTTCCTAGTAACTCCAAGCTTAATAGTAGTTGCTTGCAGCCTTGTTGGGAGTGAATGCAAATAAATATATATATATATATATATATATATATATATATATATATATATATATATATATATATATATATATATATATATATATATATATATATATATATATATATATATATATATATATATATATATATATATATATATATATATATATATATATATATGTATATTTGCATTTGTAAGTGTATGTGCTTGTGCGCAACTTATATTAAAAACAAATAATTTAATTAATTATTATTATTTAAATATAAAACAAAGAATTTTTACTTCAGATACTTCATGATTATCAGGCTTGGTCGGGAGGCGGGAGCGATCGCTCTCGAATACTGACCACGGAAATTATATTTAGTTGCGAAAAACTGGCCACGTTGTTCAGTCTTTTTAAGAACATTCAAGTTTATGTGTTTCTGTATAACAAAAATATTTTGTTTTATGGACATACATGGAAACATACATAAACTAAAACATCTTAGTGCCGAAGTATAAAAAGCTAACACTAAAAAACCCGCCAAATTTACGAACAAACTTATTCTATTGTTTCAAAAAATACGCTGACTAAGCGACAAAAAGTTCTAGAATATTCTTTTAAAATATAATAAAAATTGTATTATTCAAGATTTGTTAAGTTGTAAGATTTCTAGCATAAATTTTTTTAAGAATATATTATCAAACGAGTTATTATCTTAATACTATGACTCATTCTTAGAGCCACATCTGCAAAGCCGTAAAACTTTTTAGCTATTATTATTTGTTTACTATAATAAATATTTTAAAATATATACTTTTTAAATTGTCAAAATTTTAAAAGTTTGTTATAATTTATAGACTTTAATAGTATATTCCTAATTTTTGTTTAAAAGTTATGTATTTTTTATGTAATTTTGTGTTTCTGTTTATATTCTAATGTATTATTTATTTTGTAAGCATAAAGACTTTCAACTAAAATTGCATTTTCAGTAATAATCATCAATGTTGATAAAACTTATTATGAAATAAACATACAAAAAAATTCTGGTTACTGAACACAAACATGCATACAAAGTAACTTTCGGATAAACAAGCACTACGCGTGAGGTCACATACATTTTTATTGCTTATATTTAGTTTTATTGCTTATATTTAGTCCCATAAAATCGTTACATTATTGAAAAGTTCTAGAGGACGAAACAATATTGTCTGCTACTCTCGAGTCCTTAATGCAAAGGGGAGGGGGGGCTAAGGGTTGGGTTACATATATATATATATATATATATATATATATATATATATATATATATATATATATATATATATATATATATATATATATATATATATATATATATATATATGTAACCCAACCCTTAGCCCCCCCTCCCCTTTGCATTAAGGACTCGAGAGTAGCAGACAATATTGTTTCGTCCTCTAGAACTTTTTAATAATGTAACGATTTTATGGGACTAAATATAAGCAATAAAACTAGAAAACTGTTTTGTTCAGTGGGCAAACAGCAATGACGCATCCCATAAAAAGTGAGCTCAACAAAACTTCATGTTAAGGAGCTATATCCAACATTAGACAATATTGTTTCACAACACAAACATAATTACATACATAAAGTGACTTACGAGTGGATCAGCACCGCGCCAGAGGTCGAGACAGAACACAAAAACACATGAACGAAAAAAAAGCATACACAAGAAAACACAAACATAATTACATACATAAAGTGACTCACGAGTAAAGAAATCTAAACTAAAATGTTTATTTGTCCGATTCAGATGTAGAACTTAAATCGTTACTTTAACTGCTTTCGTCGCTACTATAATCAGTGACATTGCTACCATTAGCTGAATCAAGGCGATAAATTCTTCGCTTACTTAAATAGATATCCCCAGCGCGACTCAAAATATCTTCTTGCTCTTGGTAAGTAAATTCTGGTCATTCCCTGCTATTATTATAGAGTCTTCCATTGTTGAGTGGTTCATTTTTAAACGCCGATCAGTCAGTATTACAGTCAAAATACTGAAAATGCGTTTGACAGCGGAATTAGAGCCAGAAATACACATCATAAATTCAACTAGAAGACAAAAGTTTGGAAACTTCATTTTATGATGAAGGAAAAATTTCTGCCACATTTCTAGTGGTGTAAGTGCAATGGTGTACTGAGTATTTACTACTAGTTTTGCAGCTTTCCATTCCGAACGAACCATTTTAAAATCTATTCCTGCAGCTTCTAGAGGGTAAAAGAGTTCTTTTAGTAATAAAGATATCCTAATGTAATATTCAAAGCCTCAGCAGCTTTTTTAACCGCGCTTTTAAATTTGCCAGAATTGCGAAACAAACTAAAAATAGAAAAACGCTTACACTCTTTAAACAGCGATATATCTTTTACAGCACGTTTTATAGCTAATTCTAAACGATGGTTTAAGCAGTGAATTTTAATCAACCACGTTCTATCGTTTTTTAATTGCGTTAACACTCCATTATAAATTCCAAAACTATCGCTTGCTCCGTCGGCCGTCGCGCTTACAAGTTTGGATTTGTAAGCTGCCGCAGTTAAAGGAATATTACATGTTTCATTAAAAATGCTGTCAATAGCGTTTTTAATGGCATTTGCATCCATACCACCCAAATTGTTCATATCAAGTAAAGATACTACAAAGTAAGCAGGAGTTCCCTCGCGTTTAACGCGTACAAGAATCAACTTTTTCTCATCCTTCGTTTTTCTAGGAAAAACGAGAGAATTTCTAGGAAAAACGAGAGAATTCGGAGAGAATTGAGAAAATTGATGATTTTAGTAACTTTTTTATTTACAGCACTAGCAATGCAGAAGATATATTAACGTGCTAAAAAAAGAAATTAAAAAAATATATATAAAAAAAACTTTTTAAAAACAACATTTTAAAAATGGACCAAAATGTAAAAAATAAACTATTTAACAGGACACAATAACTATGTGCACATTCACAAACTGAAATATCCATTAAAGTCAATGACTGAAAATATTGGGCACCAATATTAACGAGTTGTACTTAGTTGCCCAACATTTTCAGTCATTGACTTTAATGGATATTTCAGGTTGTGCATGTAAACAAAGTCCTTGAGTCTCGTGAAATACTTTTTAGTCCATTTTTAAAATGTTGTTTTTAAATAGTTTTTTATATATTTTTTTTACATTTTAGGCAATTTTAAAATGTTGTTTTTAAAGAGTTTTTTTATACTTTTTTTTTGTTATCCAACAATGACTCTATTTATTTACGCTAAACTAAAGCTCTAAAAACTTGTTGTTTGTTATAATTACTCTTCTTAAAGATTTCTCTATAAATTACGTAACGCAAAATTAAACTTATAGACAAAAAACAAAGAATTGAAATTTTTCCCTCGCATAGTCATTAATTAAATTAAGTATATAAACAACCTTTTAAGTCCCGCAAAAATCGCCGCGCCAAAGAGCAAAATGATCTCTAACTTATATTTTTTAAATAAGTTTTGCGTTGCATAATTTAGGGACGATTTCTAAACTTAAGCCTGTTTAGCGTTGTTTGTTTTAATTACTTTTTTAAACGATTTCTTTTATTAGTATGCTGACCTCGTGCACGAGGTCAGCATACTAATAAAAGCTTTTTGAGGGTTTTTTTTATTTATATATTATTTTGGTGTCCGCGCAAAACAAACATGTTTGTTTTGCGCGGACACCAAAATAATATATAAATAAAAAAAACCCTCAAGAATGCAAGTTAATTACAATGTTGTAAAAAAATACAAAATCATTTAGAAAAAAAACGGTTGTAAAGATTATAAAAAAATCAATAAACTGCTTTATTGTTGCACTTTCCTTCTACAAGAAGTACACCATTAATTCTTTGACATTTTATCAGCGTCTCGAAATGGCTATGTGGCATGCTCCGTTGTAAAGCCATTTCATAGGCAGTTCTTAACATTTTTGATAACGCATCGCGGCCGTTATGTGGTACCGAGTTTTCTATATCGAGATTGGTGACTCGACAACTTCCAGAGTGCCCATTTTCAATTTGTACCGTCAACCTATGACATTGTCCTTTAAGATGGCGATCAACCTTCATTATTATCAAAAAAATTCACGATTAAAATTAAATAATTCAATAAAAAATCGATTTTCTTTGCAATGTAATAACTAATAAAATAAATTCACGGCACATTATATAAAACTTTATTCATAATACTTTTAACGAACATAGTAAAATAACTAAATTCATAAAAATTATGATAAATTTATTTCTGGAGTGTAAAATATAAAAAGTAAATCATTTTAATTTTACCTGATGTTTTGTCACCAAACAAATTCCCTCAATAAACGAATAATTCAACGCTCCTCTAACTAAAGTATCTTTTAATATAGCTATTTTGTGCCCAGCACAAATCTTACACCATATTTTACCAACTAAACCGTTTTCTTCCGTGTACCCGATAACTGATTCTTTCCCCCAAGAAAGAAAAGTTTTCAAGCTCTTAGATATTGGTTTACAAACTCTAACTAATTTTGCTTCAGTTGCCATTCTTACAAACTTGTTATACTTAAACTTAAAGTTACTTTTTTCTGTTTTAAATACTAATTAAAATTAAGAAGCCCACTCACTAAACATCATCTGCGGTATTACGAAGCAGTTCCGCTTCCTCTTCATAAAACATTTTAAACCTTTTTAGATGGTTTTTAACTATTTAGTTTAAATTCTAAAGTAACTCTATAATTTAATTATTTTATTTGTTTATCTTACTGAGAAGAATTGTTTCAAATATGTTAAACTTTTTAAACTACGCGAAGCATAAAACAGGTATTGAAAAATTTAACTTTTTTATTTATATAATAATTTAGCATAGATAAGACTAAAATAAGCGTTAGTTTTATTAGAATCTTGTTAGACTTTTCGGAGCTTAGAACTATTTTATTGTGAAGTTCTTTTTTATGTGCCACAATGTAAAAATGACATAAAAATAAGATTTCTAGAAAATTTCATGACCCCAAAAAATGCGGGCCCTCACTAATCCAGCACTGAAAGTTAATAAATAAAAATTATAATATACTCTTTGATAAATAAAAGAAAATTTTGTTGACTTATTAAGAAATCGTAAGATGTTAATTTATATAAAAAATGTTGCCTAATTTTATAAAAAAGGTAAAAAAGAGCAATGCTTCAAAAATATTTGTTCTATGCATAATTTATTTTGCTATAAGTTTTTCAGCGTTAAAACTAATGTTCTTTTCTTAGTTCATTTCTGCGCTTTTTTGTTTGTTTTTAAAATGTTCTCAAAACAACTAAAAAACCAGGCCAGTTTATCGCACCTAAATATAATTTCCGTGGTCATTACTCGAGTGCGATCGCTCCCACTTCCCGACCAAGCCTGATAATAATTATGCGTATTATTCATTGCATGTGACTCTAAAAATTGTCCATCTTCAGAAGTTTTAAAATTCAGGACAGTCTTTTTTTAAAGTTCTATAATTATTTAAATTATGGAAAATCAAAATGCAACTCAAGACATGTATATATATACAAATACACATGTATATATAAACATATATATATATATAAACATGTATATATATATACATGTGTATATATATACACATGTATATATAAATATATATATAAGTATATATATATATATATATATATATAAATATATATATATATATATATATATATATATATATATATATATATATATATATATATATATATATATATATATAATATATATATATATATATAGACACACAAAAATGCATACATGCGTATAAATATATGTATATATATATATATATATATATATATATATATATATATATATATATATATAATATATATATATATATATATATATATATATATAAAATATGGTATATATTATAAATATACATATATATATATATACATATATATATATATATATATATATATATATATATATATATATATATATATATATATATATATATATATATATATATATAGATATATATATATATATATATGTATATATATATATATATACATATATATATATAACTTATATCTATATATATTTATATATATATATATATAAATATATATATATATATATATATATATATATATAAATATATATATATATATATATATATATATATATATATATATATATATATATATATATATATATATATGTATATATATATATATGTATATTTATATATATACATATTTATATTATATATATATATATATATATATATATATATATATATATATATATATATATATATATATACATATATATATATATATATAAATATATATATATATATATCTATATATATATATATATATATATATATATATATATATGTATATACATATACATATATATATATATATATATATATATATATATATATATATATATATATATATATATATATATATATATATATATATATATATGTATATATATATATATATATAATATATATATATATATATATATATATATAATATATATA
>NC_061159.1:48423697-48464102 GCF_022113875.1 Hydra vulgaris
CAAAACTTACTCGATGGTTATCATTTTTAATTCGCATTGTGCGTGAAATAAGATTGAAAATATAACTTTTATGCATTACATTTTTTAAATACATTATATTTACATTGTAATTAAAAAGAATATTTTTTTGATGTGTTTTGTCACTGTAAAACTTAGTTAAAAAGACGTTGTTTTAATGTTTCATTTATTTATTATCATTATAAAAGAATTTTTATTATAAAAATTCTTTTACAATGATAATAAATAAATGAATTTTTAAAACAACGTCTTTTTAACTGAGTTTAACTGAATTTAATTATTAAATTTTATATATATATACAAAAAATTTTATATATACATACAAAAAATAGTATATATGTATATACATATATACTATTTTTTAAATTAATTTACAAAGTTCAACATATTTGTTGAACATATGTTCCTGAAACTATTAAACATGTAGTAAATGTTCCATTGAGACACTATTCGCATTTTTAAAATGATCAAAATATAAAGTTTTGTTTCTGCTAGTCACTAGCAGAAACAAAACCTCATATTTTGATCATTTTAAAAATGCAAACAGTGCAAACTAGCAGCTAGTGATATAATTAGATAATAAATGGTTTGAGTTTAATCAAAATATTAGTTTAGTCAGAAACATTTAAAAAGAGCAAACAGGCGAATAGAATGTAATGGATAGGTTATATTTAGGGAATTAAAAGCTTTTAACTCGTTTTTACAGATCCACTCTTTTCCATTGATTTTTCTATATTTTATGCAAGCAAAATGACTGATGTTAACGAAGTTTACCTACCGTCAGATATAAATAAAGATATAATTAGATGTTTAAATGCAAAAATATGGCTTTATTGTTATGCATCAACCTCATTTTTTAATCATTGATATTTTTTGATTTTGATTTAAAATTGTGCACTTGCAAAATAAACAATAATCTCATAATATACATAATAATAACTTATACTTACAATACCTATACTTGTAAATACTTGTAATATAATACTTATGTTTATAATACTGATAAAAATTTTTGTTGATATAAACTTTTGCATTCAAACTTTAATTATAAAACTTTAATTTAATTTATAACTTTTACATAAATAACAATAAATAAAAAAAGATGTTAGTTATTACATAGATTATAACCATATGCTTATTTATTATAATTGAGTTACAGTAAGTTAAACAATATAAAATGTTAAGTTCCAGGCAATAGGTCTTATATGATATGTATCTTATGTATATCTTGTATTTTGCAGCATGTTAAAGAATATTTCTGCTTGGTGCACTCTGACTGTTGACAATATTTGCATATTGATATGAGTAAAAGTGACTTCAACAACCAGAATGTGTTTTTGATAAATATTAATAATAACAGGTTAGTAAATATAATTATAGTAATAATGGCAATAACTTTTTATTATTAGAATTAGTGAGAGACTTATGTATAATAGAGCTACATTAACTTTGGGGGACAAATATAATAACTTGAGTAAATATTACCGTTGTTTATAACCTCGATTAGAGTAATGTAAGTAAATATTTTTTTTATCTAAAGAATATTCGGCAAAAGTCAGTATTTCCTAAGTATTAAATATAAAAAAACATGTGTTTAAAAAAAAATCTTTAAATGTATCATAAAATAGAAAAATAAGTATTTGAGTATATAAAAAAACACATTTATTATTATAATGTATATACATTACATTAACTATGTTGTCTATAAAGTAGGGGTTGCAGCTGATATTTCAGCTTCAGCTATAAACTCATTAGCTTCAGATTAATGCTGAAGCTGATCAAGTCAGTTTAATCATCTTGATAGCTGATAGTAAAAGAGAATATTACTCCATAAATATTTTATATAAAATATATTTTTATATAAAATATTTATGGAGTTAAAATCTAAAATAGTGACAAAATTTAAGCGTAAATGTAAATTTTGAATAAAATTTGCCAAAAGTTGTTGCTATTTATAAATGTTGCCATCAGAGCCTAGGCCTAGGACTTACAATATTAGGGGACCCAAATTTTGTTTTTAGAAATTTGTTTAAAAAGTGGTGCCCAAAAATCTAGTTCCATTTTTAATTATCTTAAGGGGACCAACTATTTTTTGTTCAAAAAGAGTACACTTTGCAAGTATTTCATAGGTAAAAAAAAAGGAAGATAAAACAATAAAAAACTTTTTTTTTTTTTTTAAACATATTTTTTGTCAGAGTGGATTTTTTTTGCTAGATGAGGATGTTCGTCTAATAATGTAGCTGCATCCAAACATATTAAATTTCATATTAAATTTGACTGTTAAGACGGCATATAATGTTTTTACAGAAAGTTGCAACTTCTCACTGCTCCAATAATCATTCCTTAGTGAAAAAACCTTTTCAACAGCAGCATTAGTGCCTGGACAACATAAAGAAATTTCTGTTAAAACTTTTAAATTTTCATGTGGGATATGTTCTACTCTAAAAAGCCGAAAGATTTCTACCCATCTTTTTTCAAGTTCTATTTTCTCATTGTTCCATTTCTTCAATTTTTCTTCATTTAAAAATAAATTTATTCTTCCAAATTCTTCAAAAAGAAAATTGTCATTAATAACAATATCTTTTACTTCCTTTATTACAAATTCGACTGCTGAAGAAACTTTTTTCCATTAAATTTTACTATTTATAAGGGTCCATTTAAAACAATTCAATGCTTTTAAGTTCATTATTCATTCTTTGGTATATTCATAGCAAATTTTATAAAAATTATAACTTCTTTTAATTTTTTTTTTTTTTTTCCGGGATCGGAATCTTCCAAAGCGATCAGTTTATAGGCTTTAATATAGACTTTAATATTGTATATAGTAGTGTATGTATATATATTTTTATTTAAATTTGCCTTTAATTTGTTTTTTTATATTTTTCTGCAAAAACATTTTTCTGTCACTTTATCCTTCTGAACTTTTATGATTAAGTTTTTGTTTTCTCATACATATTTTCTCACTCATCTTATCTCATCCGTTCATTTTCTCTTTTTTTTTCAATTTTCTTAGCATTACTCTTTTATATTTTTGTGTTAATTCCAACTTTTTAAATAGTATTGTTCCTTATACTTCTTTTTTTATTACTTGTATTAATGTAGTTTTCTTTCTTTCTTATTATTTTTTATTTTATTTGTTTATTTTATGAAGGTGTCGCTCCATTGACTTGTTTTTAATATGAGTGACACCGAACATAAATTTGTAAATTATAATTAAGTTTGTAATTTTTGATTTTATGGTTAATTAACTATAAGCGCATGCGTAGTATGTACAGTCAGGTTTTTGTTATCCTTTTATTTAATAAAATAAATGGATAAAAAACTTTGCTGTACATACTACGCATGTGTCAAGACTGTCAAGCATGGCGTACATACGACACATCAAAGATCAGCATGGGGATTACATACACAAATGTTGGATCCATCTATTTTCACAAATGTAATTTTACGTTGTTAGAAAAAGAGGTCTGTAGTATCTATCTATCTCTCCAGGTATATAATACGGCCTCTCAATTGTGTTGAAAATGGCAGCCATATGTGCGTTCAAAATTTAAATCAGTGTCAAACTTGTATCTGGTGTTTGCTCTGTCCTCTGACGTGCTGGAAATGGCAAGCAATATGTGCGCATGAAATTCAAATCACTGTCAAAATAATTTTAAATATTTAATTAATAAAATTGAAATGAAATAATATTAAAAAAATGTTTTAGAAATACAAATGAGTACAAAATTATACAAGTGAGTACTTTCAAAGTACAGGATTTGAAAAAAGTACAGTTTGTGAAAAAGGAGTAAAAAAACTCAGTAAATGAGAGTAGCAGGTCACCTTAATTGTCTACATAATTTTTTGGTAGATTTCAAAGTTCTTGCAAAAGATGGTTTTATCTATGAAAATATTGAGTTTAAAATCAATCTTGCTGTTATCATATGTGATGCACCAGCTAGAGCATTTGTAAAGTGTATTAAAGGACACAATGGTTATAACTGATGTGAATGTTGTGCTTAGAAAGGAGAGTGGTGTGGCAAGATAATTCTCCTACATATTTCACTAATTTTAAGCACTGATTCAGATTTTTTGTCATTAAAAGCATTCTGAACATCTTAGTGGTGTGTTAAATTGAATTAAATTTTGACATGGTGACAAAGTTTCCTTTAGACTTAATGCATCTAGTATGCTTAGGGGTAATGCGAAGATTTGTCAACTTATGGCTAAATTGCCCAAATGTTGTAAATTGTCTTAGATTACAGTCAATACTTTATCTGGCAGATTGTTCCAGATACGTCTTTACATTCCAAAAAATTTTTCTAGAAAATCAAGGTCTTAATTAGATATTAAAAAATGGAAAACAACTGAGCTTAGACTATTTATAGTATACACTAAGCCACTACCAAGTTAAAGTCAACACTCAGCTCACTTTGGGAAATGTTCTATTTATATTCAATAAAATTATTTACAACTTAAAAAATTTCAAAACTTTGTCATTTTCCTGGGAAAAACAAAACAAACTACATTTTCATGGCTTCATTTAAGTATTGCAAAATAGAACAGAACTTCACTTAGAATACTATTTTCGCGTCATAAATTGTTATAATAACAACAAGTTTGCCATTTTTAAATGTTTGCATTTTTTTTGTTGGGAAAAGGATATTTTTTGCAATGTTTTGAGATATAAAATATTATATAAAATCTAATACGGATAAAGTATTTATATAAGCCATATATTTAGTTTCTTTTTCAGACTAAATTTAAATATTAAAAATGAATGCAAAATGTGAATCTGCGAAACCAACAAGAAAAAGAATACATAATATTATAACTAGACATGAAAGTGAAAGATATGCTGGGTAACCAAATAAACTACCTGTTAGTGACCTCCCAACATATAAACAGATTATTCAATATGCCTATAAGGTTTAAAAAAAAATGATTACAACTAAAAAAATTGATTCTGCTGCCATAGTTTTAAAAGTAAGTGAAAAAATTTTAAAAATTTGGAAAAAATTGAATCCAAATCTTCCATTAATAAAGAAAAAACCTCAAAGAAATAAGTTACAAAGAACATTTCAAAAAGTAATTGCAGCTGAACGATCTAAAGCTTCAAAACATAAAAACTGTTTGTTGGTTGGAAAATAATCTTTCAAAGTTATTTGATATAACATGCAGATGTGAACTTCCTCTTTTAAATTGTGATGACAGGTTTGAAGTTAGGTTTTCAAAAAGCCACAATATTAAACAATATGTTTGTTCAAACAAATTTGTGACTAAATTGTCAAGAAATTTTACAGTTGTACAGTTTTTTTATTTCTTCTCAAATTATGGGATTATATTTTATTTTACATATTACTCTTTAGAAATGTTTGATGCAAGGGTTGCTCTAACAACCACTATGTATGTCTCTGTGAAGAAAGCAAACAGGTTACATTTTTTTTATTATTGTTTTTTATGCTTTTTATTATTTTAAATTCTATAAGCTTTAAATATAGTTTTTTTAATTTGAGGTTCCAGTTCTAGAACAAGAGTATTTAAAGAATCAGAAAGCTAAGAAAGGGCCTTTTGGAACCTGGCAGATAGGCCAAGTTGATAAGAAAGAGACAACCAAGATCAAAAGAAAAAGAAGTAACGAGAAAATTAATTTAACATGTGACATGGCACTTCATTCAGATGATGATTGTATCAGTGAAACTTATGATGTGGAAATAGATAACAATTATGATTATAAAAATCAGAATCGTGAACTTTTTTGCAAAACCATTGTGTAAAAAAAATTACACAGAATTAACTAACATTGCCAAAGCGGCAATCAGATTCGAAGTTAGTGACGCTGCAATATCTGCCATAGCAACTGCTACCTAAATACGCTATCAAATTATAACTCAGAATGATAGATCACAAATTATCACTGAAAAAAAGATATTTGACGCTAAAAAGCGTGTTTCAACCATGATTAGTGAAAAACACAGTTTAGAAGTTTTTCATTTGAAAGTCATTGGAGTAGATATTAAAAAAGACAAAAAAACAGCACATGTATTAGGATATGATCATTATGCAGAACCTATTATTAATAGAACAGTAAAGGATGAACATCACTTAACTTTTACTGCAGAAAGTGGACCTTTTACTAAGAAATATTTAACTCATATTGAAATAAAAAATGGAACAGGAATTACAATGGCAACCGAGACAATAAAAATAATTGAAAAATTCAACAGCATTAGTAGTTTGGAAGCCATTGTTCTTGATAATACTTCTGCTAATACTGGTGCAGATATTGGCTTAGTTGTGAAATTAGAATGGTTTTTAAATCGACGAATCTATTTAATAGGATGAGTACTTCACCAAAATGACTTACCACTTCGCCATGTCATACATGAAGTAGATGGTAAAAGTAACGATCCATAGAAATAAAAGGGCCCTATTGGGCAAAAAACTTCTGCAGGTGATTTGCATGATTTACCAATAGCTGCTTTTGTTCCAATTCATTCAGAGATTAATTCCTACGTAAACTCTGATACTTTGTCTGATCTTAGTACAGATCAACGTAAAGCTATTAAGTAAGTTTTGCACATGAGGCAATCAAGAGAAGTAAATCCTGAAGTCAAACCAAAAATCAAAGCTAAATTAATTACGCCCATTAACGCTGATACATGGAGTAGTTTAGTTGATGTTTCTTTAATTAAGGCTGAACCTCAAACTTCTATCCTAGTTTCATCATTTAAATTAGAGAATGTGTTGCAAACTTCTGAAAAACCTATTCTTACGGATTTACTCAACAATTCCCAGTCAGTGGAAAGGTCCGTGAAGCTTGTATCAGAGGCATCAAAGATAGTTTATGGTCAAGTAAAGAGACATAATTTTATTCTAACTAAAAACCGAAGCAGAGTAGAAAATAAATGTAATTCATCTAAAACTGATTACTTTATTCCTTTTTCTTGAGAAAATGTTTTGTTTTTTTTTAATTTAATTTTGTTCACATACCTAAGTCCGAGGGTATACTTGACTTGACTACTGTCAAGAATTATCTCCCTTCAACCCTTAACTTCGAAATCACCCTTGTGCAGAAAAACATGTTGAACAGGGTAATTTCAGAAATAAACAGGGACCGAGGCAGCCAGAACCAAAATTTTAAAAGAAAAAAGTTTTTAAAAAGTTCGGGGGGGGGGTAGCATTCTTGCCCCTCTGCCCCCTGTTCTTATCCCAGTGTTTAAGATTATATGGTAAATATTCATTCTATAATATTCAAATATTCTAATGGAAAGAATATTTATATCAAAGCTTGTACTAAAGTATAATAAATATTGAGAATGCCATAAAAATGATTAATTCATTGAAAACAAGAAAATACTTAGAAACTTCAAAATCATTTCCCAAAATTGCCTATAATCCAATCAGTCTGAAATTTTCAGGATTGTCTTAAAATCATATGTACAACAAATCCCAAAGTGAGCCAATATGATCTGAGAAAAAAAGTATATTTTGGTAGTGGCTTAGTATAAACTGGACCAGATGTTTAAAGGGAATGGTTTAGCCAAAAATTTATTCAGTTATTTAGATTTTTCAGTTGTAGTTCTACTTTCATAATGTTTCATTTTGTTGAAAAAATGTTAATTTTGCTTTTCAGCTACTTATTTTTATATGTGAACTTTATCATAAGGATCAACTACTGTACAATTTCCATTCATTAGCACATATAGGAAATAATACAGTTAAATTTTAGGTACTTGATAGATGTCCCTCTTTCAAATACAAAACTTTTTCAGGTCAATTAAAAAGTGTTTGTCTAGGGGGCTCATTTGCAAATTTAGGGGCTCTTTTACAAATGTAAGAATTTTTTTTTTTTTAGGACTTTTATTTAGATTTTGTTTATCTATAGAAAAAGTTTTTAGGAATTTTAGGGCCCTTAAGACAGGTTTTTTTTTGGAATGGGGGACTTGTATCTAGTAGCCACGGCACTGTATATAAGGTAACTGTATACAATATATATCAAATTATATACAATATAAATAAAAAAATATATTTATTTGATAATTTTATATAATTTATTTATCAGTAACTAAAGGAATGTTATCAATTTATTATATGAATCATTAGCATGTGCTTATCTATTACAAGTACCTTTGATGGTGAAAATTACATTTTTTTTATCTGAAGAGAGTTAGGAGAAATGGTAAGAGTTTTATAACATATTAAAATTAATGTATGCGTTACCAATAAAATTTAAAACTATCAGTTAAACTTAATTTTTTACAGTTCATATTGAAACGAGATATTGTGTAAAGAGGTTTTCAACAAAGTCGTTTTAACAACAATGGAAAAGCTTCCGATTTCCGAGATAAACGTGAAAGCATTTGATACATGATTAAATAATCGTTTAAAAGTTCGCTTAATTTTGACAGTGAAAATTTAGATACTATTTTATTTGAAATAAACCAATCAATTTATATATAAATTTACTTTTTCTGTAAATTTTAAACATTTAAACGTAGTTTTGCAAGATTTGCAATAAGTAATCCTCGTGGAACCCTCACGGGATACCCGGCGGGCATACCCATATGGGCCCTAAAAGAAAACCGCGGCCATGATCCCGCGGGCTCCGGATGGGTTTCTCATATGGGTCCCATTTGCAAACCCAAATGGGTCCCTTACGGTATAAAAGTACGGGATTTGACTAGGACTCATACAGGATACCCGGCGGGCTAACCCATATGGGTCCTATATGGAAACCGCGGTCATGATCCGGCGGGATACCGTTGGTCTTCCCATACGGGACCCAGTTGACAAACCGTATGGGCCCCGTACGGTACCCGTATGTCAATGTTGGCTGGGTATATATATATTTATGATTTTGAGTTTGATATATTCAGTAATCAAATTTATACATTTAAACCGCAATACTCCCTTAACAATAATTAAAAAATGTATGCATATACATATGTATATATTTAAATGTTAAATTATTAATTTGATGAAGAGACTTTTCCATGAGTCTTTATTCTGATTTAACAGTTTATCTTAATCCGATCTTTAAATGCATTTAAATATGGAACGTTTACACGTGCTGTGTGAGAGAGTTCCAATAGACCGCAACTCGATTTGTAAAAAAGTTTGATTTTTCCTCACATCCTCTTACGATTTGACATCAAGCTGCTTGTCATGGCCGCGTAGGTTGTACACCTCACGCCCAGTTAGTTAGCGCTGTGGGACCTTTAAATGAATTTTGTCATAGTTGTTGAAAATTTTGAATTGTTCGATTATATAACCACGCAAATGACGTTCTTTAAGGGTAGTTAGTTTGAGTACCTGCAGACGCTTTATTTTATCAAACTAGCTGATAGATGATATTGTCTTAGTGACGCGGTCTTAAACATCCTCAAGCAACTTAATGCCTGTTTCGAGATACGGGGACCAGGCTTTAATGGTGAGTTCTAAATGTGGCCGGGCATAAGATATATAGAGTGTGCGCCACAAGGTTTAGTTTCTAACATGCTATTGGCTGTGGATGCTGCTTTTTCAACTTTTGCTCTGACTTTCAGATCGTTTGATATGAGAACTCCAAGGTCACATTCAATAGTTGTATTTGCAATAGTGTGGCGCATGCCATCAGCGGTTTCCATAGAGTAGTCAGTTTATTAGGACGACATGCATGCATCACTTTATATTTATTAATGTTAAAGTGCATGAGCCAAGTGTTTGACCATGTAACCGCGTTATCAATATCTGCCTGAAGCGTTGTGTTATCCGATGACAACTTTTTGATTTCTATAATTTTGCTGTCATCAGCGTATAGCATTATTTTGTGGACGATACTATCAGAAAGATCGTTTATAAACAAAATTAAAAGCAGTGGCCCCAAAACAGAGCCCTAAAACAGATCATAATCATCTTTTTTTTGTGTTTGTCTTCTGGTTTAATTGATTCTTTTAATCCATATAAAACTATGTTATTTGCTTTACAATCTTTTTCTGATTGAAATTTTAAAACTGACATTAAACAGTTAGTTTCTTGTGCATTGATTTAACTATATTGCTAAAAAACGGATATACAACATAATCTGGCTTCTTTGTTTCTATTGCCTTAATTCTCTTGCTTAAATGAATTATTTGCTTTTGCAAAAAGCAAATAATTCATTTTTCAAAAAGCAAATAATTCATTTTAATTCATCAGTAGCAATGAATTATTTGCAAAAAGCAAATAATTCATTGCTAATTCCAACAAATCGGGCAACATTGCAGCAGTTGCCATTGGATAGATTACCTCCACAAAGTGAAATACTTATTGCATATATATATATATATATATATATATATATATATATATATATATATATATATATATATATATATATATATATATACATTATTTAATTAACACAAATACTAAAAGAGTTTAGATCTGTTTTTTTCCGTATATATATATATATATATATATATATATATATATATATATATATATATATATATATATATATATATATATATATATATATATATATATATATATATATATATATATATATATATATATATATATATCCCTATAGTGCAGTCGAAAGAGACTTTTATGTTCAAAAAAGTCTTTTTCGACTACAATTTTTTTACCTCGTCTTTTAAGCTACATTTTAATGTTGTCGAAAGGTCAAATCAGTTAAATAAATGCGGAAATACATTAAATTTTATTGTTTTTTAAAAAAATCGCAATTTTAATGACAGAAAGTTTTTTTTAATTAGTGGTGTTTTTCTTTTTGTTTTATTTAAAAATATTTTCAAAACACGCGTAAGTGTTGCTACATCGACTATTTTATAGCCTGCTGCTACAAGGGAGTGTTGCTACATCGACTATCTTATAGTCTGAATCGCAACTCAGTTATTCCAATGTAAACTTGACAGCAAGTTTACATTGGAATAACTTTAGGCAAATACATGATGATGCTTTGGGCCAACGTTGAAAGTTGATGCTGGCCCAAAACAGGATTGATCATTGGTTAGGTATTGTCCCTAGGTTGTGTACAACATTGGCCCAGTGTTGTATACAATGTTTATCCAACATTGGCACAACGTTGTATATAACGTTAGGCCAATATTGTAGACAACATTGGCCCAACATTGTATACAACATTGGCCCAACGTTGTATACTAAATTGGCCTAACGTTGTCAACAACATTGGCCGAATATCATAAGTTATATATCGGCCTGACGTTATATGCAACATTAGATCGTTGTTACAATTAATATGATTTGCATCGCTACATTGAAAATTTATAGAGAAAAAAAATATATATGATAGAAGTATAAAAATTTATTTGACTATACATATATAAATATACATATTGCAAATACCAAAACTTAATCCAAAAACTGACACATTGAGTTTTAAATAAAAAATTCACTATAAAATTTACAGAGTAGTTTCGATATTGGCTGAGCTACTTGTTATTAAATTGTGTTCAACTTATGATATTTGGTGCCCACGATTTTTTTTTTTTTCCCCGCAATCTCTATCACATGTCTGTGTAAGCCATGCTTATGACTTTACAGCTTCTGCAAAAAAAATAGTTGTTTGCCTAATTATGCACCAAAAAAACATAACAAAATGAAAGTAATTCTGTAATGCAAAATTGAAACTGAAAAAATAAATTTTTCTAAACAACTTACCAATAGCAACATATGCAATCAACATTTTTCCTATTCCAATTTTTTGTCCTCTCCCTGCATAGTTTAATTTCATATATAGGCCATTTTAAAAGCTATTCTTAGTCAATAACATATACATATCTCCTTCGTCTTTAACTTCAACTTGTGCCAAATAAATAAATGGTAAAAATACACCATCTTGCAATAATTAAAGTAACTTTTGTTTAGACTTAAATTAATATAAAATGTCATTTACAAAAAATCTTCAATAAGTATTTTATTTAAAGTATAAGATATCATACAATTGCATAAAAAGATCATAAAAAAATCTTTACCAATTATTGAAGAGTTTTCTTGTCTTTTTTTGTTCAGAGTACTTGAATTCTTCACTGCTTCAATGACACTCTATCAGGCAATACAATAATTAGCATACCTTTGTTACTCAAATTTTTATAACTGAATTTGATGTATTTTGTAGTTCAATAAGTTGCACTTCAATGCTTGCCCATTGTGCCAATAATACCAGCATATCTTTCAAGGATACAACTTTATCTTAAAACATTAAAGTTAATTATATTATTAAGAAACTATACTACTAATTGCTTATTTTATTTAGAAATTATGAAAATAAATACACCAATCACTAATGAAACAGATAAAAATAAAGACAAGGGGCAATTTTTTCATGATAAAAATATATAATTGCTAATGGATTCATAGTATTTTTATGAATTATGAAATTCGCAGGTGTGCATTCCATTTCTGGGACTGACACAAAACAATGCTTGATAATATTTGAGATACAGATTGTATTGTAAAACAAAAAAATTCATATTAAAATAATGTTTCTCCAACAGGGTTTGCAACCAACTATTCATATAAAATTCAATGACTTTTTTGAAAAATCAGATGAATTTTCCTGACAATTTTTAATAATAGTTTTTACAAAATTTTTAAAATTACTATCTACTGTAATGGAAATGCTAAAATGATACATACTTTGAATGACAAAACTAATAAAACTTTTAGGTAAGTTGGTTATTAGTATGGATCTTATTATACATGTTAGTAAGATCTTATTATTAAGGATGACTATGAATAAACACTAAGAAAAACATAAGTTTCAGAAAAAATAAATGAGTAGCACCAAAAAAACATAATAGCTTAATTGAGCGCTGTATTTTGAAAATATGAGAAGTCACAAAATTAAAATTTTGCAGGAGAGTAAAAAAACATTTCTCCTGTAAAATATTTTATTTTTATTTTATCTAAAAAATACTTTATTTTATCTTATAATTTTATTTATTTCTAAAAAGAAATATTCTTTTCAAATAACCTTACTTTTAAAAAAAAGTGTGACTCTTTACGTTTTTAAAATACAGCATTCAATTGTGAAACAATTTACTTCTTAACTAGAATTACTGACTTTTCCATGACTATCTAAAGAAAAAAAAAACTCCTTGACTTGTCCAGGTTTTCCACAATTTTGGTCAATATTAAAACATTTTCCAGATTTTTATGGTACAGTACAGACCTTGTCCAATATTTGTAAATAATTTCTTTTACATATTTTTGTTCTGAATGTTAATAAGACAACTTTTAAAAAAAAATTATCATCTATAAAAATATTGTATTACCTTTGTCTATTAGATAAAATTAAATAAACGTTTATATAATGAATAATAATGAACTACCAGCAACTGTTAAAACTTTAGACTAATATGAATACTCTGTTGTTTTTTCAACAGTTAATTTCAAATGGATTTCAAATTTGGTGACACCATCTTCAAAATCTAACTAAACTTTTTTGTTACGTTCATAAACTTAAAAATTCTCAAAACGACTAAAAAACCTGACTAAAATACTTTGGTTGTCGTTATTCAAAAGCTACAATTAAAAGTTAGTTAACACTTTGACTTTTTGACCGTAATATGAAATAGTCTTTAAAATTGTAAAAGGTAAAGCTGTGAATAAAGATTTTCAATCATCAGACATAAAAACTTTTATACAAACTTACCATTTAATAAATTTTGTTTATTTAACTTCTCTGAGCAAACATTGAACTTCTGTACAGAGTTTGGAGTTGCAGGTAAATCCCAAAGTTTAATAATATTTTTTGTTTTATTATAGAAACTAAGGATAAATCATCTATACGAAGATATACACAATTTTTTGTCTCTTTAATCTTGATTTTGGCTGGTCATTTTTGCTGTCTTCGTTATTTGTCTCCAGAGCAGTTTAGCCTTCTGCTAAATTCAATCTTGTATTGCTATAAAAAATAAGAGAATCAAATCATTAATAATTAATGTATAAATAAAGTTAATCTATAAGTTTAAAGTTGTTAACTGTTGTAGGCAAACTAATTATGAAAAATATTCAGAGATGTTAAAAAAATATATATAAAACCAAAAAGAATGTCCCTCTGCCTCAGAAAGACGGAATATAAAAAATGTTATTTCCATTTAAATCATGATTAAAGTCAGATAAAATTATGATTTAAAGTGAGTTTTTTTTATTTTAATTGTTTTTAATGATTATTTATTGATTTAATCTCATAATTCAATCAATTATTATAGGCTAGTCATTGGTCTTAAAATAAAATGTCTGGCCATATTAGAAAGCTCTACCTAAGTAGAATATAAATTTTAGTAAAATCACTTTTTGTACAGTTTTATTATGTTAGAAAAGGGGGTTTCAAAGTCAAACACAGAAAAATTAAACAAAAAAGAAATACCTTATAAGATTCTTAGAAGATTCATAAATATAGCTTCTTTTTTTTTGTTTTTATAATTTAAAAAAATGTAAAGATAATATCAAAACCTTTTTTTAATCTGTCAAACGATACCGTTTTTAAAAATGTTGTGCAACAAAATTAAAAATATATACTAGTCTCCAACTACATTGCAATGTAGTTGCGGATTTGCATATATTCGGCCGATGCATTGGCCGAATATTGGCTACGGCATAAATGTAAGATTAGATTTTTATAGGAAAATATTAAGCCTAAACTACATTGGCCAAATGTTGGCCCAACCTAGTACGATAATTGCAAAAAACCGATTTGTAGAATTACAATATTACGCCGAAATAAAAACATTCGGTAAATGTTGGTACAATGTAGTATGATATTTGCAAAAAATCGATTTGCAGAATTGAAAATAATACGTCGAAAAAAACATTGTTTATTCCGTAAGTTTATTCCGTTGGGCCAACATTGGCTAAATGTTGGCCCAACGGAATAAACTTGCCAATGTTAAAACTTAAGTTGGGCCAATGTAAGCTTGCTGTCTGGGAAGGGAGTGCTGCTACAGCGACTGACAAATAGCTTGACTTGCAAGGAAGTGCTGCTACATCGATTGTGGGTTTGGTTTGGGCAGGCAGTCAATCATTTAAAAAAAATAAAAAATTTTTTTAACATTTTCCGGGTTTTTTTTTCCTACTATTGACCACTTATTGTTCACATTTATATTTGATGACTGCTGTTTCTCATTGAAAATATAATAAACATGATTTGTACTAGTATAATATTTCACTTGATATACTCGCAAGCAATTCATTTTTATATAAAACCTCATAAAAATGATAAAATTGCAACTTTCATGTATAAACTGTATTTAAAAGGTTGCTGGGGCTGTTTGATAATTGTGCAGTCCTGTAGGTTTCTGGAAATTTTAACTATGTCAAAAGTATTTTTTTTAAAAAAGTATACTGCTGAAGCTTTTTTTTAAAGAAATAAAACTTTTAAAAGTAGCTAAAGCTGATTTATCTAGTAACTAAAACTTCCGTTTTTCTATTTCCTGCGTAATTCCATTTTAAACGTAATTTATACTTTAATTACATTACTAATAAATACCATTCTTTGTTTAAACAGTAGTTATGTAGGTTAAAGCTAAATGAGAGTAAGTTGGAGATTCCCAAATCTTGTGATTATAAAAATAATTGACAAAAAACATACGAGTTTTATAGCGTGATTTTTTGAAAACGCCTTTTTTTGTCAAATACATTATGTATATTACTCAAAACAACATAAGTCTTTATATAACAACCTAATTTGCATTTTATTATTAGTATTAATATTACCCTTAATAACATAAGTTTTAGAATTTAAATCAGATATATGGTATTAATAGTACCCATAATAATATAAGTTATAAAATTTAAAACTTTTTATTGCATTTTTTTTTCCACAATTAATCATTTAGTTATCATACTTACCTTGCACCAATAGAATACTAAAACATTGTTATATATATTGTATATTTACGAAACCATTTTTATATATATTTACAAAATCATTTTTCTGTGAAAATTAAAAAAAAAAATTTTCTGAAACAAACTTCAAAAAGTATATAACAAAAATAAATTTTTTCCATTTAAACACATAACATAAAATAACAGAATATTTGTTTATATAAACTAAAATTTTATACTTTTAAAACATAAACAATAATAGTTTATTTGTGTAAAAAGAATCTGTTCTAGAAACAATATTTGCTGCTGTAATAACTTATAAATTCTTTTTTTTTTTTTTGTCTTGCAGTTTTGTAGACATTCTTAAGTAAATTTTATTAGTTAATCATATTTCAGTATCCAATTTATTATATTGTTTATTGAGCCTTTGTTTGGTATTGAAAAGTTAAATACTGCGATTTGGCTAAGGTAACATGAAAGTTGATATGTTTATGATTTTTAAATATTTGTGTCAAATTTTTCTCTTCAGTTGGTTATGTATTGCATGCTTGAAGCTTGGTAAGTAGTATTAACTCCTTTTTTATAGATCCAGTCACTGAAAATGAAGTATCAAATCTTATAAAAAGTTTATAAAGTAAAAAAAGTTTAGGTATCAATAGTATTCCTACGTTTCTTCTCAAACTTGTTTCCCATATCATCTCAAAGCCTCTCTGTACAATGATAAATAGCTCTTTTGAAAACGGACTTTATCCAGGTGTCTTAAAATAGCTAAAGTTATTCCACTTTATAAAAAAGGCTCTAGAACTGACAACACTAACTATCGCCCAATTCACTACTGTCAAACATCAGTAAAATATTTGAAAAAGCTATGCACAACAGACTTTACAACTTTTTAGTTAAATATGAATATCTTTACAAACACCAATATGGGTTTCGAAGCAAGCATTCCACAACTCATGCCCTTATTGAAATCACTGAGGTTATCAGAAAAACTCTTGACAATAAGCTTTTTGCTTGTGGTGTGTTTGTTGATCTACAGAAAGCATTTGACACTGTTGATCATTCTATTATTCTAAGTAAACTGGAATACTATGGTATTAGAGGAATTTCTCTCCAATGGTTTACCTCATATTTTTATAATAGGTTTCAGTTTGTATCTATGAACGATAACACATCTTCTTTAGTAAAATGCACTACAGATGTACCTCAAGGCTCTGTATTAGGACCATTACTTTTCCTTGTTTTCATTAACGACCTAATTTATCATTAAAATATATAACCTCCTACCATTTTGCTGATGACACTAACTTACTTTTAATTAATAAATCATTAAAAAAAATAAACAAATATATTAATCATGATCAATCTAATCTAATTCAATGGCTTCGATCTAACAAACTGTCTCTGAATACTAGTAAAACTGAAATTATCATCTTTAAATCAAAACAATCTAAAATCAGTTAACACCTAAATTTTAAGCTGAGTGGTCAAAAAATCAATCCAGTTAAGTACTTAAAGTATCTTGGGATCAAAATTGACTCAAAGTTAACTTTTTCTCAACATCTTAAGGACTTGTCAATAAAACTATGTAGATCGAATGAAATGTTAGCTAAAATTCATCATTATGTCAATCTTGAAACTCTTATCAATAAATAACATACCATTTTTGGATCACATCTTAGGTATGGGTGTCAAGTTTGGGGACAAATCCGCACCCAAGAAATTTTAAGATTATCCAACTTACAAAACAAAGCATTAAAAATAATATACTTTTAGCATTATCAATCTAACTCCGATCATCTTTATTTTTTATCTAAAACACTCAAAATTGATGATCTAGTTTAACTATTAAATAGTCATTTTGTCTTTACTTATAAACAAAAATGTCTACCCAGCACATTTACAAATTTTTTTAGAGAAAGTTAGTCGCTATCATCTACTGTTAGAAAAAGCTGTCGCTATCATCTACGATCTGCTAATAGCTATAATCTTCATGTACCAAATCATTCTTCTCTAAAATATGGTCTAAAATCCATAAAATACCAAAGTGTAAAATCATGGAACAGTCTACCTTCACCATTAAAATCAATTGACTCAATTACTAATTTCAAAAACTGTCTTTTTAACTATTTTTTAGCGAAATATTATATCTGAAGACTCTGAAATATGTTGTTATGCTTTTATTATTATTACTTTCTTAATACCTACTAGTTTTATTATTAACTTTTTTTTTTTTTTTTTTTTTTTTTTTTTTGCCGTTTAATATTACAATAACTAAATATATTTTACAATTTTTTACATAAGTAACGACAGGACTTCTAAAAGATCATGAGGATCTTGTCATGAAGCCCTTTACAATATTTGGTTAATTTTTAATAAAAATACAATGTCTGTTGTGAAATAATAATACACCTCTATGCAAAAATATTTAAAAACCAAGATAAAATGTTAAAAAGCCAAGATAAAATTTTAAACCAAATAATATACAAAATAAAGCAACAACAAAAACAAAACAAAAAAAAAAGGAAATTTAAAATAAATCAAGATATTTTCAATTAAAAATATAATTTTTTTAAGTTTCTGTTTGAATGAAGCAAAAGTCATTTGGGTTGAAAAATCAAAATTTGGTAAGACTATTTTGTTCCAGAGATAAGTACCTCGGTAAGAAACAAAAAACTGGTCTTTGCTTTTACGATAAAAAAGAGGCAATAAGACTGTTATTAATTCGAAAATTATATTTGTTTTTAGGTTTTATACAATAAAAATTTTGTAATACATTTGGCGACAAATTTTCTCTACATTTAAACATGAAACATAAAATATTAAAGACATTTAGTTGATATACATTTAAAATATTCATTTCTTTAAAAAGTTGTTTCGTGTGAAAAAACCGATTTTGAAAATTTATTACGCGAGTTGCGTGTTTCTGATGAAGGTAAAGAGATTTTAGCTTTGTTCTGTGAGTGCTTCCCCATATAATATTCGCGTAGTTTATGTGACAATGTATAAATGAATAATATAATTGTGTTAACTGGTGTTTACTTAATATATTTCTTGTTTTATAGAGAATTCCGATGCATTTAGCAATTTTGTTGGAGGTATTATCAATATGACTTCTCCAAGATAGGTTTTCATCAATATATACTCCAAGAAATTTAGTAACTTTTTCTCTTTTTATTATTATATTATCAATTAGAAGGTCTGGCATGATATGGGGCAGTTTCTGGTATTTTAAAGGTGGATAAAAAGTGTCCATTTAGTTTTTTCTATATTTAGAGACAATCTATTTTGTTTAAACCAAACAGAAACTTTTTTTAATTCATTTGTCATATTTGTAAAAAGCGTAATAATATCTTTATGAGACAAAAACAAATGTGTGTCATCTGCAAAATTTATTGTTGTTAAATTTG
This sequence comes from Hydra vulgaris, assembly GCF_022113875.1. NCBI lineage: Eukaryota > Metazoa > Cnidaria > Hydrozoa > Anthoathecata > Hydridae > Hydra > Hydra vulgaris. Next base: position 48,442,945 of record NC_061159.1, read on the forward strand.
ATGATATACGAAGATCATTTATACATAAATGATCTTCGTATATCATCAAATTTAACAACAATAAATTTTGCAGATGACACACATTTGTTTTTGTCTTAAAAAAATAAGAGGACCAAGTATGGATCCTTGTGGAACACCACATGTTATATTCATTAATAGATGAGATATAGAATCTTTATTGTAAACAAACTGTTTACGGTTAGTAAGATAACTTTCAAACCATAATAGGGTTTTATCTTTAATACCGTATGATATTGGCTTTTTTAACAGGATTTGATAATTGACGGTATCAAATGCCTTGGACAATTCAATAAACACTCCTAGTGTAAAATAAGAGTCTTTAAATGAGTCAGTTATATTGCGCGTAAGTTGAAGAATGGCATGCTCGGTTAAATTATTTTTTTTGAAACCAAATTGGTTTTCGTATAGAATTTTATTTTCAACAAGATAAGAGTAGATTCGGTTGTACATTATTCTTTCTAAAATTTTTGAAAAAACTGGAAGAACTGAAATAGGGCGATAATTTTTGTTCTCATATTTTTATTGTTATTATTAGTATTGATATTAATAATATTCTTCTATCTTTATTAGTAAATTGTTATTTTTATTTATAACATAATAAGTATTATTATTGTTTTTTTTAATTTTTTCTTACGTTTATTTACTACTTATACTATGTAACTGTTATTATCACTATTATTACTATTATTTAATATTGATTGTATAATATTTTTATTATTATTGTTAGTATTGTTACTAATAATATTCCTCTTCATTGTCATCTTATTATTATTGTTAATACTATTGCTATAATTATTATCAATACTATTATTATTGTTATTATGATCACTTTTATTGTAATGTTGCAGATTTTTACTTTAGATTAGTACTTGTACTGTTTGTAAAAGTCCTTGAAATTTTACAGCTCATTTCAGAATATATTGAATTGAATTGAGTTGTAATTTAAACACACTTTATGCAACATTTACTAAAAATCCAAAAAAGCTATGCTAACCAATAGCTTTTATGTTAAATATTATCCAATGTTATGCAGATTATTATAAATTGCATTGCATTTCTCTAATATTTTATGTGAAAAAATTACAAAGTTGTTAATGCGAGAAGTAATAAACAAATACGGTAACCGAGAATTAAATGTTATAACATTCATTTGCGCCGAACCAAATAATCTGAAAAAAGATAAAAAAAAAGAAAACATGCCCATTTAAATGAAGATAGACTTGCTCGAAAAATCTTGATAACAAAAGAAACTAAAAAACGAATGGTTTTATCGCATTGTGAGCCTACCGTGGAACTTACCAACAAAAAAAGAATTTAGAAACAAAATCAACTTATAATAAAAAAGTGGGTTCGAATCCTAGTTAAACCAAATTTACTAATAACACTCTCTAACAAATTTATTTATTGCTTTTATTTTAACGTGGACTCGCTCTTAAATATGCGCCCGAAATTATTAGGTCTAATTAAAACCTTTTCCTCGAAAAGGTTTTAATTAATATATTGCAACCTCTATTTTGGCGGACGCAACAAGTAAAGAGGCAAAAGCCACTCGAGGCAGCCACCAAACCATTTTTCCTCTTAAAAATTATCTAAAGGACGACCACCAATAGCTTCAACCATTTCTGTATTAATACAGACCTATAAAACATTTTGCAAAAACAATTGCTGCCTCCTTAAAAAGTGGTGGCATGAAGATGTATGCTATATAACAACACTGGTCCATAAATTAATAAAATCTTGTCTAATATCTTGTAGCTACTTTTTTTTATAACAAAAACAAAAATTAAAAACTTTATTATATAAAAAACAAAAGCGTTTTTATTTATTATTAACTAAACGTCTAAAGAGCTTACTTGTATTTTGTTCATAAAAATTTCAAATAATCAAGTATTCAATTTTTTTTCTCTTTAGGATAAAACTGAATGGGACTTATAGAGAAGCAAACACACACAAAAAAAAAAAAAAAAAAAAAAAAACAACAGCAAAAATAAAATAAAAAACAACAACAGCAAGAAAAATGATAATTTTAACCTATCAATTTTGAAAAATTTGAAACAAAAATTTAAGCTTCTTTTATATTTTTTGTAATTTGCTTTTATATAAAAAACAAACAGCATTAAATATGGTGTGACGGTGGAAACAAAAAATTTAGTTAATCACTCTAAATAATAAAATAGTTCAATAATTTTTTTAAGGAACTGCGTGATTTTATGTTTTGAATTTTTAGAAAAGTTAAAATATTTAAAAATAAAGAACTCATAAAGACAAATCCTACAACAAAGACTTGCATTAAAAAAAAAAAACTTAATAAATATATTAGGCATTTAATAGACTATTATTATAAAGATATGTAATAAACTATTACTATACTTTTTGAATTAGAAAAATTTTTTGGTTTAAACAAATTTTAGTGAGAAAAAACTTATTACTTGATTAATTGTTATTATTTAGTACTGGTTAAGAAGGTTAATCTTGAAAACGTGACTTATAAAAAACATAAATGGTGTTCTTAGAAGTGTAACCAACATTACAAAAGTATATTTGTATTAGTGTATATTTTTTCCATATGGTATACTTTACGGTATACTAGTAAGTATAATATTTATGAATATACTAGTATATATAGTATATATATATATATATAATATAATAGCAAAACAAATTTTGTTATATAAGAATTTGATAAATTTTTTTTCACTCATTTTAAATTTAAAAAATTATTTGTAAAATTATTCGTTAACAATATTCGGAAATATCAGGATGCAATTGTTGCATTTAGAAATAATATATCTTTGTGGAATTTTTAAATATATGTATATACAATTACTTATACTTTTATGATTTTTTTATAAAATAAAAATAACTATTTAGTTATTGTTTTCATATGTTTAAAACGCTTTTTAATGATTTTCCATACAACTTGAATTCAGTATTTGTAATATTACGGTGCACCGTTATTTTTTTAAACATCTACCTGATAGTAAAAATCTCTGTCTAAGTAGGGTTCTAGATACGAAAGAGCAATCAATTTTTTTTTTCTTATCATTTATATGTTTGCCTATAAGTTGTAATAAAAAAATTGATATATTTAAAAAAATCTACTTATGACTACTTTTTAAGCCGTTCGTTTCATAGTGTGCTGCTTTAAAACTGACTTTAAAGCATGTTTTAATACTTTAACTAACTCTTTGTTAAAAGATGCTCTGCCCCTTACTACTTGTTTCCTCTTGGTCCTCCTCGGTCTCCGTATATTCCCAAAGGTTGACAATAAAAACTAAGTTAAAATCTAAACATAAGAATTAATTTTGAAAAGCAGTATATGTAATCGTAAATATATTTTACTTATCACATTTTTTGCCCTTAAAAATATTTTTTACAATTAAAAAAGGTTTGAAACTATTGCATTTGCAGAAAAAATGATTACAGTTATGACTAGGTAAAGTTTTTAGTCTTCTCAAAATAAAAAGTTTGTAAATTTTAAATGGTCATAAGTTTATATAACTCAAAAATATTACTCCATAAATTGTAAAAGCCGCTAATACTTTTAAATTTAGTATAATAAATCAAAAAAAAAATCATTATTCTCATCTTCATGATTAGGGGGAACTGTTTCCAGGCTCCAATCCAGCAACTTTTTTCCGAAAAAATTTAATACAATATAGGAATAAACATACTCAAGTTTCGAGTTTTCAAGTCAAAAAGTAAGAAACTTGCAACACCAAAAAAATCCGAATGACAATGTTTCGATAGCAATTTTTGATTAACTTGAGAATATTGATTTTACAGAGAAAAAACTTGATTTTACTGACGTCATATCAAAAGCCAAATCGATTTTATTTCATTGACAGATTTAACGTTTTGTAGAATTTTTGTTTATAGATTTTAATCTTTTATAGAATGTTCTTTTAAATACTTAGACCATATAGCAACGCTAGGAAGATCTAGAAATCTAGATCTAGGAATCTTAATCAAAAATATAGATCTAGGATTTAGTTTTACAAAGATATTTTTAAAAAATTAATACGGCCGTATTAATTTTTTTTTTAAATAGTTTTGCTTAGTTCGTAAATACGGAAATGTAATACAAATACAATTGTTTTAATACATTTTCAATGTTTTCTACAAACAAAAGTTTGAAATTCAAATACGTTTGCCACGTGTTATTTAAAGTTCTCTTAAAAAAACTTAAAAAAATTACTGTTTAAAACTTTTTTAAGCTTTTAATTCACTACAGTTCTTTACAGTTATTTTAAATGATTTTTTGTCATACATACGCTTGAAAAAGTATTTTTGAATAGATGGTTTTCTCGTTCAAAAACGCGTTAAGACAACGTTGCTACGAAATAAAAAAATCTACGTAATATACACTTTTTTCTACACACTTCCATACTTTATTATAAAAAATATTTCGTAAGTTATTTTTTTCAAAAAGTACATAAAAACACATAAGCAGTACAAAAAAGTAAAGGTTACTTTTAAAAAAGCAGATTAATAGGTTAAACAAAGTTTTGTAATAACAAAATTAACGTTTAGCAATGGTAGGATTAACGACGTATAGTAATGCATTTCATACTTTAGTGCAGAATATATTATAATTTGTAATTAACAAACAAAATCAATAAAAATACTACTTTACTTAAAAAAATTATAACTATAAAAGAACACAATTTAAACAGAACCATTGAACTAAACTTTATTCTTATAAATAGCAGAAAGAGTTAAATAAACACTTCCAAGAAGGTTCAATTAAAACCGATGAGTAAAACCACTAAAAGCAAACTTTTTTATCAGATCTTGCTGTTGTTATAAATTAATAATAACAATTATTATGACAATAAGGGTATGGAGGAGGGGGGGATGTTGCATAGAAGGAGGAGAGGAACTGGTTGTCTTTTTTAGCCTATCACCTAGTCTAGATTAGTCCTGTGTCAACTAAATTTCTGAAACACTTTTCTTTATAAACGCAAACCCAAATAGTTTCTCTTCGATCTCATATTTTTGCGCAGTATCATTTCCAATAGACAATATACTTTAAACATTGTTATTATACTTTGCCATGTTTACCAATATTTCGATTAGTTTTCTGTTCTGTATTTATTGTTTGTTTTTTTTTTATAATGATTTTTACCACTTTCTGTCAAAATATCATGCGCTCATTATTTCATTTTCATTCCGTCGCTTTCCATAGTCATTTTATCTACATTCGACGCTCATAATTCCATCTTCATTCTAAGGAGAGTAAATATGTTTAGCGAATAATACAAAAAGTTAAACAAGTAAACTTAAAAACAATTGCAAAGAATTTTTTATTAACATTTTCTTATTGCACATACTTTAGATTAATAGATGCACAATATACAAATGTGATATAACTGTAAAATTAAATGGAAAACACAAATATTTGTATTTGTATTAATTAATGGCAATGCACTAGGCATCATCGATTAATAAACTCATTGATTAATGCTCAAGTTAACACTGTTTGCGCAAGTTGGCGCAAGTTTAAAGGCGTAGATTGCGCAAGAACATGTTATGAATTCATTGCTTTATTAGCTACAAAAACATATTATGTGCACGTACCATTAAAACTAAATGCCATGCTTTTGAATGCCATTATACCATTCTTTGTAACATAAACCTTTAAAGAAATACTAACAAAAGTACAAAAAAAGGTCTGCGTAATACAATTCAAAGCAATTTTGTTAAAATAAAAATAAATCGACGAATGATATTATTCAATCTCAGCCTAAAAATCCGACGGTAAAACAATCTTTTGTAAATGATATCCAGCAGGTGTGCCATATTAGTGGATAAATTTCGAAAAATTAAAGAATGAAAAAAATGGAATATGTTTTGTGTTTGTGGAGGATATAATCCCAAAAGATATTGAGAAAAAATTGAAATAATCATTAGATTGCTGGAACATAAAAGAACAAAGAAACATTTTCAAGCAAACTGTAGAATAAAACATTCCAAAATGATTATTTTTCTTCCTTTCAAACTTTAAACAATCTTTTTTGTGTGTACTTTTACCTGGTGAAAATATTTTCAGTAGTTGCTTAAGAAAATAATTTAAAAAAAAAGAAAAGTAAAATTTAATTTAAGTCATATGTAAGGATACAAGTTAAACATTTTCATTACAAAATATTTGATTTAATAATATATTTGTTATAACCAATGGTTTACTTGGTTTTAATAGTTTTTGTATAATAATAAAAGAAATTATTTTTAAATATAATTTACCAATATCTCTCATTTTTGCCTCTGTAATTTCAATAACAAGGCAATAACTTTTCTGAACGGGTCTGTTAATGCTTATTCCAGAATTTAATACAATGATAATTGGATATTCATTACCATACTCATAAGTATCATTTGGCACCATGAAGTGTTCTATACTATTCTCCTCCTCCATTGTAAACATAATTTGTTAGTTCTTTATTAAGTATTTTGATACTATAAAACAAACACTTTAAATGAGATTAACTATGTCTCAAAAATCCAAGTCATAATTAAAAAAAATAATAATAACGTTAATGCCACGTGAAATATTCTTATTATTGACTCCGTTAATAGATCTGTACAAAACACACACAACAGAGTTTAACCAAATATTTTGTTTTTTTTACTGCCCAAAAAGTTTAAATTAAGGCTAGGGTCTGCGAGATTAGGCCGTCTAAGATTAAGAACAAGAAACAACACTTAAGTGTATTGGTTATCATTATTATTATTATTATTATTATTATTAGTATCATATCATTATTATTATTAGTATCATATCATTATTATTATTAGTATTATTACTTGTCATTATTGTTATTAGTATTTCCATTTATCACGAATCCTGTTATTGTCTTCCTATCAGATGGAATTACTAAAAACGTCACCGAGCCAAATGCGTACCATTAAAAAACAATTATTATCATTATTAAAATCAGAGTTCGAGGTAACAAAAACTAATCAAAATTTGTATTTAAAATAAGAAGCAGTTAAACAAAGGACTCTAGGATGTGTTGTACAGTCGATTTGCATATATATACAAAAAAAATAAAAATAAACTTTTTTTTAAACTTAGGAAAAGTAAAGTGTTGCTACAATTGTGTATTTTCTACAAATGCAAGATTTAATTAGGCTTGTTTATTACTGTGTGATTCGCAAAACTATTTCTTCGCAGAATGTCTTTTTTTTATTTATTAGGCGAAATTTATTTACTCTGTTCAATTTTTAGATCTAGATAGCAAATAAAACAGTCTCTGACTAAAGAGTATTAAAAATACCTAATTAACGTAAAATAGAAAGTTCAAGCTGCTCAAACTGATCTGGAAACGCGTTTACATAAAACTTCCATATGATACTACTTGAATGTTTATACACTTTATATTCACTTACATTTAATATAATTGTTCTACATTATTGAGATATTGTTAAGATTGGATTTTTAAATAATCGCAATGTTTTGAACCTGCCAAATATATAATATTGTATGTATAGGTAATGTTTATACATGCAGTATCATATTTTATTATTGGTAATATTACACCATTTATAATAATTGTTAATAAAATATCTAATAAAAAATAAAATTGCACCGTAAACTGATGTATAAAGTTTGTTGTAAATTTATAAATATTAGTTGTTTTTTACATTTGCCACTAAAAGCTGGTGTTAATAATACAACTTTGAATCCACTTGTTTAACTGCTGACTCTTTAAATGTTATGAAAAAAGTTTCTATTGTGTGGTAAATTGAGCAATCAGGATTTTTTTCTCTTGATTTACTAATGTAGCTAATAAAGTCTGGGAATGCGCCAGCTTACTTTATAAGGTAAAGTTCATAAAACTATTGCATCTTATTTTATTATTATTATTATTATTAATGTTCTCCTTAATAGACAAAAATTTATAATTTATTTGTTTCTGCGAATTTTCTTCGTTATACCCTTTACTCTAAACTTTACCCGTTAAGTGTACTACTTTCTACTCTAACCTTAAAAAGTTAAACCATTTTTTTTGATCGCTTAAAATAGAAACCCAATTAGAAATTTAGAACATTAGAAATTTAGCTCTAACTTTTAAAAATACATTTGGTGTTACTAATATCGTGACAAACGAGTTAGTTGAGTAATAATATAAAAAACCTATATAAAAAAAGAAAAAAAATCTATATAAAAAAACCATTCAAATAACCAAACAGTTGTGTTATTATAAGATATACTATTTTAAGATTATTGCAACTATTTAAATACTTAAAATTAAACGAAACAGTTAAAATTAGTTTATAATAAAATAAAATTGAAACAATATTAAAGATAATAAAATAGAATTATAATGTAAGAACAAAAGGCATTGGTACAATAATATTAAAAATAAAATAAAAAAGAAAGAATAAATAAGATAAAATAGGAAAAAATGAAATTTTGAGCAAAATGCGAATTTTAGTGAAATATGCTCAGGAATACGAGAACGAAAGCAAACCTTATTGTTAACAAACATAAACAGCAAAAATAAATGCAAATATTATAATTAGAAAAAATTTTGTATACTGTAAAATGGTATAACATTGTCCCTTTGAGGTAAATTTAGGTTAAAGTTGGAAACCGTTTTAGAGAACTGTGCTTAAGCAATAGAATTGAGATATTGACTTTATGTGTCACTTCTTAGGTGGCAGTAGAAGCATGACTTTTTATTTGTTAAAAGTGTTAACCAAGTATTCAATTTTTTTTTCTTAAAGATAAAACTGTATGGGCCTCATGAGCAACACACACACACACACACACACTCATACACACACACACACACACACACACACACATACACATACACGCACACATACAAAATTAAAAAAAAACGAAAAAAAAAACAACAGCAACAAAAGAAAGTGCTTCCAACCTATCTATATGATTTTCTCTTTGATAAATTTTTTTTATTTTAGCTTTTTTTGTATTTTTTATAATTTGAATATTTATAATTTTGATTTTATAAGAAAATCAAAGAGCATTAGTTATGGTGGAAACAAAAAACTTAGTTCATCTCTAAGTTCCTAAAATGTTAATCTCTAAGTTCCTAAAATGAATCATTCAATAATTGAATGATTCATTTTAGGAACTGCTCGAATATATGTTTTGAATTTTTAGGGAAGTATAAATATTTGAAAACTAAAGCAATTATAAAAACAAATGATACAGCAATGAGTTGCATTAAAAAATATATATTATTAAGTATATTCTGCAACTAATTTTCAAATCACCTGCGTATTTCAAGAAAAACGCAATTAAAAAAAAGTTGTAAGGAGAAAATTTTTGTAAAACATTTTTTGAAACGAATAACTTTTATGACTTTTTTCAGAACTATTCAAAAAAATGTATTCATTAACGTTTGTTAACATCTAAACTACCTTATTTTGTAAAAAAAGTCAACATCTTGTACAAAAACTTATTACTTGATTAAATTTTTATTCTATGTAATGTTAGTGTTATGTCATTGTTTATCACTTCTGCAGCAGTGCCTGATATTATTTTACTCGTTACTATAACTCAATTTAATCCTTGGGGTAACTTCGGACAAAGAAGGGTCGCCTTTCCAATGTTACACTAAGGCGTGTTTTGAGTTTATAAGTTTTTTAAATTTTTGCCTACAAAAATTTAAATTTTATTGAAACTATTTTTTTTGGCTGCCGTAAATAAATATTTACTGCTCTTATTGATTCCTTAATTTGATCACAAAAATTTTTTATATGGATTTTTAAGTTTTTTATTTATATTTTAAATAGTTTTTGTGAATACTAATTTAATTGCTTGCAAATTTTATTTTAGTACATTTGAAAATTGTTTGTGTTCACAACCAGAGCTTTATAAAAACCACTTTTTATTATTTTAGAAAATTGGGTATTTAAGGGTTTTTTTGAGTTTTTAGTTTTCTTTTTATACTAGATAGAACTGTTAGTCCTTGGCCTTGACCTTGACCTGGCCTTAAGGCCAAAAATTAAGGCTTTGGCCTTGATCTTGAAATTTTTGGCCTTAGCCTTGTTCTTGGCTTTGATATTTTTGGCCTTGATCTTGATTGTTTTGTCCTTATCGTTTATAATAAAATACATAAACTTGAATAATTCAAAGTTTCCTTTTTTTTTTTACATAATTAATTACGTAGTTAATCGTTCGTTATTTAGATAATTACTTTATTAACGTAGGGCAAAAATGTGAGTTTTCTTGAAAATGTTTGCGTAGGCCTTGGCCTTGAAACTTTTATTCTTGGCTTTGGCCTTGTAACATGTGGTCTTGGCCTTGCTACTTTTAGCCTTGTTATCAACTCTGATGCTAGACATCATTATCAAAATAAAAAAAATCAAATAATAATGACTATATGACAATTATTATATAGAGATTTTGAGACAATTCAATAAATATCATAACAAAATTGTTTACTATATTAAAATTTTAGCAAAAACTGACAATGTTATAATAATAGTTTTAGCTAATTACAGTAATAGCTAATTACAGCCAAAAAACATAAGAAAAAGGTTTTAGTCAAATTTCGTTTCAGAAAATAGTATTTAAAAACATTTTAGTACTAAAATCGATTAATATCTAATATGAAACTTATATTAACTCATCAACTCACCGCAAACGGACGTGTTTTAAAATATTTTTTTTTAAAAAAAAAAAAAAAAAAAAAAGAAAAATGTCTAAAGGATTATCATTTACTCAAATTAAAGAATTACTTGAAGTGCACGAGAACACAATATTAAAAATCTTTGGCGAAAAAGTTAACAGGATGGAGGAAAAAATGGAAGTACTTAAAAGCGAAAATTTAATTTTAAAAAAGAAAATAGCAGATATTAAAAGTGCAATGACTTTTCAAAAATGAAATGTATGAAAAAGAGACTAAAGAATTATACGACTTTAAAGAACATCTTAAACACAACACGAAAGTAAATGAAAAAGCTTTAAACAATGAAGAATTTAAAGATAAACTTGCGGAAATTGAAGACAGAAGCAGAAGAAATAATATACGATTTGATGGCTTTGAAGAGAAGGAAAATGAAACGTGGGAGGAAAGCGAACTTCAAGTTAAAGTTTTCTTAAAAGAAAAGCTTGGCATGACGAACGAAGTATATATCGAGAGGGCTCACAGAACAGGAAAAAAGAATGAAGTTGAAATGAAAAAACGAAGAACTATTATTGCAAAATTCTTATACTATAAAGACAAAGAAAACGTTTTAAAAGAATACCGATTACTCAAATTATGGAACGAAAAAATATTCTTGAATGAAGATTTTAGCAAAGAACAAGAGATAAACGGAAACTTCTTTTTGCAAAAGTTAAAGATATTCGAGCCACCGGTAAGTATGCTAAAGTAGTATACAATAAATTAGTTACACGTGAATTTTAAAAGAATTAATTTTTTTATTTTTGGATTTCAAATAACTAAAATGGATTCAAACGAATCTGTTAATTTTCAATCAACTTTAATTAACTTATTTCAAAGTAATGATTTTTTACTGGACAGCAATAATGACCCTGACCTAAATTATTTTAGTGGAGCTGGTGCTTTAAAAAACAAGTGAAGTTATTTGTATGTCCAAGAATTAGAAAAATTTATTGAACCGGATAAGTTGAATGTGATTCATATAAATATAAGAAGTTTGAAAAAAAACTTTGAAAATTTTCGTAATTTAATTGATGAAACTTTTAACATTTTAAGCGTAATTTGCTTAACAGAAACTTTGTGTGATTCTGATGACGTTTATTTTATTTCTAATTTTAGCTTGCCTGGATATAAATTAATTTCATTAGCGCGTAAAACCAATAAACGTGGTGGCGGCGTGATTATTTACGTAAAGGAACGCTTGAAATTGTTAACCAGGCTTGACATGAGTATCTCTGATAGCAATAAAGAGGTTTTATCAATTGAATTAATTATTAAAAAAGCTAAAAATATTATAATTAGTTGCTGTTATCGCCCACCATCTGGTGTAATTGAAAGTTTTAGTTCATATTTACATCATGATATAATTAAAAAAAACAATCATGAAAAGAAATTTAACTACTTAATAGGTGATTTAGATTTATGTTGCTTCGAATATCACGTAAAACCCAACATTAAAAGTTTTTATAATGACATTTTTGAAAATGGTGCGGTTCCACTAATCACCAACCAACCAGAAAAACTCAATCAACATCTTTCCTGATTGATAATATAATAACAACTGATTTATTTAACGAATCTCTTAAAAAAGGCATAATTAAAAGTGACATTTCTGATCACTTCCCTGTTTTCTTTTCCATTAATACTAAAATGGAAACGTCACCAAATATAAATCAAATTTTTTTAAACGTATTTTTAATGAAAAGAATTTGAAAATATTTAAAGAGCAATTGTCTCTTCTTCATTGGGGGCACATTTCCAATTTAGATGATGCTAACCTGGCTTACAACAAATTTTTTTAAACTTTTTTTGATATATATGATGTTAATTTTCCAAAAATCAAAATACATTGTAAATAAAATCCCCATGGATTACTAAAGGGTTAAGAAAATCATCCAAAATCAAACAAAAATTGTAAATTAAATTCCTAAAACTAAAAACAGATAAAAGTAAAGCTATATATAAAAGTTACGCCAAACAATTCGAACGTCAAAGAAAAAATCTTAAAAATAATTATTACAATGATTTACTTGAGAAATATAAATTAAATTCTTAGCGCTCATGGGAAGTTATAAAGGAAATCACAGGCAGTTTAAAAATGAACACACTCACATTGCCTAAAAACCATCAAATCAAATGATAAATTTTTGTATGATAAAGAAGAGATAGCTAACGAGCTGAATAAATATTTTGTTTCTGTTAGACCAAATTTATCCCAAAAAATTCCTTAAGCAATTAATCCAATAAGTAATCTATTTATCCCTAATACATCGCAATTTAATTCGTTTGAACTAACTTTTGAAGAGTTTGAATGCGCTTTTAAATGCTAAAACCCAACAAATCAGCAGGTGCGGATGATATCAATGTAAATATTGTTATTAAATCATATAAAATCATTAAAGATGTACTTTTTAAGATTTTTTCTTGTTCTATTAGGCAAGGAATTTTTCCTAACCAACTAAAAATAGCAAAGGTGATTCCGATATTTAAAGGAGGTGATTTAACTAATGTTAGCAACTATCGTCCCATTTCTATTCTATCTGCATTTTCAAAAGTCTTGGAGAGAATTTTATACAACAGAATTTATAATCATTTATCTGTAAACAATTTAATATATAGCAATCAATATGGATTCAAAAAAAATAACTCGACAGAACACGCAGTTCTCCAGTTTACAAGAAGTATTACTAACTCTTTTGAAAACTCCCAATATACAGTTGGGGTTTTTATTGACTTAGCTAAAGCTTTCGATACAATAGACCACAATATTCTTTTAAATAAACTAAAGATTTACGGTATAAACGGAAGGGTTTTAAATTGGTTAAAAAGCTATTTAAATAATCGAAAGCAATTTGTAAACGTTGATGTAGTTTCACCAGTAAACTTGTTTGATATAACCTGTGGAGTTCCTCAGGGATCAATATTAGGGCCTCTTCTTTTTCTTATTTACATCAACGATCTCCATAAAGCCTCAAATTTAATGACGATTATGTTTGCAGATGACACGAACTTATTTTTATCTCATAATGATATTACATTGTTATTTCAAAATATCAATAATGAACTAGTAAGAATTCCTGATTGGTTTAAGACAAATAAACTGTCTCTTAATATTGATAAAACGAAATGGATTTTTTTCCATCTAAATCACACAAAAAATCTTATACCAAATGAAATGCCACTGCTTTTTATTGATAATATACTTCTAAAAAAAGTAACAGTTACAAACTTTCTTGGTATTTATATTGATGAAAATTTGTCATGGAAAAGTCACATAAAAAATTTGAGTAGCAAAATATCAAAAAGCATAGGAATTTTGTACAAAGCAAGGTGTTTTTTAAATAAACATACATTACTTAAACTATATTATTCGCTCATTCATTGTCACATTAACTATGCGAACATTGCGTGGGGTAGTACTAACAAAAGTAAACTGGAACCTCTTTATCGTCAACAGAAGCATGTTGCACGCCTTATTAATTTTAAGGATCGATTTACTCATGCCAAGCCTCTATTAATTGAAATGAAAGTCTTAAATATATATGAGCTTAATATTTTTAACGTTATATGTTTTATGTTTAAATGTAAAAACAATATTTCTCCTGTACCTTTTCATAATTTGTATAACAAAAAAGAAAAAACTAAGTACATTTTACGAAATGATAATAACATTCGTCAATCAGCTTATCAAACTAATTCTGGAAAATACTGTATTTCATTTCGAGGAGCATTACTTTGGAATAAAATAGTTTTAAAGAATTTTGACTTTTCTCAAGAAGTTAGCTATCACTCTTTCAAACAAAAACTTAAAAAAGTCATTTTTTTATTAGATGATATATCTATATTCTTTTAATTTTTTGTTTCTTTTTTTAACTTTATATTTAACACTGCATTAATAAATTTTATAATTTAACAATTTGTAAATAGTTGTTTAACACTTTTGTTAAAGGTATCTTAAAACTGTATAACAAAACCTTTAACAAAAAGTTTAACAATTGTGCTAAAGATATCTTAAAACTGTATAACGCATCTATGTATTTATAACGGAACCGTTTTTCTTTTTCTTTTTTTCTTTAAATTTGTTTATGTTTTCAATTCTTAATTCTTAATTATTTGTTATCTTCATGTATGTTAAGTATATATTCCTATTGAAAGTTTATTTATTTTGAGAATATTTTATTAATACGAAATATTAACACGAAAATTTTTTAGCGGTTCTCGACGACAAGACCTTACGGTCTTCTACGAGTTCCCGCGTTCTTTTATTTCTTAATAACGATCATGTATATATATATATATACATTGCTAACGAATATTTATTAAATCACAAAGTTGTAAAATTAAAGAACAAAAGAAATAAATAAAAAAAAAAAAAAAAAGAAACGAAAAGTATTAAATATTATTACTTTTTGTCAACTTAAAAATAATTCTTTTTTCATGTAAGCCCCATTGTTTGTAGTAACAAACTTTTTTCTTTCCAGTTTGAAGCTTTGTCTATCCAATACATTTGGCTATTTTTTTGTTCCATAGGTATAGGAGAACTTATTTTTCCATTTAGAACTGATGAAATATTAGTAACATTAGGTCTAAGCTTAATAAGCTAGTTTTGATGTCAAAAACATTATTAAATACATATTTTCAAAAAGTTCTGAAAATACTCTAAAAAAGTATTAGTTTTTAAAAACGTTTTATAGAGCATCATATAAAAACGCAGTGTTGTATGTTAAGCGTTTTCTTTGTAAAAAGTTTTTTAAAACTTCCTCTACTACCATTGTATCTTTTTGACATTTTTCTGTTTGTATAAATGCAATGGTTAAGCTTTTATTACTAATACTGACCATTATTCCAGCTTTTCGTATCAACTTTAGAGTGGCCCACTTCTCTCACATACTTGCATAAGATAACATAAAAATCTCTCAATTAACTGTTTGATGTAGACTTAGCAAATTTTGTTTTGAATTTTCATAATGTTAATGAAGCCTATTGTTGATTTGATCAAGAAGTTGCAACATTAAGTAGCGTCTGGAGGCATATATACAAAGGTAATTTTTTATCTCTAAAAAATCAAAATATAGTATAATGGAAAAGAGAATGTGACCAACTCTCAGTACAACGACGGGGAAAAGTGTCTATTGTAAAAAGGTGTCTATAAAATTATTTTCAAAATTTAATTAAGGACTTGTGATCTTGTGATCCATACTCTGTTATCGAAATCAATAAGTTTGGAATATTTTGGACAGCATCTTGTGGAGCCATTTGACTACTATTTACTTAAGTACCAGATATTATATGACAGGTGCATTTTTTACCTAAATAATATTTTAAGCATGTGTCTGAAAATTTAAAATATAAATTGCATTTCAAAATGTGTCTGACAACTCAAAATAAAATTTACATGTCTTGTCTTAAAATATATCTATTTTCAAATTTGCCATTTTTTTGACAATATCCACTTATACTAATAAGCATTTTTTTGTGGTAATGATTCAAATTGAATAAAAGTGTATATAAATAAAATGAATATAATTTTATTTATGATAATTATTTTGTAGTATGTATTTTGAGTATGCATATACTTAATATAATATTTAATAATATTAAGTATTATATAAAGTATATGCTCAACTGCAGCATATACAAAATATAAATCAAAAAACTTCATCATGTTTGAATACATATATGTCTATTAATATAGCCTGTAATATACTAAAACATATAAGACTATTATTTATTAGCTACATTAGGTTAATATAGTCTATAATATAATCTATATTATTATGGCATATGCAAAGTGAGTCATGATAAATGTTTTTAAGTATATAACTTATTGCATGATATTTTCCATGTTTGTAAACATAAAACAAAAATCAATTTGTTTAAAATATTTTTTAAAGTCATTATTTTGTTTTGCAAATATATATTAAATGCATTACAACAAAATTTATTATTCACTTATATTTTTATTTTAGTGAACTAGTAAGAGTTTTTTCTGATTTTCTTGGTTCTTGTTGGAGTCACATTTTCTCAAGTATTTTGTTGGAATGCCTCGTTGTAAACCTGATAATAAATAAGTACATGCGACAGTACAGATCAGGCAAGCGTGTAAAACTTCTAACAGATGATTTAGAGTGGGACCATACTTATATTGTTTCACAGACAGATTGTTTTAATGATGACAATAATAATAATAACAATAAAGAAACTGTTGATTTTGTTATTTCAGAGGGTGATGCCAATGTAAATTCATCAACAGAATCAAAATATATTGATAAAGATGAAAATTCTAATAATCATCTATTTTTAAAGACTTCAATGTAGAACAATGTTACTAACTTTGGCTAAACAAATACAATGTTGTCTTCAATTCATCCCTCGTTTGCCAAACAAACCAACACCAAATAAACAACCATGGATGACAAAAATACCTTTAACTCTGATTCGTCTTAAAAAATTGTTGTGGGCTTGTAACATCAGTTCAAAATGGAAAATCACATCCCTGGTTAAAGAATGTAGAGAAACTAAAAAGTTTGTTAAAAAAGTCGTTCTTCTCTGAAATTCTTCGAATATTGCTCATTCAAATGATAAGTGCAACCCTAAAAGACTATTTTTATTTATAATTAGTAAACACTCTGTAATAAATCAGATCTCATCTATATGAATCACAAGTTCCAGTGAAATCATTAGCTGTGACAAAATTAAAATAGCTAACTCTATTAACAATCAATTTCAAGCAGTTTTTTACAACGAGCCATCCAATGACAATCTTTTCCATTTTGATTGTAGAACTAACACAATCCTCAACAGCATAACTTTTGACACTCAGGCCACTCTAATGGAACTCTCATCACTAGATATAATAAGTGGAGTAGACATTAAGGTTCTACCTTAATGTCTACTCTAAATAAATTAAAATTTATTTTAATTTATTTTAATTATTTGAAAAACATCAAATAAATTTATATTTGATGTTTTTCAAAAAGAGTTAGGTACATGGACTTCTAATTGCAATGCCTCACGCTCTAGTATAAAAAACCTTTTTGATCTTCTTTCTCGTAACGGTCATCCGTTTTTGCCAGAAGTCACAAGAACACCATTATAAACACCTAGAGAAACAAATAAACAAGAAAAGTGTGGTGGAAAGTATGTTTATATTTAAATTTATGCTGGTGTTGAAAGAGTAGTTTTTAAAAATATTGGCTATTTTCAAAATAATAAAAGCTTGACTTACAAATCAGTTTTGATGGTCTTCCTTTGTTTAAGTCAACAAGTATTCAATTTTGGCCCCTACTTAGGTGCTTTGATAAATCTGATGTGTTTTTAATAGCTTTATATTGTGGAAGCAATAAGCCAAATTGTCTAAATCTTTTTTTGAATGATTTTATAGAAGAATTTATTACTTTAGGTGATTAAGTAGTTATAAATAGTACAGAGTTTTACATATCAATCAAAGATATTGTTTGTGATGCTTCAGTACAATCTTATTTAAAAGCAATCGTAAACCATACTGGCTATCATTCATGTGAAAGATGTACAGTTATTGGTAGTTATGAGCAGCATAGAGTTGCTTTTAATTCAAACTCTTGCAATAACTTAAGAACAACAGACCATTTTAATAGTTTTCAGTATAAGAAATGTTACCAAGGCTCATTTACACCTATTGTAAATGTACTAAAACCCTGCATAGATAAATTCACTCTAAATTATATGCACCTTTTATGTCTATGAGTAGTCAAGCAATTATTAACTTTTCTGAGAAATGGACCAAACATACTTAGATTGTCAAAATGTCAAATTGATCAAATAAATTTAAATTTAATTAATAAAATACATGTTAAATGCCATCAGAGTTTGTTCACGACCCACGCCTGTTGAATGATTTTGACAGATGGAAAGCGCCAGACTTTCGGCAATTTATCTTTTAATACAAGCCCAGTTGTATTAAAAGGAGTGATCCATAAAAAAATGTATGAACACTTTCTTTGTCTTCTTATTGCTACTTGTTTTTATTGCAGCTCAGAAAAAAAGTTAGTAAAAAGTTTCATATCTTTGCAAAAGATTTTTTTATTTATTTTGTTCAAAATTCTTAATTTATTTATATACCAATGTTCACTGTGTATAAAATATATAGTCTAGTTCATTTTCATGAAGATATCAAGTATACCGGCTGCTCACTTAATGAAATACCATCTTTTCCATTTGATAATTATGTGCAGAAACTAATGAAGAATTCTAATAATCATATAGAGCAAGTTATAAAACGGTTATATGAGTTCGAAAATAATATTCACTTTAAAACAGAGAAACGTACGCATGCTGTTATTGCACTCAAACAAAAA
Source organism: Hydra vulgaris (assembly GCF_022113875.1). Lineage (NCBI taxonomy): Eukaryota > Metazoa > Cnidaria > Hydrozoa > Anthoathecata > Hydridae > Hydra > Hydra vulgaris. Next base: position 48,461,945 of record NC_061159.1, read on the forward strand.
GATTCTTTTTTTTGGTAAGTAACTTTAAAAAAATTGCTATGGTTACAGATATTGTTAATGATAAATATTTCTGTAATGTTTTTAACTTTAAAAAGTTGGAAAGTTTTTTTAAAAACCCATTAGATTTCAAGGTTATACAAGTAGCCTATGTTAGGGATATTAGTTGAATATATAAGTTGAATATTATGACTGTTTTTTTTTCAAAGCTTGATTTAAACCATAAAGTAGTGTTTATGCCTTACCGTCAAGGAGGAGTAACTTATCCATTAATGCATTTATTAAATTGACTTAAAAAACTTATATAAAGCAATTTTAATGCATGTGTTCTATTCTTCTATTAACTGTTACATTTTTAGATTCTTTGTGTTTTTAATTTATTAGTTTTCAGATTATTCTAGTTTGTTGGGTACTAGTTTCTAATATTTATGATGCTTATGTTTAACCAAAGTTGATTTTAACTAAATTAAATTAAGTGCAAAAAATACTTTTTAAAAAAACCTGTAGCTGTCCTTTTTTTAGTATTTTAAATTTTTTTTAATTTCTTTATTTTTAAATAATTTATTTATTTATAGATAGTTAAACCATATATTACGGAAAATATGTACAAACTTCCTCAAGTTTAATTCCGAAGAGAATCAAAAATATACCGCTAGCGAGGGAAGACAAGATTATGTATAAGGGAGAACATCAATATTTTGATGATTTGTTTGACATAGATAATTTAAAAAAAAAAAAGGTTATTTTAAAAAAAAAAAAAATTTTTCAAATTTTTAATCTGAATAAATTTTTTTTAAAAAAAAATTTTTTTTTTTGAACAAGTGCGTGGAAAATTTTTGGGAGCGATAGGAGCGATTGCTAAGACTTTTACCTGTAATAGGAAGAGCATCTTTAGGCGATGCAGTTTTGGGAGGAATTTCTTATAGAAATAATCAAACTGGAAAATAAAACTTTTTTGCATCATTTTATTTTATCAAAAATTGTATTACAACTGTATACTTAAATACAAAACAAAATTTATAAAGCTCTAATTTCTTTTCTCTGGATTATTTAAAATGACTTTACATGACTTTTTTATTTCTTTCAAGTTCATTTTTATTTACTTCTTTTTCATGTTTTTCTATAGCATCGGCAATAAATTCAAAGCAAATTCCAAAAAATAATAAATTAAACAGTATATTCCTCCAATTATCCAAGGTAGCACTTTTTAAATAGCACAACAGGTATAATCAATACAAATAGAGGTATCACGCAAATCTTTAGTAACAACTTTAAAAACCTTCCAAATGAGTTTAAAAAATCACAAACTTTATTCATTATATACTTCTACTGTAATGACAAATTTGAGGAGTTTTTCAGGTTCCAGTTGCTATTGTGAAACCGTTTAACTGGTTTCACTATAGCTACTAGTGGTGTCGAGTTTTGAAATTGTTGTAATGGTTTGTTTTTTGAATGCATTTTTTATGAAAACAAAATAAAATCAAGCATTTAAATAACATGCTAAACGCTTAATTATTTTTTTTTTTCAAAGGATTATTTTTTTAAAAGATTACAAATACCATATAATTTTTAATCTTACGAATTTTACGAGGGCTACACTACGTTACACTGGAAGTGAAAAAGCGAAAAGGGGTAATCGTTAGGCTCCGGGTTTGCCCTTATTTTTCCTCCCTCATTCTTTTTAAGATAATAATACCATTAACAAGATTCTAAAATCTGGATTACTACCGACTTAGTACTTATTAAAGAAGTATTTCTTCTATAGTTACTTATAACAATGAAAAACTGCCGTTAATCTGCTCTATCTTTTTTCAGCTTTAGATCTAGTATAAAAACCCCACTTTTTCTCATGTTTAATAATCTTGGATATTATTTTTTTATTTTCTGTGAACAATTAATAATCATTTAATATGTTTTTGTTTATTAAATCGAAAAAGAAAGTTAGTAAAAATAAAATTTCCTTTCGAAAGCCTTAGTTTCAAAAGGAAATTATGTATATATATATATATATATATATATATATATATATATATATATATATATATATATATATATAATACATATATATATATTAAATTACAGGAAGTCACATGTCTTAGCTACTGCAATTTTTCAGACATTAGTGTAATTTGCTGACACTATTGTATAAACAATTCTTTAG
>NC_061159.1:48470102-48550009 GCF_022113875.1 Hydra vulgaris
GTGACTTTTTGATCCCTATTTAACGTCCTAAAGACTTGACTTATAGGACGTGCTTTTCACGTGACTTTTGCAATGTGATATTTAGGTGACTTTTTGGTCCCTATGAAATGTCCAAAAGGCGTGACTTATGGACGTGCTTATTACGTTACTTTTGGTACGTGATATTTAGGCAACTTTTTGGTCACTATGAAATGAACTAAATTGTTCATTTCATAAAGATCGAAAAAAAGTCACATAAATATCACCTACCAAAAGTAACGTCCATAAGTCAAGACTTTTGAACATTTCATAGTGACCATAAAGTCATGTCCTTAAGGAAGTGGCATATTGTTGTTTTTTCTACGTACCTCTGAAACGTGCAAACAGCGCATCGTGAAAGTCATTATTTGATGACAAATAGTTCTTTACTGCGATAATTATGCTTTATACAATAACGAGTTTCTAGATTTGTTTAGAGAAGAAATGCAAAATTCAAGATTGAGAAAATCTTTTTTATCTAATCTATCAATTTTTTCCCTTGTGTTATTTTGAGAAACAAGTGCAGCTAAAAAATAAGGAACAAAATATTAATTCACATATATAAACAAATCACATGGTTTCATTATTGTCTTACATATAAAACATATCACACATATAAACAAATCACATGGTTTCATTATCGTCAGTAAATGAGTTCTTGACATTACCATTTTTTATTTTCCAAAAATCTTTTTTAAAAAATAAGTAAAAAAATCCAGTCATATATCTGCAGCCAATCCACTAGGAGCACGCTTCAAATGTTCTCTGACGAATCAGTTGATATTTTCTCCCATACGACACTAAATATATGACACCAAATGATGCTAAAAGAGATTAAGTAAAATCTTAAATAATTATTGATTATTAAATAATCCTCTTAAGTAATTTTTTTCTACAAACCCTGAAGTTAACTAATCAGCTTCAAGGTTTCATCGACAACAAAATGTTAAAAATTGTCAGAATCAATCATCAAAAAACAGTGTTTTTTTATCTCAAATTGTTTTTAAAGTCAACGATATCCTAATATTTCCTAAATATTAAAATGGACAAAATCCTATTCCTAATATTTTTTTCTAATTTATAAAAACTAGATCGACTCCTGGTTTTGAGTAGCTAAAGATATTTTTGGCATATTTTAAAAGAAATCACGTTTTTTATTATAAAAATTTATATTTGATTATTATAAAAAGACGTACCTGAGATCACCTCAGGTACGTCTTTTTATAATAATCAATTATAATCGGACATTGTTACCATGTAACAATGTCCGATTATACAACTAATTATTCTATCTTCTTTATTATATTAAATATATATTGTTTATACATTAACACACCAAGTGTGAAGGTGACTGCCCACAAAAAATTTAAAATGACTAACCTAGAAACTGTTGAATTACATAAACTGTTATTCTTAGAATGCACACAGAAATAATGAAAGAAAAAATAAAACACATTTGCAAATAAATTTATCATTGCCACATACCCTTAAAACATTAAAGTGGTAATTTTATATCCGAATTTTCTTTTTCCAAGATGAGATGACCACCTACCCCAAAATAAATATGCTAATGATAGAATTATAATAGAACGTATAATACAAGTATCGACAAATAAGTGACGAATAAATACTTTATTCTGCAAATTTACTGTAAAAAAACTCAATTAAGACAATTATTCAAAATTATTCAAAACAACTTAAATAGGTATAGGTATATTATATATAAGAAACTGGTTTGTCTTGATTGAGTTTTCTTACAGCGAATTATATAAAGTATATTATTTATATTGTACATTAGTATAACATGTATAACAAATATAAGTATATATATAAATGTATATATATATATATATATATATATATATATATATATATATATATATATATATATATATATATATATATATATATATATATATATATATATATATATATATATATATATATATATATATATATATATATATATTTATATATTTATATATATATATATATATATATATATATATATATATATATATATATATATATATATATATATATATATACAAACCGCGGAATTAGGAAAAATGAGGTCGGCAAAAGTTTACCGACCTTATTCTTATAAAGTTCGGCATCAAGTCGGCAAAAAAGTTTAATACAAAGGTCTTATCATAAAACAAAGAAAAATAGTGGGCAATATTTTGCCGACCTCAAACACTATTAGTTCGGCAGTTAAGTCGGCTTTGCTGAATACCGACTCTGAGAGTTTGAATATATATATATATTCAAACCCTCAGATTCTGAGGGTTGATTCTCAAATTCTGAGGGTTGAATATATATATATATATATATATATATATATATATATATATATATATATATATATATATATATATATATATATATATATATATATATATATATAATATATACATATATATATATATATATATATATATATATATATATATATATATATATATATATATATATGTATATATATATATATATATATATATATATATATATATATATATATATATATATATATATATATATATATATATATATATATATATATATATATATATATATATATAATATCGAACCAAAAAGATTGATTAAAAAACTGGAAAGAAAAACTACAATAAAAAAAAAAAATTAGGTCAAATAGTCATAAAAAATGGATTTCCGGTGAAAATATTTTTTATATAGAATAGCCTTTTAGTTAAAAGTTATTCATAATAAGTAAATTATTCTAAGTTATTCATAGTCTGCAGCCAATCCATGATGAGCAAGTTTTAAATGTTTTCCAATGAATCTATCTATTACTTCCCTTGTGTTAGTTTGAGAGATAAGTGCAGCTAAAAAATAAGTAACAAAATGTGAAATGTTTTTAATCAAACGCAACAAATATGTTAAAACTCTGAAGCTTATTAATTTAAGAAACGAAAATTTATTTGACATTTTCTTCAGACTAGTTTTGTTATTTCTATGTTTTGTAAGTAAGTAAATACTACAAAGAAAAATCTAAACATTTTTAAAACAGAATACTTACCTAGTATTCCCTTATATGACAAAGTAATCTTAAACAATTTTTTTTTCTTTGTTACCCATCTTGTTACACTGTGCCTGTAGCTGTTTCTCCATCAACTCATTTTTACACTTATTTACTAGTTGCGAAGGTGACTGTCTGTCTACCCAATTGACTGTCTACCCAATTGTTTTAAACGACTTACCTAAAATATTTAAAGATGAATATATCATTTTTTGAATTAGTATTTTAAAGTAGTTTCATTGATCCATAATTTCAATATTTGACGAGTGATTTTGGTTGAATAATGGCCAGTTTTATAAAAACCATTATTAATAAAAACAACATACCAGAAAAGTATGCTCATTTTTATCAAAATATATATCACAGTAGATAGTAATTTTAAACATATTTAAAAAACTATTGTCAAATATGGTCAGGAAAATTCATTTGATTTTTCAAAGTTATTGAATTTTACATAAATAGTTGGCTACGAACCCGGTTGGAGAATTGTTTTAATATGATTTTTTTTGTTTTACAGTGCAATCTGTATTTTGTGACACACAAAACAATTCTCGTTAATGTTTAAGCTTAAACATTAACAAGAATTGTTTTGCGTCAGAGCCAGAAATTGAATGCACACTTACAAATTTCATAATTCATAAAAATATTAGGAATTTATTAGCAAGTATATATTTTTATCATTAACAATTTGCCGCTCTGTCTTTAATTTTATCTGTTTAATTAGTGATTGTTGTATTTACTTTCATAAACTCTAAATATAATATGTAATTAGTTGTATAGTTTCTTAATAATATAATTAACTTTATAGCTTCAAGATAATGTTGTATCCTTAAAAGATTTGCTGGTGTTATTGGCAGAATGGGCAAGCATTGAAGTGCAACTTGGTGAACAACAAAACACATTAAGTTCAGTTAAAAAATTTGAGTAACAAAGTTATGCTAATTATTGCATTGCTAAAAAGAGTGTCATTGTCATTAAAAGCAGTAAAGAATTTAAGTACTCTGAATGAAAAAAGACAGCAAAATACTTGGTAATTTTTTTTTTATGATCTGTTTATGCATTTTGTATGATATCTTAGTATAATTTATATACTTTAAATTAAATACTCTTTGAAGATTTTTTGAAATTTTATATTAACTAAAGTCTAAACAAAAGTTACTTTAATTATTGACAGTTTGTGTATTATGCAGGGAGAGGACATAAAATTGGAATAGGAAAAATGTTGATTGCATATGTTGCTAATGGTAAATGTTTGACACAATTTTTTTATTTTTAAGTTTTTTTTTTGCATTACAGAATTACTTTTAATTTGTTATGTTTCGTTGGTGCATAATTAAAAAAACAACTTTTCTTTTTAGCAGAAACTGTGAAGTCAAATAAGCATAGCTTATACGGACATGTGATTGAGATAGCGGAAGAAAAAATAATAATCGTGGGCACCAAATATTATAGGCTAAACACGATTCAATAACAAGTAGCTCAGCCAATATCGAAACTACTCTATCAATTTTTTAGTGAACTTTTTTATTTAAAACTCAATATGTCAGTTTTTGGTTTAAGTTTGGTGTTTTCAATATGTATATTTAAGCGAGAAATTATGTTAAATAAACAATTTTTTATTCTTGTATCATACATTCTTTTTTTTCTATAAATTTTCAATGTAGCGATGCAAATCATTTTTATTTGTAACAACGATCTAATATTGCACAAAACCTTAGGCCGATATATAACATACATAATTGGGCCAATGTTGTATAGAAAGTTAGGCCAATTTTGTATACAACATTGGGCAAATGTTGTATACAACATTGGCCTAAGGTTATATTCAACGTTGGGCCAATGTTGGGTAAACGTTGTATATGTTTTTCACAAACGCTGCTAATGTTTTTCACAATATTGTTTTTTACAAACGTTGCCAATTTTTTCAAATTAGGCCAATACCTAACCAATGATCAAACCTGCATTGGGCCAACATTGACTTTCTACGTTGGACCAATGCATCATCATGCATTGGCCCAGCGTTGGTTCAATGTAAGCTTGCAATGTAAGCCTTTTCTCCTAAGTGTATATATGGAGCTTCCAAATTTTCGTCCAAGACCACATTTAGAAAGTTTTTAAAAGTTTCTTTTTTTGTATTAGTTTTATTTATTTTTAGATCATGTAGTTTATAAGGAATATTTCAATTTTTATTTGGTTTATGAAACAGCATGAATTTGATCTTTTTAACATTCAAAGAGAGTTTGTTACACATAAACCACTCGTTTGTTTTATGTAATTCTTTGTTAAATATCTTAAAAAGTGTCTTAATGGTCTATGTGAATAAAACAAATTGGAGTCATCCTCAAACAAGATTAAACTTAATAAGTTTGATGTTGAATATAAATCATTTATACAGAGTAAAAATTATAATGTTCCTAAGATCGAGCCTCGGAAAACCCTGCAAGTTATATCGCTATTTGATGGTTTTGTTGTTTCATACTAAATATATTGCTTTCGGTTTGATATATAATCTTTAAACTAAAGTAAGCTATTAGTTTTTACTCCATACACTTTGAGTTTTTTTAGAATGTTGTGATTTACGGTGTCAAAAGTTTTAGAAAGATCAATAAAAACTCCTATTGTAAAGCAATCATTACTAAAAGCATTAGATATTTGATTAACTAGCTCCTTTAGAGCATGGCCGGTTGAGTGGTTTTTTTAAATATAATTTGTTTACCGTATAAAAAATTGTTTTCCGTCAAATAGTGGTAAAACTGTTTATAATTATTAGTATCAAAATCATCTCCAGATTTAAAAATAACGTGACTCGGGCAATTTTAAGTTTATCTGGGAACATGCCTGATTTAAGAAAAAGATCGAAAATGTGATGCAATGATGGTTCATTGATGGTTCGGTATTGTTTTGTTTTTTTAAACAATTTCTTATAAATTTTGTAAGTTATTTATTTTTTATAAGTTTTATTTTTAAGGAATTTGACACAGAGTTTTTGTTTTTTTCTTGAGGATTTGATTAAACCTTTAGACATCCAATGAGTTAGTAGGTGACTTTTTGTTTATAACAACATTTTTAACTGGAAACGCTTTTTCATAATATCTATTTAATTGAACTAGAAAAAGTTAGTAGGTGTTGTTTGCATCGCTAGATTGCAATATAAGATTCCAATCAACATTGTTTTTTAGTAAACTTTTGAACTTTTGTAAGAAGTTTTTATTGATCTCTCGTTTGTATTAAGGAAGTTTGAGAGAGGTATTGTTTGGTACAATGTTTTTAGTAGTTTAGAAGGTGGGAAAGTGATCTGATAGGTCTGTCTTAATTATACCTGTGAAAACCTGGGAATTGTTAGTTGTTATGTTATCGACTAAGGTAGAAAAATTTTTAATTATTTTGCTCAAGTAGAGTATTAACAAAATGATTATTATTAAAATGACATTATTATAAGAAGTATGCTTCAACAAATTAATAGTGACCTTACGAATTCAAAACGCCAACTGCAACCGCATCCTCTGTTGACAAAATGTTGATAATGCGCATGCGTAAACTAAGGATAAAGCCCTTGTTGCGTTTTAAAGTTCTAGGCCGGACGTGAAAATTAAAGTTTTAGCGTTGCGTTGAAAACGTGAAATAGTTATGAAAACGTCTTAAAGTTTTGTTTTTTTGATATGGTTTTTAAATTTATATCGTAAAATTGGCTGATTGTTTTTAATTAAATCTGAATTACAAACTTTATATTATATTTATACATAAAAAATTACAAAAAGGCTTTGATAAATATTATATGTGCATGAATATATACATATATATATATATATATATATATATATATATATATATATATATATATATAATATATATATATATATATATATATATATATATATATATATACATATATATATACATACATATATATATATATATATATATATATATATATATATATATATATATATATATATATATATATATATATATACATATATATATACATACATATATATATATATATATATATATATATATATATATATATATATATATATATATATATATATATATATATATATGCATATATATATAAATATATATATATATATATATATATATATATATATATATATATATATATATATATATATATATATATATATATATATATATATATATATATATATATATATATATATATATATATATGTATATTTATATGTACAACCTGGGATAACTTTATCATATTTATTCATTTAAAAAAAATGGTTTTAAACTTTGGTTCTTTGTTGTAATGTCGCAACGAACGAACTTTTTACTTCAAAACAAAAAAAGCTTTTGTACAAAAAAAATCATTAAAAAAATCATAAAGAACTATAAAAAATTAAATTAAATTAAATAAAAATCTCTTAATAATCCAGATAATTATCGAGGAATTAGTATTTTACCTATCTTTACTAAACTTCTAGAGTATCTAATACTACGAATATGTCCTAGTATAACAGATAGCCATTCCCATCAATTTGGTTTCCACGCAGAGTTTTTACTGAGCTAAACTGTTAAGCACTATAAAAACAATAACACGCCTTTATATATGTGCAGTTTAGATGCTAATAAAGCTTTTGATACTTGCAACTGGGATTTGCTATTTGAAAAGCTGTACTTCCAAAAAAAACTTCCTGTGTCTGTAGTACACACAATATCATCTCTTTATCATTCTGTTTCTGCAAACAATTCCTATCAAGATGTTACCTTAAATCAATTCAGTCTATCACAAGGGGTGCGTTAAGGGTCTATTCTATCGCCGCATTTATATAACATTTATACTGAAAGCATCCTAAATGAAATTGTCTTAGAATGTAAAGTAGGATCGACAATAAATGGAATTTATACTGGTGTAATTGCATACGCAGATGATGTAATTTTGCTAAGCCTCACAATCTCTGGTCTGCTGAAACTGATTAACAGATTTCAAACATATGGAGTAGCAAACTTAATCAAGCTAAACACTGAGAAAACAGAATTCCTAATTTCTGGAAAAAGTTATATTCTTAACAACGTTGTTAAAATTCATGGAGTTCCTATATATCTTCAAAATAAATTAAAACATCTGGGTTTCCAATGGGATAACGATACCAGCAAAAATAAAATTACAACACTCCGAAAGAAAAATTTAAATGAGCGTATAACTCAGCTTCAATCAGTTGCAAAAGCTTTAATTGACAGTGGGATTCGTTACTGCCAGCCATCAACAATTGTTCATCTGTACAATACATTAACAGTGCTTATATATGGTCTTGAACTATGTAAATATGATACTGATTTTCTCAGCAAAATAGACGCTGTTGGAAGAGCAGTTATAAAAACATTTTTTTGTATTTCAAAGTACAGTAAAAATTACCTTTATTCTTTTTTTAAAATAGAAGATATCTCAACTATTCTCCTTAGGAAACAAAGTTAATCTTTTTACCAGACTGCTAAAAAATCAAACTTGTTACTCACTGATAATTAATCAAATACAGGAAACACAGAATAAAAAATCCTTTGTTTTAGCTGATTTTTAATTTATTGTTTGACTATTTAAATAATATTTTACCTGTAATTTACTAGCGGGTGATACAGAGAAAATATATATATATATATATATATATATATATATATATATATATATATATATATATATATATATATATATATATATATATATATATATATATATATATATATATATATATATTTAAAGCTTTTTTCTTTTATTCGTCTTTGCCATATTTTAACTTGTATTTCCATTCTCTTCTTCTATAAGTTTAATACTTATCCTTGCATGGAATACTGGTTTAATTTTTCAACTCGTTGTTCTAATGCTTCCTTTTCTTGCTGCAAAGCTTAAAACACTTTCCCATTGTTGTTAAGTTGTAATTTATTTTCATTTTTACAAATAATGGTGAACATAAACTTTAAATCAAATCATTGTTGCTGCTCAAGAGAACTAATTTGTTGTATCAACCAAAACTCAATTTTATGTTATTTGTTTTATTCAGATAACTTGCATCTTTTTACTATAAATGTTTCTTTAAGAAAAAAAAAAACGTTATTTTATCATGATCAAAAAATTTTTGTTTCTTTTTTTACGAATAGTGAAAGTTGCAAAAATATTTGTGGGTTAGCTTTAAATTCAAAAATTTTTTTTAGGAATGCTGCGGAAAGAGGGGTTCCATAGTCCCAATTTTCAGCCCTACCTACTCTCCTTCCTTTATTTGGGACCGTCATTGAAGTTTATTTGCGAACAATTTAAAACTAAAGTTAAGGTAATTCAATAGTAAAAAAATATTACATATTTCCAATTTCAACTTTTTTAAATATAATATCAGCTGTATAACTGTTGCTATACAGGAATTTGTAACTTCATAAGTTACAAATTCCTGTATGGCAACAGTTCCCAGTAATTTTCGCATTTAGTTATGCATTATTTCCTGATCACATTACCATTCTAGTCTTGATCAGAAGCCAACACTCTATGTCTACTTGGAGGGATTATTTAAGCTTGAACTGTATTTCACTTCTATGATAGCATTGGGCATTTAGTGTGTGGTGATCTTTAACTCAAGTAAAACTAAGCTTTTTTAGCTTATCTTTATTGCAATTATTTACATCTTCATATATTTATGAATGGTTATGTACTCGACAACCATCTACCCTTCATCTCCATGGATTAACTTTTTTGATCTTTCTCGGAAATCATATTAAAAGTTTATTATAAATTTACCATCTGCTAAGGTTGCATCTGTTTATTGTGCTCGCTACTTTCTCACTCCTAATTTCTTTTTTGTTTTCTCTGTATATTTATAATCCATCGTTGCATGGAATACTTGGGGAAAGGGGGGTGTGGAAGTGATATTTTGATTTTTTAAACATTTTTCCGTAAAAAGTTATAATTTATAAAATAACATAAATAATAAAACAAATGGATGAAGACAAGAAGAAGACATAAGTTTGTTTTATCACCGAACCCGATTGTGGCTTCATTACAGGTCTTTTTATACAATAAAATATATTAAACTGTGATGAATGCTTATGATAAAATAAAATTAAAATTGCGTAAAACTACGTTTCACAATTGATATAACTGTTAATATATAAATTTGTTTCTTAAAATAAATTTAGAGCAAATAATAGTAAAAGCAAATAAATGAAATGAATTGTGCTACTTTATACTTTTAAATTTTAAAAGAAAAGAAAATTTTAAACCGCAGGTAAATGAAAGGCTCTCATTCAGATTTAAATGGTTCAAGTTTACTTCCTTTTGTTGGAAAAATCTAGGGAAAAAATTTCCACAAATAAAGTCTACAGTGTATGAATTTAACTTTAATGTAAAGTTTGGGATGACAAAGTTGTCATATGAGAATCTAGTTAGGAATTTATGACTTATTTTGCTAAATTAGGGTTAAAATATCTGCGGAGCTCATATTTTATTTTGTACCTAAACTATAAAACAAAATGTATGTTAATTTTTTATAAATTTCACGCTCTAAGTTTGCATAATAGAGGTTCATAAAACACCTTTTTTCTTACTTTAAAGACAATTCTTCAGGCATGTTTTTATTTTCTGTAGAGTTTTTAAAGCTTAGTAAAATTTATACTTGCCCAAGCCATGTTACCATTGCTTAGATGACTATGTATTAATGAAAAGTATAGACTTATTTAGGATGATACTACTTCATTTTAGAAACAGAGTAAAAACGCACTATAAACATCGTAAACCAATCAAGTCTTATCTATTTACTGTGATTCTCCATTTTTTCTTTTTTAGAAACTTCTAAACCTAAGAGTGGTTGCAAACAGTCTTTTAGGAAGTAAAGATGTTGCCAAAACTCTTTGGTAGTTGTCTTTATAGCTGTAGTTTTAAATAGATGTTTCCGGATCTACACATGGAAGAAGTTTTGACCAAATTTGACCGGATTTACACATGGAAGAAGTTTTGACCAAATTTTGATTATTATTGATAGAGGAAACAAGTTGCTTTTTCTCTTCAATAAACTGATGCTGGGAGAGTAGAGAGAGAGAAGAGAGGATGTTGGAGGGTTTTAGCTTAAATATCAAGAATGTCTTGCCGTTTTCTCCAAACTTGGGATTAGCATAAAAAGATTGTAATATTCATGCAGCCTCTTTATAAGTAAAATTTAATTAAGTAGTGTATCAAAAACTTATGATTAGAAAACCAAAGCAAAAAATAAAATTTGAATGGAAATACGTTAATTCAATGTATTCTTTCAACAACAACATTTTAGTTTTATAACAGATTATTTACCAAAAAGTAAATTGATCTTTATTATAAATTGTTCTTTCGCCGTTACACGTTCTGTGTAGGGCAACATTTTTTTGAAGAATTGTGAAACTGTGTAATAGTTATAAATGCCGCGAGTTAAATAAAATTTCGTTAATCATTTTTAGTGTAGCTAATTTGATGTTACTTACCTATTCAATGTTGCAGAATGTTAAATAAAAAGATCATTGTCTTCCAGAGGCTGCTTTTTTTACCGATAACCAGGTCAAATTGTTTCTCTTAAAATCTTTTAAAAATTTAAATATCATGGCCAGTGCATAACCGAGACTCACTGCGTATGCATTTAACAACATGATATTAACTTGTGTCGATGACAAGCTTTCCTTAACAAGTTAAGATTGACGGCGAACTCAAAAAATGTACAGATTTAGTCAGTCAGTAAGTGATATCACAGCGTTGAAGCACAAGCTAATGAAAAATAATTTCACTTCAAAAAATAATTTCACTTCAAAAGTTCAAGAACTATCTGAAATGCTGGCTTTTATAACTTAAAAGACAAATACTTTTTCCTCTAGAAGTTTTAATCTTTACCAAGAGAGGATTTTAAGTAGGCAAACTTTTTACTTAGTTAGAGTCTTTTATGGTGATATTGGGCAGCAGATTGCATTTTAATGTCTAACTTAATTTTTGACTCTTGTCTTACCTAGTTTTCGGCCGTTTTGAATAAATCAGTGGTTAATTTTTGAATATTAATTTCTGATTTATTCATCATTTTTTTACATAACAGGTTTCTTAGTTAGTGAATACCCAGCCGACCAACAAATATGGGAACCTCATCATCAAATGGGTTTTGCACGGATCCCATACGGGCTTCCTGCTGTAAAACCATAAGGTTCTCGTATGCAGCCCATTTAAATTACACATATGGTGCCCGTATGGTTACGACTAGAGAAATTTGAAAACAAAGGAGCCTGCAAAAAGTAAAAGTCTCGTGATAACTTTGCAATTAACCTCTGCTTTAAAGTCTTGGAAATAACAAGAAACGTAGAAAACAACAACAAGAGATTTAACTTGCATTATTTATTTTTAAATTAAAAAAATAATGTTACACAAATTTGCCCAAATTTACTGAATAATATCGTCAAACAAATTTGTCCAAGTTTTCTGAAGGAGTTAGATAAACAGCATCTAGTTCAGGTGAGTTAACGTTGATAGCTCCTTTAGCAGTTTTACGACTACTACTTCCACGATCCCTTGAGTTTGCAAACCAAGTTGAAAGTTCATTTTTTATTTCCTTTTGCGTGCAATTTTTCGTGCTAGGATTTAATTTAACGGCACCTATTTATAAAACAGAAGCATATCATTTAAACACACACACAGAGATTACCCTAAAACTATACAAAATGAAACATTGCATAAATTATACAAGATTTATATAAATAGATTTTAAATAAAGAAAAATTTAGCATTGTAGAAAAATGCCCAGCGTAATTCATGTCTATATTCTGTAGAGTTATAAGCTTTACAAAAGTAAATAAACCAAACTTATACATATTACAATTAACTAAATAAAATGCATTTGTTTTAAATGCTAGTTTTCTTTTTTGCCCTGTCAAATTGAAGCTACGAGCAACAAGGCAGTCTAGCAGCATGGGCATAGACCTCATTATAAAATTTCTTAGACTTTTACCACCAATATCAGCAATATGCTTAGCCTTAAAAAAATTTGATGCAAGTTGTGATGCAAAGACATAAAAAATTACAAAAGAGAATAAAAACATGAAACTATGTTTGCAACTGAAATTAATTATCAAGTAAACTTTAAATAAAAATTAAAAAATATATTTGTAAGTAATAATTTTTACAACTATTTTCTTTATTCCTGGATTTTCCAGCCTCTTTGCTACAATTTCCACTTCTTCCATTGACTTAGCTGGAAGTGGAATATCTTCTTGAAGATATGGAGAGATATGATCGTTTAAATCAAATTTGCGACGGATAGATTGAATTTGTGCCCTATGCATAGCTAAGGTCGTTTTCGTATCTTCCTGATTGCTAATTACAGTAGCTAATAGAATAGCAACCATCTGAAGACTTACAGATTCACCTAAGTAGAATAATTTTCCTCTTTAAAACATAAAAATATTCGAAAATGAAATTTTAGTTAAAAATACTGGTTGTGAAATTTAAGGCCTTTATTAAATTGTTATTATAAACTACATCATTACAGGTCATGATTTTCAAATCGAAATGAATCACGAATCAAATCAGCAATATAAGGAAAACCAAACTTAAACATCTTTTTTTACCGAAAAAAAAAAGGATTTCAACTTACTTATTGTGCAGATTAATTATACAGTGATTTTTCTAATGTGATATTAAAATTATTTTAGATCAATGATTTAAAAAACTTGAATAATTTTTTTGAGTCGAGTCACTTTCGAGTCCATTCGTAAATCACTTAATTTGCAAATGGAATTAATTTGCAGGGCCCTAAGTTATAATTTAAGTCTCTTACATAAATTTTATTAATTACAATTTGAACTGGTGATGATTTGTTTTGAACAAATGCAGAATCCACCAATATGCTTTAGGATTGTGAATATTTTAATGTCAAACTATTAAATCTACAAGAAAAGAAATGAGCTCAATACAATAAATAAATCAATGGTATAACTTTAAACAAGTTAACAATAAATGAAAACCTTAAATACAGTCATTTATTAGTTAATTGTATAACTACCTTTCTATTTTGAAGTCTAGTGTTGCTGCTGGCAAACCATCAGATTCACAATTGCGCAATTCGACATCACTTCCACACCTGCAAAAGAAGTTATGTATAATACATTGTAATACAACAGTAGATTGAAACCATAAATAGGATTAATATATATATATATATATATATATATATACATATACATATATATATATATATATATATATATATATATATATATATATATATATATATATATACATATATATATATATATATATATATATATATATATATATATATATATATATATATATATATATATATATATATATATATATATACGTTTTCTTTTTGTATATATATATATATATATATACGTTTTCTTTTTGTATATATATATATATATATATATATATATATATATATATATATACGTTTTCTTTTTGTATATATATATATATATATATATATATATATACATATATATATATATATAAATTAGTAGAAAATCACTTACAAAATTTTTTCTCATTTAACACTGTATTTCATCAATAAAGACTCATCAAAAATGAATGATCAAATTAATAAAACTTCAATTTATACCAAAAATTAAACTACCAAAAACTAATTTTTTTTTGTAGACATAGTATGCATTTTTTGGAAATATTGTTATATGCAGGCACATTTTTAAGGATGGACCAATTCAGTGTAAAATCATCAATATTTTTATCTTTTAATTCCTATATATATTTTGACATCATGGTGTCTTTTGAATACTTTTTATTTTTAAAAGATTGCTTATGATTGGCAAAACGTTTTTACCATTCACCTTCTGTTATGCAATATGTTGTTTATCAGGTACATTCTTAGAGGAAACAACACATTTATATACCACATTTTTTGACAAGCAACTTCCACTCATTGGACAATTGTTTTTTGTTTACAATTACAATTTTCTGTAGTTTTTTCATTTTGGATTTCTTTTTTGTTTAACAAAGCATTGTTGTGACCTTTTATAATTCTTTCCATATTTTTTGTGTAACTGTAGCTAACTTTAATAGTATTTCGTTTAAAAATTTTATGTAATTTATATGTAATTTTTGTAAATTATTTTATTTACATAAATGAATTTATGTAAATTATATGTAATTTAGAGGGCGGGAAATGCTTATCGATCAATTTTAAAAACACTTTTCCTATATTTGTGGAAACATTTTTGCTATATGAGGGGGTTAAACCAAATTACATGTCTAGTTCTATTTTTTGTATTCTTTTTTTCAGGGTCAAATTTTAATTAAAAGTTTTCAAAATCACTTTTTTTAAGGGCATCTTCAAATATCTGTTTGCAGGAATTGAATACATTTTCATTAGAGGAGTTTAGGTTAAGCCTGTTATTAATTGAAATCGGGCTTTGTTTTAGAATGAGGGGTAGATGATTTAAGTTAATATTAATATACAACAATTCATCGTTTGGTTATTTGAAAGGCTTATATGTATTTTCCGAGAGGTTAAATGTGACATCAAGAAAGTTCACAATTTTTAAATTTATGTTTATTTCAATTTAAAAGCCAATATTTTTAAAAAATTTTTATAATTTCTTTTCTAATTGTATGATGCTGTGGACCAGATTTTTTACGCATTACTTTTAAACCATCGTCGCGATAAAAGCCTAAATCATTTATATTGATTATTTTACTTAATAAATCTAAAATATATAATCCAACAAATTCACAAATTTCTGCTCCATCATAACTGCCCATTGTTACATCAAAGCAGTTATGTATGTTTTTCTTTTTCAAGTTTCCTTATTAAAATAAAGTAAGGTTTTTCTACAATGTTTTATTTATGCGAATTGTTTCTTCAGGAATAACTGTGTGGATTTTTGCAAATTCAATTTTTTTTATCTAAAATATCTGCAGTTATTGAGGAGTAAAAATCATAATTATCAAATTGAATAAATGTACAGTCATTTTTATTATCGATTATGGTGAACCAATTTATAACATCAGTGGTATTTTTCCACTGTTGCAAAAAAGTGATTTTGAAAACTTTGAATTAAAATTTGACCCTGAAAAAAAGAATACAAAAAATAGAACTAGACATGTAATTTGGTTTAACCCCCCATATAGCAAAAATGTTTCCACAAATATAGGAAAAGTGTTTTTAAAATTGATCAATAAGCATTTCCCGCCCTCTAATAAATTACATAAAATTTTTAATCGAAATACTATTAAAGTTAGCTACAGTTACACAAAAAATATGGAAAGAATTATAAAAGGTCACAACAATGCTTTGTTAAACAAAAAAGAAATCCAAAATGAAAAAACTACAGAAAATTGTAATTGTAAACAAAAAAACAATTGTCCAATGAGTGGAAGTTGCTTATCAAAAAATGTGGTATATAAATGTGTTATTTCCTCTAAGAATGTACCTGATAAACAATATATTGGCATAACAGAAGGTGAATGGTAAAAACGTTTTGCCAATCATAAGCAATCTTTTAAAAATAAAAAGTATTCAAAAGACACCATGATGTCAAAATATATATAGGAATTAAAAGATAAAAATATTGATGATTTTACACTGAGTTGGTCCATCCTTATAATAGTGCCTACATATAACAATATTTCCAAAAAATGCATACTATGTCTACAAGAAAAATTTGAAAAAGTTACACATTTAAACCAAGAATGATTTTTAAACAAAAAATCGGAATTGATTTCTTAATGCAGGCACAAAAATAAGTTTCTCCTAAAAAACTATAAAAATAAGTGAGCTCAAATAACAGTTACATTAACTTTCCTTTGAAAAAAATATATTCTTTTTTAAAATCGCTTAAGTAATCATTTCTAAAGAATTCTTTTTACAATAGTGTCAGCAAATTACACATGTGTAAAAAAATGCAGTAGTTAAGACATATGACTTCCTGTAATTTAATTTTTGGTATAATAAGAAGTTTTATTATTTTGATCATTCATTTCTGATGAGTGTTTATTGATAAAACACAGTGTTAAATGAGAAAAAATTTTGCTATGTGATTTTCTACTAATTTGTAATTGCTCTGTTCTTTTAAGATCAATGAGCACTCTTTTTGTAGAATACATTTTAAATTGTTTAAATATAATTTGTTTATCTTGTTTTAAAATAATTTGTATATATATATATATATATATATATATATATATTTGTATATATATATATATATATATATTTGTATATATATATATATATATATATTATATATATATATATATTTGTATATATATATATATATATATATATATTTGTATATATATATATATATATATATATATACACACACAAAAAGTAGACGTATTCAACAAAAGAACAAGTAAAATATTTAACATAATCCGTAGACCAATATAAAAGCCCCAAAATATTATTACTTAGTAATAACAAGCACAATGTTACTTACAGATTCAGTAAATTCTGAGGCTCTTTGTAAATGAAAGGTGGAGGATATTTGTCTACTTAAGTAACACATAAAGCATCGGTTTTCTTTTTTTGTGCCGAATGTTTTTTTTCAGTTTCTAAAATAAACAAAATATTAGGATAGTTAATATCATTATGCCTTTTTTGGGATACAGTAATAATAAAAGATAAAAACTTTGTAAAACAACAAATTCTTTATAAAATTTGATAACACCTTTGTAAAATCTGATTGTATTCTTTTTCTTCATTCTCAGAGGAACTAATCATTTTATATCTAAAAGTTTTATAAATAAATACACACATACAAAGATATATAATTTTTTATTAAGTTATAAAATTCCATAAATAAAGTTACCTTCTAACAGATTTTAATGCATTTTCTTCTGCTATATCCAAGTTGGATGTGTCCTCAGCTCTTTTAGCCTCTGACCTTGCCTCATTAAGACTGTCTATAAAGAATTTGAAAAGCAATACATAAAAAGATTATTTCAATTAACATTTAATACAGAGGATGTACCTGGATAGTAACTGCAATATTATTTGCAAGAAAGTATAAACAAAGTATGATTATAAAAGCATAACATACCTTTGAATTAGATTGTTTTTAGCCTTTGCAATACCTGTTGGATTTAAATTTTTCCCATTTGGTCAATAAACTTTAACAGACACTTTATTTTCAATAATGGATGGAAGTGAATTGATTTTAACTTCACTTATCCAATTAAGTGGCACATAATCAGTTGTATTAGTTTCAATAAATAAAACTATGGCATATATAGTTGTACTGTAACACAAAAACAAAATAGGACTAATTCAAAAATAATATTAACCTTATCACGTTTAAATTAGTCTTAATTATTTTTTTCAAATAAACTTGTTTTTAAGGCTACTATTTAAAAATAATAGTAACCTTAAAAACAAGGTTCTTATCTGCATTAAATTCTTTCAAAAGCATTTCTTAACCAATGAGAAATAAACTGATATGTATAAATGCTTTCAAGTCTAGCCTTATATAAGTTTAAAGCTGGCCAAGTATGCTTTTAAACGTAGCCAAGCAGCATGTTTAAAGAAATAAAATGATGCATTAAATCGTAAATGCTGTATCAAATGCAAAACGTTTTTTAAATACCAAGTAATTTAAACAAAGAATGGAACGTAGACAGCATAAGTAAATGCACTAAATTTATTTGCAGGAAACAACGTTATTTAATAAAGTAATATATCATAATATAAAACAGGTAATGACATTTTTATTTATTTTTATACATTTTAAATATTTTTGATTGAATTTAATTTTTTTTTTTAATTTTTATTTGTTTTTTAGAATTAAAGGCATTTTCGTTAATTTAATTATTATTAATAAATATTAAATTTATACCAATGTTATGATAAAATTAACAACTAACAACAAAATTGAAACTTAAAATATTATATTACAAATGTCTGCAATCCAAAAAAAAAAACTGACAAAAAAAAAAAAATTTATCAATTATAATGCATCAGCTAAAATTATTTAGTATAGAAATATTTTCAAAAGTAACTTTTACAAATATAAATAATTATTCTATAACATCGCAGTGTAACTTTTACAATTATATTGTATTATATTACAAATATATTGTATATATTATATTACAGTTATATTACAAATATATTGTAAAACATATAGAATAACCTAAATTGAATATCAATAAACCCTTAATTATTTATTACTTAATCATAAAAATTACATAACTAAAAGAACAACATAACTAAATGAAGCCGCTTTTCATTAAAATATCGCTACATGATTAGCCATATTTAATATTAATAGTTTTTTTATTTAATTTCTACCTAAATATCAATTTAAAAATTGTCGAATTTATTGCTTTCCCATACGGGTCCCAGACCGGTCCCGCCAAATTAGCCCTTATAAATCCCATACCAGATAACCGGACAAATCCAATACGGTGCCCATATGTTTTGGTTGGCAGGGCAGTGTTTTGCGAAAATAATGTCAACGATATAAAAACAGTTTAATTTTTTGAAATGCAAATGAAAAACAGTTTAATTTTTTGAAATGCAAGAATCAAGGTTTTCTGCGAGGGCTTGTATTTTTCTATCTAAAAATGCTGACAATATTAAAGCTAATCTAGTATGATTTTGTTAATTATTGCTACTTGAAATAGAATTGGTGGCTAAATATATTTGTTAATTAGTGC
Source organism: Hydra vulgaris (assembly GCF_022113875.1). Lineage (NCBI taxonomy): Eukaryota > Metazoa > Cnidaria > Hydrozoa > Anthoathecata > Hydridae > Hydra > Hydra vulgaris. The sequence continues at coordinate 48,489,806 of NC_061159.1, forward strand.
TAATATTATTGGTGGCTAAATATATATAATAATTATTGCTACTTGAAAAAGAATTAATGGCTAAATTTATATATATATATATATATATATATATATATATATATATATATATATATATATATATATATATATATATATATATATATATATATATATGTATATATATATATATATATATATACATATATATATATATATATATTTATATATATGTATATATATATATATATATATATATATATATATATATATATACATATATATATTTATATATATCTAATGCTTTCTTGCGGGGACTTTTTTAGCAAAAAAAGTGTTGTTTGCGGGGACCGGTTGCTTACGGGGACATAAATCGGTCCCCGTTAATTTCAGGCTTGATTTATAACTTCTGCGCGATTAAAATGTCTTTAAATTATCATTGTATATAAAGTAGACCATACTATTATTGTTATAAAGTTAATATTTGTCGTTAAAATGTTGTTTTTCATTAGTAATTGGCTTTGCTATTTTGGGTATGTATATTTAATAAAAAGCGAAATCCATTGGTTTGTGCACTTACGGGGACAAACTAGAAAATAATTTTTTGCATGTATCATGTATATATATCTTACTTTTTTTTTTGAAAACTCTTATATCTTCTTAAAAAAATTAAATAAATATTAAAAAAAGTATTGAACTATAATATAATGAGTTTTCACACTTGAAAGTTTTTTTTCCAAACGCGAACATGCGAACTTGATTTAAAAACGCATTTAAAAATGTTAACAAAGGAAACGATAATGTTTTTTTTACTTTGACATTGACTTTATTTTTATGTTATTAGGATTGATTTATGTTGTTTTTGTATTTTGACTTTAAATATAACTACTTTACAGATATTACAACATGACTTTAATTTTTTTATTTTTGTAAAATGTTAAAATCCTTATGATATTATAGTATCTTAAACTTCAAGATTTTATAATATCACTAAGATGTTTTTATAAAAGATGTTTATGATACATATCACACATTTATAATATATATAAAAAAAATGTTTATGATATATTATTTATAATATATTATTTAGTAAGATATAATATATTTTATCCTACTTTAGTTATAAATACTTTACTGTCAGTAAAGATAATTTTTACTAACCTAAAAGTATTTATAATTAAAATATGATATAAAATATTAAAAATATCTTTAACAAATAAAATATTTATAATATCTTTGTGACAGTAAAGTATGATTTCTTTTTTGTATCTTCTAACTGTAATGCTGTCCATAAGAGAGTTTTTAAGTGAAAAATATTTTTCTAGAGTGTAAAAATAATAAAATCTGCCTAAGTCTATTATTATTTGTATCAACTTAAGTTTTATTTTAGTTTATGTAAATATTAATCAACAAAAATGAATTTTATTTATAACCAATGATTTTTTATTATTCCATTTTGTAACATAAATGATGTTGAAAGCAGAAGTTTGTGCAAGTTTTAGATAAATTGATGATTAATATATACATTAAAATCTTCGTTTAAAACCCTATGTCAAAATATATATTTGATTTTATTTTGTATGTATTTAAATTTAACAAATAAAGTTATTTAGCATAATCTTTAATTTAACTTTAAAAAATCTAGCTAGCATTATAAAAAAAATCAGTTCTTCAAGTTTGCTATTTTTTATAGTTAAAATAATGTTATGGTCAGAAGAATAGACAATTGAAAAACGTGTTATATTGTTAATTAAACTTTCTATTGATTGTAACGATTATTTTACTGATTATTCAGGGTTTTTTAGTTTGCAAATGATGTTAATGTCTGCATAAAATCAGTTTAGTTTTTTATTGTATATCTATAAAGACCGATAAAATGGCAAGCCCTTTTAATATATTTGTTACAAGAAAATTGTAAACTTACAAGGGTATACAATAGTATTTACTTAAATGACAAATAACATAAACTATAGAAAAGTATAAATAGAATTTAATAAAAAATTAAAAGGTTTTATTTATTTTCAACTACTTTAATTAGCAATTAGTTTCCTGATTTTTATTTAAAATTGCAATGTTAATACATTTTCAGATGCTGGTATACTTTTATTAATTTTGTTTAATATGATTTTATATATGTTAGTGATATTATGTTTAAGAGTTTTTATTTTTGTTATTTGTTTAGCATTTATTTTACTCTACTTTCAAAACACTTTGAGTCTAAGTAAAATTTTAAAATTAGGTTTTTTAATTAAGCCATGTAAGTTATTTTTCAATCTGTATTGTGTTTTCTTATTTAAAACACATTTTTGTACATGTCTTTATAAATGCTGCTAATGTGTAAATTTATAGTATTTGTAAAAATAGGTATTACATTTTATGTCTTGTAATATGTCAGAACACAGTTAATCTTTTGGTTTGCAAAATTTAAAGTTATTTTTGAATCAGCAGTAGATAAAGAAACAAATAATTAATTTTTATTTTTCTTATTTTGTCCCCAAATAAGCACATTTTTGCATAACCCCGTAAACAAAATTTTTTTTTGCGTGTTTTATAATGAAATTTAAGAATTAAGTTACAGTATTTGTTAAAATATAAGTTACATGCTATGTCTTCTTATGCCACATGTCGCAGTGAATCTATTGGTTTGCAAAAATTAAAATCATTTTCGAATCAGCGCTATAGTAATGCACATTTTTTTATTGGTCCTCGAAAATACATATTTTTTTGCATATTATTATAATAAAATTGAAAAAATTAAAAAATTACAATATTTGTAAAAATATAAATTATATGCTATGTCTTGTCATGTCAGAGCGCAGTGAACCTATTGGTTTGCAAGAATTAAAATCAATTTTATATCGGCGCTATAATAATTTTTTAAACTAAACTATTTTTTTAGTTGGTCCTTGAAAATGCACATTTTTTTACTGGTCCCCATAAATGCCTAATTTTTTGCATGCCTTTATAATAAAGTTTAAGAAAAAAAACTGCAGTATTTGTAAAAATATAAATTATATACTACGTCATGTAATATCACATAGCGCAGTGGTTTGCAAGAATTAAAGTCATTTTTAAATCAGCGCTATAATAATTTTTAAACTAAACTTGTTTTTTAGTTGGTCCCCGACAATGCACATTTTTTTACTGGTCCCCGAATATACATCCTTTTTTGTATGTTATTATAATAAAACTAAAAAAAAATTACAATGTTTGAAAATATATAAATTTTATGCTATGTCTTATCATGTCACAGAGCGCAGTGAACCTATTGGTTTGCAAGAATTAAAGTCATTTTTAAATCAGCGCTACAGTAATTTTTTAAACTAAACTTGTTTTTTAGTTGGTCCCCAAAAATACATATTTTTTTGCATGTTTTATAACAAAATTTAAAAAAAAATTACAATATTTCTAAAAATATAAGTTATATGCTGTCTTGTTACGATACAGAGCGCAGTGAACCTATTGGTTTCCAAGAATTAAAATCAATTTTATATTGAGGCTATAGTAATTTTTTAAACTATACTTGTTTTTTAGTTAGTCCCCGAAAATGCACATTTTTTTACTGGTCCCCGAAAATGCACATTTTTTTGCATGTTATTATAATAAAATTAAAAAAAAAATTACAATATTTGTAAAAATATAAATTATATGTTATGTCTTGTCATGTCTTGTCATGTCACAGAGCGCTGTGAACCTATTGGTTTGCAAGAATTAAAATCAATTTTATATCGGCCTTATAGTAATTTTTTAAACTAAACTTGTTTTTTAGTTGGTCCCCGAAAATGCACATTTTTTTGCATGCCTTTATAATAAAATTAAAAAAAAAAATTACAGTACTTGTAAAAATATAAATTATATACTACGTCTTGACATATCACAGAGTCAGTGAACCTATTGGTTTGCAAGAATTAAAGTCATTTTTAAATCAGCGCTATAGTCATTTTTTAAACTAAACTTGTTTTTTAGTTTGTCCCCGTAAATGCACATTTTTTTTCTGGTTCACGAAAATGCATAATTTTTTGCATGTCTTTATAAGGAAATAAAGCATAAAATCTCAGAAGTAATAACATTTTTTATTCGTGTATCTAGGCCTTCTCATTCGTGTTATTTCATTCGTGTATCTAGGCCTTCTCATTTTTATATAAAAAATAATTATTTCTAAGTTATGCGTTTCAGTCAAATGATTAGTTATAAGACTTTTTTTTTATTTATTTCTACATTGATTTTAAGAGAGCATTTCGATAGCAAGTTATAATTGGACGTATTTTTGATGGTGTAAGATAAATTTTTGCCGCTGTTATATTTAATTGTAAACTTTTTTTAAATGTGCTCAGAATTGTTATTCAAATTTGTTATTTATTTGAGTGTTGCGATCAAGTAACACTAGATAAACACGTTGAAAAAAATCTGAGATTAAATAATTTTTAATGTACTTTGTGCGTCTATCTTTGTTGTAAATTTTTATGGAGTTAAACCTAATTTTTGTAGAGCGGCCTTAGGTACAATAGCTTGTCATTTTAGTTTCAATTAAAAAAATTTATTGTACCTAGAGCCACAAATTATTAGGCGCTTTTACATGACGGAGATCAATAATTCAATACTTTATACAGTTTAATACTTTATACAATTCAATACTTAATACAAATTAATTAATATAGAGATGTGATCATATAAGTTTCGCTATTTTTAAACAAGCCTTGAGTTTAGACATTCAATAAATCCGTTAAAAAATCCTTGTGCGAAGTTTTTAAAACCATCGTCTAAATTTAAAAGATTTAAGTTTGTGTAAACTTTTTTTTTTTTAATGAATTGCTAATTTAATTTAATAAAAGTTCATAAATGGCTTCCTTGTTATGACTTGTTCTGTCAAAGAGCATAATCAAGGAAACTGTGTTAACTAAATTAAACAAACTTTATTTTGTCTTTAAAAATAAAGCCGATCTTGATACCAAAACAAGTAAAAACAGGCGCTCTAACTATTGACCTTTAACTTGAAATTTTCTATAGCTGGAGTGGCTATAAAATTGTCAAGAAAATTCTTAATTCTTATACTTTGGTTTGCAAAATGTAAGTCATTTTTAAAATGACGCTAAAGATACTAAATTTTTCAAATTAAGTTTGTTTTACTATTTTTCCCCGAAAATGCACATTTTTATGCATGTCCCCGAAAAAACACATTTTATTGTAGGTCCCCGTAAATGACCATTTTATGTTTAAAAAATTTACGGGGACCATTTTTTACAAAAAATTTATATATTTAGTTGTCATTAAGTCTATAAACTAAACTCATGTTGCCGTGTAAAAAAAAAAAAGAAAAAAATTTTAAACATAGTTTTCATAGAAAATTTTTAAATTCAAATTTGTCCCCGAAAATGCACATTTTTACAATGTCCCCGTTAATGATCAAAAAGGAGTGTATATATACATATATATGTATGTATATATATATATATATATATATATATATATATATATATATATATATATATATATATATATATATATATATATATATATATATATATATATATAGTTTTTACACATGTATTGCTGTGTAAAAAGCTTCAATATAAAATATCTTTTCACTGAATTTGTTTTGGATATTTCGAGCTGTGTTATAGTTTATAAATAACAATTTTTTATATACTGTTTAGCATTTTGCATACTATGTGCTAATTCAGTAAATGTAAGTTAATCCTTTCTAACCTTTAAAAAGTCTGCTGCTTTTTTTTAAATCATGATGTTTATTTTTCCGTATCTAGGTATTTTATGCTTAGCATTTTTGTGCTTTCCATTTCTTTATTGAAATGATTTTTTAGAACATTTTCATTACCTCTATTAAGTATGAGTCTCTCTTTGTTTATTTGTTAAAAACAGCTTCTTTTTACTTTTATATAGTTTACTTGTTTTTAGTTCTTTTAATTGTTATGTGATTGATTTTTTCAGTCCTCTAAAACGTTATGTGACCCCTAATTTGTATTGAAAATGTTTTTAAATTATTTTTTTATCAAATAGGTGAGAAATTTAGCAATGAAAACTTAATTCAACATTTTAGGATGTTTTAGATCAATATTATCTACAGATTGAATAAACAAAACACACAGATCAAAGATGAGGTGCGTAGTCCAATGGTGTACCTTTCCGCTGCTCCACTTTGTTATTTTCGCTGCTGTACTTTCGTTAGTTCCGCTGTAGCACTTCGTTATTTGTTAATGATTCTAACCTATTTCTTTTGCATAATAACATTATTGCACTTTTTAGTAACATGGACATTGAACTTGTCAAAATTTCAGAATAGTTTAGATTTAACAAACGCTAACTAAATATTGATAAAACTAGATTGATTCTTTTTCATCCTTATGGTAAAATGCACCAGCTACCTAGCAGCTTACCTTTTTTATTTATCGATAACATAGTTATTAATAGAGATTTAGTGACAAGATTTTTAGGTGTATATATCGATGAAAATCTTACATGGAAATGCCACATTGCTAACTTGTGCAGTAAAACTTCAAAGGGAATAGGCATATTACACAAAATAAAAAACGTTCTTGATAAAAATTCTTTAATTCAAATATATTATTCGTTAATTTATTGCAATATTAACTATGCAAACATTGCTTGGGGTAGCACTTAAAAAAGTAAACTTACACCTCTCTATCGGCAACAGAAGCATGTAGCACGCCTTATAAATTTTAAGGACCGTTTTGCTTACGCCAAGCCACTTTTATATGATATGAAAGCACTCAATATATATGAGTTGAATGTTTTTAATATCCTTTGTTTTATGTATTAATGCAAGACCCACCTATCACCCGCTTCTTTTCGTAACTTGTATTTACATAGAGATAGAAATAAATATATTCTAAGGAACAATAACTTAATATTCTCTAACATTTCAATTGAAAATTTCACAAATTTTTTACACACAAAAAAAAAATTGGCATCAATAAATCACGTAAATACTGAATTATTTAACATATATACTGAATTAAATAACGTAGGTACTAAAGTGAACAACGCAGGTACTGAAGTGAAAACGTAGATACTTAACGTAACTACGTCATTTACGTTATACTACAACGTAAATTACTTAGGTACTAAAGTTAATAACGTATAAAATTAATTTCAATATTGACGTAATTCGTTTTATTTTAAACCCAATTCACTTTAGTATCTGCTTTATTTACTTCAGATTTCACACAATCGAGGTCTGCAAGCATTTGAGTTCTGGTTAAAAAACATATAGGAATAATAAAATGTTGATGCGTCATTAATTTTCACATGGAGTTAGCATCTATTACACTGGTCTACAAAACATTTATTGCATTAAATTTTACACTTGTTCTTTTATAATTCTGATTCGTTGAAATCAAATCTGGCATTCATTTTCTATGGAAAGCTACAATAAAATAGTTCTAAAATACAGATTTGAAACTCATTTGGAAATGCTAGGATATACTTTTAAGAATAAAAGTTGTTTACAAAACTAAAACAAAAACAGAAATCAAATGAAACTAAATTTAAACTGATTAAAATAAATAATTTTCAAATATCCAAGTTCTAGCAAAGTTATTAACTTTTTATTGATAAATAACAAAATCTTTTACTTTTGTGAAAGGTTAAAATCTTTTTTAATTTGTTTTAAAAAAGATTGCAGATTATATTGCTTATTTACAACTGCTTAATCAGGAAGAAACTTTTGCTTGTTGCTCTCGTTTATAAACTTTTCCTGTGTATTCTTTAATGATGCCCCAGCAGTAGTCTGCCATCATGTGTGTTTACGATAACTTGATTAGCGCAACAATGTGTATGTCCCAACGGCCTTGGTAACGATCTTCGATTGTCTTAAGATCTTGATGGAATCGCTCTCCTTGCTCTTAATTCACATCTCCAAGATTTTCAGGGAACTGGTCAAGATGACTATTTATATAATGAAGCTTTATACTCATTGTGCATCTAAGATCACAAAAGGCTTTCAACATTTTATCAACTAAATCTGCATAGTTTTCTGCTTTTTTATTTCCGAGAAAATTTTTTATAGCAATCACAAACGATAATCAAGCCGTTTTCTCTCTGATATTCATCGTTTTAATGAATTCTTTATTTTTTATAAGATAGCGAATTTGTGGCCCGTTAAAAACTTCTTCTTTTTTTTCTCTATTGACAATCCTGGTAAAGATTTGACTATATACTGTAAACAATCACTTTCAGTTTTTAGTGCTTTAACAAATTGTTCCATGAATCCAAGTTTAAGATGGAGTGGTGGAAAAAACTGTTTTGTTATAACTAACAATCGGTTCATTCACAATATTTTGCATACCCACTGTGAGAACCTTGCGAATGGGCCAATCTTTTTGTATCCAGAGTTGATTTCTCACTCGTCTGTCCCACATACAGAGATAACATGGAAATTTTGTAAAACTTTTCTGCTGTTCAAGTAGAAAGTTAACCATTTTTAGATCTACACAAATAATCCAGTTGTGTTCCTGATATTTAATCAAGTTAAGCACCATTTTAAAGTCATCGTAAGTTTCTCGCAAATAAACAGAATGACCAGTTGGTACAGAACCAAAAATATTTCCATTGTTCAATATAACGCATTTGAGGCTTCGCTTTGAGCTATCGATAAAAAGTCTCTAATCTGCTTGATTATATACAAAAACACCCAAATGTAGTTGGAGACCTGAAATATCATGACAGTAAACAAATAAATTGACTTCTGAGAAAAAGTCAACAAAAGTTTCATCTCTTGTTCTAAAATAAGATACTTTTGCAAAGTTATCAAATAGGTTTTTTTCTTTTGAACGTGACGCTAATACTTCTGCTGCTTGTTTAGAAAGTCCTAAATCACAAACTAAGTCATTCAGTTCAATCTGACTAAAACACTGAGGCAAACTGAATTGTTTAGCATTAGATGAGAAATCTTCCAAATCTGGTAAAAATTCTTTTTTTTCTGTAACAGTCACGCTTTGCTTATCTTCTGACGAAAATAAATCTTTCAAAATTGGAAACGGAATCTCATTAGAATTTTGAATTGGTCTAATAGCAGAAGAAATGTTGGGATAAGTTATTTTTTGTCTCTTAATTTTGCCAACACCACAAGTATCAACAAGACAAAAATAGCAGTCATCAATATGATTTACTGGTTTCCTCCACTTTTTGTCTTGGTCACCAAGTTGAATATCGAAATAGGATTCATATGCTAATTTCACAAAATTAGTAATATTTCGTCTTTGTCGGACAAGTGCATAACAACCACATATATAACAAAATGAGTTAGGATTATGCTAGCACTTATGTCGATTTAAAGAAGCCATCATAATATATAATTGATCTAATAAAAACATTAAGATGGTTACTTTTTTATAACTATCGGTTAAAAATAGTTATGAAAAAACTTAATTTTTAAAAAAATGATAAATTGAGAATTGCAAAAAAACTAGAGCTTACTAACAAAAACAAACCTTATATTTGGATTCAGCGTTTAAAAATATATAAAAATTAGTTTCAATATCTCATGCAACAGGAAAAAAATTTTTTTTTTGTAGACCTGTGTTATCTTAAGAAACCAACAAAAATGTAAATATTGCCAACCAACTGTTTTACTTCTAGAAATTATTATCACATGGTTTTGCATACCTTATGATTACAAAAAAACAAAAAATGATGCAGTTTTTCAAAATTTTTACAGAAAGCTTTACTTTCACAAAAAAGTTTAATATAATAAATGGTTTTAATTTAGATATGTTTGAAAAGGTTTCAACATTAAGACAAAAATGCAAATAAAAACACGCATGCAACAACACAAAAACAGTACAATAGGAAATAAAACAGAAAGATCAGCATTATCCACACACGTGAAACATTGTGCACATCAAATTAACTGGGACAGTTGCAGAACTCTAAAAGTCAATAACAAAAAGTTTGATAGGAAAGTTCGTGAGGCGCTTGAAATTCAGTACCACCAATGTGCCCCTCAACAAAGTGGTATCAATTTAGATGAGGGACAATATGTGTCAAAAAAATTCTGGACACCATTTCTAATGCACTTACGTCAGAAAAAGACGAAACCATTCCATTGACATATAATGAAATTGCCGTTTAAAAATAACATATAAACAAAAACAAACAAAATCTTTTAAGCTGAAGACGCTGGTCACAACAATCCAGCGAAAATTTCTTATAAAAAATAAATTTAGTATTGTATTTATTGAAGTTTATAAAATAATAATTTACATACTCTCATACAATAAATATTTTACAACTAAATACGGAGCTGAAATATATAAAAAAAAAAAAAACATTGCAAAAAATGAAGAAAAATATGGCGAAGTCAAAAAATCAATTCATCTTTCTACAAAAATGCGTCAAACACAAACTCATTCCAAAGTCATTACAAATTAACTGTTCTATTAATAGCAAAATAAGTCATCATTTAACGCTGCAGGTTTGAACTTCTTATTTCTCTGAAAAATGATTTACGAACACGTTTCTTTAAACAAACTAATACCGTAAAATTATTGAAAATGAGCTCACAACAAAACTTGAAACGAATGATTATGAGGCCGTTAAAAGAATCACTGAAAAAGCACGAGAAAATATGTTCGTGAAATCAAAAGACAGATTAATTAAAAAATTCAAACTTCTTCAAAATCAACGCGTTAAGCGAATATCTCATTCAACGCGTTAAGCGAATTTCTCATTCAACAATCTATACTAAAGAAGCTGTTTTAAACTTATTCGACATAGAAATTCCAGAACATCAAAAAAGTCTCCTTAACCTTGGACGAAATTTGTACCAGCAATAAAATCTTTTCCGTATCTTGACATTGTCTAAATAACTGATTCATCTGCTCTAAAACTTGAGTACAACAAAAAAGATGAAGCTGCACAAACTCTGAGGAGAGAAGTTTTGAGAGAATTAAAACTAAATAAAAATAATAAAAATGACAACCTGATTTATCAACAACGAAAAGCACTTACACAACTAAAAAAAGATAACAATATTGATATATACCCATTTGATAAAGGAATACGCTTTCTAACAATCCCTCATGATAAAGCAATAAAAAAGTTTCGAGAACAAATTGGGCTAACTAAAATAATCAATGAAGATCCGACACAAAGTTACGCAATGAAAATCAAAGTCCAACTATCGAAATTAAATAAAAAAGGTCGGTTCACAAAAGATGAATATCAGCAAATTTATCGCAGTGACCCTATACCACCTCGTATGTATGGTGTAGTAAAGGCACATAAACCTGAAAAATCTTATCCAATGCGAATTGTAGTATCTACAATAAACACACCAAACTACGGAATCTCAAATTACTTCGTAAAGCTAATACAACCAATATTAAATGAAAACCCAACTCGATTGAAAAATTCGCAACAATTTGTAGAAAAAGCAAAATCATGAAACATATCCAGTGACGAAATTCAGATATCATTAGACGTTATAAACTTATACCCGTCAAATCCACTTAAAGAAGCAACTGATGTACTCCTAAGCATATTGGAGGTGAGCGATCATTTTAAAAAAATGACAAAATTAAATATAAAAGAAATAAAAACTCTTATAGAAGTATGCTTATACCGACCATACTTTTTATGGAACAATGAAATACATGAATTTGAAAATTCAGGTCCAATTGGTCTTCCTTTTATGGTAGTTTTAGCTGAATCTTTTCTTCAAAATCTTGAAAAAAGAGCGCTTAATATAGCGCTGAAAACCAACCCGATCATTGACATAAAATCATTTTATAGATACGTAGATGATAGCCATGCTAGAGTCCCTAACATTGCCCAGGCTAATCAATTCAAGACAATACTTAACCAACAGCATCCAAAAATACAATATACATTCGAATTTGAAAATGACAAAAAAACACTAAATTTTCTAGACTTATGCATAATAAATAACAAAAATGGCAAATACGGATTTAAAATAAACAGAAAAAATGCAATTACAAACATTCAAGTTAAGGCAACATCAAACCATGACCCACAAATTTTAAAAGGAATATTCAAGGGTTTTGTATATAGAGCATTTAATGTATGCAGTCAGAAACATATAGAAAATGAACTGAAATTCCTTATTCAAGTATTTGTTGAAAATGGTCACAAATATTCCAATCTCATAAAAATCATAAAAGAAATAAAACGATAGTACAAAAAATCTCTAGTAAAAACATTGACAACATCACCAGTACGTATCCAACAATTTCATTACCTTGGGTACCAATATTGTCTCCTAAATTGCGTAAAGTGTTTATGAAGGAAAAATATAAAACGGTCTTCAAATCAAACTTAAACCTAGAAGCAATATTGACTTCAAGAAATAAATCTAAACTACAAAGGAACAGCCACCCAGAAGTTTACCTTATTAAGTGCCATTGTAACAAAAAGTATATTGGTGAAACAAAAATGCAAATAAAAACACGCATGCAACTACACAAAAACAGTACAAAAGGAAATAAAACAGAAAGATCAACATTAGCTACACACATGAAACATTGTGCACAACAAATTAACTGGGACAGTTGCAGAACTCTAAAAGTCAATTACAAAAAGTATGATAGGAAAGTTCGTGAAGCGCTTGATATACAGTACCACCAATGTGCCCCTCAACAAAGTGGTATCATTTTAGATAAGGGACAATATGTGTCAAAAAAATTTTGGACACCATTTCTAATGCACTTACTTCAGAAAAAGACGAAACCATTCCTATGACATATAATAAAATTGCCGTTTAAAAATAACATATAAACAAAAACAAACAAAATCTTTTTAGCTGAAGATGCTGGTCACAACAATCCAGCGAAAATTTCTTATAAAAATTAAATTTAGTATTGAGAGAAAATCGTATTTATTGATGTTTATAAAATAATAATAATATATATATATACATATATATACTATAAATATTTTAATATGAAAGTTGCAAATATATCTTGAGGTCTTTTAACCCACTCATGTGCACCCTTGCACATGGTCTAGTTTAAACCCATGTGTTTTGAACACAGGAAAATACATATTTAATGTTTGAATTAAGAATAATTTCAACTTTGCAGTTTGTCATCATTATTAGGTGAGTAAAAAACAAACATTATAATTTGGTAAAATTTGCTCTACAAATATAAATTTACTATTCGTGGCAATATTTCAGTTTTATTTTATACTTAATTACCTTTTTATTACTACTGCTGCAATGTTTCTGATTAACTAGATATATTAAACTAATACAGGAGTTTCCCACAATGTAATTCCAAAAAAGGCATATGAAAATAATTTATATTGAAATAAACACCAACATCTAGTGGCTGTAGAATGTGCGAGGAATGAGCTGGAAAGCAAATTAACAAGAGGGTAATTAGCAAATTTCATTCATTTATTAGAACTTTTTTATAAAAGCAGTATATCAGAAAAGTATATATTATACAAATCATTTAATTTAAGTTAGAAAAAATCGTATATTTTCGGATTCGTATAGTTTTTCGGATTAAAAGAGTCACAACGCAAAAAGGCTGTAATTTTGAGGTTTATAAACTCGTATATAAGTTGGTTAAATTAACGTAAAACTAAAGTTGAATTTTGGTTTGTTTTTTTTTAACGATTTGCGTTTCCATTTTAACTAAAACTCAACCATTATTCAACTATAAATATTAACGTTGTTTTAACATTTAATGTGGTCAATAGCTTTTACATTATTATTTTCTGTATGTTCTAGTCACATTAGGAGATATTAAAAGTTTAAAATTAAAACATTTCCTGCTCTCAATATAAACTAAAATTAGTTAAAATAAGTTTTTTTTATATTTTAAGTAAAGAAATTTTGACGTTTTACGTAAAACCTGGAAATTATTCTTATTCATAGAAAGTTTTTATGTTTTACACTAGAATATAAAAATTTAATTAAAACTTAAGTTTAATTTATTATTAAAACCTTATTTAATTTATTATTAAAACCTTAAAAAATTTATTATTAAAACCTGCCTATACGAGAATATAAAACTAAAGCAAAAGCAATTTTAAAATAGCTTATACTTAATACTTATGTCTTCAAAACGTCTATAAAAGTGCGTCTTTACCTAGACTAGTTTTAGACGTCTATAAGTGTCGAAAATGCGTCTTGTGCTTACTGGGTTATGACCATGTGAAGTTTCAAAAATGAAAGGGTGAAAATTTTAAAATGATTATAAATCGTAACTCAAAGAGATTCTTCTAAAAAAATCTAAAACAATGCCATTAAAGTTAATTTTTTAAAATAGTTTAAAATAATTTACTCAATAACTAATATCTTCGTCGTTGGGGTTAGGAGGAAAATGTTAAGGGGTATTTTTGATCGCATGCTTAAATTAACACAGCTTGTTCTAAAACGTTATCGTTTTACATAAGCATAAACAAACTTAACAATGGATTTTGTACAACATCTAAAAGAAACAAATTTGTAAGACCAAAAAAATATAAATGTCGGCAATACAATAGATAATACAATACAATAGGAATTGGTATACAGAGGCTTACTTGATAATTTGGTATAGAGAGGCGCAATTTAGATTTTTTAGTGCAATAGATGTGACACTTTCAAGCATTTTGAAAATTCAAAACATAAGTATATTTATATTTAGATGAATTGAAAACATTCACAAAAAAAAACAAGGCAATTAGAGTCTGAGAATAAAAATGCCCCTAAACGTTGGCCCCGTTACCTCAAGTATGAGGGAACTATTTGAATAATTTATTTTTCTTATTATTAAAAAATAAATTCAACTTCATTAGCAAGTTCTAATTTTTATAAAATAATCTTTTTGAAAGGTATGACTGTTTGAAATATACAACCGCTTCATTTTTGGTTTATTAAAAATTTTTAATGGTTAAAGTTTTTGAAATCTAAACATTATAGGTAAAATATTAAAAAACTCTTTACAGTTTTAAAATAAGTGTGAGATGCTTAGATAAACTGTTTCACTTTTTTTTTTGTTGTTTGGTGGCTACAAATGTCTAGGTTTCAGAAGTCCCAATGGTTTAACTATACTTAGCACAGAGTATATATTATATCTGAATATATATTACGCCAAAGGTAAGGAAGTAAGCGTGAACGTCAAAGTTAAATGCTCTTTTGCAGTGCTCAGTGACAGTGGACACGGACGTTAAAAAGACGTCTTTTAAACGTCTTATACACGTCTTGGACGTGTATAAGACTTGGACAAGCACAAATAAATGAATAAAAAAAACCATTTGGAAAGAAGTGTCATTTTCCAATTTTATTATTATCTTTATAAAATAATGATAAAAATTATTTTATGACTTTATTCAAAAAATGTGTTAATATTTTGATGCTTGAAAAAGTATTTTTAAACAAAACTTTAAAAAAAAAAAATATAGGGCCTCACAATAAGTATTTAATTAAAAATAAAGCATCAAACTCTATACAAATAAAGTTTGTACTAATTACTTAAACCGGCTATACACGACAAAACATTCAAACAAACAAATAAACTAAAAATGAGTAAGATTTTTAATTTAACAATTTAGATAGGTAGATAAAACCACATTTAGTTATGATAATAGCATTCCTTACTATTGCACAGAATATATTATCTTTAGTTTTTTCTATTTTTAGACTTTTTTCTTTTTTTAGTCGTTCGGGAACGCTTTTTTATATATATCTATACTACTTTCAATTTTAAAAAAAGTTTATCATCCCATCTTCTTGCTAAAGATAATAAAAATAAAAGAAATTAGCAAACAAATAAATAATAATAAACTTGTTAAATGACAAAAAGTTATTGCAAGCAATTAATTAAAAATGTTTTTAAATTGAATTTACTTTAGATTAGTAAACGCATATTTTTTAATTAGTATAAATAGAAAGTAAAGATTATTACACAAATTTTAACTTTTTAAAATATAAATGTTAATTGAAATACAAATGTTAATTATTTGACAGGTATTTTGGGAGAAAAATGGCTTAAGCATTTAAAATATTTAATATTTAAAAAATAAGAAAAGACTACAAATAATAAAGACTACAAAGGTAAATTAATAATAAGAAGAAAAAAAAAACATTGACATGACCCTTTTAAAACGTCTTCAAAATATTTTTAGGTCACCAATTTACGTAGACGTTGGGATGAGCGTTGCTTAGTGAAGCTAAATTACCCTTTTACAGCAAATCTGTTTATTCGGTCTGATTTTTTTCTGTTTTTGTTTAATGAATTTCAAAATAAATTTTAGTTTCTAAAATTAGTAAGCTTAAATTATGCATATAAATAATAAGCTTTAAATATTGCAGCCTTTGCAAAATCGAATTTTTAAAAGTTTTTCAATAGTCTACCATCTTAATTATTTAACTTCGAAACTCTAATAAGAAAAAAGAATATACTATACCAATGAGATTTTCATTTATTGTCATTGTAATATAACAAAAAATTTCGTAAGTTGTTCTGTTTATCTTACAATAAATCTGGATTTGTTGTTTAAAACTAATTATAATAGTTTTATTATTTTAATCACTAGAGTAACGGTGCCGTTTTAAAATATTTTTTTTTAACATTATTTAGTTGTGGAAGAAATGTTACTACCTACATAAGTTTACAAATAAACTTTATGGCCGGAGCTAAAAGACATTATTTTTGTCTTATCGCCGAGCACCATGTTACAATTTAAATTTTTACAAAATTTTCAAAGAATATAAAGTATAAATTAAGAAATAAGAATAATGTTTACAAAGATATTAGCATTAAAAATAAGTAATAGGTAATACTATAAATAAATTAGATAAAACAAACATACATGACAAAAAACAATTAAAAAAATAAAAAAATAAAGGAAAGAAAAAGAAATATTAAACAGTTAAAAAAACAGTCCGATTAATGATAATGATTAATGTCAGTATTTTTTAAATTTAGTTTTTGAACTTACAACATCATTGAATTTAAGATTAACTTAAATTAATTACATAGTTTCTAAGTTAATGTAGTATTTTAGATGAATTATATTTTATTAATCTACTTTAAAAGAAACAAGATAAATCATCACCTGTGTGTAATAAACACCGCTTTGATTTTAGTGAATAGTAACGTAATGTAGAATTGTGGCATTTTTTAAAAATAGTTAGAGACATCTAGGTTCTAGGAAAATCATGCGTTAAGGCATTTTACGTTTTTTGACTAACCTTTAGTTTTGTAATCAAAAGAACACAAAAAAACTATGTGATTGAGTATTTATTTTTTTTTAATAAGTTTTATGAGATACTCATAAATAATTTAATTCATGGCATGTATTTTTCAATATAGAGAGTTGTGTTATGAAGCTTAATATAAACGTGGTATCTGTATATACATAACTGCTTAAATGTTTAAGTTTTGTATTTTTAATTCAATTTTTTAATAAAATTAAATTTACCAGTTTCTACCAAAAACGAGATGTTTTATATTTGTTTTTAAAGAATCTATTATTTTCAGAAAAGATAATTAGGATTTTTTTGGTATTATTTATAAAATAAATAATTAAATACTGATACTAAGAATTTAAAAAGTTCTTGATGCTTGAGGAACACTACATTAGATTTTCAGCTGTTTCAAATTCTTATAATGATCTATAGTAACACTTAGTTGTCTATTAGCTAGTTTATTTACAAACCATTTTTTAGCTTGTATTTGAGGCCATATTTTTTAATTTTTTCAGAACTATTGCGTGGTCTACAGTGTCGAACGCTATTGTCCAATCAAAAAAGACTCTATATTATATATATATATATATATATATATATATATATATATATATATATATATATATATATATATATATATATATATATATACATATATACATATATATATATATATATATATATATATATATATATATATATATATATATATATATATATATATATATATATATATATATATATATATATGTATATATGTATATATAGTATATATTATATATATATATATATATATATATATATATATATATATATATATACATATATATATATATATATATATATATATATATATATATATATATACATATATGTATATATATATATGTATATATATATGTATACATATATATATATATATGTATATATTTGGGTGTCCCAAAATAAAAAAAATTTAGAAAAAAGTGATGTGCGCTATCTAGAACTTAGTTACTAGGTGTATTATGACCAAATATATTAGAATTTTTAAATTTAATCGGTTACAAGTGCTTGGTGTAAAACTTCAAATATTTGATTTTTTCCTATTTATACGATAAAACTTGTAAATATTAGAAAAATAATCAGGTTAAATATTTCTTATAATAAAATTTATTTTAACTGTATGTTGCGTATGCTGAAGAGTCGTATAAAGAAAGGTTGAACAAATACCATACGCACTTCAAATCTGATTTAATTGGGTTTTAGTCAGATTTGTATTCAACGTTTTTCTATGGTTTTTGCAACCAACAAGACATTCTGCTTCAAATCCTAATTTCGGTATGACATAATAAAGTCTTTATTATGTCATACCGTTTTTTGATTAGTTTTATATTTCTTTCTGCACACTTGTTGGTGACTTCCATATTTTTAACAAAAAAATTAAAGTTGTCTAGAACAGTAAAGTTCCCTTGTGCAGCTAACTCAACCTGGTTATGGGTAACCTGGGTTAGGCAAAGCAAATTCTAGCTCTGGTCACCAACTAAATTTGATAGTGTTGTAGACGGTGTGATTATAAGCATTTTAGGCTTACCTTTTGTGAACTCTTTAGGAACTGGAAACTGTAAAAAGTTTTAGAGTATTTTCTTCTTCTCGACTTTTTCTACATCATCATCCACTAAAGCCATTACAACAAACTGCTGACTTAAATACCAGGTATGATATTTAATAAAAATAATATTTATATATGTTCTAAACGGGGTATTAGGCGGTTCAGTCTAGAGAAGGAAAGGCTAATGGCTTTAAAACAACAGGCTTGTATCCCGTATGAATAGATATACATATATATCAAAAGAAAGACTTTTCAAAAATTGAACAAATCGAGCAGCAAAATAACCATACAACAAACGAAAGAATAAATTGCAAACTAATCAGCTGTTTTAACTCATCCCGAAAATGTAGTGCTAGTTCAAAGTTGGTAAAGTAAACGGAATGTAAAATAAAAAATGTTAGGATAAGCAAAATATTTAACTTCATTGTCTTACAAATGCAAAGTGATGCGATGTTTAAGCAAAAAAAATTAGTATGAAAAGAGCGCAAGTCAAGTCTGAGAGATGAAGCTAAACCGACTGAAACTTTATGTATTCAGGTCCAGAACACTAAAATAATACCTCTACGGTTGCAAATGTATTCTTCATTTTCAAGATCCAAATGTTCTTCGTTTGGTTTAGATGGTTCTAGCAATAAAGAAACATTTGCAGAGTGATGTTCATATAAGGATGCAACTTGCTTTTTTTGGGCGTAAATGTTCTCTAAAGATAAGTACATTTAGAGACAATTGTATATTGAGTATCAAAGCTAGGCTCACAAGAAATTTGCTCGTTCTGAAAATGAAAATTATATTTTCAAAAATTGCATTCATAAACTTTAAAAACAAATAAAATTCTTTTTATAGCTTTCAAAAAAAAAGAAAAAAGAAAACGAAAAAAAATAATAAATAAAATTTTTTCTTCCTTTTTTTACTTATCATCCTGTTTAGTGAGCCCTTTAAAATAAAAATTTATATTTGTAAGTATATTTACTTAATTTTTTGATTTAAATCTGCAGCTTTATAAAAAAAAACATTCAAATTGAGGATATTTTTTATAACACAATTAATTACTTGGAACAAGTTCACTCATTTTTCATTTCATTCTTTCTATAGAGTTGAAAATTAAAAGTTTTCATAATAGCAAAACTGTCTAATCCACATTAGGGAGTTCAAATATTCCACGTTTGAAGACCAAATATGATAAAAATGAATGTCAATTAATTATAAAAAGTACTTTAGCTTTTATATTTGGATATTACCCAGCAGGCACAATGACGTTGAATTAACGTTGAAACAACGTCTCAAGCCGACCATATGCCACGTTAAAACAACGTTGAAACTTGGTTGAATTGGAAATAAAATCCGACGTCGAAAACTACGACGTTTAAACAACGTCGATAAATACGTCGTTTCAACGTTGATCTAACGTCTTATCGACTACATATCAACCATATTTCAACTTTGAATAGGTGATATATTCGATTGATACGTAGTTGATAAGACGTTAGAACAACGTTGAAACAACGTAAATTCAACGTTGATTTTTGTTTTTTATTTTGGTTAAATCCAATTAACTAAAAATTATCTCAACTTTAATTGCAATAAAATAATACAATAAAAATGCAATAATTTGCGCAGAGGATATTATATTTTACGTAAATTAATCGGATACAATTAAATTGCTTCAACGGACTTTATATACAATGCAAATAAAATAAAATGTTTGAAAAAAAAGTTTTATTTATCCGTAATATATTTATCAATTTATCAATTGTTCCAGAACAACTAGGAAAAAGTATTAATGTTATACATCGGGTGAATCGCCTTTTACGCGCCAACCACCACCATTGATCTGTCGAGTGCGTGTTTTAATAAAGTCATTATTCCTTTTTTTATTTCGGCAACTGTAGCAGTCGCTTTAATTGAAAAACTCTCTCTATAAAAAAAGGTATTGCCTGAGTAATTTGCATCAAATGCATCAAAAAGTTAAAAATAAAATAGCATTAAAAAAAACGAACTGTGATTTTTAAAAAATATATAATTTTACACTTAACTTACAAGTAAATACCTATTGTTTGTTCCTTTAAACTTCTCTTTACCTTTACCGCCATGCCATGTTAAATTTTGATTATAAACCATTGGTTAACAACCTGCATTATACATTGTTATTATTATTATAGTTACATTAAAAATTGAAAAACATGATTTTTACAAAATACAAATTATTCTCAATGAAAAATTGCACAAACCGCAAAGGTTTCTTACCAAACCGTAATGCAAGTAAGAATAAGAATTGGACCAAACTCCAACAGAACAAAAGGTGGTCTCCTTGAACCAAACTCATCCCCTAATACAGAAAATGAGTTTGGTCCAAGGAGACCACCTTCTAAATGCAAGAAAACACCAAGAGCAGACAGTATAATCAGAAATATCTGCCTGGAAAACAGAAAAAAAGCCACTAAGCTTATCCATGAAGTTATAACTGTTGTGTCAGACCGGACCATTTGTAGAAGGCTAAAAGAAGAGGGATTGATGTCCAACCAAAAAAGTCAAAAATTGACAAAAAAATTTAAAAATATTAAAAATAATGTCAAAAATCTTATAATTATGCAAGATGGTGCAATTTGCCACACAATAAAAACTGTTATGGCTTAGTTGATGTATTGCTATAGCCAGACAACTCGCATGATCTTAACCCATTAGAAAACATTTGGGAAATAGTAAAGCAAGAGATTGGAAAAAAAAATCTTGCTAATAAGCAAGATCTTATGGAGACTATCAAGATCTGGCATAATAACCCAGAGTTGACAGAAACTATAAAAAATAAATTGCAAGCATGCCACAATGCAATGAAGCAGTTATTGCAAGTATATACATATATATATATATATATATATATATATATATATATATATATATATATAATATATTCATATAAGCATATGTATTTATATATACATACATACTCGCCAAACTTTTAAAAATATATGCTACACATATTTTTAACAGAAGTTTAAAACAAACTATAACAAAAAGATTCAAAAGATTTTTTATTTAAAACTACTTTTAGCAAACCTTTGCATCACATTTTTTTGTATTTGTCTTAATGGTTTTACCTCCAATTTTAGAAAGTTTGTTAACCTAAAGGTTTAAGAAAATAATTACACCACATTATTTTTATAGTACATTTATAAAAAGTTACAAGTAGATCAACTTATAATTAAACACTTTTTCAAAAAACAATAAAAAAAACTGCAAAAAGGCATGGTTTGAAACAACCCATCACTTCTGACCTCACCCAAGAATCATTTAAACTGTTATTATAATCATTAAATTACTGCTGCAAATTACTGCTGAATTTCAGAACTATTTGTCATGATATTACTTTAATTACTGGAAAGAGTTTTTACTAACATCTCCTTCTAACAATAAAGATATATCAGAATAACAAAAGAACCAAACATTAATTAATTTCTAAAAGCGTTGAAACACAAGAACAAAACATTTATAAAATAAAACATTATTCATAAATTAAATAAAATGTGTTAATTTAGCAACCAATAAAATGTGTAAATCACTGAAGCATAGAAAAAAATGTCCAGAATCTTTTCTTCTTAAATCAACTTGCAGACAGACAATTAATACCTTGAGCTACAGTATGTGGAGTACGCATGAAAAATGTTTTCTGTTTCTTTTTTTTGCGTTAAAGGAGTAGGTACTTGCTAAATACTCAGTTGGTTATTATGTTTTCTCTTTTAAAGCATGGT
Organism: Hydra vulgaris; assembly: GCF_022113875.1. Lineage (NCBI taxonomy): Eukaryota > Metazoa > Cnidaria > Hydrozoa > Anthoathecata > Hydridae > Hydra > Hydra vulgaris. The sequence goes on from NC_061159.1 coordinate 48,512,298, forward strand.
AGTGGCTCCTATAAAAATTAATATCAAAATAAAACTAACATTACTTGAATTAAGTATCTTTTAAAATAGTTACCGTTTTCTGAATCTGATTCTATCTGAGTATCACTAGTAGTGGCAAATTCAAATTTATCACATAACTCATGATCTAAGAATATTCATTCAATTTACAAATGTTTTAAATACATTATATAATAAAGAATATATAATAAAGAATATCTAAACACTGAAAACAACATATACAGAATGAAAGCATGTTAAAAAAACAAGGAAAAAAAGTAATGACTTAAGGTTTAGATAAAAAAAAATTACATTATCTCCATGATATTTAATTTTGAGCAGCGTAAATCTGTATTAGTTAGATGCGGTTTATGCATTTCATTGAAACAATTTATTACATTTAATGACGATGGCCAGCACAAAAAATTATCAATCGAATTTTCTCTCTTTATTTCTCTGTATTTTCTATCCAAACAGCTCGAATGTACATTTTGCTTGCCCAACTATACTTTTTTAACTGGAAAAGTATAGTAGAAAATATAATAGAAAAAATACTCATATATTAAAAATTTATTCGTGTAAATAGCTAACAGAAAAATACAACTTTAAACTGTACATTATGATACATTATACAGTTGCTAAATTTTGCTAAATTTTTATGTTGATTCTTCAACCAATATCATGGACTAAAGGAGCAAGCACAAATTCTTTTTTATACAACTTTACAAGATAAATCTTTAAAAATTTAATAAAAAATTTTTAATATAAAAAATATTCAAACTCTTTATATCACATGGATAACATGGATTGGTAAAAAAGCTTCATAAATCATTATTTTGTAAAACATCATCCATTTTCATACACAAATTCAACACAATAAAACTTTCCATTAGTTAGTAAAAAGCCATTATAGGTTAATAAATAATTATTCCTTAACTGTTCCAAATAAGGCAACTCTTCCCTATATATATATATATATATATATATATATATATATATATATATATATATATATATATATATATATATATATATATATATATAAGGAAGAGTTAAGTAAAATGAGTTAAGTAAAGAGCACCGGAAGTATTAAGTAAAATGGTTGTAATTAAAAGATTAATAGAGTGCATGCGTAACTAGTACCAATAAACTTAATAAACTTACTAAATATCTCACTTGCACATCTGTAATTTTAACAACGGTGCTATAACTTTTTCGAGTTCCGTAAACACATTGTCCATTGTTTAAAATGACAATAACAGAGCAATGGTTACCATACCCAAAGGTGTCTGTTATGACGTTGTTATTATCTGAAATATCATTTCTCCTTTCTATATTCTTTTTTTTTTTTTCATATTCATATTTGAAATACGAACTTATTTATTAGTTCTTTGTTAAATATGATACTATAAAGTAAACATTTTTAATGCAATTGATTGTCGAAAAAAAAATCCAAGTCATTAATAAAAAGATAAAAATCTTTTAAAAATCATACTTTTTAATAACTCCGGAAACAGCCATTTCAAAATCCGTCAAATAAAAAAGTTTTTGTATTGCTATTAAATAAGTTTTAAATACCAACAACAAATTAACAACAAAAAATTTGGGGAAAACTTCAAGGTCTTTACAAATTATGCAGTAAAGTGCTTAGCGGAAGTTTTTTATTGCGTAATTTGTTCTTCCCTAAGATTATAAATTGAGGCTGGAAATTTATACAGAACTTGAAAGTTAAGATTATAAATTGAGGCTAGAAGTTTATACAGAACTTGAAAGTTAAGATTATAAATTGAGGCTGGAAGTTTAAACAGAACTTGAAAGTTAAGATTATAAATTGAGGCTGGATGTTTATACAGAACTTGAAAGTTAAGATTAAGAAACACCATTCACAAATATATACAATAGAAATTTTATTGATCATTTGTTCGTGTTTTGTTTCTAATGATATTTTTGATATATTAGGAGTAATAATAATTATAATAAGAAATATCAGGTAATAATATTTGCTTATTTAACAAAAAACCATTCGGTTCATAATAGATAATGTATTAAGGAGTTCACGAGCAATTAAATAGTTTAATCTTTAATTTATCAAATAACAAAATATTTATGCTCGAATCCAAAGATTTATACCATTTGTGCAAAATATTTATGAATATTTTGCATAAATGGCATAAAATTTTGATATATTTATATAAAACATTTAACGAATGCAAGTAAATTAGGAAGACAAATTAGTCAAACTGCCAAGTTCCATATTTATCTACATACACTTATATAAATGTAACTACAAAATATTATGTATGTATTGTAACTACAAATATATATTTATTATAACTACAAAATATTATATATTATTATAACTACAAATAAAAATCAGAATAAAAAGCATTGCATTCTAAAGAAGCTTGAAAAAAATGACAAACAAATCAAAAATATATGGAGACTTTCCATGTATTTTAAATGTACGATTGATAAAATTTTTAACTATTAACTAAGTAATACCAACAACAAATCAACAACAAAAAAGTTGGAAAAAAAAAACTTATTATATAAATTAACACATGAGTTAACATATGAGTAAAAATTAACATACGAGTATTTTTTTATTTTTTTTTTTTTTTTTGTGGTGACGTGTTTCTGCAGCGTAGTTATTTTAAAATTTGAAACTTAAAAAAAAAACATTTTTGATTGTTTGGAATTATTTAAATAAACAAATATAAAGAAATATATATTTTTATATATTAACATCTTGGTTAACGATACAAAAAATGTTTAAAGAATTTAAGAATGAAATAGACGAAATGATCAAGAGGCAGAAAAAAAACGTGTTAAATATTTTAAGTGGCAACAAAAATTATATATGATAGGTTAGATAAAGTAGATCTAAAGGTTAATGAATGTGCAAAACATATAAAGACATTAGAAAAATACGTAGAAGAAATCAAACGAAGCTTAAACTTTCACGAACACCTTTTTGAAAAAAAAATTAAGACCGCAATTGCTTCTCAGGTAAAAAAACATACATGTGGCATCGATAAGATAAATCATAGTTCCGATTATAATAAAATAAAAAGTAAACTAAGAGAGATGGAGGATAGATCTCGCAGAAACAATTTAATGGTTGACGGATTAAAAGAAAGCAAAGGTGAAACGTGGATTGACAGTGAATTAAAAGTCAGTAAAGTTTTTAAAGAACATTTGGGATTAACAAATGTTTGGATTGAAAGAGCTCATAGAACTGGCCAGAGAGATGTGAGCAAACCAAGAACAATTGTAGTAAAACTGTTAGATTATTAAGATAAAGTTGAATTTTTAAAAAAAACATCTCAATTAAAAGGTAAAAATATTTATATATTAACGAAGACTTTTGCGCTGAAACTGTCACAATTAGGAAAGCTCTACGGGAACAGATGAAGGTTAAACGAGCGGCTGGGAAATATGCATTTATCTCTTACGATAAGTTGGTTATTCGGGATTGGGCTGCAAACAAAAGTAAAAATTTTTCTTTGTAACATATTTATATATTCTACAATTTTATTTTACTTTTTTTATATATTACTTTGTTTAATTATATTAATTTTTCTCTTAAAAATTGAGACCAATTTTTCACTTAATTCAAATGATGAGAATGCTAGTGATGATAACAATTTTAATGGAAAAAATTTGGAAAGCGAGTATTATTCAATTTCTGAATCTACTCATTATCTCTGTCAGAACAAAAATACATTTTCTATTTTAAATGTAAACATTTGAAAATCTCAAACTTTAACTGCATTAAAATCTCAAACTTTAACTGCATCTAAACCACGAATTTAAAATAGTTTGTATCATAGAAACTTGGCTTAAAACCAACGAAAAAAATTCAAAATTTGAGTTAGGTAATTATGTATTAGTTTAACATTCACGTTTTAACTATGCTGGTGGTGGTATAAGTATTTTTGTCCACAAATCAATTAGCTTTATTCTACGTCCTGACCGCAATATTAATAAATCTGATTGTGAGTCATTGTGCACAAAAATTATAAACAAAACCACCAAAAATATTGTAATTAATTTTATTTATAGACAACCAGCTGGTAATTTAAAAAAATTTAAAATTTATATGAGCAGTTTTTTAACCAAAACTAGCGTAACACGGAAACATGTTTACTTAGCTGGTGATTTTAACTTAAATTTACTGAATTATGCTTCAAATACAAATGTTCAACATTTTCTAGATACTCATATAGAATATAACCTAATACCAATAATAAATAAGTCAACGAGAATAACTAGGACCTCATCGTCACTACTTAATAATATAATTACGAACAATTTTCAAAACTGCCGTTTAGGAACAGGCATAATCAAAACTGATTTAATTGATCACTTTCCAATAATTTTAATTACTGATAACATAACCCTAAATAATGTCCCTTCAAAAACTACAATCTTAACACGACAGATTAATGAAAACTCCTTATTGTATTTTCGAACTCTTTTAACAAAAATATCGATTTGAATGTTATTTTACAATCCCATGAAGTCAATACTGCATATGAGCGATTTTTAGCGCAGTTCTGTAAACAGTATGACATAGCATTTCCAGTTTAAAAAATTGTTATAAAATCGAAGTCTCTTTTAAACTCCTGGATGACCAAGAAATTATTAAAATCATTAAAAAAAAAAAAAAAAAAACTTTATGATAAATATTTAAGACATAAAACATATAAAAATGAAATAAAATACGAAAACTGGAAAAACTTATTTGAAAATAACAAAAACCACTCAAAAAAAGTTTATTATGTAAAGTTGTTGGAAAAAACTAACGGCGACACTAAAAAAACGTGGAATATAATTAAACAATTAATTGGTAAAAATTAATGTGAAAAAAATAATCTCCCACAAAAGCTTTTAATTAATGGGGAAATGATTTACGATTTAAAAAAATAGCAAAGAACTCAACTCAATTTTTCTCGAAGTAGGGCTGAACTTGGCGAGTAAAATTCCGTCAAGTACCACAAAGTTTGAAACTTACATTAAATCATGTAATTCTATTATGGAAAAATCTAATTTAAATCTAAACAAAATAAGGAATTCTTTCAACAGTCTTAAAAGTAATAAAAGTGCGGGAACTGACAAAATTAGTGTGAATGTTGTTAGTCAGTCTTCGATATCATTGAACCGTCATTGTTTCATATTTTTGATCTTTCATTAAAGCTAGGTGTTGTGCCGAAAAAACTTAAAGTTGCCATAATCACTCCCATTTTTAAATCTGGTGACGAAACTAATATTAACAACTACAGATTTTTTTCCGTTTTACCCTGCTTCTCAAAACTATTGGAACGAATTACGTACAACAGAAGTTACAACTATTTGATGTTAAAGAGTTTGTTGTACAGTAAACAATTTGGATTTCAAAAAGATAATTCAACAAACCATGCTGTAATCGAACTGATTAATCATGTATCGGATGCATTTAATAATGACTATTTTACTCTTGGAGTTTTTATTGGTCTGTCGAAAGCCTTTGACACTGTTAACCGTAAGATACATATGAAAAAACTAGAACTATATGGAATAAAGAATAAAAATTTACTTTGGTTTGAAGATTACCTTACAAACAGGTCACAATGTATTATTTATAATAAAAAAGAAAAAGAAAAATATATTACATATAGTGTGCCCCAAGGTTCAATCTTAGGGCCATTATTATTTTTATTCTACGTAAATGATTTATACTTAGCATCAAATATTTTAAATGTTATATTGTTTGCAGATGACTCCAATCTTTTTTATTCCAACAAAAATATAAAAGCTTTCTTTAATATATTTAATGAAGAAAAAAATAATGTTCAACACATCTCTTTAGAAAAATTCAGAAAAGAATCTAAGAATCTCTTATTACAAAGAGATTTTGGTTTAAAATATCTTTTTAAAAAAATAATACACAAATAATATAAATTATCTGAAAAAATAGTTACTGACACTACTTTTCTTTTGTTGCAATTTTAATCTAATTTAATTTTTTGTTGAAAAACTTTAATACTTTTAAATTATTGTTAGTCTTTGATATTATGCGTTATATTTCAACACTAATATTTATATTATGTTATTAGTTATATTGTAACTAACGTATTTAAAATTCTTGTTATGTACTTAGCTACTCTTCATTTTTTATATTAACTGACAATTTTTTTATGTAAATTTTATGATGATAAGACAATTTATGTCTTCTGCTGCTCCAGAACTCTAATTTATTAACACGATTTTTTTCATTGTAAGTTTTAATATATGACAAAACTCTTTGCTCAAAAAAAAAAAAAAAAAAAAAACTATTTTAAACCCAATAAAATAAAAAGATAATTTATAATCTAAATTGAAAATTTTAAGCTAATAAAATATACTTTAGACAAAACACTTATGTTTTTTAGTATAGCTTTAAATACGTAATGCTAAAAAGATATATAACAATAAAAAAATATAGATATATAATAATAATAAATAATAGATATATAATAATAAAAAAAATAGTTTTCAAAAATTGCTAAGGCATCTTGTTTTGTTATAAAATTTTTAAAAGGAAAAAAAAAAAGGCATAATAATTTTTTCTTTTTATTTCTTTTTATCTCTTAATAATTGTGATGGAGTTTTTTTGAAAGTAAGTTTGTTATTATAGTTTCTTTTTTCTTATAACTTTTTTTCTGGAACTCTGCATGCGACCTCGAACCATGTAGGCAGAAAAGAGCTGATTATAGTATAATAAAAGAGAGCTTAACTCTCATATAAGTTTAAACTTTATCGTCAAAAGAGTTTGTACTTCTAGTCCTAGAAATAAAAGATAAGGTAAAAAGATAAATAAAAAAATAAAATAAAATAAAAGATAAGTTTGATTAGTCAAATTAAAAATACATACATTGACGCTTCTGAAGAAATTTCTTTTCTCATTGAACAACTACACCTCACAACTTATTCTCCAAATGGACTTCGCTTTTCTACTTTATGAATACGTCGAGCACTTGTATTTGTCCTGCGGATGTTGTTATCGATATTTAAGATATCTGATTTGTATGCCCAGTCCAAAGACTCTCGTTTCAAAATTAGGAAGAGTTAATGAAGTTGGAAATAAAAAAGAGTGCAATAATACAACCAAAGTTGCTATTGAAAATTTTAATAGTTTTGAAAAGCATTATTTGATGAGATGTATATTAAACCAAGTGTTAGTTTCAGAGGAAAACGCATCAATGAATATAGTGAGGACAATCCTACTAAATGTGCAAAATCGTTGTTATTCTTTATGATTAAACCAATGTTTGGTAAACCTTCTTTTGTTTGTAAAATTGTACCAATATTTAAACTGTCAGTACACTTTCTTCATGATTTGATTATAAAAATAAATAAACAGTTAATTGATGCAGGAGGAGAATTACAGTGTCTCTCATCAGATAACCATTCCACAAATCGAAGTGTTTACCAAAGTTTTGTTGTTAATAAGAGTTTTCCATGGCAAGGTGTTTTAGAAAAAGAAAAGCCAGTTATTATGCTACACAACCCAGTTTACTTGTTTAAAATTGTAAGAAGTAATTGTTTAACGGAAAAAACACAAACAATTAGTTTAAAAATTATTAATCAACCTCTCATTGGTGATTGGTCTCACATTGTTCAATTATATAACAGACAGAAAATGTGTGTTGCCAAAACTACAAAGATTTCACGCAAGTCAGTGTACCTAGTTTGTTTGAGAGACAAAATGTTGCAAACGTGGTTGCTGTATTTAATAAAAAAAAATGTCGCAGCATTAAAATTAGGTAATTTTGAGAACACTGCTTGTTTTTTAGCACCAATTGTTTTATTATGGAACATGCAAAATGTAAAGAGGAAAGATTATGATGTTTTACTTAATGATTACAATAAGTCTCCTTTCCAAACACTCGATGACCTTAGATTTAAAGAAATTTTAGCATTTGCTGATGCAACTTCTAAGATGTCAGAAGGAAAGGGATTAAAGAGTCATAATACTTTTACACTAGAAACAAAACATGCTTTAGTTAACACCTTACAAGGATTGGTAGAATTAATAAAAAACTGCTTTCAGAAGATTACCAATATGTTCTTCCCGGTATTTTTCAAACAGATCGTCTTGAAGGTGAATTCAGCATCTACAGGTAAAATTATTATTGTGTTACTTATAAGTAAGAATATACTGTAGATTTAAAATCTAAAAAACAAATATTTCTCTCATTTGTTTATTTAAATGTATTCTTTTTTTAACATACATTAGTTTAACAATACGTTTTTATTTGACACTTGCTGTTTTAAATATAATTTAATACTCGGATCAACTTAATTTATTTGGTAATATCTTTTTGTAAATTTTTTGACCACGCATACATTTAGACTGTTGCACAACAGATCTAATGGAAGAGGATATTATTTATGTAGAAGAATGTTTAATTAATGCAGACAATGAGTCCGTTAATGATGAGAACAATGATACCCTTTTTTATATGACTGTTTATGTACAGCAAAAGATCAATCAGCAGCGTGTAGTTGATACTATAGCATCGCAGTCAGCTAGTTCTTAATTTACAGATTATGTTTCACGTCGTAAATTGCGTTATCCTGGTGATACTCTTTTCCAGTTTGTTTGTTTTTGTTATTTACTGTTTAACAGCGTTCCAATTTCTAAAAAACATTTTCAGCGTATTGTTTATTTGAAGAAATTATTTTTCTTCTTGCATTCAACATTACCATTTGATTTAGAAACAGACAGTATAAGTATTGCAAAAATTATCCTAATGATAACTAACTGTTCCTTGAAAGGTGTTACGACCCTTGATAATATATCTAATATTGTTTCAATAAACATTGAGGACAGAAAAAGAAAGAAACTCAATACTTAGTGGTCTGATTATTTAGTTGACGTTGGTAAAATAATAACGTTTTAAAATGCATATATGCTCTTACATTTATATGATTTAAAATTTATTTATGAATATAACTTAGTATGATAAATAATGATTAGTTAATTTATTAACAGTATCTTTAAAAATGATTATTTACAGCTAATTTACGGATAATTTACAGTTTCTTTGTAAAAAGTTGTTTTATTTTTAACACTTAATCATCACAATTTAAGTTTTGTTTGAAAAAAGTGATAAATAATTGAGCCATAACATATTTTTATTATATTTTTATTCATAATTATATTTTTGTTTAATAACAGAAGTGCTTCGCTTTTTTATTTCATCGGCAGTGTCGTCAAAACTACATGAAATTAGAGTTTTGCGTCCCGTTGTTTTAGAAAGTTCCTGGAGAAAACTATGTTAAAACAAGCCACGAAAAAAACAAAATAATAAACAAAGACCTATGAGTTTTACATTTTTTTGTACTTACAAACACCATAATGAATTGCGTGAAAAAACAATAAGGAACCCAGTAAGCACAAGACGCATTTTAGACACTTATAGACGTCTAAAACTAGTCTAGGTAAAGACGCACTTTTATAGACGTTTTGAAGACATCTTTTAGACGTCTTTTATAAATGCGTTTTTAAAATGACGTTTAAAAGGCGTCTTTTTAAAAGATAAAAAGACGTCTAGAAGACGTCAATTTTTAAGACATCTTCTAGACGTCTTTTATAAAGGCGTTTTTAAAATGACGCCTAAAATGCGTCTTTTTAAAGTTTAAAAAGACGTTTAAAAGACGCATAATAAATAGTCTAAAAGACGCATTAAAAGACGTCTAGATCAAGGCTAAAAGACGTCTTTTCTGAGACCTGTTTATAAATATGTCATTATGACTTCTTTTTGACGGCTTTGTCATTACGCGTTAAGTAGATGTCGTATATTCAAAGTGAAAACATAGTTTTTATTATTTTCAATAATTTGTTTACGTTTTAAGTGTAAATTACTTTAAATTTAATTACTTTTTTACTTAATTGCTAAAATTTTTGTCACAGGAATCACTAAAATAATTGCTATAATATTAATATTTCTTTTTTTTGTTAATAATTATTTTGCTTTTTTAATAGATAGTTGACTGATCATGATAATAAGTGAAAATGGCAAGAATAATATATAAGTTAAATATCAGTATTTTTAGTTTTTATACACCCACAAGCCATATAATAATTCAAGTATGCGGTCAAAAATTAGCTAGCAATATAATTAGCTAGCAATGATAAATTTAAAATTAGCTCGCAATGATAAATTAAATTATAGCTAAAGGTAAGTTATAAATGTTGTAAATACTGTTTTGATATATATTTGTTATTGTTATATATTATTTTCATCCTTGATGCATCAACCGTTTGTGGTGATTACAGCAATATTATTTTGATTGCTGGTTCCTATGTATATCTTGTATATACGAAATTATAACATTATATGATTTTATAAACACAATGAATATATACCACATACTACGCAAAATTGTTACGTCGTGTACTTAAATTCATAATGAAAAAAACGTCTAAAATACGTCTAAAACGCGTTTTTATAAAGACGTCTTCATTTAGACGTCTTTTAGCCTTATGATCTAGACGTCTACAAGTGCGCCTTTTAGACCTTCTTAAAGACATCTTTAAAACGTCTTTTAAACGTCTTTGTGCTTACTGGGAAAAAGGCGAATTGAAGGCCAACGATATATTAAATTAACTTAATGTCTAACTTCGATTTGAAAAGTGAAGCAGCATTTGCCTTTTTTTTTAATATGGCGGATTAAATTTTTAAACAAATAAAGCATAGCTTTAAGGTTAAAGTTTCAGTATATGTATTGAGATTTTTGTGTTTTAAAGATTTTCATTATTAAGAAAGTGAATCTATGTGCTGCGTATGCACAGTGGTCCAGAATTCACTTTTATTGGAAAAAACTCATGACTAATTTAATATTAGAGCTATAATCATCAAGAACGGAATTTGTCACTCTCCAAGGAGGGGGCTAAAAAGGTCTGAAAAAAAATGGGTCCCCATATTTTCATTACATTCTTTTTTAATTTTTTGTTCTTTAGTGTAATAATCAAGTTCATATACGTATAATTGTCAATTTCATTCGTCAGTATATTAGTTGAATTCTGTATAATAGTCAATTTACAAAAGAGTATTTCTGAAGGTCGTAAGGGATAGGGAGGGGGGGCTATCACCTCCATGGCTCCCCTAAAAGCCGCAACTGATATTTATTAAAATTAGTATGAGTACTAATATGATGCCTGCGCTTTTTATGGAGGAAATATTTTTTTTATTTTGTTGCTATGGATACCTTTACTTTGTTTAGCAACAACCTATTTTTGTTATCTGCAGATATTTTATGAGTGCGAGATTCACTAAATTTGGCATAAGTACCAAAAATCACACTTCTTATAATAGTTTTTTAATTTAGTTGCTATGAATACTTATATTGTTTAGTTACCAAATATTTTCTTTAGTTACAAAGTTTCCTTTCAAAAGTTTCCTTAGTTACAAAGTGGTAAGTTTGAACATTTTTTGGATTTTCGACCCACTTTTATTAAATAACAATTGAGTATTTAGTTAAACAAGGTTTTTTCAATAATAAAAACAAAAATTAGTACAAGTAAATATTGTCAATTTTAAATTATATCAAAATATTATAAAACAATAACATCGTTTAAAGATTGTTTAAGTAACTGTAAAACATCTGAGAAAATGCTTTATGATTTGTTCGGTGTGATGTTGATTTACGCAGTGATAAAACTGGAAGTCTATTAATAAGATCAGTATTTGTTGCTTTTCTGGATGATTTTTAATTGAAATTTTCGCGATAAGATTTAAAATCTTTATTTCTAGCTTCTTGAGCTTCCTCAGACATAAGTCCAATGGTTAATGTAAGATTTTTAATTATGTTATTTCCATGTATCAATACTTTGTGAACTAAATGAGCCATGTAATACCATGAATAAAGGGACACATATAGTCTAACAGTGTCAAAACATTATTCCTTGAATTTTAAGCTGTCTATTTTATATCCTGAAGAGAATTTTGCTAAAATAATGTAAAATTTGAACATGAGGTTTAGATTATTACCCAGAATTTCAGCTGTTTGTTTATATACTGCAAAAGCACACCTTGAGATATTTCCCTCTATGCTTGATGCAGAACCACAACTTTTTTGGGAAATTAACAACAAGTCCTATTTTTTTCATAAAACCAGTCTGCATCTTTTGTTTAGCTGGAGATGTCTTTTCTTTGTGTTCTTTAGATCTTGCTTACCATTTACTTGTGTCGTTATTATATGCAATGTGAAAAACCATCTCAAAAATTAAATCAATGCATAAAGACTGGAAAGTTATAAAGTTTATATTTGAATTCTATGTTAGTATAATCTATATTAAGTACATTAAGACATTTTTTTGGAAAGATACCACACACTGAGCAGCATTGGTATGAATTAGTTGTTTTAGATAATATCGTTTGAACCTTCCCATCAATCATTAATATTTTAATAATAGAATTCACTTCAATAGAAGAACCGGAAACCTCTAATAAAATTATACAAAAGCTTTCTATCGCACTTTAATGCACTGATCATCTTCAACTACAGAGTCTTTGGATTCTGTTTTGTATGCGAATCCTATGGGTCTACAATATGCTGTGAATGATAATTTTGATTTCTACGAAAAGGCAAGTAGACAAGTAATAAATATTTATTATTTACACTTAAAATCTCTCTTTGAGTAAGTTTCTGGTAAAACTTGTTTATAAATACTTTGGCCAGTAGCACTATCAAAACCAGCCTTACACGTGAGTGTCAATGCTTTTATTGCTTTGTCGTTCATTATCAAAAGCCTCAGCATAGGTTTCTGAACTGGTCCGATTTTTTTCATAGTATGAATCATTAAATCTTTTAATGGAACTGAAGCTAAATAGTCCTCCACTGTTATAAGTGCAGGATAACATTTCAATTTTGCATCTTTGACATCATTGTAAGCGAGTAGGTGTTATATTCTTTCTCCAATGATCCGCTTCTAATCAATTGATATGAAGCTTTTGTCAGACTGGCATCAATTATTAAAGCCAGTGCTTCGTTTGCTGAATATTTAGTTGCTTTATCTGTATTTAAAATATTTAAAACGTTCTTGGCAACACTAACAATAGATTCATCTCTAACTTTTTTATTAGCAGCAAAAAATAATTCATTGGATGAATAAGATTCAATTAAGCAAGATACACGTTTTTTTAATTTTATTAGAACTATTATCAAATCCAGCTGGTTTTGACCACGCCTACTTGCAGTAAGTTCTTTTTTTTTTCAAATGTTGGCTTAATACAATTTAACATATCTTCAGTAATATTTGCTTTGAAATACTAAGATTGTTTTTTCGGACAAAATTATAAATGACTAAGTTGCAAAATTTAGTACCATAGCAACAAAGGTAAAACATACATAAAATTTGAACGGGGATTTAAAGGGACGAGCAATCAATTAAAAATAAATTGAAGCATCCTATAACTTAAATAAATATAAAACAGCACATGGTAAATTATGGTAAATATTAATTATAGTGCGACAAAAAACAAATTTCATAAAGATTTTTTTTAAACTGTGATTTTCAAAGTATAACTGAGATAACATGTTATGACATATTTATTTCACACATTGGTTTTTCTTATCTCTAAATACTCTAAATCAACATATACCAATAATTTGTTTTAAAAACGTAGATGTAATTAAAATATAAAACAGCATTGAAATGTCACAGTAAGCTACTTAATTTTTTTTTGAAGTTTTAATATCCAAATACTTAGAGTCTTGGAAACTAAGGGATTTTATACAAATAAATTATCAACAAATTTTTCCTAATGTAGATACTAAATATATGTAGATGTCCTATATGTGGATGCTAAAATGATATGTCCTATATGTAGATACTAAAATGAAATAAGATTTCAAGGTTAGACAACTAAAATTTTTCCCATTTCGTCTACCTAACAACCCACTGTGGTATGGTTGCTTAAATATCTCTACTATCTTTTTCAGCTGCAAGTTCAATAGCCAACTAGACTTTTTCGGTAAATTGTGAGCCTGATTTATTTTGCGATGTATTTTCTTTTCTACGAAAAAAATCAAAATTATATAGATGTCTTGTTTGATAAAACCATGTGACAATATATTGGACTTGTAGATATGATATTTCAGCTTTTGATCCGAATACCTAAAGAAGCTTTAGTTTTTATGTTTATTGGTCTTAAAGGACACTGGAAGACTATAAAAGCTATATAAATGTCTCATCCTTTAGTTTTTTGGTTCAGAAGCAACTTTTAAGTTTATAAGTTTATGGATAAATTTTTTAATATGTTAAATTCAAGAAATCCAAATAAAAAACTTTTCAATAATCATTCTCTCTTTGATAGGCGCTGAAACATAAGGTGCAGGATGGGCAACTGCCCACTTAACATTTCTGCACCAGTGGCAAAAGATATCTTCTGCCCTACCCCCTCCGAAATATTACTATTCGCGATTCAAAACAGCTATAATTTTATGCACTTAAAAAAAAAACTTACCTAGACAATTACCTAGACAAAGTTGATATTACAGCACTCATAGAGGAGTTTGTGGTTAAAACCCGTGAACGTTCATCTGTATTTGGGCATGTTTTACTGTAGCTGTAAATGTTTTTGGAAGATTTTGCTTTTTATCAAATATTCAAACATAATGATGTAAAAGAGATAGCAAATCTGCATTTAGCAGGGCTATTTATGCTTAAAAATTTCAGTGGGATAACACCCCCAAACACCCCATTCAGGGAGGGGTACTCCTTCCCAAGCCCCACCCATTTCTGCTCCATCCCCCTAGTCTTTAAACACTTCCAGCGCCAATGTTCTCTTTCTAGTTACTGGTACTCCTTTATTAAAGCATAGACAAAAAAAACTTTAGTTTTTGAATTTATTGCATATTAAAAATAAGATTAAAGTTAAGTTGAAATATACTGTTATTCGAACTTTTACACCATTAGCTCCATTTAAGTCCTTTAACAATATTGAAACTTTTGTTTTGCAATGTAATTGAATAAAAATTTTTGTTTTTGCGGCAGAAAATGGAACAAAAATTTAGCTACTGAACTATTAACTTTAAAGGTTTACATCTGTTTGTGTGATTCTTTTAAATATATTTTAACCTACAAATTCTCTCAAGACCATCTATATTTACTTTTTGCATGAAAAAACTTTTATAAGCATTTTATAATTATTAAAACGTGTTTTTGAATTATCTTTAATTTATTAAGAACTTTTGATGCTCATAGCTTGCTTTTTTCACTTTTATTCCACACATCGGCTTCAGCTTTTGCCTATTTTTCGTCTGACACAAACGGCAGAAGCGGCTTCACTTTTTGTCTAATAAATCCCGCTAGTTAGACATCTACTTTATATAATATTTTAATATTCGAAGCATTGCAAATAAAATATCGAAGTTAAAAAATTTGTAAACAGTATTAAGAGTTAGTTTATTGTTATTTTTTAAGTTATGCTTTATGAACCACTAATAATAAATTTCTTGATTAGAATTAAATTAATAAATGTCTAGAAAAGGATTAGTATTTTTTTTGCTGAATTTACAAAATGATATTTTATATCTATATATATTTAGAATATTGTAATTTATTTTTAAATTCAGCAAATACACAACAAAGCAAAATGAGTATAATAAGTTCTTTGCCTAAAAAACGTTTTTTAAGATCCTAACAAACCAATAGCTAAATGGGGAAGCAAAAGATATACTTTAACTAAAGAGTAGAGATTGTCTAAAACTTTGATATTTATATCTAGTGTCGAGGTATTAAAAAAACGATTATTTACGTTGATCATAATTTATAATGTGATTTCTACTTGATAGTTGGAAAAGTTGTTAAAAACGTATCTAATTAACTTTTAAGAAAGAAATCCATTTTGATTACAGCTTACAAAGGTTACAAACTAAATTTCTAACTTTTCTTTTTCCAACGCAAAGGCGCCTATTTGACTTGCCTCTGGAATAATAGGGTACCGTTTGGCTTTCGTCACGCATAAATTAAATGAATTAAAACTAAGGATTCTGGGATTGAAATGCGGGCAAACAACTTATAAATGTATAACAACAACAATACAAGTTTTTTAGATTTCAATCCAAACTCTCAATATCTTTTTGAATTCTAGTTTAGTGTTGGTGAATTTTTGAGAGCTGATTAAAATGAAAGTTTTAATTTTAATCAGTTAGTTTAAATTTGAGATTTTAAAGCCTGATTACTCCTAGTTGTTTATTTATCAGTAGATAGTTTTCTTTGGCAATATGAAAACCTAAACAAACGAATGAACTTGATGAATTTTTTTACGCTCAGAGTGGGCATATTTTCCAAAATTTAACTATTTACCTAATTACTAACTAATTACTTCTATTAAGCACTGAGAGTAAATGCTTGAATAAAAAAAAATTTGACAAGGTCAAAAAAATATTAACATAATATTATTTATATTTTTAAAAAGTATTAGTTAATATGTATATAAATTTCTTTTTAAAAGTTGCAACCAAATAAAATAAGTACATATTTACAAAAATGTTTATGAATAAGTTTTAATCCACTAATTTTCAAAAAGTTTAAGTTTTAACTCTAAAATGATTGTTTAAAATGATTTTTAATATTTTTAAATTTACTTTTTGGTTTGTATTAGTACTTAGTTACGTATAAGTATATTTTTTTTTTTTTTTTTTTTTTTTTTGTATTAGTACATAGGGTGGAATGCAAGAAGCAAACTTGAGTCAAGTTCGACTTGAACTTTATTTTGTAACCAGTAGCGGCAGAGTATTTTTTGAGGGGAAAACCCATACTCTGTCGCTATTGGTTGCAATGTAAAGTTCAAGTCGAGCTTGATTCATGTTCGCTTTTTGCACTCCACCCTTAGTTACGTAAAAGGATTACAAAAAGGAATTTTTATATACACATAGAAAAAAAATCTTAAAAATTGCAATTTGCGAAAAAAAATAATAAAATAAATAAACTGTTAAATTTGTAAATTTGACAAAGACATTCACGCGACAAGTGTTGTTAGAATATTACCAATTATTAAGTAACTAATTAAAATTTCAATTATGAAGTAACTAACTAAAATGCTGGTACCAATAAATAAAGTACTACTCCATTTCTTAATTAAAAGAATTTTTATTTGAATCGTCAGAGCGGAAGACACAGGGGAGGAAAGGAGAGACATGTGTCCCTCCCACCCTCCTTTTATTTTTTAATTTTTTTTGCGAAATATTTATATGTAGAGGACTTTTGTAAAAAATTTATGTGACCCTTCCACTTCGAAACCCGTGTCGTTGGTCGTGATTATTTATTTTAATTTAAATCTGAATAAATATTTTTACTAAACCAATCAAAAAAACTTTTACTTTTGACAATTCTTTTTGATTGCATGGCTTTTTCTTTTGTAAACTTTTTCGTACCTTAAAATAGTGCAATATAAATAGTTGCATGTTTCTGTATAAGCGAGTTTTTTTATAGACAAGAAAACAATCTTGTCTATACAACAAAGTTGATAAACTCCATGATTCCATACTACTGAAATAAAGCCATATTACTAATGCTGCACTGATATAAATTTGATACACTCTTGTGCTTTTTTATAGATAACTATTAAGACTTTGTTTTAACCCTCACACTCTATGTATTAAAATATAAAAGTTGATAACTTGTTGATCTAAGATTATAATAGTAGAAAATTGAGACTCATTAAAGCGATAAAATTATATTTATAATAAGTTCATATAATAAAAGACTAAATGATACAAAAAATCAACAATAAAATCATGACTAGTTACAGCATTAAATTCTAAAATGCATTCTGCATTTATATCAGAACTATTTTTTTTTATATTACACCAGCTGGCAAACGTTCAAGGTAACAACAATCTGATGTGTTTTTCTATCTCGCAACGCATATCTATTTTTTTATTACTAGAAACCTGCCACTACAAATAACAAAAAAATTTGAAATTCACAACTTTTATACAGATTTTCTTCAGAATTGGTATGTGAGGTTTATTTGCAATTTTTTTTGTTTGTTCGCATTGATCCCAGATTTTGTTTGTTTGCATTGATCCCAGAAAGCTTTGCTAAAATTTTATCAAATCTATTTTTAAGATGAAGGGGTTCAAATTTTTAAAAAATATTTTTTTTTTGTCCATAATATGAAACGTTTGACCTTTTCTTGGACAAATTTAAAATCAAACGATGTTTTAAAATAAAAATATAATAAAATTTTTTTCTATCTTGCAACGCTTATCTATTTTTTTTTTACTTCCCAGCCGGTTCAAGTCGTCTATTAGACGTCTATTTCGCTACTCATTTGTCTTTAGACGTCTTAGACAGTTTTGAGATATCTAAAAAACGTCTTAAATAAAGATGTCTTAGACATTCTTTCTTGAAGACGTCTTGAAGATGTTTTAATTCTTGCGTTTTAAAAAAAATCACGTTTACGACGTCTTCTAGACGTCTAAATTTAGACGTCTTGAAGTAAATTATATCCATTCATTATTTCAATCAAATTTGAACAAACATAAAAGAAACGGCAGTCATGAATTTTATATGGAAAAATCAGAAGTAATATTGTGATCTAATCAGTTACAATTAAATAAGAGTGTAATGGAGGTCGACTAGATTATATTCTAAACTAAGTAAAATTTTTATCATGCAAAATTTTTCAGAATAGATTATAATTAATGTAATTAAGCTGCAGAATAGATTATAATTAATAATATTATAATAATAATATAATACGTAATAATAGAACCTATAATATTCGGCTATATTAATAGACTATACAAATATTCACTCATAATGATGTTCATATAGCCTATCATGAAATGATAAAGGTTTAGGTATATACCTAAACATTTATCATGATAGGCTATATTAACACACATAATTAATTGTGAATCATGATTGACTATTTGTATAGTCTATTGTTATAGCCTAATATTATTGGACAAACATACAAATTACATACGTATATAATTTGTTGCATGATAATTTCCATGTTTGGCATTATGAAACAAAAGTCAACTTTATCAAATACATTTTTAGAAATTATTATTTTATTTTGCAAACTTACTTTTTGCAAAATAAATGATCTACAGATAAGCATTTATCAGCAAGACACATAACCACAAATCTTTCATTTAAATACCAATTGTGTTTTTCAAGTGACTTTAGTACGGCCTCTGCTGGTTTAAGACATAATTCAGAATGTTGTATCATTTCATTAATGGCTTTTAGATCTAAAGAAGGTGCTATGGCAGGGACAGGAGCTTTAATAAACCATGTAACATAAAATAGTGCTGTAAATGAACCAATTTCATGAATCAGCTTTCCTTCTTGTAATGATATTATATCAGGACATAAGTTACTGAATTGAGGCTGTAGAATGTCGTATGTTAAATAATAAACGCCCTGTGCCATAAACCTGGCATGATGAGAAGCCATTGGAAATCTAAAGTGAAAATCTTTTACTTTGCCACCTAACCAAAGAACTGCTAACTGTATAAAATACTTGTAGTCATTTCTTGGAAATATATCATTATCGAGGCAATTTTGAAGGAATGTTAATGATTCAGAAGCCTAAAATAAAAAATAAAAAAAGTTTATTATTAAAACTTGTAATCAAACAGATTAATCTAATTAGGACAATCAAACAAACCTGCTTTTCCAAAAAAGATTTAATTTTTTTTTCAATCATAATTTATCTTCTTTTCAAGAGTCGATTTAAAATTACACTTTAGCCTTTCAAATGACTCAGTCTTCGGTCAACTTGTTTTACCTCCAGTAAGAACACTTGAAAAGTGCTAAAATATATTTATTTCAAATCACTTAACTAAATTTTAATAATAAGGTGAATCGATATTAAATTCATCGAGAAATATTAAATAAATAAATATACAAATATTTTATGACTTCTTTTCAATATTTACCTTTATATGTAATTCGTAGACATGATGACGACAAGCCATCCAAATCAAAGCTTTTCCTCTCCACTGCTCAATAAGAGTACAGACTCCTTTTAGCCAATCAGTATTTGTGACTGTGGTGTCAAAGGACAGACAATCAACATCGTCAAATAGCTTCCAGTCTTGTAAAGTTTTTTTGATTGCTTTCCCAAGAGACTCAGCAGTGCTATCTTTCACAATTAAAATACCCAAAAGTTGGGATTCTGAAAGATCTGGTGAACTGATTAGCACAGCTAATCTTTCAACTTTTTCTTTACCAATTTCTCTCAATTCTACCATAATTTTGGAGTCAAAATGCACGGTAAGACTTTTACCCTTAGCCAATATAATAAATTTGTCTTTAATTTTACAGGCATTTGTACTTATACTTGATTTTTTCTGCCTCAAAATACTTTAGAAATAGAAAAATCATCTGTTGTTCCAGAACTGTTATTTATAAGAGAAGCAAGAGTTGCACTCAGTGCAGTCGAACTTATTCCATATCGTGATGCTGTTGGAGCTAAATCTTTTCCTATATTTTTAGAAACTATAAGAGGAACAGCATTAGATTTTTTAATTTTTATAGAAGGCTGTAGATACTGTTCATCTTGGTCATCAAATTTCTCAGTAACCAACTCTTTTTGTTTTCTTATGGACTCTTTTATACTTTGATTTTTTTTTTTCATTTCTCTTTTTCTTTTATTTTTTACAATATTTTGTGAAATTTTATATTTACCCAACATTTTCTGAACACGCGCTCCTTTCTGGTTGTTAAGAAAATCTACATCCTCTCTTCTAGTTTTTAAATCTTTAGTTTTATCTTTCATAATAGTATGTTCACAATTGTTTTGACTTACATCGAATACTTCCTCTAGCATTCTTGAAAAAGTTTTTCTTTTTAAAACTAAATTTTTACTTAAACAGTTCCTGTGTTTGTTTAAATCTTTTCTCTTCTTTTCTAAGTCAACAATCTCTAAAACAAAAAGTAAAAGAATGCATTAAAACTGTTGTAATTTATTATAAATATATAAAATGTTATGACTTTATAATTGTTACTTGTATAATATCAATTTTAAACAGGATAAAACTAAAAATTAAAAAGCATTTTAATATAATAAAAAACTGATATGCTTGTCAGTATTAACAAAAGGAATTCCTGCTATTTGCCAAATTTTTTTTACCTCGTAAAGGACGCATGGTAGACCATTTTGGAGACAACCACTTATTTCAGCACATTGTGCAGTGAAGAAATCACCAAGTGGACATGAAGCTATACTAACTGATTAAATGTTTGGAAAATCAGCTCTTAGCATAAGATCTCTGTAATGGTAATATTGCAATACAGTTCTTTTAGTTGGATAGGTATTGTTCCGATTCTTTTTACAACAAGAAAAACTTCACAGTGAGATTTTTTACCATAGCCATTGCTTGTTGACATTGTTTTTATTTACACTTAAATAAAAATTTTAAAAATTACGGATTTTTTTTTAATTGATCCCCTCCCCCTCTAACTCCCAAATATACACAGCATGTCTTTAAATGGGTAGGGCTGACCATTTCATTTCATTTTTTGCAATAAAACAAAATATAATCTTAAATTAGATTTATCAGGCAACAAAAATAACCTTAAAGATATCTTTGAAATATTTGTAAGTGACCCAACCCCCCTCATTTACAAAATGTAGAAATTTTCAAAATTTCGGACTGCTGGGACCGACCATAGGAGTACCCATAAAAAAAAAAAATTATATATTTTTAATACAGATATCAAAAGGAACCAGAAAAACTATTGTGGTATTTTTTTATTAAATTAGGTGTTTTATGCCCCACCCTAATTGGCTGAGTGAATAAAGAAAAAGCAATCGCTTTTACTCAGTAATTGGTCAGCTTTACGTAAATGAAAACTTAAGCAATTTTGCTCAAGTTTTTATTTACGTAAAGCTGAACAATTACCGAGTAAATTGCTTAAAAATTGAATAAAAATTAGAGCAAAACTTCTATTATTTTTACTCACGTAAAGCTGACTAGTTACTGAGTAAAAGCAATTGTTCATTTTTATTCACCCGGCCTAATATATATATATATATATATATATATATATATATATATATATATATATATATATATATATATATATATATATATATATATATATATATATAAAATTCTTCTTATTGTAATTATTTTTAATGTTATTATTATTTTAAGAGTGCCTGCAAATTAGAATGACTGGTGAGAAGACTCAACAGGTTATTTTACTTACAACAGAGTGTTAACATAAAAAATATTATTACTGATAAATTTTTATTTATTCTTCTTCTTATTGTAATTATTTTTAAAGTTATTATTATTTTAAGAGTGCCAGCGAATTTGAATGCCTGGTGGGAAGACTCAACAGATTTTTTTACTTAAAACAGAGTGTTAACATAAAAAATATTTTAGTTGCTAGCAGGGGAACCGGGAAATTTTTTTTATAGTTTTTAAAAGAGTTTTTTGTCTTTTAGAAATTTTCTTGGCCCACTTATCTTGTTTGGCCTTGGGCAAATGTCGACTGTGGTTACATTCTATCTGCACTGTGGGTAAATTTTATATTTTGGTTATTAATTATCTTAAACGTAAACAAACATAAAATATGACTTGTTAAGTATAACCCGGCTGGCACAAGTTGTACAAGAAGGAAAGGTACACAACAGAAGAAAAAAAGGTAGACAAGAAAATTAGAAGGTTATTTATTGCGAGAGAAATTGATAAAATTAAATATTAGGGAGCTCAATTTATTTGGTATTTAATGGTATATACTAAATTTGAATATTAAAGTAATTGAGAATATTGTATAAACTGTCTCGAAATCGTTTGAACTGTATAATATAATTTTTAATGATAAAAAGTACATTAAATATTTATGTTTTTTAGGTTTTCAACAACAAGTTCATGGCATTCCAAAAAAGTTGTTAAATGGATGAGCGATATATCCAACAGTTTGTCTTTACCAACAACTTGAAATTCTCAACAACCTCCAGTATCTTTATTTGACATTGAGTGTATAAAATGGAAAGAGAAGTTTATCTTGTTTGAAGAAAATATGAAAATGTTTTCATTCATCACTTAAACAAAAAGTAAAATTAGTTAATATGCTGGTATTATTATTTGTATCAAATAATGGTGTTTGCTTATACTTAATTTATTTTATATAATTATGTGTGTGTGTTAAGGCTCTTAGATACTGGTAGTTTAATGTGACTTTTACTTCTTAGATTGTAAACTAAAAGGCTTGGTTACAAAGATACGATTAAGTACATAATGAAAAGATTTGCCATGCGTGAAATAAAGAGTACCGAAATAAGTCGAAATAAGTTAGCTTTTGGGTTAACCGAGAATTACAAAACAGTATATGAAATAGTGACGTTTAAGTTCACGAAAATGACGAAAAATGAGATTATCAAGCTATTCAGAACCTACTTAGAAATGCCCCTGCACGAGCAAAAAAGAGAGTTGTATAAAAATGACAGTTGTTTACACAAATTTGTTTAATGTTTTATTGAAAATATATAATCTCTTTTATGTTTTGGTTATGAATTATTCTAAACGTATAAAAATAACTCAAATATAATAAACTATAACTTTAAATATAATTTAAGTGCCCAATATATTGAGTGAGCGTCTGTTAGACGTTTTAGCAAGACGTCTTAAAGATGTTAACAAATAGACGTCTCAAGACGTTCTTTAGACGCTCAGGCGAATTTTCAATCAGACGTCTTAGAGACATCTAATACTATACCTCTTATAGACGTCTAACACAGTACGTCTTACAGACGTCTATACGAGACGTCTAAAATGTGTTTAAATATGTTAACAGATAGACGTCTTAAGACGTACTTGAGACGCTGACTTAAGTTACCGTTAGACGTCTAATAGACGTCTTTTTGCCGGCTAGGTTCCCAGTAAACATAAGACGTATTCTAGATGTCTATAGACGTCTAAAATAGGTCTAGATTCAGACGCATTGATAAAGACATTTATTAGACGTCTTCTATACTGGAAAACTTAAATGTCTTTGACAAAGATATCTTTTATACGTCTTTAAAAATGCGGCTTCATTAAAGACATTTTATGAGGGCGCGTTTTAAATTTTTGAAGCAAAACTTAAGACGCTTTACATTTTTTAAACTTATAAATAATATATACATATATATATATATATATATATATATATATATATATATATATATATATATATATATATATATATATATATATATATATATATATATATATATATATATATATATATATATATATATATATATATACATATATATATATATATGTATATATATATATATATATTTGTTAATAAAGATCTAGAGTTTTTGGGCTTTAAAACACAATAAAAATATTCACACATGATTAATATTATTATAATAAAAATAAACAAAATTTGAAATTTAGACAAAGTCAGACAAAATATGAAAATGATATGTTGTCTGACTTGGTAACGCATGAGGTTTGACGAGCAGTGTTGCAACAGATGGGTTTTTTCGTAGGAGAGTGCCGAAAAATTCTTTTTGAAATTAAATTCTTATTGAAATTAATATATCTTATAAAGAATTTTTCGGCACTCCTACAAAAAAAAACCAGACAGTAGGCACGATGTCGACAAGCACTTAATTTAAAACTGCAATGTAAAATAAAAATTTTATTATTTTTTATTATGCGTTATTACTATTACATTCTATTAAATTGGTAAGTGTTTCTATAAACTTACCGTAAATTGAACTGCATTAAATGGAAAAATGTCGCAATTATTACAGCTAAAGTTATCACATTTCCTTAAATAATATAAAAAATAATTTTTATTCTACGTAAGTAGACGTCTTTATGACATAACTAATGCTAGTATTTTTTTTTATATAAAAATACCCTTGTTATCAAATAATAAAATGACTTATGCATAACGATGATCGAGAATTTAAATATTGCTAAAAGTTTTGAATTTTAGTTCAACAAAAAGAAGTGTTAATCGTTTTAAAACAAGAAACTTACATGTTTAAAATAAAGGTTATAGTAAAAAAGTATTTTGTTTTTTCATTATTTTAACTATAAGTTTTTGTTTATATATATATACATAAATCTTCTATATAATATTGCCGAACTTAATAGTTTTAATAGTAGTGTCCCTTGGAGCGTATTTGAAACGAAACCCTTGGCAGCCATTGCAACCGAGGTATTGGCAAGAAAGAGTCGCACCGCTATAAGAAAACGTGAACGAACATCTAACGTACGTAAACTTTAACTTATGTAATGTTAAAGCATATGTTAAAACATACTGAAACATTTATCACGTTTTACAGTTTGATTTTTACTTGAAAATTACATTGCGTCAACCTCTCCTTAATTTTGATCTAACATTTTTTTCCTCAAAAAAATTACTACATTTTTATAAAATCTACACTTGATGATATGCCGGCGTAGCTTAAGTGGATAGGGCGGCGAACTTCTAAACAAGGAACTAGAGGTTCGACTCCTATCAAAGGCGGCTATTTTTTTAAATTTTTTTAATTATTTTAAAATACAAAATACTTTCGAAGTTTTATAAAGATTATATACAAACATATGTGACGTAACGATATTATGCACTCACAAAAGAAAAGATTTTAAGAATGCTAAAACTTCATAAAACATTAAAAAAAAAAAAAAAAAAAAAAAAACATCACCAGGAGAAAAAATATGTTGCGTATCTATGATAATTGAGACACTTATGTTAATAATGTGCGAATGTAATTAGTCCTAATAAGCTGCGGATGGTCTGAAAAAAAAGTTGTCTGAAACTTAATAAAGAAAAAACTTAACAAGACAGCCCTGCTACTTCATAAGATGCTGCTGTGGAGGCAAAAAAAAAAAAAGCCTGCAGCTAGATAAAACTTTAAAACTTTCTTTTGACAATTAAAAGTTTATTTTGCTACGTTAACTTTTTTACTATAAATATATGCAGCAACTGTTTTTCAAAACGCCTTCATATGCTTATGACGTAATTCAAAAAAAAACTAAAATTGTTTGGAAAAACTCTTCGTAAAACGTTTTTTGAAACGAATAATTTTTATTTAGTTTTTTTTTCTTTTGTGCAACTTTCTTTTCAATAAATTTCTTTACCTTTCAGAATATGACCATTTTTAACAATGCTATAGAAAAAATATCAGTAAATTGATTAGTAGTATTTCAATTATATTAATTAAATTAAATTATATATATTAAATTATATATTATATATATTAAATTAAATAGATAAAGAAATTGATATTCAGTTAATACATGGGTATTTTTTTTTTTTTTTTTATAGTTAGTGACAAAATAGACTAATTAGATAAGTCGTTAAGTAGAATGCTAATAATATATTTATGGCGGTTATTGTTGTTAAGGGTGATTAATAGGCAAATAAATTAAAAGCTAATCAGGGCTTTGAATAAATTATAAACTAATCAGGGAAGTTTTATCGGTAAACCTAATAAATAGGAAGATAACATATAATTCAGGTAGACATTGTTTTCACTTTTTCGCCAAACTTTGATATCTTTGATATTAAAAAATATGACCTTTCCAATAATTATAGATGGTAGTGTATTAACCTTTTTTTTCGGAACCACAATCCGTTATGATTTATATTTTATCAATGTGAACGAAAGTCTATTCAAATATCTAAATATGTAAACTTTAAGTTCTTTAATTATCAATCAGTATAATTATAAAGTAGATGACATCAAATTCTACCGATTTATTTTTACTTAATAATTTCATTGCGACAATATCTCTTTATTTTAAAGCATTAAATGTTGTTTTTTAAAGTTTAATAAGTTTTCTGTTTATTAAATAGTGTAAAAAGATGATATAACATTCCACAGCGATTGAAGTGCTTTGCTTCGGTTCAAAACCTTTTGCTTACACAATTTTTTTTTTAAATCCTATCCAGTTTTCTAGAAAACAAAGAAAAACAAGTTTAAATGCATATAGATGGTATACGCATTACATAAAAATAAAGATATAATATACTATAAGAAACCTAACGGAGAGAATTTTTTAAAACGTTTTTTTAAAATTTTTAAAAACATAAAAACGCTGTTGGAAATTTGTTGCGCATATATCATGATAGAGATACTTATGTTTTAGGTAATTAGTTAAAACTGCGAGTTCAACACACATTAAAGAGATAAATTTCTTTCTTATATATATAAAAAAAAGGTTTTACATGCAATCTAAAATTTTTATTAAAACTAACTGGTCAAGAGTCCTAAAAAGTACGGAAAGGTATGAAAAAAAAATTGTAATCTGAAACCTAAAAAAAAAAATTTAGTTACTCCAGAAGGTGACAAACAGAAAACCCACAAAATTTCGCCTAATCCGCTAATAGAAATGCTCGAATATTAAGATATAAACAAATATTAAATGATTTTTGTATTACGAAACGTACGCCAACTCTTAAACCACTGTAAAACTACCTTGTGGTTATCTAATTAAATCCACCAAATCCGTTAACAAAAACAGCTTAATTAATAGATTCAAAACCATCTGATTTTTGTATTATGATATGTGCGCCAACTGTACTCTAAAACCAATAAAACTCGGCCATGTGGTCTTCATATCGATTATAACAATTGCAAAGCGAGGGACGACAAGTAAGTTTTATCTACAAGTTTAATTATTGTAATCTTCATTTAAAAAATTAAACTTATTTTATAATTACCATGTTAATATGTTTGAAGTTAATATGTTTTTGACCCAAGAATAAACATTAAGATTATTTTTTAGAAATGAGCAGCCAAGATACAGAAGGTACCCAGCGGGCATTTTGACGTCCTAAGGACGTCCGTAAGACGTCTTAAGTCTCGTCCGTAAGACATCCTTAGTTGGTCTCAAATGAAAGGCTTGAGGACGTCTATTCCAGACGTCCTAAAGACGTCTTTTCAAGACGTCCTAGAGACGTTTTTTGCAGACGTTCTAGAGACGTCTCTGGCTGGTTTCATATGAAAGACTTAAGGACGTCTTTTTCAGACGTCCTAGAGACGTTTGAATTTTACCAAGACATTCTTTTAAAAGTTATATAAAAATGCAATGATTTACAACACACACTTTAGATTTGCCTTAATCTAGGCAAGGGAAGTTTTAAAAAGAAATCAATGTAAATAAAGTGTAATTTGATATATTTAAAATAAATTAATAACTTTACAAAAAATAAGAATAATTTTTCAAACAAAGTTACATTTTTCAAATTAAAAACAAATAGGTACTGTAGAATATAATCGATAGTGCATTATAAATAAAAGAAAATTGCTTAAAAATGGAAAAAAAAATACAAAATACAACAGTTAATTAAGCCAACATTGATCGAAATCCATATAAGTCGATGTTTTCTTTATTCGGTCAGAAGAATGCCTAATTACTCTCCCAATAAGTTGGATAGCATCCATTTTGGTTAAGTTATTATTTGACTTTAAAGCAGCTTCTAATAAAAACAACAAAACATGTTTCAATAAGATCATAAAATAAAATATATATGTCATACATACACTTGAATACATGTCATGTTATAGAGCCAAAAAAATAATTTTTTTTTTTTTAATTAAAACATCATTTTTAATTTTTAATTAATCAAACACATTAATAAGCTAATAAGAATACCAGTGACAGAGTTACATAGACTTGTCAACTCTTTAAACTTTTTTTTCTTATTTAAACAATTCATGCTGTATTCTGACAAAATAGTGTCTGTTGGCAGTCTACATATATAAAAAAGAAGATAAATGCTCTACTGTCAATCATAAATATTAAAATTCAAACTTTTGCTAATTACTTACAAGAGCAAAATATTTTTAATTGTATCAGCTAGATTTTTACCCCCAATTAATGATAACTGTTTTACCTAAAAAGAAACAATGTATTAGAAACATTGAAAATGTTTATAACAATTTAAAATAAATATTGTAATAATATGTAACATATAAAATATAAAGTTGAAACTCATGTATACAAAAGTGATGTATTGGATATCTCCATATGCGAAATTTTTTTTTCAAAACATTAAATTTATCTAAACTTTTACGTTGTTTAAAACCTTCTTCTGGATTATTAGAGAACAGTGCAGTTCTATCTACTAAAATTTTTTTCATTTCAGCAAGTTGGAATATAATTTTTTTCTAAAACTCTGAAAAGTAAAATATATAAGTGAAGCCATATAAATAGTATATAAAATAGTAAATAGTACTTCCTATATATGGTTGAAAAGAGGTAGATTTAAACTGAATAATGCAAAAAATCTCAAGTTTCATGCTTAACCTTAAAAAAATATAGAAACAAGTAAAGTTCAAGAAAATTATATGGTTTTTGTCTAACGCCAAAAACTGTAAATAATTGCTACCTATACACAAACGCACACACACACACATATATATTTACAAAGATGTATTTCTGCATTTAAATTATTATTTAATGCATATATATATATATAAATGTGTATATATATATATATATATATATATATATATATATATATATATATATATATATATATATATATATATATAATATATATATATGTGTGTGTGTGTGTGTGTGTGTGTGTGTGTGTGTGTGTGTGTGTGTGTGTGTGTGTGTGTGTAAGTTTGTGCATGTGTGTGTATAAATGTTGATATTTATCAATAATATGTGTGTAATAATATGTGTGATAAATGTTGATATTTATCAATACACACACATACAAAAGCATATTCATTATATATATATATATATATATATATATATATATATATATATATATATATATATATATATATATATATATATATATATATATATATATATATATTTATATATATATATATATATATATATACATATATTTATATACATATATATATATATATATATATATATACATATATATATATATATATATATATATATATACATATATTTATATATATATATATATATATATACATATATATATATATATATATATATATATATATATATATATATATATATATATTATATATATATGTATATGTATATATATACACATATGTATATATATATATATATATATATATATATATATATATATTTATATATATATATATATATATATATACATATATAAATAAATAAATATATATATATATATATATATATATATATATATATATATATATATATGTATATATATATATATATATATATATATATATATATATATATATATATATATGTATATATATATATATATATATATATATATATATATTATATATATATATATATATATATATATATATATATATATATATATATATATATATACATATATATAATGAATATGTATGCATCATATAAACATTATAATACAATGTATAAATCATGTATATATAAATAATTATACATCAAATTATTTGAAACAACACAGTAACAAGGTGTCAACATAAGTAATAGTCTTAATAATTATTTATACAACCAATGATGGAAAAATCATAAAATGGAATGAAACAACACAGGAACAACAAAATATATACAATTTATTTATTCATTTACCTATTTCTACAGCCAAGATATTACAAATCTTTGCATATATATATATATGCAAATATATATATTATATATGTATATATATAATATAATATGTATATATTAATTTATATATAACACAGACACACAAAATATTAATACTATTCTATAAAACACAAAGTGAAAAGTCTCGGTGCAATTTTGATGTCTTTTATTAAAATTCCCTCATTATACTTGTAACTTAGTTACTCTTTTATTTAAATAGTGTATCGATTATAGTTTATAGATCATAGAGTATAGAATATAGAAAATTAAAAAATATCTTTAAACGATAAATAAGTAAACAAAATAATAGTCTTAAAATAATCAACCAAAACAAGTAGACATATTTAAATAACCGAGTTTGCGCATAATATTGTATGCGCCAAGTTGATAGTATTAATTTTTCTACTTATTTTAAAGGTAATTAGGACGTCTTACGTAGGTCTTAGCGACGTCAATAGGACGTCAAAATATTGAGGTCCTGATATCGTCTTTATATTAACGTCACAAGGACGTCCTAACAAAGACGTCTTTACCAGACGTCTTTAGGACGTCCTAATTTGGTCTGAGACGTCGCGACCTAGTTAAGACGTCCTTAAGACGTTTGATTGACGTCTGTGCCCGCTGGGTATTCTTTTAATTTTGTATAACATTAATTAATTAAAGAGATAAAAAGAGATGATACGTCAATAATACTGAGATATTTAGCTTATTATTTTATTAAGAAATTACATTAAGATAATTTTGTATATCTTTAGGCGACGAAGAAGTTTCTGCATTTTTTCGAAGTAAGCCATATATATATACTATATATAGTAGCAGTTACATATGTTCTAAAAGTGGCGGAGCTGTACTTGATTTACGGTGTGAATAAAACGATGATTTAATTTAGCCGTTTTCAATTAAAATCAACCAAGATATGCCGCCCTCCCCTAACCCCGTGAATCAAGTACACCCCCCTAAAATTTAACTAAAATTAAAAAATATATAATTTAATTTTTAGAACTTTAAAAGGGTGGACCCAAAACTCAGTTTTTGCTTATTCCGCTATTTTGATTGATGTTTTTGTAAAGCAGTGAACCTTTAAAATGCGTATAAGCTTTATTTAAGGTGTTTAAGCTATAATTTTATAAAACGTGTTTAAGCTAAAATTGACTTTTAAGTCTTCTAACTACTAAACTTTTACGTAAAATGAAACTTTTTGTCATTTACTGAATGTGTTAAATTATAAAACTGTGCAACAGTTTTAAAATTTAAGACAAATCTTATATGTTTAATTGAAAAAGTAAATATTTTGAAAATTAATATTGTCTATATATATATTAGATGTTCAAGAGATCAGAGCCGAAGAGCTCTTGCCAAGTAAGCTAATTTTGTGTGAGAAAGATATGTTACAAATATATATATTTCACCAATTTCAGCAATTTGTTAATTATAACTTTTTTTTAATGTTTAGCGGAAGTAATGGACAAGCTAAGTGAGGAATTTTGTTGTTGTTTTTTGTTTTTTTTGTGTGCAAATACATTTATGCTTTTTTAGTTTTTTTTAAAGTTATTTAGCAACTGACTTTTGTCAGTTGTGACAGTTTGTCAGTCAGCAAGTGACTTTTGTAACTTTTAAATTTATTTTATTTAGAAAAAATAGAAGATTCTGTTGAGAATCTAAGTAAGCAATTTGTTATTGTTGTTGTCATGCTCTTTATTTTTTTTATTACATATTTATTTAACATAAAGTTATTCTATATTTGGCAAGTTAGTTTATTTTAATGTTTATAAGTTTTTCATTTTATTTAGAAAAATTAGAACATTCAATGGGTAAACAGAATTTGATTATATTACATTTGTGTATTATAGATAAAGATATAGCATTTTACTTTCAAAAAAAAAGGTATATTCTATGGTCTTTTAGCTTTTTTGATACAAATTTTAGCATTTTTTTTTTATAGGGCTTATATTTCAACAACTTAGTAAGTTACTATATTGTTCTTGTGGATTGTTTCTTTAGTTTATTTTTTATTTTTTTTTGTCGCTTTTTTCTTTTTTGGTTTGTTTTGTTTTGTGATTGTTATTTTTGCCTTTAGTTTTGTTCCAACTTTATTTATAGATTTCCTAAAGTTGACAAATATTCTGCATGTTAGTTTCTTTCCTAATGTTACTGAGTTTTTTATTCTATTTAGAAAATTTAGAAAATTCAATTGGTAAGCAAAGTACACTTATGTTTCTTATTGTTTAATTTTAACACACATTTTTTGATGTTTGTGTGCGGTTTTATCACTCTAAAAAAAACTGTTTAATTGATTAGTATATGTTAGTTTATCTAAATATATTTTTTACCTCCACTATAGCGTCATCTGCAGTACCATCAGGTAATGTGTTTTGCATTCTTATGCAGTTTTAAGAGTGTTATGTGTGTTAAAACTTAAAGATAGCATATCTTAATTTACAGATTACTTTATTTATTTTTTTGTCTCTACATTAGCACCTCAAGCAATAATATCAGGTAATCTGTTTAGCATACTTATGCAGTTTTATGGGTTTTATGTGTATTGAAATTAAACATTACTTTTTTCATGTTTGTTATCAATTACATAAATGTTTAACATATTTACTTTATACACTTTTTTTTTTTTTTTTTACTTTCACAATAGCATCAATATCATCTGCAGTACCATCAGGTAATGTGTTTTGCATGCTTATGCAGTTTTATGAGTGTTATGTGTATTGAAACTTAAACATTACTTTTTTCGCGTTTGAATGCAATTACATAACTGTTTAATATATGTGTTTGTTTATATACTTTTTTATTTATTTCCGCAATAGCAACAGTATCAACTGCAGTACCACCAGGTAATGTGTTTTCCATACTTATGCAGTTTTTCCGTACTTATGCAGTGTTATGTGTATTGAAACCTAAACATTACTTTTTTCATGTTTGTATGCAATTACATAACTGTTTAATATATGTCTTAGTTCATATACTTTTTTATTTATTTCCATAATAGCAACAATATCTGCAGGACCATCAGGTAATCTGTTTTCCATACTTATGCAGTTTTGTGGGTGTTATGTGTATTTGTGTAGGTATATATGAAATTTAAACATTGCATATCCTTATTTTTACATTACTTTTTTTATTTATTTTTTTTGTCATAACTTTTTTTTTTTTTAGTCTAAATAGTTTTAAATAATATTTTTATTGGTTGTTTTGTGCAGTATTGTATTCAAATTTATTTCTTTTTTTGTTTTTGTTTTTTAGCATCGCATCAAGATTTCCTGCAATATCGCTCCCAGCACCCAGGTCCAATATCTCCAAGAGCTTTTTACCGGTGGAGTCAATATGGGGGAGATGATCCCTCCTTTAGATGGAGGAGACAAGCCCCATATGACACCACTGGTAGAAGGAGGGGTGCTGGAAAGCGGTTTAACTCTTTTAATTTCTAACAGTAGCTTTTTTAAACTACTGGTAGAATTATCTTCTTTTTTATTTATAAAGAAAATTGACTTTTTAAAAAAATGTTTTTTTTAATTTCGCAATTTTTTATTATTTTAATTTATATACTTTTACTATTTTATTTTTTTGATTTTTAATTCTGTTTTTAAATCCTAAACTTACAAAGAACTCTTATGTTATAAAAGTTTTTAATAATTTGTCTATAAGTTTTTTTATTAATTTACGTTTTTACATCTTTTTATCCTCATTTTTAATTTTAATAATACTAAATTTTCTTTTGTATTAACTTTTATTTTGTTAAGTGTTATATAGTTTTTGAAAGATTTGGTAAATATATTTAAAGTTTTTCTTGTTCTATGATATCTGTTTAATATGTCTAATATATGCACAATACACCTATTAATCTCTTTAGATATATTATAAAATAGTATTTAAAATCAGTTGTCAGCCACATGTGGTCTATATGATGCAACATGTTTGCAATTGTTGGCATGTCATTTAAAAATTTGTAACTAATTTTGCTTTTTAATATTACCATTAATATGACTTTTAAAATAATAAAATTTTTTATTTGTTTCAAAAAATACTGTTTTATTACTTACAATATAGTATGTTATTACAAGATACTTCTGGCTTTTTCTCTGTTTCAAACCAGTTTAGTTATATCTTTTGTTCACAAATTTTATTAGACGCTATACACATAGTTTCATAGGTTTAAACTGATAAATAGCACTTTATTGTTTTTGTTCATTTTAGATTAGTATAGCAAAAAATTAATAAGATATTCGTTTATATATCTTTATTTATATTTATGTGCTTAAGTTTATATAATTTTATATTAAGTTGTTTCCATGTGAAAAGTGGTGTTACTTGGCAACGTGTAGTGCAAGATTGTGATTCTTGCTAGCCAAGCGGTGTTACTAATGATGTTACTTGGCACTTAAAGCCAAGCGGTGTTACTAAATTGTGGTGTTACTTGGCAGCGTTTAGTGCCAAGCGGTGTTACAAGTGTTGAGCTAGGTTGTGTTGCCTAGCTTTTTTAATTATTCTGGAAACACATAATCTGAATATTTTGTGTTATGTACAAACATTTTATGCTATGTGTATTCAGTAGCACTGGCAGGGTCTTTTGATGCTTCAGATAGCACTTTCAACCTAACTTAAGTGTATTCACGTTTATAGAATTAAAAAACTTTGCAAAAAATTGATGTTGTTAAAGCTTAGGAAAAAATGTTTAAAAAAAGTGTTTTTCCTAACCTGATTTTTTTTTAGACATAACAAAGTTAAACTCTTCAACAGCTTCTAAATATATCTGAAACAACAAAAATCCTGCCTACACTATATATTCTATATATCTGAAACAACAAATTCCAAACAAAAAATAATTCTATATATCTGAAACAACAAAAATCCTGCCTACACTATATATTCTATATATCTGAAACAACAAATTCCAAACAAAAAATAATTCTATATACCTGAAACAACAAAAATCCTGCCTACACTACTGGTGTTATTGTTTGTCATCCTGTAATATGTTTGTGATGTTTTGTGTTAATAGACAGCTTGGCTTACATTCACGTTGGTGTCTATTGTTAAAAATGATTATTGGGTAGCTTCATTACTGAAACTTACTCCTAATCATTCACTAAAAGCCAAGAAATATTTTAAGAAAAAGCCTAATTTTTTTGTGTCAGTAAGAATTTTTATCTTTAGCAATGCTGATAAAACTGAATTTTTTTAAAAAAAGAGTATTTCCAGTCTTCCAAACAAATATTAGAGACTTTTACAAAAGCACTCTTTAGATAATGCTTTTATAATCAATTTAAGTCTTTCAAATCGTTAATCATTTTCTAAAGGCGAAGAAGAAGAATCATCAATCTTCATACTATTTAATAAAGCTATTTTAATAAAACGCAATACAAATTGTTGTAAATTAGTATTTGAATAATTTTCACGTTGCCTTATTTTGCAGTTTCCTATCACTTTGTATTGAATTAACTAAATCCAATATTACAGTTCCTTATATCAAGTACTTCACATTTTCTGTTTTTGTTTTATGCAGAAAAACAGATCAAGTAATTTATTTGACTTGCCTAGCTACTTATTTTACACGCCTAGCGACAGTGAGTGTGCATAAATCAACAGAGGATTTGGGTTTGGGCTGGTTGTCTTGAACTAAATGATTTACCTTCTTCATGTTAAGCTCTAAATATAAATATACGGAAAAGGTGCATATGTGATTTTTTTTTTTTTTTTTTTTTTTTTTTCTAGCACATAATCTATTGTTCACTAAAAAATATTAGAGTGAGAAATAAAGATAAGGTTAATGTGGAATAGAGTTTGGCCTTTTAAGTGAAAAACTATTTTATAATCTATCTATCTTCTATATAATAATGCCAAACTTAATAGTAGTGTTAGTAGGAAGAGTCGCAACACTTTTTTTAGAAGAAAACGTGTATGCAAATATCTAACGTACGTAATTAAGTAATGATAAAACATACTGAAACATTTTTCAAGTTTTATACTTTGACTTTGACTTAAAAATTGCATTGCGACAACCTCTCCTAATTTTTTGATCTACAGCAATTCCGTTAAAAACAATTTTTATATATTTTTAAAATTTCGATATTTGATGTGTCAGCATGGCCGAGTGGTTAGCGCGCTAAGCCTCTGAACGTAATAGTCGTGGTTCAAATTTACCGCCAGCGATTTTTTTCTTTAAATTACAAAATATTTGTGAAGTTAAACAAGTTAAATGTTATACACTTTAACCGTTTTTTTTTTTTTTAATTTTATAAATTTTTTGGATTTCTTAAAACACCAATAAACGTGGCGAAAATTTTTTGCGTGTGTCACGATTTTGATACTGTTCTCGCATAATTGGTCCTAATAAGCTACGGATAGTCTTAAAAAAAAAGGTCCTAAAACCTAATAAGGAAAAAGATTTGATAAAACCGTCCTGCTACTCCACATGGTATTGCAGTGGAGGCAGGGGAAAAAAAAGCAATTAAAAGGTTTTTTGTTATATTTAATTTTTTTGCTATAAATATAGCCAGATTAAAAAAATTAAAAAAAATGTATTGAGATTTTTTAGGCGCGGATTTGAAGCCTCGCACAGCGACTCTGATGACTGCGCACTTAACTTGTGAGCTATCAAAGTTATGCATGTAGTTAGGTGCTTCAAAATTTTTTTAAAAATGTAAAATGAAAACAAAATAAATACCATAAGTAAGAGCTAAATAATAACGTTTAAAAATTACCAAACTTTATGTTATAATATTATTAGTTTTTCAACTTTTAAACCACAAAATTTATAATTTATTTTTTTGCATGACTTTTGACGCTTTAAGCGACTAACGTTTTAAAGAATTGCATTACCGTTTCCGTCTAATACAAAGATAACTATAAAAAACCGTTTTTATTCAAAACTAAGCATATAATAATAATAAATATAGTAAACTATTGAATATGGCTAGGACGCGACCATAAACCATGGTCCATGGCTGGTCTAAAAGTAGGAAGTAGTTAAGTTCAGAATTTTAAAAAAAAAAATAATAAATAAACGGGGTTTAATTAGCTATATACGCATGCGGAAAAAGTGCGTATGTTAAAGTTTTTTTTTGCTCTTAAAGCAAATTTTTTTAATGAATTTTTTTCCACAGTTTACTAAAAAATATTGAAGTAAATAAAGAACAAGTAAAGAAATGATTGGCGTGGAA
>NC_061159.1:48551009-48576009 GCF_022113875.1 Hydra vulgaris
AAGATTTTGTTATAAAAGAATTTTTATAATCTTTTTTCATCATATAAGAATTATTATAATTAATAGAAAAACTCACCATTGTAATTTATTATTTTTCAAACAAGTTCTGATAAATTTTAAGTTCACCAAAGTAGTTGCTATTAGAAGAACGCGCGTTGTTTTTAAATTTAAAACAAGGTTTAGAATTTAAACCTACTAAAACAACGCATGCGTTAAAAATTTCCTCAAGTCTTACAGTCCGGCTAACGAGATGTTTTAAAATCGGACTCTGCGAAACTCAAAATTTTTAACCAATCAAAACAGGGATCGATCTCAGGAAATAGCCGTTCGTCAGAATTAGAACTTTCTGCCATATTTGATATTTTTGTTACTTGCGATCGCGTTAGGTTTGTTATGATATTGGTCGAAAAATGTGTAAAATAAGGTACGGAACTGACATTGTAAAAAGGTGTATTGCCACCGTTGTGGTAAGCATAATGCGATACACAATTAACCTAATATAACACAATTACTCAATTCTTTAGACAAAAAGTACAACTATAAAGCAGAAGTATTACAACAAACAAACATCTAATATAAAGGGGAAACGCGCGCATAATTGTTTTAAGAAAGAAAATAAAAATACATCAGCGTTAAAATAAAATTAAAAATTATGTAGTATAATACCAGATTCTCGTCAGGAAGTGGACATTGTATTGATCCTTATAAAGATTCAATACTCTGGTAATTGACGTTTCGAATGTTTTAATGCTCATTTCTAGAAACTCTCGTGGGGGTAACATCCTCAAAACAAGCAAATAAAACCCACCTCTACGTCTGCGTCAAAGCCATTCTTATGTTGCAACATTTGAGAGGACATACTACTGCTCAGCCAAATACCCTAACTTGATCCATTTTAAACAAAGTACACTGATATACTTTTTAGAATATTATTAAAATACGTTGCGCAAGAAGTAACATTAGAATACAAAAAACTTATAAATTACATTATTCCAAAGTACTAAAGTACAAATTTAAGGCAAACAAACACACAGTAAAATAAAAAACATTTAAGATAAAAGACTTACCATAATTTGATATTGAATAAGAATAAGTCTTGAAGGATATTTTGCGCAGTGCCAACGAGTAGTTTATAGAGCGCATGTAAATTGTAAAATTGTACACATGTTGTATTTTGCGTATTTTGCGGTTAATCGAAATATCCCTCAAGCTAAGCCTCAGTAAATAATAACGCTACTGGTCAGAGAAAGTGGAGGATGAAAGTGTAAGGCGATTGATTAATAATGTTGTGTTTAGAGAACATAAAAAATATATAGAGATAACATTCGAAAGTATCCTAAATTATTAAGAGAATATATTTTGACTTACATAATCAGTCAGGGGAAAAAGTATCACGGGATCAAAGATATACAATACAATAAAAGTTCCCATTTGTGTCTCAGATCCCCAATGCAAAACAAAATATATTTAAGCGAGTTTTTTAGGTAAATAATTATAAATCTAAGTTAAAAAACTGCAAGGCCTAACAAATAAATGTTAGGTCAAGCCGTATTTAACGGCTTGAATTAACATTCATTTGTCAAATCAATATTAGCAATCGACAACAAACGAAAAAAAGCGTAAATTCAAGCAAACACCCTGCCTCACCGCGTACACAGACACTTGTCCAGATATGAAAGACGACAACAATGAAAGCGATTCCCCGCATCAGCCTACGCTATTGGATTCATGATACATCGCTAAGAATAACCAGTACATCCTCAAAACGCAAACCTATCGGAACAAAGCCCCATTGCTGACCCCCTCATAACGTAACATGATCGCACAAGCAGCAACACAACTCAAATCATAAAAAAACGCAATACGTTTTATCATCCCTCACTGCGCACATAGACCCTTGTCCAAGTATGCAAGGTAACAACAACGAAAGCGATTTCCAACATCAGTCTACGCTGTTGGATTCATGGTACATCGCTAAGATTAACCAGTACATCCTCAAGACGCAAACCTATCGGAACAAAGCCCCACTGCAAACCTGATATATAAAGAGAACATAATAGGATCAGAGCTGAGCGAGACTGAGATCAAATTATTTACGAAATTCAAATCAATAAAGACATTAAATGACACATAAAACTTTAACGTTTAGAACAGTACAAACACAAAACACAATAACTTACAGAACACTGCAACAAAACTTACTTAAATCTAACATAAACAACACTCACTTAACTCAAACTTAATTACTAAATAGCACTCTTCTTTGAAACACCAACTCTCAATTCTGGACATTTATCCAAATAATAAAATTTATCTAGCACTTCTTTGCACTTACATAAAATATTTCTTGCTTCTTTTAAGACTATTACGGCCTGATGGTTCCATATAAGTAGTGGAACTTTAATAGCTTCCACTGCAACACAATAACAATAACTACTAATTTTTTACAGTTTTTTTTGGCTAAGTATAATCATGAAAGTTCGAGGGTGTTATTTATTTTAATTTCTTGTTTTTATAGTTAATATCTATTTATTGTTTTATTTTCAAAAAAATATACCATCCACGTTATTTTTTTATGTCAGAAAAAAAACGAGATCATTTAAAATTTATTATATTTTATATATTAAAATATTATATTCTATATTTTAAGCTTATCTACTTAATAAATTCCCATAGTTCATAGGAGATAATACATAAGCTTTTGTCGTGCTATGATACGTTTTGAGACGCTCAAGACGAGATGCGGCTTTATATTAAGAAAAGCGTATTTTTTAAAAATTATTCTCTACAGAACTTTATTTTGGTATTTCAATAGCAAAAGTATTTTTTTTTTAAATTGCAATTTTTTTAGAAATAGATTTATTAATGTTTTTTTTTATGGTTGAAACAATTACTTTTTACTTTAGTATAGTCCTTAAAGATACAACTTTTTTTTTGTGTGATTATTTTTTTGTCACTTTAAGTTGGGGCTTAATAATAAGACTAAGTTTGTATTCTTCTAGCCCCGATCATGTAATTATTTTATAAGATACAACTATAAATTTTTTTTGTCAACAAAATTATAAGTAAATAAATAATGTTCCATTAAAAAAGCTTATCTTAGGAAATTGGTGTCCTAATATGAGATGATTGGATGTGTTTAAAATAACCAATTTTTGGTATTAATTTTTTTTTTTATAAGCTATTCATTAATATACTTCAAAAGGAAAGATATAATATTCTGCAAAAAAAAAATAATCATTGCAACATTTCTGCTGTAAAGTCCAAAGCGCTGTTAATAAGCTCAACTTATGAAACCTTTCTATATACAGGGCCGGCGCGAGGGCCATGCAAATTATGCGGTCGCATAGGGCGCCAGCGTTGCTGAAGCGCCGCGCTGGCGTAGTCAAAGTATTTTTTTCCTATTTTTTTTTTAAAATCATAACTTTGGTTTAAAAAAAATAAACATAAACACAATTTTTGGCGTCCATAATGTGTACAAGTACTGAATTGTTTACTTGATTGTTTAATTGATTAGGGGCGCCACACATTTTTTTTTTACATATCAGGGGCGCTAAAATTTATATATATATATTTAATATTCATAAGAAAAAGAGGATATATTTTAGATTTTAGATTAGATTTTCGAAGAGATTTTTTATCTAGTTTAAATTTATAGGATTCGTTTCGCAAAACTACAAAATTTTAAAGAAAAATAATGGATTTTAGAAGATTTTTTGTAAAAGTTTATTATTTATATTTCCACACTTGTTGGGTATGAACAGAGATCAATAGTCCCATACTTTGTTAAATGAAATGGATTTGCTAAAGCAGTTTTTACAAAGCAAATACCTTTTTAGACGTTAACTAGGTTTGCAGACCAAAAATATTTAACATTATACTACCATCAAGAAATGAAAAAATGAAAAAGAAGAGTTAAGAGGAGATGTGTTCAATATTTTAATTTTTTAGATGATAATTGAAAATTTTAGAGGACATTTTTGAAATAAGAGAACTTTAGAATAAATAGGAGAAGCTGTGGCTGCCTTCTGATAATAAGGTGGCTTTCAATTTTGACGGGTAAATTAAGCATAACAAAAAAAGTTATATTTACGTTTAATCTAAACTTTTATTTTAATATCCATCTTGCGACATCTTGGACTATTTGTTATATAAATTGTTTTAGGTAAAATACAGAGAATAAAGAAACAAATCAAATTTTAAAAATCTTTCAAGAAACACTACAGCATAAAAACAAGAAATACAAACTTTTAATAAAAAAACCGTCTATTTATTCTTCATTTTCAAAATCAATATTTTGATGAAAATTAACGGCAATCTGTTATAAAAAAAGGAATAATAAAACTAAGTCTTAAATGTGAAATTCTTTAATTCTTGTATAGCTCTGTACTTCGTCATGAAGATGCAAAGTTTTGAACTATATAGAATCGGTATATTATCTTTTAAATCATTCTTTCTTTTATTATTTAATTTTTTTTTTAACATTTATCAATTTCATAAATCACAATGAATATATTGTCACTTAAGTCTCCTCTAAAACAAATTTCGCCAAGGGGACAAGTTTAAATTAGACATTTGTTCTTATAAAATAGTCTTATAAAATCAGTTATCGTTTTTACCATATTATACGTCAATTCTACACTTTGAATTTGAGACCGTCTTTTACAAGCATATTTGAATGTTTTATTTTAATATGATGGAATACATGCAGGTGTTTTACGTTTATTTATTTGCAATTAATTAACCTCAAATCTTTATCACACTCCAAATAATGTGAAAAATTACGTTTCCAGAATGACCGTATTCTGGAAAAGTAATTTTTATAAAGTCAAACCTTTTTTTTATGAATAGGAATCCCTAAATCCATAAAACGACCAAATATATAGTTTTTATTTTGGCCCCGACATGAATTGCAGAATAACATTACAGATCAAATATCTTTGTATCATATAACATTAAAGTTACCTCATCAGCTCAATTTCTAGTTACAGTTTCATCATAACAATATAAAAAAAAAACTTCATTACATGAAAGCACACGAATATTAAATAAATAAATGTAAATTTTCTTTTGTAGTAAAAGTCATTGGTGTATTGACTTTTACTACAAAAGAAATTTATTGAAAGTATTATTTACTTTGCGCTCTGAACCGTGGATTTCATTTTCTAACATTAAATATTTCTGCGTATTTGAAGTGTTGTGCGTTTGTTATTTTATATTATATAGTGGTTCTTTAAGTTTTTTATATACTGAATTAAAACATAGTTTAATTTGTGTAGCTTCAATTTGAAGTTAAAACTCATCACATTTAAAAAAAGTGCCAGTCCTAGGGTATCTAAAAGAAATGTTAAAGTATGTGAAATATGTTTCGAATAGATTCATACGACAACTCATCATTTCCATACTTGGTTTTACACAGGTCAAACATCTTTGCAATACTTAATACAAAGGGAGGATAGAGGACAGAAGAATTTTTAGAAGAGCTAGAAGAAAAATAAAGAAAAATACAAAGGGAGGAAGGGGAGTCGAATTTAATTCTTCAGGAGGAGAATAAAAATTAAAACAATTTTCATTGAAATTTTATTGAAAACTTGCATTAGGAACAAAAATTTAATGATCATTAATGTATTCAATAAAAAAAAATCAATTGCTTATGGTCTAGACCCGCAAGCCGCCGCGATTAAACTTTGCGTCTAATTATCTCGTTTCAACAAATTCGTTGTATAGGCAGGTTTGGCGTAGACCCGCAAGCCGCCGCGATTAGCCGCTAGCCGTCGCCAAGCACTGCTTTACTTTTAGCCAGCTGTAAAAAATGCCTTCGCCAGCCATGAAATTAAGTAGCCATAGTCAACCGTTACAGTCAAGTCGTTACAGTTGATGAGAAGCTATCCTGGCTTCCTCAAATAAAATATATTCAATCTAAAATCAGTAATATAATTGGTATGATGTATAGAGTTCGCTCATATATCAATAAACAAAGTTAAAACTAATTTACTTTGGACTAATTCATTGCTTTATCAGCTATGCAAACATATTATGGGCAAGTACTCAGCCATCAAAACTTAAAAAAATCTATAGTCTACAAAAACACGCATGCAGAATCATTTACTTTAAAAATATGCGGGAGCATGCAAAACCTATAATGAAAGATATGAAAATGATGGATGTTTTTGAAATAAATAACTATCAGCATTTAATTTTTATGTATCAATTTAATAATAATCTCTCTCCTACAAACTTTACTAACAAGTTTGAAATAAACATAAATGAAAACTACTAATGTGTAATTTTACCTAAAGAAAACGTGTACGTTTTTGGTTACGTTTTTGGTACGTTTTTGGTACGTTTTTGGTACGTTTTTGGTACGTTTTTGGTCTACGTGTTTGGTTTAAATCTTGAAAATAGCATAGTGTGCATAATGACAGATGGAGCGTAATAAAAAAAATTGGAAAACTATTACAGATCAACAGCTATGCTTTGCTCACGGTATTCAACTGGCTATTATTTCAGTTTTATATAATACATCAGCATCAAATTGTACGCAGAGGCATTTAGTCGAGGAAATTGATAATCACACTAAAAATTTGGAAAA
Source organism: Hydra vulgaris (assembly GCF_022113875.1). Taxonomy (NCBI): domain Eukaryota; kingdom Metazoa; phylum Cnidaria; class Hydrozoa; order Anthoathecata; family Hydridae; genus Hydra; species Hydra vulgaris. Next base: position 48,557,602 of record NC_061159.1, read on the forward strand.
TGAACCTGAAATTAGTGAAAGCTGTTAATCAGATAGCAATGAAGATGGTGATGAGAGTTGCTTTATAGTGAATAATCAAATAATTAAAGACGTAATAATTACAAACAACGCGATTGGTCCGGTGAATAATAAAGTTAGAAAAATTGTGATGGTTTTTAAAAGATCATTAACTAAATATGATGACTATCTTCAAAAATACGTAAAAAATCACTTTGGAAAAAACCTTCATTTAATAAAAGATTGTAAAACAAGATGGAGCAGCTTACTATCACTGTTTGAAAAGTTTTATATGTTAAAAAATTGCATAAAAAAGGCGCTTGATGATATTAGTGTTAAAGATTCAATAAAAATAATGAGTATTAAATTGAACTAGTAAACGTGCTAATACCAGCAGCAGTGGATTCGCTTTGTCGACGCGATGCAAACCTTATAACTGCTGACATTGCGTTAGAGTTTATGCTAACTAAATTAAAAGAAATGAATACTACAACAAGTATTAAACCTTTTAATACATAGCCTCAAGAATCAAAGAGCAAAGGACTAAATTAAGTAGTCTACTGCACTATCTACATTACGGAGAAAACAAATTAATGAATATAGATGAAGTTTTTAAAACATCTTCAAATTTTAAAGATAAAAGAATAATGTTGAAGCTTTTTAGTAGATTAAATGCAACTAATTTAAATCATCCTTCAAATGCCTTGGACAATGTTGAATATTTAGTAAGTCAAGAAGGTGATCAAATACCGAAAAGCGCAGATAATTGCTGTAAACTATAAGTGAGCAACTAAATAAAGCCCTAAAAAAAGTTTTTTTTAGGAGCACTCAAAAGTTCTTTGTCAAGATTAGGCAAAACTCTTACTTCTAAATTATCGAAAGAAATGTCATTGTTTGAAAGTGGTTGTACTCGAGGCAATAGTCTACAGAAAATTTATGATTTTTTAATGGCGATTAAACCAATGAGCATAGAATCAGAAATAGCATGTTCCTCCGCAGGACTAATTTGCAATAAAAAAGAAGTCGCTCAAGTGATAATAGTTTAGATAGTTTGAGCTTTCTGCGAGCATACTTTCTAAAGACAAAATAAATAAAGTTGTGTACAAGTTTTATTCATTTTACTGCAGTAAACTGAATTTTAAAACTAAAAGAAAAGTCATAATTCAATAATTGAATTATGACTTTTCTTTTAGTTTTAAAGCATAAAATAATGCCGGGACTTCCCGGGAAATTGCGGGAAATAATTATACAACCCTGAATCCTGGGAATAGAAGTATTTCGGGTTTTTGCCAACCCTACTTTGAACAGTTTTAAAGTCTTTTAGCCTCTTACATTTAAATTCAAGTCCTGTTTTATGCAATGCTAATCTTTTTTTTTTTTTTATACTTTTGCGCAATCTTTTTTTGTTTCTTTTTTTCGGGGATTTTTTTTTGTCATTTGTTCTAATAGTTAAATGACACAATTTTTAGTAATATTTTTACAGTAACCGAATCATCTGCGAATATTATGAAAAACATGTACTTTGGGCTTTTAACGTTAATCTTGATAATACAGAGTATATTTGGTTTATGTTAATTAGTAAGTACCGAACGTTATTTACATTCTTAAAACTTGTTTTTTCAGGGAGGTTACTGTTTGTATATTGGAGAAGAGAGGTCTAATTCTATTAACCTTTTACATATTTATAAAACTGATAGCTTAATTTAATTTTAAATACACTTATTATTATTTTATTGTTCATCAAACGAATAAATAAGTTTAGCTTGTTTTGTTGTATAATAATTGATATATCTTCAATAAAAAATAAGGTATGAATATAATTTTTGCTATGTTTTGAAACATCGAGGAGTGACTTAAGTGCATTTCTTCCAACTATATTAAGCTTTTGCATTAACATTTATTTATGTTCACTGTGGTAGATTATTAGATCCGCCTGAATTAATAGATCCCATTGCGTATAAATCAAAACGAGAATGCGATTTCAAGTTATTATCTTTAGAGATGTTACTTTTTCAAGTTATTATCTTTCGAGATTAAGCACTTTAAAACTTGTCCTCTTGATAACCATCAAACTTCTGTATAATAGAGTAATACTTTGTCAAAAATAAGTTGCAAAAAAAAAACTTTTCTTTCATATTTGACATTTCTAGATTTATGTAAGGTATGGCTACACTGTGATACATATATACTCTCAGCCAGTTACATGCTGAATAAAAAGGCAAAAAGTTCAGTTCTTAAATGTCTAAATATGTCTAATATATTATTTAGATATATAAATATATATCTAAATAAGTAAATGTTAGAAGACATTTTAACTATTTATAGATATAGTTAGTTATTAGCATATGCTAATAACTTAAACAATTTAGTACTTTAATTATCTTGTTCTCGAAAAAAATTTTTAACTAAAAATATAACAGTGCTCATCTTAACAGTATATGTAATACATATAATATATAATACAACAAGTTAAAACTTTCTTATTTCTTGAGTTTCTATGAAGTTTTTTGGTTCTCTTTTATTATTTTATCTACTATTGTTTTTAATCTCTTTAAGTTTTACTCATATCATCTGTTTTTTTTTTTTTTTGAGTATCTGGTTCCCTTCCTCACTCATTACTATGTCTTTTTTATTTTTAAATTTACAATCAACAAATAACTGCTTTAACTATGTCTTTTTTATTTTTAAATTTACAATCAACAAATAACTCTTTAACTATGTCTTTTTTATTTTTAAATTTACAATCAACAAATAACTGCTTTAACTATGTCTTTTTTATTTTTAAATTTACAATCAACAAATAACTTTTTAACTATGTCTTTTTTATTTTTATCACTCTAGTTTATAAATCTAAAAGTCAAAAATGTTAAAATTTTGAAAATGAAAAACTCTGTCGTTCTTTCCCGTGGAGTTTTCTTTTTTTTTTGTCTTTGATTCGATGAATCCAGACTACAAAGTAAGGGAAAGAGAGAAAATAATCTCAACCGTTTTTAAGTTTACAATTAGGGTTGAAAGTTTCCGAATATTTCCGGAAATATTCGGAAACTTACAACCCTAATTGATAAACTTTCAACCCAAAATTAAAAATTCTTTTATTGCAATACTTTTGTATCGTTTCATGAAATTTATTTCTTTATTTCAAAAATATGAGTTTTATCGTCGTGTTATTAAGGTATTATTTAAGTTTATTTATTTTAAATTTATTTTAAATAAATTTAAAATGAAAATGAAAAGTAGATTTTTTCTGAGTTAGCTTTTGTACTTGTGTATAACATATTACTAGCTTTTACTTCTTTCAATTACGATGTAAAGTATTTAGAAAATACAATAAATAAAATCTATTTTAAATTAACAATTTTTTTTGTGTTTTATTTTTGAAGGCTGATTTAAAGAAAGAAATATTTTTTATATGTAAAGGTTGCATATAAAATTTTAAAAAAGCAGGGGGGACTGCATGATTTTTTGGGTGATGTCTGTTTTTTTTGAGTTGCCAAAATATAGTCAGCGATATTTTTTGCAAACCCCAGCCCCAGGCCAGCGAGGTGTTGGGAGGGGGGAAGGTTGCGAAAAAATATTGCAGACTGTATTTTGGCAATTCCTTATCAAAGAAGCATCAGTACTTTATTATTACTTACTTTGCATTGCTCTCAATTAATCATATAGAAAAAAAACTAATAAAAATCTTGCCTTGGCTATTCTATTCTAAAATTACACATTTTTTACTTGTCTAATTATTTAACGAAGTGCATCGAGGAGAAGGTAAGCCATAGGACTTTGCACTCCATCTGTAAATTATCAAGTGGCCTCAGGTTATCCCTTCATTTCTGGATTTTTTCCTTTTCTTGATAGGTAGTTTATGTAAAATATTAATTAATCCGGAAATAGAGGCCTTCGGTTAGGCCTCTATTTCCGGATTTTTTCTTTTAATAGTTTTTTTTTTTTTTTTTTATACTGGCTTTTCTAGTTTTCACTAAATACAAAATAAGCTTAAATATAAAATAAAAAAAATACACGAATATAGTCAATAAACTAAAAAGAAATTGTTAAATAAATATTAGATAACAACCAACTCTAAGCGTCGTTCCTCTAAAACAGAAAAAATATTTAAAACTCTTTCTCCATCAGGAATATATTCAAGTAGCCATTCTTGTAAAAAATTTTTTTTTTTCATTAGAAACAAGAAAAAAAAAAAGCTAAGTTAAGAAAAAGTAGATTATTAACTAGATCTAATAACATTGACTCATCTTTCCAAGCAGATAGATGTCTACCGCACTCATAGTAAGTTGAAACATCATAAAAAGGAAGGCTTGAAGACTGATCTGATGTATAAGGAGTACAATTAAGTAAGATTGGATTAGGAGTAATATCAAAATTTACATTTATAATTTTAGTTTCATTATCTAGGTCAAAACTTTATTTTAGATTAAGCTAATGATTAAAAAAAAAAATAGATTTTTAGGAGATTGAAAAGATAAATAAGGAACCTTAGTGGCAGAGCCGTTCTTAGATAATGCGAGACCTGGAGCAAAATATTTTTACGAGGCAAAAATATTTTGCTCATATATATATATATACATATATATATATATATATTTATATATATATATATATATATATATATATATATATATATATATATATATATATATATATATATATATATATATATATATATATATATATATATATATATATATATATATATATATATGTATATATATATATATATATATATATATATATATATATATATATATATATATATATATATATATATATATATATTCAGCAATCGATATTAAGGGTGCTCATAGGTAGGTAGATGTTATATAATAACTGTTCACACTGTAAAATAATAGACAATAATTTTATAAAAAAATACTGGCAAGTATTTATAATATAATAATACAGTGTTGTTAACACTGTAAAAACAAATGTCTAGGGTTAAATAATTTTTAAAAGTGCTTCAAAATGATGAAAACTTAGATGTCACAATTGATAGCCACTCTTGACCTTTGGACGAACTTAATTATGTCTTAATAAGTTTCAAGCTTGAAAAATTCCTTCTACGCTTGCCACAGTTACAGGTATAGTCAGTAAAATTCTATACGTTATAAATGCATTCGGAAATAGGTTTTGATTCTGGTAAATAAATCTCAAAATCCTTGTAGTTGTTTCCATTTCAGCCGGTAGAAGTTCTCAAAGAACCTCAAGTTTAGAAAAAAGATCATTTCCACAAACATTCTTTTCTTCTTCAAAACTTAGGAACTTGCAACTCCAAGGTGCATTTTTTGAGTCTGTAGGCTTTTTTTCAAAACTTATTTCATTCATAAGTGATGGTGTTTCACTATTGGCTTTTTTTTTGGATCCTTAATGAACTCAACTATTTCATGTATAATAGACTATAATCCTTTTTAAATGTTAATAATATTCTTTATCATAAACAGTTTGGATTTAAATCTGGTCATTCAAATGATCATGCAATCACTCACCTTGTTCATGATATATTTAAAGGGTTTGATGAAGACAAGTATACCCTAGGTGTATTTATCGATTTAAGAAAAGCTTTTGACACTGTCAATCATCAAATCCTTCTATCCAAACTGAAAAGTTATGGTATAATAAATACTAATTTGTCCTGGTTTGATAGTTACTTGACTAATAGAAAGCAGTTTATTTCATATGATAGCGGAAAAACGGAATATAAGTCAATCACCTGTGGTGTTCCTCAAGGATCAATTTTAGGACCACTTTTATTTCTCGTTTATATTAATGACTTATATAAATTTTCTAACATTTTAAACTTAATTTTGTTTGCAGATGATACAAACTTGTTTTATTCTAGTAAAGATATCAGTAAATTATTTCAAACAGTAAACAAAGAACTTGAAAAATTAACCCAATGGTTCAAATCAAACAAGCTATCTTTGAACATCAATAAATCCAAATACACTTTGTTCCATCGTCTTCATAAAAAACAAGATATTCCATTAAAACTTCCTGATCTTTTTATTGATAACGCATTATTAAAAAGAGAGCAATCAATAAAGTTTTTAGGTGTGGTTCTGGATGAAAATTTAACCTGGAGGGACCACATAGGTCTAATTGAAAATAAAATATCAAAAAATATAGGTGTTTTGTATAAAGCCAAGCAGTTTTTAAATCTATCTTGTTTAAAAAACTTATATTTTTCTTTAATTCATTGCTACTTAAATTATGCAAACGTTGCTTGGTGCAGCACAAACGCAACAAAAGTAAAAAAACTGTTTAGTAAACAAAAACAGGCTATAAGGATAAATACAAACGTAGACCGTTTCTCTCACACCAAAACATTATTTAATAAACTTAATATTCTAAATGTATATAAACTAAACCTTTACCATATTCTTATCTTCATGTTTAAACTTGATAAAAAAATATCACCAATGTTATTTAATTCACTTTTTGAAAAAATAAACCACATATACCCTACCAGATTTTCAAAAAACAATTACATTCAATCCAAAACACATTATTCAGCAACCAAATATTCAATTGCAAATCGGGGTCCTAAGCTGTGGAATACAATATTAAATAATGAGCTGAAATCTAATTATTCTTTAAACCAGTTTAAAACAAAACTTAAGCAATTACTGATGATACATGAAAATGAATTAAAGTTCTTCTAAAAAGCTTTTTAAACTAGCAAACAAAAACAAAAATTAACCTACTAATTACTCTTTAATATTATATTTAATATTCTAAACAATAGTCTGCTATTGTAAATGTATTTCTTATCTTATAAGTTTTGAATTTACAAACGATTTTTTAAGTTTTATTATTTGAAATACTAATTACTAAAAATATTGTAAAATTTTATAATTTCAATTTTTATTAAAAAAAGTTATTGTAAATTCTTTTTGTAATATTAATACTTATATATCATCTTATTTTACTAATCAGTTCTTAAATATAAATACTCTTTGAATTACTAAATATTTTAAACGTTATATATTTTATTTTTTACATTTTGTTAAAATATTTTATTTGATGAATATGCATTTTTTTGGGGAGGCTTAATGATAAGATGAATTTTGTCTTCTTCAAGCCCCAGTCATGTAAATATTTGTTTTTATAAATTACGAGTGTAAATTATTTTCAATCGGCAAATACAATACTAAAAAAAAAAAAAAAAAAAAAACTAATGCAGTATGAAATTCCTTATTTAAGATCCGTGCCTGTACTCAGGAGTAGATACTTTTTTTATTGAAACCGTTGTCATTCCATCGTCTCCTTCAGTCCCTGATTTGCAATCCAATTTTATCTTATAAAAGAACATTAGATTTTTTCCCGTTTTTGATTTAATGTTTAAGAACCCAAGGAAATGTTCTTCGATGCTTACATCTTCATTTTCACCTTTAAGAGAAGTTGCAATCATATTAATTTTTACCAATTGCATGACCAATGATAATTGATCCTTCTGACTAAGATACAGTGTGCAGCCTATTTATTTTTTACCTATTTTTTATTTAACTTTTCTATTAGTTTTTTTTTATTAACGTTACTTTTGAATTTTATTTTAAATTCTTTCATTTAATTTGTTCTCGTTTTTTCTTTTTAGATATTATGTTTTTTCTTCTTTTTTAGTTTGGGAAAACAAAATGAAATTTTTGCCTATTTTTTTTTTCGCTATTTGTGGCGGGATAGCTCAGATGGTTAGAGCGTGTTGTGTTCGCTATATGTGGCGGGATAGCTCAGATGGTTAGAGCGTCAAAGGAAAAGTTGAAACCAATGTTGAACGATACGAGTTCAAATTCCGCTACCGCCAACTCAGCGCTTGAGTAATACTTCGGTACGCAAAAATGTTGGTCAATAACGGACGCTACTTTGGATTAATCTTAATGACTATTTGTGGCTGTTCCTATGCTAAGCCAACAATATCTTCGGATATAAGAATATTGTATAGAAAAATATAGCATAAAAACTCAATTAAATAAAAAAAAATAATAAAAAAAAAAAAAATAAAAAAAAAATATTATCACATACGAAAGAGAATCATGCTGATATTTTTTTAATTAATAAATAATTGCGCGGGTAATTAGATATTTTCGGCACGTATGTTATTATTATATTATTTTCATTTAACCAAAACTTTTTCTTATTTTTTAACTACAGTAACGTCTTTTATTTTTTATCAAGAGTAAGGCGTTGCTGCGCGAGGCCTTACTCTCGTTACATTAAGTAAAAGTTTTGATTGCTCTTGTTAAGAGTGGCCTCACTGCGCGAAGCCTTCCTTACCACGAGGCCTGGAGCGGCTGCCCCACTCGCGCTACCCTAAGGACGGCTCTGCTTAGTGGTAACAGAAGAATGCGATAGAACACTTGGTAAAACTGAACACGATCCTCTTTTTAAATCACTTTTGTCAAATTTTTTTGAGTATAAAACTTCTTTTTTCACAATAGGGACAAAATGATTTAGTGACCACAAACTTTTATCCTTAGAAATAAAGCGGCAATCTGTGTTACACCATAAAATACTCAGAATTTCTTTATTTGTTTCATGATCACTACGTGTGCATATACTTACATTAAAAAGCGTTTTGTATTTTTCAAGTCCAAATAAATTGACCGAATTTATTTAGTTAACACTGTAGATAGTGTAATCAAACAGATAAAAGAAGCAAACTTATTGTTTCTGCAATTTTTATATGCTTTGTTTTTTATAGGTTCAGAAATACTTTTATAAAAAGTTAATAGTCGAAGAATTTCATGTGCTTTATTTGATTAATTAATCAATAAATCCATAGATTTATTGATTAATTCATCAATAAATCTATTAATTTGCAAACAAAAATAAATTTTGTATTAAAAATTACTTTAACCTATTTTTGATAAGCTTTTATTTATTTTAATACTTAAGGCTTTATTTGAATAGTTAAGGTGATGTTAGAATAATGAGGGATTCATTTTTACATATAAACGGAACCGAGAGAACCCTTTTGATCAAACATTTCCTGCAACTTTTTTTTGTTGTCTACCGCAAATTCGGGTGAAATGAATTCTAAAATAACAGGGATTTTTTTGGCCCTAAATACGGCAACCAAAACAAATACATTGCAATAACGATTTATTAAAAGGGTACTTTAGGTTCCGTTTATTTAATAGCGGCGTTTTGAAAAACGACGGAGGAGAGCTAAGTCTTTAAAACATTATTATATCACTGTATGCTTTTCTATTTATTTTTTTTAAAGAACTCATATATACATATTAGAGTACTATAAATTTAAGTTTAACATTTTTTATATTATGAAACGGAATTCTTTACTATTTCTGAGAATATTATGGGTGAATCTGGGTAACACAGGATACCCCTAAATCCGCCACTGAAAAGATAGGAAGATTTTAATGTATAAGGATTTAAATCATTTTTATAAAAGATACTGTCAACCAGGGTTTTTTTTTAAACGTTTTTGAGATATGTTTATACGCCTGTCATTCATTATTGACAATATTTATGCAGATTATTATGAACCAGAAAGTATTCTGAACTCCGGCTCTTGATTTGAGAAAAGTATATTCATTAAAAACTCTAGCTATATACCTGTAAAGTTTGACTATTTAAAAATGGGTAAAAAAAGACTTGAAAAATGTCGACATAAATGTTAGCAAAAAAAAACATCTCAAAACATAAAGTATAAGCATATTAAATGAAATTATTATAAAATATATATATATATATATATATATATATATATATATATATATATATATATATATATACATACATATATATATATATATATATATATATATATATATATATATATATATATATATATATATATATATATATATATATATATATATATATATATACACATGTATATATATACAAATATACTGGTAGTCTTAGTGTAAATTAAATATATATCATCTGGCTTTAAAATACTTATTTACTTCAATTTTTGGGCATATCATAGATTTCTTTAATAAATGACTTAAAACGGAGGTTAAAAGATGGTGATATTACCTTCATGATAAAATATTACTGAAACCAAAAATTTTTATTATCTAACGGCTCACAGAAAGGTTTAAAGTGAGTTGTGTAACGTGGTTATCGAAGTTATAAAGCTAACAAAAATTAAGTTAATATTCGATAATGTTACTTCATTTTAATTCAACAACTTTTCAAAGTAAAACTATCAGAAAAAGTTTCCCTTATAGAAAAAAGCTATTCGCGTGATAACAATTTTTATAACTTCATAATGTTTTGCCAATTTATAGAAAATATCCTGATTAAAAAACACAAGAAAATGAATAAGAAAACCAGTTGCTTTTACTCAACTTTTTTCGAGTAACTGCTCAGCTTTAGTGAATAAAATTTTTAGCGGTTCTGCTCATATTTTTATTCACGTATTATACGCGTAATTTCGCGATTTTGGAGAAATTGCTGAGCAAATACTCCAAAAACGCTGAGTAAAAGAAATTGCTTTTTTTTATGCACCGGGCCTAACTTTTTTTATACAGAAACTTAAGCTGATTTTTCGTGGAAAACCCCAATTGGGTTTTTAAAATTAACATTGCAATTCACTAATATACATCGATTTACCATTACCAGTTTTTTATTGGGACTTTTAAATGTCCCGACAAAAAAAAAAAAAAAGTCTTTGTAATGGGCCAGTATAAAAGCGCAAAGTATCATTAAAGGTACCTATGTACGTACATACATACATAGATACATACATACATACATACATACATACATACAAACATACATACATACATACATACATACATACATACATACATACATACATACATACATACATACATACATACATACATACATACATACATACATACATACATACATACATACATATATACATATATACATACATACATACATACATACATACATACATACATACATACATACATACATACATATTGACTTTCAAATATATATTGAATCAAAAAAATATTCTAATCAAAATTTCGTGTAAGCAAAAAAAGTGCTTAAAAGAGCCGTGGATAATTAAACATTTAAATTTCAAGAAAATTGCTTTTAAAATATTTTTTTAAAAATTAAAACTTCTTTCAAAATAATTATTTAATAATATCCATATATTTGAAGTAGGTTTTTGTGAAAAATACTTACTATAAATAAATTTTGATTTTTTTTTTAATTGCTGATATTTATTTTTTGAAAAAAAGTTTCAGAGAGTATGCGCATTAAAGAGTACAAAAACTGACTAATAGTAACCTTTATGGCTACTGCCCAGTGGGCACTGGACCTAAAAAAGACGTTTTTTAAACGTTCAAAAGACGTCCAAAACGTTCAAAAGACGTCCAAAACGTGTATAAGACGTTTAAAAGACGTCTTTTTTACTTCCGTGCCCATTGGGTGGTTACATACATTATGACATAGTTACTCTAGTTACACATATCGACTGACTAGGTATATAGAGAATAAGAATAGGGGAAGTGGATTGTAAATTTTTTTTGTAAAAATTAACAATAATAAAACGAACAAATAAACTTCGAATATATTGATTTTTTATAAATATATAATTTAATCAACTTTATTATCAATAGTGCTAAAGAAGTTTTATAAAAAGTTTACAGTAACATACTAAAATCTCAGTTTAAGTTAAAAAACGGTGGCAGTTGAGTGTGCATACTTCAACTGAGCACTCTTTTACTCAACAGAAGAGTTTTTTCTAATTTGTAACGAAAAAAAAACTATGGCCTCACGAAATCGAATACCTCTCTTCCCCACATAACAAATCTTTGCAACATTTCTAATCATCCACGATTTTTTTCTATCGCGTCACGTAATTTGTGGACGACCCCTTACATCGACCCCTAACTCGGCTACATCGAAAAACTGGGGCTCGATGATAAGGCAAAATAAAGTATTTTTATTGCCCTGCCAGCCAATATTTTCATTTATACACTTTTAAATTGTCAATGTTATTAAACATAAAACATTGTTTGTCAACTACTAATTTATTTTGTAACAAAAAAGCTTTTTTGAATTTTATTTTTTTATAAACATAATAGTAGTGCCTAAGAAATGATTAAAAAGTTACCAATATTTTGCAGAGTATTGATTTTTTTTTTCTTTTTTTTTTTTTTTTTCTTCCTTTTTTTTACTAAAACTTTGTGTTACGTTTATCAATATGTTTTGGAATATTCTTATTTCTCAGAATTTGCGATTCTCATAAAATATTTACTCATATTTTTTTTTCATATGATATTTACTTTTTTCATATGATATTTACTCATATATTTGCGATTTTCATATGATATGTTGTCTTTTTTTTCATACTATACCGTGAAATCACCTAAGTTCGGTCGCTTTGTAACTTCGATCATTTAAGAATAAATAACAAAATACACGCGTATTTCAAATTTTAAAATTTTTTTAAATATATGTTATTATGATTCATTGGATGTAAATTCTGAAATGTAACAACAAGTTAATTGAAATGTAGATGAACAGGTTCCTAAGATCTTTTACGGGTAGACTATTGATATTTTTACAATTTTTATTTTAAACTATTGAATTTGTAGGTATTTGCTTCTGCACTTCAATTAAAAAAAATAATTACAGTAGTTAGTTAATTATTTGAAAGAATTAGTTTTTGAGTCATCATGGCGATTAAAAAAGAAACCTTTGATTCTTTTTTTTTTTATAGAAAACCCAAATAAGAAATGAAGAGAGAGGATAAAAAAAAAACAAACACTGATTAAATTTTTTTATAGACTGGAAAAACAAGATCCAAACGATAATCAGCATCAATTGCTGATATGATACGATATAAGAGTGACTTTATTACAATTAACATTGTTAAGAAATACAAAACAATAATAAGTTAAAAAGATAATAGGTTACCTAGGTTACTCTTTGTTTAAACCTTAATAACCATTATTTTCTATTTTTATAATATTCTTTTCTTGATGTTCGGTGTTGGGTGTACTTTTAACCATAATTAAAATCATAACAAATAAAAAATAAAACACCTTGCACCATAAGTGCAAAAGATGTAAGGAGAAAATTCACAGTCCTTAGATTTAAAAGATGAAGTAGTTTGAAGCTATAGCATTTTCTGTAAAGACGTCTTTAAGCGTCTCAGTTTAAAACGCGTCCGAGACGTTCTGTCTGAACGTTCATTGTACGTTTTTTGTACGTCCCCGTGTTTGCTGGGGAAGCAAACACGGGGACGGGGGTCACAATATCATTTTCTGTACAAGAGCGCGTATAAATACAAATACCAGTAAAAGTACATCATGCAAATACCAGTAAAAGTACATCAATTTCATTTTTATTTAAGGCTTAGCCTTTTCTTAAAAAAAAAAATTGTTTAAAATCACAATACAAAGTCTTGTTTCATAACAAAAACTTTAGCGTTAACTCCTTTCTTTGTATTGTGCAATTCCTTGGTACTCAAGAACTAGCTTATTGTGGAACAAGTGAAACAGTTCGCAAAGAAAACAATGGAAACTTTTGAAAACTTTTTGAACACATTTCAAAATATATCACTGTTCTTTCTGAACATCTTTGTCGGGTGACTGCATAAAAAAACTTGTATATATTTATTGTATATATTTGTAATTTCTAAACACTTCTCCGAAAAATCAGCTAATTTATTTTTATTTATTGTATTATTTTATTTTAACTGGAATAATATAGAGATATATTTATCGGATTATTTTTACGTACACGTTACTACATTGTTGTAACTGGTGTTTATTTTAATAGTGTCTCGGAGTTGTATGAAACTGTTTATGATATTTATGTTTGTATATCTTTACCGCCAATCTTTGATTGGTTACTTGTAAATACTTTGTAGTTGTAAAATAAACATGTAAATATATATATATATATATATATATATATATATATATATATATATATATATATATATATATATATATATATATATATATATATATATAATTTTTTAATTATTTAAAAAATATAACATAAAATAAAATAATATAACAATATAAAATCAAAAAAACAAACAAACAAATTTACTAAATTTATATTAGTAAAAAAGTAAATATATTAATATATATCTATGTACATATAATTTAAATATATATTTATATAAATTATATGTACACGGAAAAATCTTATTATTATACATAACTTTTTAAAAGTATTGATTACCGCACCAAAATACAAAACAGCAAAAATTCAAAACTACTCTCAAAATATTAGCATCAAAATATCTTAAAAAACAAAATATCTTTAAAAAACACAAGTTGTCCCAGCAAAAAGTTCTTGCATATTAAGAAAAACAAAACAAATCGTAAACTCACTGCTATGGCCAACAAAACAGTAAACTTCCAGATAGCAGCCCTCCGTGATGAGCTTACAAAACAAATAGTCTCACTCACCGCAAGAATCGTAGCCGCTGAACGCCAGATAGATAACTAGAAGACTGAACTAGCAAATATGAACTCCATCATAAACACCCAGGACTTAACAATCGAAAACTTGAAAACCATCATTTCACAACACGGCGCCAACATACAAGCAGGTACAACACCAACAGCCACCACGAAGAACCAGGTTGTTAGCAAGAACTCTAAATCTCCCAAAAAAGACCAACAACAAATCAACATGATAGGTACCATTGCCAAAGAATCAAAAAAACGCGAAAACCGATCGAAAAATATCTTTATCCATGGAATAAGCAAATCAATTTCATTCAACCAAAACAACCAAAAGCAATACGATGAAATTAACAAAGTACTCGGCCTTATGCTGACAAAGACAAGAATCTTACTTTTTTCTGCCTTACTCCTCGCGACTCTGCGGGCAACCCAATCAAAACGGGACCGCTATTCATCGCACTCTCTAATGATAGCGACCGCATCATTAGAGACTGTGATGAATAGCGAGTTCCATAAAATCGAGAAAGCCGAATAAGCCAATTCCACGCGAACAGCATAAAAAAGCAAGCAAAATAATAAAAAAATTAGTTTAAACAGCCGTTCTGGATTACAAAATGGAATTGGTAAACAATAGCATATATTACCCAAAAATAATCCACTCGTACGTCAAAAGCAAACAAGAAACACACGATCGCATCCGTCAACAACTAATAATCAGACTACAACAGATCCTAAAGTAATCTGATCTCTTATTAAAGAATCTAACACTCTTAACAAATATTTCCAATCAATTTTCGAAATCGAACCGCTAGGGTCTCTACCAACATTCAAGACTCGTTCCACCAGCATAAACCAACCGTCCACACTCGCATCATACAATTCCGTCAAAAAAAACCCTTTGAACCTGAATAAATCCAAATCAATGGGTTTCGACAGTATTCACCCACGCGTCCTGAAATACTGTGCTGCAGGTTTTGCTATCCCACTGAGCATTATCTTCTCTGAATCGCTTAAAGCTGGAGAAGTACCGTCTCAATAGAAAAAAACCGAAATTACTCCTATTTTCATAAAAGACTGCAAGTTGAACCCCTCAAACTATCGACCTACCTCACGCACTTCTGTCCCTTGCAAAGTAATGGAAAGCTGTTTACACAAAAACATCACTTAAACAAAAATAAACTCATCAGCTCTGCTCAACACCGGTTCCGTAAAGGAAAAGGTTGCGTCACAAACCTACTCGAAACTTGCAACATTCTGACTGAAGGTGCCCGCAAAGGTTACCCAACCGATATCATATTTACAGACTTTGCTATAGCTTTCGGCAAAAGTTTTGTACCGTCGTTTGCTGCACCAACTGAAATCATATGGAGTATCCGACAACTTGCACGAATGGATCAAAAGCTGGCTAACCGACCGGTAAATATAACTATAAATAAATATAAATATAAAATATAACATAAAACTCAAAGTCGATATCAACAAAGCAGTGAAGTGGTTGCATACATGGCTTATGTCATTTATTGTTGACAAGCGTAAAGTTATGCGCAGCAACAAAAAAAATTCGACTGCAATTTATACAATGATTAACCTGGACGGCCAACTGTACCAGCTATCATGCACGTCATCTGAACGAGAACTAAGCGTTTTTATGACGAGCGATCTAAAAGTTAAAAAACAAATCTGTCCGGCTGCATCAGCTGGCAACCGAATGTTTGGCAGGCTCAAGAAGGTTTTTCGAGGTCAAAGTTCTGCATTATGGAGCACACTGTTTATTTCGTACGTTCGCCCACACCTAAAATTTGCAGTCACCGTTTTTAGCTCAAGACATTACCAAACTTGAGCAAGTTCAACACCGATCCATAAAACATATTGCATCCATTAAACACCTTTCGTATATTAAAAGACTATCAAGCCTTAACCTGACAACACTAACTGAACGACGAGAAAAAGGAGACCTTATTGAGCAATTTAAAATCATGACCAAAATTGATAAAGTTGAGTTTCACGTCCCTCAACTTCAACCTAACTTTTTGGCCTCGTGGACACACTAAAGAGCTAAGAGCACAACTTGTCCGAATTCTTTAACCCAAAATGCGGTAGACGCAAATAACTTGAACAATTTTAAACACGAACTTTTTTTACTACGGCATCTTCACTTAAGCTGAAATTGAAAAACTCTATTTTCATAACAGAGAGGCCTGGTGTGCCGCTCTTTGTCAAAAAAAAGTTTTGTAAATTTATTTTTGACCATGAATGAATAAACCAAGCCACTTTACATTTTTTTGAAAATGTGACGAATTTTTAGCATTCGCTAAAAACCAAATCTAAAAGCTGCATAACTGAAATTATAAGTTGCGGCACAAACTATATAGGTTATATGAGCAAAAGCGTAGGAACGGACATTAGGTAATCGTTAAAAACATACGTAAATCATTCCTGACCATTCTTACTACTAAATTATAAGCTTTCTAACTGGACTTTTGTCCTCTTTTAAAATTACTTGCTTAATACTTACTTTAATGTAATTTTTTTTGGATTTTTAATGTGATCAAAATTCAAAACTACTGAACAATAAGTGAGTTCTAGAATTTTCAGACCTGCAAAAAAATTAAATCAATACGTTTTGAATCAAAATGTATTCTGTAGGGAATAATTTATATTATATGTATACTTAACTTAGTACTTTTTCATTGCGCAAAATAACAAAATAAATTACAAAATTTTTTGAAAGAAAATTACTGAAGTGATGGATTTAAACCCGCGCTTTCGGACTACGCGACCTCGGAAGTTCAGAAACTAGATACCACTAAGCTACGCTAAGCTATATTAGTTACCACACGCTCACGTTGAGGGATGAAAAATTTCAATTAATTAATTAAACATTTCGGTCGGACAAATATCCTCGGAGGTTATTCGTCCATCTGGTCAGACGAATAGTCACTTTGTTTTTTTTAATGGTTGAAATAGATACTTTTACTTTAGTATAGTCTTTAAAGATACAACTTTATTTAATTTTTTTATTTTTGTGATTGTTTTTTGGGGATTTTTTTTTGTCAGTTTGAGTTTAATTGAGTTATTAAAAAAAGCTTATCTTAAGAAACTGGTGTCCTAAGATGAGACGATTGAGTGTGTTAAAAATAACGCAATATTTGGTATAAAGATTTTAATACTCTTTATTTATATTCTTTAAAAGGAAAGATACAATATTCTGAAAAAATAAATATAACTATTTCAATATTCGGCTACAAAATCCAAAGCACTGTTAACATGCTCAACTTATGTAGCTTTTCTATATACAGAGCCGGCGCGAGGGCCATGCAAATTATGCTGTCGCATAATTTGCATAATTAGAGCTCCTGGTGTATCTAAAGTATTTTTTTTCTTATTTTTTCAAAATCCTATTTTGATTTTAAAAATATAAACTTAAAATACAATTTTTGGCGTCAATAATGTATACAAATACTAAATTGTTTACATATTTGAGGTGCCAAAATTTATATCGTAGACTATTAGGTATTGAAGTTTCGGTAAAGCTAGCTGTTCTCATTTGAAATAAATTATCGAGTGCTAGTTTTTGTTTATATTATTTAACTTTTACAATATAAATTAACGTTGTCTGAATAATTAATGAAAAAGTTTCAAAATGTAAAATATGTTTTTACTTTTTAAAGTAATAGCAATAATAATACAACATGTTTAAGGTTGTTCTAGTTGTAAACCACTATTAGTGAAAAAAACTCGATTTTTGTCGTTTTATATTTCACGTATCTTCTCAGTTTACTACTCAACGTAGTTAAGGAGAGATCCGAAGAAAAATATAGCGTTCAGGCCCTTTCATTTTCAAAAAACGCCGTTTTATTTTGCGTGCGTTTTGATTGGTTTATTTTAATATAAAAATCACAAAGCTCCTTGTTATATTTTGTTTACAAATATTCGGTATTTAAAATCTACGAGCTTAAGATTTTAACTAATTACTTTGGGGCAGCAGTTATGTAAAAGCTAGAACCTTTTCTTTAGGTAA
>NC_061159.1:48580694-48620694 GCF_022113875.1 Hydra vulgaris
TCATCAGTCAATCGTCATCTTGCTCTACAGATTTAGTCTTTTCTCTTCCAGTAACTTCCAACTCTTATAGTGGTTGCTTGCAGCCTTGTTGGAAGTGAAGATGTTAAAAAAAAAAAAAAAAAAAAAAAAAATTGTTCCTTCTTTCTTTTCTTTTTTTCTTTCTGGTAGCCTGAATAGCATTGTACAAAATTTAATGGTACAACAATTATTAAAAGATATAAAATGTGAAAAGTTCTTTGTTTGATTTTAAATTTATTCTGAAGTTTTACAATAACTATTTATACTTTAGATCATGTATCCTAGAAAAAGCTAAAAAAAATATCGAAACAGCTCAAGAAAAACAGAAACTGCATTATAACAAGAAGCATGCTAATCCATTTGTTTATGCAATTGGATCCAAAGTCCTGATCAAGGATTTTTTGCGGAAAAAACGAAAAGATGGAAAACTAGATTTCAGATGGCTTGGACCTTTCTGTATTTTGAAAAATTTAGGAAAGGGGTCATATCTCTTACAAGAGATAGCCACCTTAAAGGAAAAAAAGGTTAATGGTGCTCACATTAAGCCATACATTACTTGTGATATTAATGTGGCAATAACAGAGGCGGATTCTTTTAAGGAATGTAGTAAAATTGATAGTAGTCATACAAATCCAACAGGCAACATCAGCGACCAGAAAAACAAATCTGATATATTTTTTACATCTAGTATTAAATCTACTCTGTTGCCAATGCAGTCCTCAAAATCTATTATATTGCCAATGCAGTCCTCAAAATTCTGCAACAATCATGATCATGATTATTGTACACCAGCAAAGAAAAAATGTTATGAAACAAATGTATCCAATAAAGATCAGAGAATTGAGATAAGTACAATTGAGGTGGAAACCTACAAAATTGCATCCAAAGAAACAAAAAAGGAGGTATTGTGGATAAAAAACAGTTTGTGTGAATTGACATCCATTGAAAGAAATATTCTTAGGAGTGAGAATGAGTGGCTAACAGATAGCATAATTTTTGCCTCACGGAATATTTTAAAGGCACAGTCATCAATAGCTGGTTTCCAAGATCCTATTCTAGGATTAAATATGGCATTTCTTGCAATGAAAAAAGTTTTATCCAGATACTCCATGATGGATATGGACACTGGTTTACAATTAGCAATATAGGAGCGCAAAAAATGAATGAAGTTTTTATTTATGACAGCATGTTGAACTCTTTGAGTGATCAAGGGAAAAAACAGATTGCTGCCCTTTTGGTATGTCCTGAGAAAAAAATTATCATTAAAATAATGGATGTTCAAAAACAGAAAGGAGGAAATGATTGCGGTTTATTTGCTGTAGCTTTTGCTGCAGCTTTAACTAAGCAGATACAACCAGATCATTGTTTGTTTAAACAAAATCTGATGCGGGATCATTTATTGAAAAGCCTTCAAGAAACGGTTCTTTCCATGTTTCCAACAGTGAAGGTAAGTACAGAAATTGGTGGGGTTAGTCGCATTGAGACTATAGATATTTTCTGTTCTTGTTGAATGCCGGCTGCAGGCCAAATGATTAAATGTTTTGAATGCGATGAGTTATATCACTTAACATGTTTAATTGACTATCAAAAAAGTATCTGTGATATCTTCTTTTGTGATTCGTGCAAGTTATTATTTGATAATAATCTATGATATATGTATAGATCTATATCTATGGATCTATATATATAATTAAATATATATATAATTAATTCATTAAAACATCATATTTGTTATATACTACTTATTCAATTTTCAAGAGTTAGATATTTTCTCTTCCTGTCGAATGCCTGCTGCTGGCAAAATGGTTGAATATTTTGAATGCAAAGAGTTATATCACTTTACATTTTAAAAATATGTTATGATTTTTATTTATAGAATAAGCTGACAGAAATAACACAAAATATGATGTTTTAATTAATTTTTTTATTATTACTCATACTATCAAAGATGCCACTTCAGATACAGATATGACTGTCACTTAACCTGTGTGGTTTTTTAGTTATTTTAACTTTGTTTTTTCATATTTTAGATGGTTTTTTTGTTTAGCATTTATTTTTAAGCAAAATTTGTTTTCATTATTATTTACTGGTTATATTTACGAATATCTTTATGGAAAAAAATATTTAACTAAATGTTTTGCAAACAATCTAAAATTTAAATAGATTAGAAAATATTTAATAACATTTAGAGCAATTAATCTTTTAATGAAAATTAGATACATATTTGGCTTCGTAAGTTAGTCCATTTTAATATGTGTTTCTGACATATTTATTTAAGAGGTTTGAAAAAATCCTAATTTTTATGTTGATTTGTTTTTAAATTTGTTACTATTGCATTCTTCATACAATAGAAGGAGTATGTTTAATAGTTTTTGGAACATTTTCCTACCCAACGCAAGCTTATTTAACCCCCCCCCCTCCCCATATTGATAGCATGAAATTTGTTGAAAGAAATCTTGATAACGGAGAATTTGTTGAAAGTAATCTTGATAGCGTAGAATTTGTTGAAAGTCATGTTGATAGTGTAAAATATGTTGAAAGTTATGTTGTTAGCGTAGAATTTATTAAAAGTCATCTTGATAGCGTAGAATTTGTTGAAAGTCATGTTGATAGCGTAGAATTTATTGAAAGTCATTTTGATAGCGTAGAATTTGTTGAAAGTCATGTTGATAGCGTAGAATTAGTTGAAAGTCATCTTGATAGCGTAGAATTTGTTGAAATTCATGTTGATAGCGTAGAGTTTGTTAAAAGTCATGTTGATAGCGTAGAATTTGTTAAAAGTCATGTTGGTAGCGTAGAATTTATTGAAAGTCATGTTGATAGCGTAGAGTTTGTTGAAAGTCATGTTGATACTGTTAAGTTTGTTAAAAGTCATGTTGATACTGTTAAGTTTCTTGAAAATCAAGTTGATACTGTAAAGTTTGTTGAAAATCAAGTTTTTCAAAATTTTTTCAGGTACTTCGTTCTGTTAATAATGAATTCAATGGTTAAAAATCACAAAGTGATGTTTACCTTTTCATTCATAAACTAACAGCAATGGAAAACAACACAAATCGATAAAAGACATGGTGCAGAGACATGGTGACAAACACCAGAAACTCAGTTCAAAGGTATGTTGTTTTAATGATATGTTCATTTATGGATTTTTAAACAATTTATAGTTAAGTAAATTATTTCAATTGGAGAAGAATTGTTATTTTTTTAGGATTCGTAAGTAAATTCCTTGTGAACTTATAAAAAATTTTATTTTTCGATATGCAATTGCATTTTTTGACAAAATATAATTTGTTTTAAAGTTTTAAATAATTGTGTAGTGTAGACGTTAGGGCAGTGTAAAAAAAAATATTTGTGACAAAAACTAATTTTATTTTGTAAAGCTGTGAACAGTACAAGTAAAATTTACATAGACAAGTAAAATGAAGTATATGTAAACTTTACATAGAAAAAAATATTTTGTTTATTTTAAAATTTTTAAATTTGTATAATACAAATGGATTTGAATTTTCTGCGTGATAACTTCTCTATAATAATAAATTTTATTTAAATATTTTAAATAAAAATTATTTAAAGGGTACTTTAAGAGTTAGAAAAATATCTCAAATGCATAAAAATTGTGATGTAAGTCCATCCTTTAGGGCGCCAAAATGCTGAAAATAAAGTTGTGAAGGTACAAGTGTCTCTTCAGTACTTACTGAAGTACGAACACCTTTAATCGTAATTATTTTTGCAGTTTCATATTGCTTGTATGTTTGGTGGACCTAAATTTCTTGTGAAAATGTTACCTGTAAACAAATTAAATTCTCAATTTTTATATGATCAAATTCATTTGACTGTTGAAGCAGTTAAAGAGTCTAATGGCAACGCAAAGACAATCCTTGCTTGTGATGGAAATCGAACTAATCAAGCATTTTTAAAAAAATTTGACACATTTCTTGAAAAACCTTGGCTAACCACCAATGGAACCTATTTGTTGTTTGACTTTGTCCACTTAATCAAAAACATCCGAAACAATTGGCTCACAGAAAAAAAAGGAGAATTAATTTTTTATGAAAATGCTGTTGAGAAAACAGCTTGTTGGAGTCATTTGATAAAACTTTTTGAAGCTGATTCTAATTGTCTAATGAAACTTTCTGATTTGAATGAAGTTTCTGTTCGACCCAGTCATATTGAAAGACAATCTGTTTCTACCTGTCTAAAAGTGTTTTCTGAAAAAACATACAGCGCTTTACTTAATCATCCTGAAACCTCCAACATCTTAAACATAAATGAGACTGCTGATTTTATTAAAATGGTTGTTACATGGTGGAAAATTTTAAATGTAAAAAGTGTGGGTGTAGATTGTAGGTTTAATGATGATCGAAAAGCTGTCATCAGAGATCCAAATGATGATAGATTAAAATTTATTTGGGATTTCGAAGAAATGGCATTACGTATGACAAGTAATCAAGGGAAGCGTATAAAACAATTAACACATGATACAGGATATTCCATAAATCATACATGTAAAGGAATTGTTGAGTTGACAAAAACACTATTAAAAGAAAAACACAAATATGTTATGTTGGGAAAATTTACAACAGACCCACTTGAAAAAGAATTCAGCAAATTAAGACAAGGATCTGGTGGCACATATTTTTTAAGTGTCCAGCAAATAATTGAAAAGTTCAATATTTCTAAAACTTCACTTTTGTTGTCATATAACATTAATGAGTCAACTCCTGATGCAGGACATTCTTGCCAATTTTGTGGATTTTTACTTGATGAATCTTCAGCTGAGGTCTTTGATAATTTACCAACACTAGAAAAAAGTATAACTGTTCAATCAAAGATGTCTCTTGTTTATATTGCCGGATATGTGTCTCGTAATGATGATTTGCTTAATGAAAATGAACTTTTAACCAGAACAATGTTTTATTTTTAAAAGTTTGGTCAATATCTAAAATCAGTCGATAGAGGTGGGTTAAAAGTTCCTTTTGATAATACTGTTCAATGGGTTTTCTTCTCATTTGTACTATTTAACTCTATTAAAGATAAAGTTTGTCGGACATCCCTGTGCAACACTTTTATGCTTATATCGGATCATTATTCTTTTGACATGGAACGACATCATGGTAATATACTGTCAAATATTTTTATCAAAAACCACTGCAAACTTTCCACACCAAGATCGAACAAAGAACCGTCTCTGAAAATTTTAAAGTTGTCTTGTTAAGTTGACAGTTATTTATTGACACTTATGCTGTTATTTCTTTATTGAAATTTATTAATTGATTTAAAGTTTCTGTTTTATGATTTTAAAAGTATTTCTTATTTATTTAAGTCACTAAAATATATTCCTATTTAAAGGTGCAGTTACCCCCTAACAGTACTTTATTTAACTTTTGTTTTTTACCTGATATAAAACTTTTTTATTTCATTATTTAAGCAATTTTATGAATTGAAACAATTAAATAAAGTTTATCGTTAAAAACTTAAAAAGATTTCTAAATTGTACAAATTTTTACATAGTTTAATGCTTTATATAACGGGAGCAACATATTTTGTTTTTAAAAAAATATCATATTGATTTTTAAAATATCGGCCCCCACATTTTTTTCTAAGTTTTGCGTGTCACGGCCTGTTACTTATAGATCGCCGTGCTTAAAGTCATAAAAGCATAAAGCTATAAAAGTAGTGCAACGTTGTCGTGACATTTAATTTAAAAAAAAAATTAAAAGCAATGATAAGAGAATTGTTGAAAAAAAATTTAGAAACAACTGTTCTGCGAATTTAAAAATCGACTTGTCACAATTGATGACGTGACTTGAAAATCAACTAAACGGACTTCATTACCGTGACTTTAAAAGCCGTTTTTTGTAAGAATCAGGCAAATTCGGGAAAAAGTGGAAGTATTCCCCTCGTTTAGGACAAAAATAATTCTAAAAACGTTTCCTTCACTCAGAATCCGCCTTTAAAATTTTGAGATTTTTTGAAATTTGTTCTAGAAATTTAGTTTTTGCCATATTTGAACCCATTTTTTGGGAAGAAGTTTCACATAACTAGGGAAAAAGTTTAGGGAAGAAGTTTCACATAACTGTTATAGCTAATATCACACGTAACCCAAAAAACTTTGTTTAAAAAATAAAAAATAGCTTAAAACTGAGCGATTGACTTATTATCAGTTTAAAAGTACAAAAATATAAAGTTTTGTTAATTTTTAATGATGTTTATTTCTTAACGCGGAGAGTTGCACATACATTTTTTGCAGGATGTAGTATCATAGGGATTTAGTCTGAAAATGCACATAAAGTTATGCGACACCTGAAACCTATCCAAATATTAAGGTTTAAACTTGAAAAATAATCAAATAGTGTTCTTACAAAACGACCCGTTACCCGTTAAACCGGAGGTTTTGTAAAAATGTAAAAATGTCAATGTAACATGGTGCTAACATAATAGTAAAGAAAAATTTGCGTGATCTTGTTACATACATGAAATAACACGAATAAATTGAACAAAAATCGAACATCAAGAAAACAGTTTTGCTAATACAATGATACATAAAAGAAACATTTAAATGTATTTCCATTTAAAAATCAATTTTCCATTAATAAATAGAGTTATTTAGATGCTTTAAATAAATGATCCAACCCAAGCCGTCGCTAGCCCACTAATGCCCCCTACGAGGTCGGAGGGAGAACAAATTTAGGAGCCCTTTTTTAATATTTAGAGGTCTTTCTTCCAAATTTAAGATTTTTAATTTTAGTCTTAAGCATGCAAGTTTTTGAAGTGCTTTTATTTCGCTTCGCTCAAAACAAGTAACAGCGATACTTTCTTTTTAGAATCTACTCAAACAAAGAAACTCTTATTTCAAGCAGTTTTAAGAACATGACAGACAAAGAAAAGCAATAATATAACATAGATGAGTTGTTGACTTGATGAAAATCTCGAAAATTTTTTTTCTATGAAAATACCGAAAAATTATATGGTCAACTAGTTGACGAAGGTATGTGGATATACTCTGGAATGATGGTAAAGGGATAGATAAATTAACTAAAAACTACTGAATAATTATTTTTCTTCAAAATTCTTTAAAATCAAATACAATGTCTCAGTTTTACCGTAAACAGTTTGCAAAGAGTAATAATTTATTTACTTTATAAATATAAAATCTGAGAAAATGGTTCAGAAATTAATACTTTTAGTAATAGAATTCCCGGAAAATTTTCATCTGTGAATATAACCAATAAATATATATATAAACTCGATTATTTATAAAATATTTAAATAACTTTTTACCAATGAAAATATAAAATGAAAATATAAAATGCAAACTTATTTAATGATACGCCTCTGTAAATATTTATAATATATTGCTAAACCTATCATACTATATTATATTAAAATCGCATATATATAATCATAGACATATTTAAAATCTTTTTAGTATTTTTTAGTACATACGCCGTCAGTTTTTTAAATTAAGTAACAATATCAAGTGCAGGAGCTATTCACAGCAAATGATCTTGGGTTATACAAAACTAGCCATGTACGAAAAGCCCTTACTCTCCTGATCATTTATAGACTATTTGCCATCTTTTAAGCCTTGTGGAAACTACACATTATCATCTTCTATAAATCCAATATGCAACAACATAACTGTATTCCTGCACAACCACAGTTATTTTAACTGTTGAGGATTTAATCTGTTTACTCAATCTGCGGATATACTTCCACCGCTTAGTATCTAAAAATAAAAAAAGGTTGAATAATTGAGTTTGAATCTAGTTTAATCCTGTTAAAATAAAAGTGTTAACGCAATAGTCAAAAAAAATTTAATGTCTAATTATGTCTATGTAATTTCAATATATGCATACAAATTTCTCTCAAGCTGTTGTTTGTTTCTGAAAAATAATTAAAACAGGTGGCCTAGGTGGCCACCTGTATATATAAATTAAATTCTTTTATCATTAATTAAAAAAATAAAAAATTAAAAAAAAAAAAGTAATATCTTTTAATATCTTTACTTCTAACAACAAAATTATCACTGTTTTTATTTTTATTTTAACTTTTTTTTAACTGATAGATCAGGAATAAAATTATCAAGGCTAGAAGCAACCACTATTGGAGATGGAAGTTACTAGAAAAATCATGAAAAAGGTTATATAGTGCAAAATGACAGTTTACAGAAGATTATAATTGTTTTCCAGGTTCATATAATCAGGAAGATCATATTTTCTTGATTTATATAATTCATACAATCAGGAAAATTAAAAGTAAACACCAATCAAAAAACTGAAACATAAGATTTTTTATTTTACACTTATGAACAGCCACATTCATTGAATGACGAGTAAAATAATGATTTTTTGTAGTCACAAGAGATTCTAGCTCTTTAGACCAGCAGGCTATTTATTATTTATAGAAAAGAGAACAAAAGGCGTGACAAAGGTTGAAGGTTAGCTGAAAGAGCAGGTTAAACTATGTTTACGATGCATTTTTTCAGAAAGGACATGTTTGATGTATTTCCCTTTATATGGCAACAGTATTCCATGCTAGGATGGATTGGGAATTTATAGAGATAAAGAATATAATCAGGAGTAAGAAAGTGACACTAGTGATGTACAGATTAAACATTTTTGGCCAATGCCGATGGATAGTAAAAGGCTGATAAAGATTATTTCTCAAAATCTCAAAAAGCAGAAGAATGCTAGATTAAAAGACAAGAGTCGCAATGTTTAAAGGTTTATAGGATATACCTAAAAAAAGTTATTTCTGCAGGTTGCAGAGCTTTAAATGGCTTGATAAAAAATACTTAAAAATGAAGCCAAAAATAGCCTCTTTTCTAACTTAATTCACATGTTATTTTATAGTATATGGTATATGGTAGTGTAACATTGGCAATGAATGTTGATGATCTCTAGTGTCTTGAAAGAACAATACAAAAGATGATTAGTTGGATATGCGGAACATGGAATAGTAATAATATCTGGTAAGATGTGCCAAAATGAGGTTTAAAAATATAGAAGTGGTTTGGCATGTAGAGTGTTGTAACGCAGATAATTGGATATCAGAGTGTAGAAAGTTATCAGTGTCAATAAAAAAAAAGTAGAAGTAGAAAAACTTGCAAAGAGTGTGTTGAAGATGAAAAGCTTGTAACATGAATAGCTTTATTTAAGGAGATACTTAAGATAATAGATATTTGAATAAATGGCTTTATTTGAAACATCAAAACAACAAAGCGCAGACACAAGAACACAAAATAACAACGATGACATTGTTTTACATAAATTTTATTTTATTATCAAAATTTCATTTAATTATTTTCAAAATGCAGGATAAAATTTTAAAATTGGTTCATCTGCCATCAATTGGAGAATCAAGAACTTAATTAAAAAAAGCTGATGCCAATACCAATGCCGATTGTGCAAAAAGTGGTTAATTTAGTCGATGCTGATTAATTGGTACATCACTAAGGATCACGAAAAACAGATGCAACCTTAGCAGATGCTAACTTTGCAATCAATTTTACATATGATTTCCAAGAATCATTAGAAGTAAGAAATAATCCAAGAAGACACTAAGTAGATGATTCATTCATTCGTTTATAGATACATGTTATTGCATCTAGATTTAGCTTGAAATAACTGAATTTTAAATTCAAAATTATCCAAGCACTGAAAGCTTTATGCTATAGCTGTGATGACATCATTTATAAGCTGTAATGCCCCTCCAAGAAATCAGAGAGTGTTGCGTTTTTATCAAGCTAAGAAAAAATGGTGGTAACACCAGCATAAATATCACCTTAGATGTAAGATTATAGAGAAGTTCATTAACGTAGATTAGAAACAATATAATAAAAAACCAAGAATAGAACATCAAGGAAGGACAATCTTTATACTAAAACTGCTAAGGAATGATTCAATAATTTAATATAATTCTCCACGTCACACAAATCACATCTACATAAGAAGAGACTACAATGGAAGACTTTATCGAAGACTTTAAAGTGTTAAGAGCAATAGCCCTAAAGCATCTATCTAATGCACAATAAAACATATTGGTAATTACTGTTAAAAAATCATCACTAGAATGAGATGATCAAAATCCTTATTAATGATCTGAAAGTAAGCTACTAAGTTGTTAATGAGAAATTAAGTGTTTTATGTATAAGAGAAATTTAGATGTTCAAGCAAAAGTTAAGATTTGATTTAAAAAATTAGGTTATAATTATGGTTTTTGTGTTTTATTACTTTTTATTTATAGTTTATATTTACTTTTTATCAAGGTTTTAAAAATCGAAAATATATTTTTACCTAATTATAAAACAAAAAAATTACCTGTAAATGCTGAATTAACTCTAAAGACTCTAACTGTAATATCACAGGAAAAACATATTAGTGAACTTTTCCATTTTACATAGAAGTTATATTTTCTTAGGCTAAAACATCCATAAATCTAAGTTCAGCAGTGTCTGGAAAGAAAACCATTGAGTACAACAACTTAAGCTTTTCTTTTCACATTTAGACACCAATTGCCAGCGAAAGGTTTAAACAAACAGTTTTGTTTAAATACCAATAATAAACGTTTATTATTGATATTTAAACAAACTGTTTGTGTTTATTCTGTAAGTTAATTATGACTTATACTTTTAAACAAGTAAAATGCGCAATAACTTGTCAATAACTTCTCTTTACATTTCATCAAAGAGCAGGCAGTAACGGTTCAAAATTATTTTATAATATATGTACCTAAGTTGTGATAAACATTTTCAAAACATTCAAAACATTTAACAATTCCGTTGCAAAAAACTACCCAAAAGGAAACAGAATTTTGTGTTTCCTTACCCAAAAGGAAACAGAATTTTATGTTTGTTTTTGGCATTTCGGTTTTCCGGCGTTTTAGGTTTCGACTTTTTAGCAACTCTGGTAGGACAGTTTACTCCAACGTAGGACAGTTTGCTCCGGAGTAAATTGTCCTAACCGGACGGATAGGACCAACTAGGACATTCTACTCCGGAGTAAACTGTCCGGCCGGACAGTTTACTCTGCGGACTGTTTTCTCCGTGACAGTTCGTCTAATTCTGACGAACTTGTAATTGGAGTTCTTTCGTTACAAGATTTTATACTTTGGAATACGGTTGCTCTAACAGCATTTTTGTCTCTACGAAAGAAATCAATTAATGGATCGTTTGACACATTGGCTGCACGGTGAGTTATTAAGCTATCTTTTCTAAATATAAATCTTGTTATTTTAAAATCTTATACAATGTATAAGATTTGATAATAATGTATAATACATTTATAGGTAAATCTGCAGTCAAGCGGCGTAAAATAATTATATTATTTTGCTTTTTGCGCTCTCGTTCGCGGAGACTAAAAAACAAAAGAAATTCAAAACGAGTTTTAATTGCTTTGAAAGGTTTAAAATAAGAAAGCTTTGAAAAAAATTATATTTTTATTTTCAAATATATTTCTATATAATAATAATAATTATAATATATATATATATATATATATATATATATATATATATATATATATATATATATATATATATATATATATATATATATATATATATATATATTTATACCAAACTTTAACGCACTTAAACTTTAAAAATTTAAAAACTTTGAAAACGCAAACTAAACTCCTAGATAAAATTTAAAACTCGCTTTTAAAATTTAATAATTGATTTAAAATTTATTTTTTTATAATTATGATATCTTACGTAACGCAACTTTACATAATACGCTCACCACCGTTGATTTTTTTAAGTAAAAAATATATAATTATTTTACGCAGCTTAACTGCAGATTTACCCATTTATAATTTATATAAAAATTTTAAAATATCTAATATATATATATATATATATATATATATATATATATATATATATATATATATATATATATATATATATATGTGTGTGTGTGTGTGTGTGTGTGTGTGTGTGTGTGTGTGTGTGTGTGTGTGCATAGTTTATGTACTCATGCCATGATTTATTCAAACTATGCATAATTTTGCATTATGTGATATGAAATGATATTTTTCGGTGTCTGTCGAACGAGGTCGGTGTGCTGTCGGTGGTGAAATATTAAGCGCTTACTGCACTTATGTCCCGCTGGTCTTCTTGGTAGTTGTAATCATGTAGCAGGGTTATTATTTCGGATTGAAGCTGCTATTTTTATAGGGGTCTCTCATATAACTTGCACTAGTGCTTTATCTAACTGGAATATACCTACACTCAAAAAACAAATTGAACCAGCAGAAGTATACAAGTTCTTATTTTCAAAAGATAATTACTTGAACGAAGCTATTCAAAAGAGCTCGGAACTCCGAAAAGAAAAATTAAATCTAAAAAGAAATTTTAATGTAATGTCTGACAGCCAAGTAAAAGCTCTTTTAGATAGTAAATGTGTTCAAGAGGACTTTTATAAGAATATTAAAGATCTTATTCCAAAAAGTTGTTTTTGTGAAAATATGTGTGCAAAGAAAAAAATAAAAATAAATTTGTTTGTACCTACAATTTTAGAAATCGGGAAGAGTTTTATAGAAAATTGTGATCCAGAACTTGAAATTAGTAATTTGTCTGATTATTTTGCAGACTCACTTTTTCAGATGAGCAAATACAACACCTTTATAAAGAAACTGTTGAACAGTCAAATAGTGTTATGTGGCATAACCATCGTGTTGGACAAGTTATAGCATCGCAATTCAAATCAATTGTTGATACTGTTGACAAACATGGTTTTGATTTAGAACACCATTTTGTTAATATCGCATTCATAATGGATTATCAAACAGTAAATACAACATGGCAAATGAAGCATGGTTTAAATTGTTAAATCCATGCTAAGGCAAAGTTTACTTCATTGTTCAAAAAAAACCATTCAAATTGTACATTTTATGACCCTGGAATGTTAATTATTAAACAATATCCTTTTATTTTTTGCAGTCCTGATCCTGAAACTTGTCATGGAAATGGATTGTTAGAAATTAAAAGCCCTGCATCATTGATTGGTCAAATTCCAACTGATAACTATAAACATATCAAAATGAACAAAAATCAAGAAATAGTGTTGAGAAAAAAAAGCAAATATTATTATCAAGTTCAAGGCCAAATGGCAATAACAAATAAAATATACTGTTACTTTTTTGCATTTACGTTTAAAGGTAGTATCACTATTAAAGTTAATTTTGATGAACTTTTTTGGGACAATATATGCAAAAAGTTATGCTTGTTTCGGAGAAAACTAGTTGCTCCAAAAATTTTAAGTGGATCTCTGAAGAAAAAATATGAATTAATCCACAGTGAAAAAAACTTAATTAAAATTTCTAAACCAGATTTTTTAAATAAATAAATATTATTTTTTTAGTCATTTGGTCAAAAATGACTTATTATTCATATGTAAAACTTTGTACGTAAATCTTCATTTTTATCTTATTCAATAAAATAATTTACAAATTTGTGAAGTTTTAACCTTTTCTTTTCTTATAACTTTTTGAAAGATTAAGTTAAAATGTTAAACTTTTTCAACAAATGTATGCGATTGTAATTGTGCAATCATTTTCCTTCTTTTATGTTAGACTTCAAAGATATTTAGTGTAAAACCCGTAATATTGTGCAAAAAAATTTATTTAAATATCAATCTGGGTCTCAGCAGAATTGTTTTTATTTGAAAATTTTTGAGAAAAAAAAAATTAAAGTATTAAAAATGGTTTCTTACAAACTAATATTATTTTTAAAACCCTTATCAAAAAATGCTTTTATGGAAACCGAGGTTGACATACTTATGCATAAGTTTTTTTTTTTTTTTTTTTTGACAAATAAGAAGTTTTAGCTTAAATGAGAGGGAGGGTATTTGAATCCAAACATATTTGTAATCTGAGGATAAGTTAGAAAAAATTGCATATTTGAAAAAAAGAAATACTGAAAAGCATATAGCACTGTAACAAAACTTTGTGTATGTGTGGGACTGTCAGTCTTTTTGGAATAACCCCGGCAGAGTATAACCAACATCAAATGCCTAGTAGGCACAAGACATTTTGAAGGAGATGAAAAAAAGTATTAATACGATTCTTAGACATCATATTAAACACATAGTGCTTACTGGGTGACTAATTGTGCAGTGAAATAAACATATATATTAAAGAAATCATTTTTTGAGTGAAGTTTGTATAGAAAGCTAAAAGTTATTTCATATCTGAAAATTTCTACATTTCATTATGAGGAATGGTAGTAAGGCATTAAGCTGTCTAAGTTTATCATATTAATGGATGAAGCATTGTTACGCTTAATAGTTGTTCATAACTTTTTTTTTTAATTAGATTTGATACATTTTTAAAATATTTATACCAGTGGTTCCCAACCAGTGGACCATGGACCACAGAGGGTCCATAAGAACTTTTTATGCGGACCACAAGGTAAATGTTAATTATAAATATTAGATGTGCTCTATCAAAAACTAAATCAAACTTTCAGATATTATTTGCTGGTAAGAAGTGCCAGAATTCACATTAACCTGTTTTTGTATCATATATTAACTAAGATCAAGTATTTTTGTGTCACTGGTGGCCTAGTCTATTCAAAAATACCTTGAATAAAATATTATCTTGTAGAATAAAAATTTCATTTTTAAAATGTTCAACTTTGTAATAATTTTTGAAAGCAAAGGGGTCCATGAAGATTTTAAGATATATAGTTTGGGAAACGGTTTAGAAAAGGTTGGGAACCACTGATTTATACCCAATAAACTTAAAAATAAAGTATGTGGAATAGGATGGGTAAAAGCTAAAATTTTTTGACTTCTTATAACTTGTTCAACTAATATTCTAACTTTAGCAATAGCACTAGTTTTGCTTACATCACTTGCTATCATTTGTGAGGTGCCTCTACGACCAGGTGGAGTTAGAAAATAATTTTTTCTTGCAACACATTCTTCAATAAGGTTAAAACCTTTATACTATAACTTGGAACAATATCAAGAAACTTAGAGTCAAAAATTACTAATTCGACCTGTAAATGCTTTTGACACAAATATAATACTTGAATTTGGTGCAACACCAATCAGAAACTTTAAGGTGTTATGATGCTTATATTCAGACCGAGTTGCACTCTGAAGTTCTAAGTCTTTTGGTGTCTCTATGAATATTTCTGAACAATCAATAATAGCAAATAAGTTTTTAAACTGATGAAATCTTTCAGGTGTTGTTGCAATTATTGTTCCAAGGTTTGGTGCATAAAGAAAACATTTTAAATACTCTGCTAAGGCCTTCAACCAAGATTTGAAAATACTGCTGCATAATCCTTCTGAAATACCAAAGCGGTCTGATAAGTCTGTTGTTAGTAACCCCAGTCGGAGTTTCATTAAACATAAAAGCATTTCATCTTGTGAAACCAATTTTCTTGGTGGTCCCATTTTTTCTGGTGTTGATTGAAAATTACGCCTTTCTTTGCTCTTATCCCTTTGACGATAATGTCTCTTTGATGAAATTTTTTCATGAAGTTTATGAAACATTCCTAAATTTTCAAGCTTAGTATAAAACTTTATATTTTTTTCTGTTAATAGTTTTTTATAAAGTGGTTTTGCGCAAGTTAACTGTTCTTTAAATTCAAGTAGATGTTTTGTTAAACTGTAAATAATAAATACCAATAATGAAAATAATAAATCTTTAATGCTCAAAAAAAATTTAATTTTTTCAAAATTGGAATTTGATTTTTCAAATGTAACAGAGTTTCGTACATTAATGACAAGTTCAAAACTTTTAGATGCACTTAAATCAGCAAAACATTTTACTTCCTTAGAGTTATTTGGTTCATTTTGATAGTTTATAATTCTTTTTTCACCTGTAGATAAAAGCATCTCAGATTTTTCAGTTGCATTATATCCAAGATTTAAAGTTGGGTTAGGAAATTCTATGCTTGGTTCTTGGTCAACAAAATGGTTGGAGCAAACACAACTGTTTTTTGATGGTTCACAGTATTTTCCTTCTTTTGTTTTTCTGTTTATTAATTTTATCCAAATGTTCCTTTTAATTGAGCATTTTAATATGGTAGGGAATGGAAACAGCCTGCATAAAAAGTTTAAAAATTACTACATATTTATATAAAAAAAACTTCAAGCAAAATAAAACTTATACAAACATATTTTTTCACAAGCTTTTTTTCACAACATATTTGACTTGTTATTATTACTCAAAAGTATTTCTAAACTTTTAAAAGTAACACATTAAACTTAAGTTGAGCTAGAAGAGTTGAGTTAGTCTCAACAACAAACCTGAAAGGTGGATTAAAGGAACATAAATCAGATTTTCTAAGACACCCATGTTCTTCACAGAATAAATTCTTCCAATTTATAATATCTCTAATAGAGTTATGGCAATCTTTAACAACACATGTGTCTACCATAGTTTAAAAGAAATGCTTGATTTGGGTTAAAACGCAACAACGTCCGTACTATATACTGTTTTGATTTTGGTCGAAAAAATTATACAATATAAGGACCGGAACTGACATAACAAAAAGGTGTATTGTTATTGCGAGAATGTTTAAATGAAGTTTTGTTGGACTCTCTAACAGCTAGTAAGTTATTTTTTTAAATAAAAGTATAAGTAATAATTATTTTTAAAACTAAATTATGTTGATAAATTTAAAAATCTTTTTTTTTTTTTTTTTAAATTCCTAACGTTTAAGACTAAAACTTCAGTAAAACTGTTGCTTTTCAATTAATTGTTAACTCAATTGAGTTACAATTGAGAATACTTTGATCAAAGTATCAGTAGACAACTTTATAAAAACACCATATGTGTACATACACAATAAGTGTAAAGATCACATACTTTATGTGATGTTACACTTATTTATCTTTACACTTATTTACTTTACTAACAAAAGCCTTGTTAGTGTTTTTAAAATATATTATCATCATCTTATTATCATTTTAAAATAAAACCATTTATTTATTGATCACAATAGCCTGTTTAATAGGCTATTGTAAACAATAATTAAAAGATAAAGTAGTATACAATTTATATATTCCATTATCTAAACATTTAATTATTAAATGCAAAAATAAAATAGTATACAATAAATTAATGTTAATAGTCAATAACAGTTATAACTTTTTTTATTAAAATTTTTTAAAAACATAAACTTAATCATTAAGTTAATGTTTTTAAAGTGTTTTAATAATGTTAAAGCAATAATCATAGTATAAAAAATAAAATTGTCAATAATACTCAATAACAATTTTATCTTTTATACTATCAATATTATTTTATATTAATAATTTTGAATTATAAATTTCAAATTAATAAAAAATAATAATAATTATTAATTTATTGTTTACTACTTTAACTTTGCAGCAATATTCCAAGCGTTAGTTTGTTTTTTGTAATTAGATTTTTTTATATTTTCATTGTTAATTTTTTATTTAAGTTTTCATTTTGCCATTTATGATGGTAGAGTTAAAAAAAGTAAACAAGAAATAACAAGGCAGAGTTTACACTATTTCTTATTGGAAACTAGATGGAACTGATATTGAACTGTCAAAAGATTAAAAACTCCAGCTAGTTGCTGTTGTTATATCGGGAAAGTTTGAATTTTCTTAATTGGAATATGAAATTAATGTAAAAATACTCACAGGATAGCAAGTTTTGTAACCAGCAAAATAACTGCCACAAGTTTTATGGCTTGCAAATAGGTTTTGCAAGTTTTGTAGCTTGAAAATAAGTACAACAAGTTTTTTGACTAGCAAATAAGTACCACAAGTTTTGTTGCTTGCTAATAAGGTACAGCAAATTTTGTGGCTTGCAAAGAGGTACCACAAGTTTTGTGGCTTGCAAATATAATACTGCAAGTTTTGTAGCTTACAAATAGGTATTGGAAGTTTTGTGGCTTGCAAATAAGGTACAGTAAGTTTTGTGGCTAGCGAGTAGGTACCGCAAGTTTTGTGGCTTGCAAATTGATTGTTGGCTCTGGCTTACCTTTATGTGGTGTCTATTGTTAAAAATGATTCATTTTGTTTCATTAATGTAATTTAAAAATTAAATTATTTACTAGAAGCCCAGACAAGAAATAATTACATTTTTTATTTTAAAAAACTTGTTTTTTTTTTCTTAGGTTGGAGTGGTTAATCTGTTCCTTTACATGATAATGTATACTCAGATGCATCTTGTAATGTGGTAAAATAGTTTTTTATTTTAATTTCTTTTTCTTTAAAAAAACATTTTAAGACTTCTTTGTTAAATTGTAATTAAAATTTTTTTATTTGGTTCCAACAGAGGAGGGGGATGGCTTGCTCCTCTTTTTATAAAGACATATTATACACCTCTAGGTGTATAAATTGCCTTTATGAAAGGGGGTGCATAAAGGTAATTTATACATACTAAACTACACTTTTTTATTTCAAAAGGCTTGTTGTTTTCATGTATTTTTTTTTAGGTTGGAGTGTGTACTCCGTCTTTTTTCATGACAAAATGGTTACTCTGATGCTGATGCTCTGAAAGTTTTTTTTTCAGGTTTATGGCAGAAGGGGAGGGGGCAGTATAAGCCCTCTTCCATCAAAGCAATCTATACACCACTAGTTACTCTTTGTTATAGTGTTGAAATATATTTTTTTGTTTTTTATAATAGATTTAATCATTTCAGTAAAGATTGTAATAATTAAAAGAATGAAATTTTGATAGGTTGTGTTAATCCTTCCCCAAAACCCAACACCCAACTTTAAGATAAACCTGTAATATTTGCTAGTGATGTGGAATAAATAAATTATAACTTGTTGTATATAAATATTACTAATTTTATAAAGAAAACACTCTATTTTAAAAAAAATTGTATTTTTGTGAGGTATAGGTGGCGGAATAGCAACCCCTCTGGATCCCTCCAAGCGCCCTTTACCTAGAAACTAGTTTGAAATTATAGTCCATTTTTACATTCATCTTTTGATACTAAGTTATAGATATTTGAAACAGAATTGTCAAAGTTATAATAATTTATATAGAAAATTTTTTTTTTTGACCACAGTTTTATCAAGAAATCCATATATTGAAAAATTGCAACTAAAAACATAATATTTTTTTTATAGAATTGTCTAATTTTTAAATTTTTTTCACCTTTAAAATACTATATTTGAGGGCTTTCCAATGATATATAGCATTCTAGTATTGGATCAATTTAAAAAAATCAGTCCACGTACCTATTAATATAAATTTTATTTCTCAAACATACTACAAACACTCTAATATGATATATTATATATACTTATAATTTATGAACCAATAATTTTTTATTAATATCTAATCTATAAACAAGATATTTAAATTAATTTACTTTCAAGAATATCACTCTAATTCTAATATTCTTTTCTTTCTATTTAAAATCAAATTGTGTGCTCTTGTTCATCTATTAAATTGTCTATTTGTCTGAAACCACACACAAGTTACCCTACCTCTTCCAATCTGTAATTTCTTTACTTCTATAAAAAATTCTCAAAATTATCTTCCTCTTTTAGCGACCTTAAATTATATATTCTAAATCATTGTTCGGTTAAGTACAGCATAACAAATCACGTCACAAACCAATGCATAAAATCATGAAATTATTTATCATTATTCATAGAATAATTTTTTTTTTATTAATTATTATTATTCATAGAATAATTTATTTTTTATATTCATTTTATATCACTAAAATTTACTACTAAAACTCATTTTTATATCTTTTTATTTTGGAGAAATGTAATTACTGTTCGTAAAATGTTGAGCTCATTGTGGGTCATTATTATTGCTCTTGGTATGTAATTTAAATAGCAAAGTTATTTTACTTCTATATATATCACTATTACTTATTGTTATTGTTTAATATTAAATTTAATATTTATCAATATTATTGTTACTATTATTATTGTTATTATTATATTAATATAAATATAATTGTTAACATTACTTACCTCGTTATAATTGTTTTAATATTGTTATTGCTATTATTATACAATTGGTTTTTACTTAAGATTAGTATTAGTTCTATTTCTAAATATCCATGTTTATGTTGCATACATACACATGTATGACATATATGTGTGTGTTTTCTTTTAAGCAATTGCAAGTTTCCAAATACATGCAAAGTAAAGTAAAGAAAACAATACTTTTCAATTAGTAAGTTTAGTATTATTAATTAATTTTAATTTTTTACATTTTTTATCCTTATTTTTATAACATGATCAATTGAAATGCACTAGAACTTTGTTCTGGTGCATTTTAATTGAACTAAGTATAGCATTTTAATTTATTAACCTGGGTAAATAAATTTCCAATTGAGAGAGTTGATAGAGTTGCAGCATTTTTAGAGAAATATCAATGTTTCCCTAATGTGCTATTGGTAAAATTTTTTTTTTTTTTTTATTTGTGATTTCATATATTTATTGGATAAAATGAAACAGTGTTTGAAAATCACAAATCTTTTTTTAAATGAGAAGGTATTTTCAAAACTGCTATGTCCTCTAATGGGTTATTCTATAAGTTTTCTCTGCCTTTTAAATTTGTATTCTTTTTTTATTATTATTACTTAATTCAGGCTGTTGGCGACATGGTACATGTATTAAAGTCTTCTGTCACAGTTGACTCAGCAAGAATGAAGACATTGATACACTTTTGTATTATGGAACACACAAGTTGGCAGTTCCTCGCCCACTGCCACCCAAATACAGGTAGGTATGCATGCATACACAACCCTTAAAATTAGTAAAACTAAAATGAGTTATAAATTGTCGACAGTTTAAGATATGAAAAGATATTATTGTTAAATTTTGAGTTTGTAAAATTTATTTTCAGGTATAAGAAATCATTATCTGTACGTAACAGACGATGGAGACGAAGTGAATATTATGTGTGGCAAAAGATTATTTTATGAAGTTTTTCATTT
The DNA here is from genome assembly GCF_022113875.1 of Hydra vulgaris. Taxonomy (NCBI): domain Eukaryota; kingdom Metazoa; phylum Cnidaria; class Hydrozoa; order Anthoathecata; family Hydridae; genus Hydra; species Hydra vulgaris. Next base: position 48,601,620 of record NC_061159.1, read on the forward strand.
TCTGACTTGATATGAAAAGATATTATTGTTAAATTTTGAGTTTGTAAAATTTATTTTCAGGTATAAGAAATCATTATCTGTACGTAACAGACGATGGAGACGAAGTGATTATTATGTGTGGCAAAAGATTATTTTTTGAAGTTTTTCATTTTCTGACTTCGTGATGGAATTTATTGGAGTACACTTTTTTTGGACATAGGAGGAGTATTGCCGCTACAAACATGAACAATAATAAAACATTCCAAAGAATAATTTGTTATTTCAACGATTAGATTTGTTGTTTAAATGTATAAATGCTTGTTGATTATTCTTATTATATCATCCTAATTTCAAAATAATGTTTCATTTTTTCCTTAGAAAAAGTACTTTTGTAATATTGTTTTATAGTTCAGGGGAAATATTATTGAAAAAAAATATATAATCTTATTTTAAATAAAAATAGCATTCAAACAAGTAAAAGATGATTTTTTTTAAGGAATATAAGTTCTTGAAACAAGAAAAAAATACATAATTTTAAGAAAATAAGTTCTTAAAACATGAAAAAAAATGCTTATATTCTTAAAACAAGAAAAAAATTCTTATACTAAAAATAAAAATTCTTGAAACAAGAAAAAAAAATCTTGAAACAAGAGAAAAGAAATATTTAAAAATAAAAGTTCTTAAAACAAAAAAACAAAAATCTTATTTTAAGAATAAAAATTCTTGAAACAAGAAAAAATAATCTTACGTGGCGGACAAGTCATTTTTTTCTTGTTTTAAGACTTTTTTTTGCTTAAAACAAGATTTTGCTATATATATTTGTTTATATTTATATATATTTTTAAAATAAGATTTTGCTGTGTAAATCTTTTAAACTATTATTAATTGTTTACAAAAATAAATGTTTTATAATATATATTTTTAAAATTGTCAAAATTTTGAAAGTTAATTACAAATTATATATTTTATTAGTATAATCTTAATTTTTATATCTTTTCTTAGTGCTTGGTTTAATTAATTGTTCGTTAGATTTGTAAAAAAACTAACGAAAAACTAGTAAAATAAACTTTTAATAAAATAAGTAACTATAGTTAGCTATTTTAGTAAAGTTTAATAGCAAAATTTTTAAAGAATTTTCAATGACGTCATGCACTAAAACTCCTATGAATTAAACGCGATTGAATAAATTATCAAGTCGCGTTTATTTTACATACTCAAAATACCACAGAAAATGGAGAAGACAAGCTTCGACTAAAACAACAAGATTTTTTTTTCTTGGTATAGACTTATTAATTAGTATTAATCAAAAAAAATTTGCTCAGACATTTTTTTTAACATTCTCTTTAATATAAATACAACATGTCTCGGGACTTGGTAGTCCCTTTAAGAAAATAACCTCCATTTTATTTTTAATTTCAATTTCGATGACAAATTAAAATCCTGTAATAAATTTTGAACTTAAAGCAATTATAATAAAAAAACTATTATGATTCACACTTTTTTAATTGTGAAGAAGTACCTTAACGCAGTTAGCACGGATTCTTTTAATGCCTACCTAGCTGTCCCAAGAACGGAACACATCAAGGTACCCTGTGATGCAAATTTTGAAATCATTTAATTTTGTCAGCGGAAAGTAATTTAGTTTGAATGTTCAAATTAAGTCAAATTTTAACTTCATAGTGCGCCAATAAAAACACTTACAGAATTTGAACCACTCAATATAATTTGATAATTTTAGCCTGATTGGATGACTGGTTTAGGATTTATTGCAGTTTTAGTTAAAGTTTTGTCAGTTTTTTGCTACTTATACCTCAAAGCGTTACCGATTACATTGAAATTCGGTCACTATTTTTAAAATAACGGTTACATGAGTGTTCTACTATGTATTACCAACAATTTTTGTTATAATTATTTTATCGGTACATGTAGGGTAAGGTTGCCGATATTGTACCCTCTAAGAGTTAAGTCAAAAATAGAGAAAAAATACAAAGTAGAAACAATGAGACTTTATTCTATTTTATAATTTGGGGATAAACTGTTCTAAAAAAGTTGAAATATTCAAATATTTTAACGTTGTTATTTGATAGGGAATTACATTTTAAAAACACGATATCGGTACAATTAAGGAAAAAAGATCCTAAATCGTACCATTATAATCCAATATTGTACCTATATCTTGATTTTACAAATACTATATTAATTTACAGTACATTTTAAATGATTTTTATAAAGATCTTTTTCTGTGCCAAGCAATGTAAAAAAGTTCCTAGAATAGTCTGAAAACATCTCAATAAGATATAACTTTTATATTAAATGTGTAACTTACTTATGTGGTTTCTAGAATTTTGGTAATAAAATGATGGATATTACTGCACATTATATTAATAATACAAAACAGAAAATCTTTATTCTTGACAAAAGTTACAAATATAACGTTTTTGTTTTTGATTAACACCTGCACAGTCATTATGGCACCAGCCTTGACATGTAAGGTATTATATCATACTCTTTTTTATATTTTTTTCACAGAGGTAGCAAAACCAGCTTTCATTTTGAAGTGATTTATTTGCTTGCTCACACTCTTTCAAACATTGTCTGTCCTGCTTTATTTTTTTATTTGGTCGCAGTAAAGCTCTTCCAGAGAGTGCATCTTTGTAAGGACTACTCGTCAATACAGTTGTATTAGAATTATTTTTTTCTTTTGAGAGAAGAAGTTCTAACTGGAAGTGGAGATAATGCTTTTATTGGTATGTCAAGACACTGCAACCTAAAAAATAACCAATAACAATTCTAACAAATTTTCTTCAGCCTAAAAATTTTCTGCTAGTAAAAATTAGCTTTAAATTTTCATTTTAATTAAGAAAATAATATTATTATGAATAACCTTCGGAGATGAACATGTGTGTGTGTGTATTGTGTGTGTATTTTGAGTGTGTGTAACCATTAATGTAAAATTGCAACAAACAAAATAAAAGACTTACTGTTCTGTTTTTTTCATTGATGATAATAAAGTTACGTTAGAGAGTGGTTCATTATGTGCATTATGTTTCAATAGATTATGTGCATTCAATAGATTATGTGCATTATGTTTCAATAGCTCTAGATTTTTTTGGATTTCGCTCGAGTGAAAAAGTTTGCACTGGATGTGTAGATATTGTTTCTAAAATAATTTCATCCTAAATAAATGAAACGTTAAACAAAAAATATATAATTAGAACAACAGTAACAATTATGGTATTTGAATAAGTTGAGAAAGAAAAATTTGTGACTAAAGGCAAACTATGACTAAACTTACTGTTTGGGAAGCTTTTGCATTTGAACTCGTCTCTCCACTGAGTATTTCACAAGGTACAAAGTCCTTTTCCCGGAAAACTGAGCTGTCTACCGGTCATATCCCAGTGTCTCTAAATCCATTAATAGCAATTTCCATACCAACAACTTTTGAGTAAGCTTCGCCAAACAATTGAGATGGGTTCGCATCCATTTATCACAAGCAGTATTATATTTAGAATTTAAAGCTTTGAAAAAAGATCTATCTAAAGGTTGTAGCCTATGAGTCGTATGCGATGGCAAAGAAAGCATTACTGTTCCGTGATCTCGAGCTAGAATTAAGGCTTCAAGGTTTTTTGTATGTGTTGAATGCCCGTCAAGTATAAGAAGAAATTTTTTTTGTTCTGGATTTTCTGCAAGAGGTTTAAGACAAAGTGAGCTTATAAAATGACTTATCCACAAAGTAAATAAATCTTTAGTTATCCAACCAGTATCAGAACATCCAAAAACTGTCAATGATGGTGCACCATCTTTAAGCTCATTTTTAAATCTTTTACGTTTAAATATAAGCATAGGAGGTACAAAAGATCCAACAGCATTCATACAACATATGGCAGTGGTATTCACACCCCTTTCACCACTTGTAATACCTCCTACTTGGTGTTTACCTTTCAGAGCTAAAACTTTCCTTAGTTTGTGAACTGTACTTATTCCAGTTTCATTTACGTTGTAAAGCAAATCTGCAGTAATATTGCGATTATCAACAAGTTCAGTAAGTTTATTGAAAAATAATACAAATTTTAAATAATACAAAAACCTGTGGCTCTTGCCATAGAAGTTGGTTCAGGTAATCTCAAACTAAGGCTTGGATTGCGTTTCATGAATTGGTAATACCACTTCTTTCCAGCCATACCAACATCTTTGTTGAATTGATGAGGAATTTTGTTTTTTTCAGCCATTTCAAATGCTAATCGTCTAAGATCTATTGTAATTATTCCAAACATACAAGATTCCAGTTTCAAAACATGTTCAACTAATTCTTTCTCAACTTCAGGAGGTAAGATAATACACCTACCTAACTGTTTATTTGATTCATTTGCAAATATATTTTGATGGTTCATATGTCTTTTTAATGTTGGTTAAGGAATTCCATATTTTGCACATACAGCGTTAAGTCAAATTTTACCATTTCGATAAGCAAAAATAGCCTCTTTCATATCTTCTTTTGTCCACAAACCATATCTCCGTTTCGACATTTTTAAATTCATATAATTTTTATATACTTCACGCGTATTTTGAGCATTCAAAATGGCAGCCTTGGTACAATTCAAGACCTTAAGTGAGGTACGAATTACGCGACTAGACTCACTTTGAGTTTATAACGAAACTAGACAACAAATGCTAATGTGTTTTAATTTCTTGGAATTTAATTTGAATTCATATAACTAGTGCTTTCACATAAATATGATAAAAAAGACATATTTAACATGTTTAAAGTCTTACAAATCTAAACATTGAACCCCAAAAATAAGAAAACTTTGGCATCTTATCAACTCGAGGTAACTGCTGCCAGAATCTAGTTTTATCTCACGAATAAACAATTGATTCGTTAGTTCAACATAGCAAAGATAAAATTTAAGTCAAAAGATATTTTCTGGGTTGTAAAAATAACTAGATACAGCAAAAGTACAATTTAGGCGCCGGTACAATATCGGCAACCTTACCCTACAGTTTTAATTTAATGACTAAAATAGTGATTTTCTACTTAAAACGTGATTTAAATAGTCTTATGCTAATATTGCCGACACAACCTTTAAAGTAGAGGGGGTCAACTCCTCAATTTCTAAAATAAAATCCATAATTTCTAAAACAATTGCCTATATTTCTAAAACAAAAGGTCCTCGCAAAAAAAAAAGTAGAGAAGGACATGACCCCTAGCCTCCCCGGCCATGCATGCTTTGTTTAAATATAACATTTTCAAAGGTATAAACTGCTGCCAAAAAAAAAAGCTAAAAAAAAGTGCAAAACCTGGTCATATGACTACCAGTAAGTAAAACAAACAAAAAAAAAAGTAGATCTCCTAAAATATTTTGTATTGACCTCCTTAAATACATTTACTTTTAAAATAAAGTGAAAACTATTTAAAACCTATTTTCTACATTATATTACCATCAAATATCTAATTACATTTTAAGTAATTTTTTTTTGATTTTTTTTCACCAAAAGATTGTTAATAAATAGCTCAATGTACTCTTTTGATATAAATACTCTATAATACTACTTTTAAAGATGGTGAAAATATTCAATATACGCCGTAAAATATAGATTTCAGCAGCCTAATTTCTAATAACTCTAATGATGTTCTTTAAAGATGCTTACTGTTTAGATCAATAATGCAGAGGAACAATTTTTCTTTGTACTCTGGATGATAATTATTTTGCTTGTACTTCGACCAATGTTAATTAAAATCTTGATGAGAAGTTTCGACAGTTTGTTCACTATAGGGCCCCAAGGGGGATCCTTTGTGACTGATGAAATCCTTGATGTCGTCTTCTACAACATCAAGGATTTCATCAGTCACAAAGGATCCCCCTTAGGGCCCTATAGTGAACTTTGGGTGTTACACTTGCACCAGTTATCATTAGGTAACACTTTTTGAAATTTTCAATTATTTCAGCTAAATCCGGCTGAAGGATTTATTTAAAGCAAGCCTTGACAACTAAATTGAAGCTTTTGAATACTTCAATTACGCACACAATATTGGGAACTATGTTTGTCTCAGCAAGTTGCTGCAGCATATCCACATTTTCAAGAAGTGTTTTCTGCATTCATTTCCCTTAACTGGCCCCCCTGATATGGGCTCAGTTAAAGGTTGAGGACGTCTGGCAACCTAACAACTTCTATCCAATTAGTTTTAAAGATCTTGAAAAGATGGTTGACAACTTCTAAGAGGAGATGCAATTCCAAAAAACTTAAAACTAAAAATATATATTTTTTAGTTACAATAAACTTTGTTTTGTAAGTTTGTGTAAAACTTTCAAATTATATATTTTTAAAGAGATTAGAAACTTGTTAAAAATATAATTCTTGAAATCTATTTAGTGGTATTTCTTAATAGTCAAAACTTTATTCAATATATATGTTAAAGTTATTTAAGAATAAATATTTACCAGGGGTAACTGTAAGTGGAGGCCCGCCGGATGCTTTAGCCAGTAGAATAGTTCTTTCCTGTTCCTTCTACACCAATCGCAGAATCCTTTTGGTACCTGAAGATCACTGATACTGATCACTGATATCTTGGTCTTGTAAAGTTGACATATTCAATATGCTTGAAAAGTATTAAGCTGTTGTAAACATTTTTTTAGACAGAGCAAGCACACAAACTTTCAATTGTCATCATGATTCTTTACTTGATTTGGCATCGTGGTTATTCATTAAATTTGACTTCACTAAATCAAACTCTGCGTTTTACAAAATTTGACCTAAATTTATATTTGATAACAATCCACTTAATATACTAACACATATTAAATAAAAACTATTAAAATAAAGGAAATATTTACTTGATTTAATAAGGTAATATTAAATTACAAGGAAATAAATCTTGAATAGTTCTTTCTTTACCAGGAAACAATTGTTTAAGCTATTTACTTGTAAGGAAATTACATTATTGATAATTGTCACACTTATTAAACTAATGATACTTGTCACACGGGTTGTTTTATTTTAAACTAACCCTTCAACCTAATTAGTTATTCAGTTAGAGTAATTTTTCTCCGACTGGCTTACCAAACATTGTTTTGGTCACATATCTTAGTTAACTAATCTAAATTTTTTAAGTCAATTATCTTTGTCAATATAAAAAATATTTCGTTTTTTTACCGTTGTTCTGTTTTCAGATATATAAATATTTTTATTTTTTATTTTAGGTATCCCTAGAAATCCTTCTCAACCATTTTTTTAGAATTTTTTTTGTATTCTGGCAGTAGTTTATAAATTAGGAAATGTTGGTATATTCACGCTATGCATACATGGCCGTCAAGGGAGCCATAGCCTGCCCACTTTTTTTTTGCAAGGACCTTTAGTTTTAGAAATATAGGCAGTTATTTTAGAAATTATGGATTTTATTTTAGAAATTGAGGGGTTGACCCCCTTTTTAGATATTATTTTTATATTTGCTTGCTATGGATACCTAATATTGCTTAGCAACAACCTATTTTTGAAGTTGTAGATTGCTTTATGTGTGTTACATACTTTTAAAATATTTTGCGCATTAATAAGAGGTGTGCATTATTATAAGGTTTTATGAGGGGGATATTTATTATTTGGTTGCTATGGTTATTATTTTATGGATACCTAATTTACATAGCAACAACTTATTTTGATAGTTGCTATGAGTGCTAATTTACTTAATTTTGCAAGAGTACTAAAAAGAGGCCAAACTTTATATGGAAGTTATAAATTTTTTTTATTTAGTTGTATTGAAGCCAAAGAGTACCGTGTTGCATAATTTTATTAATTTGTTGTGTTTAAACGCATTTTTACTGAATTTAATTAACAATAACCTTTATTAAATTATATACAGAGCAGCCGTGGCGCAGTGGTAGCGCACTTGTAAGATCCGTGATTCAAACTCAACCTCTGGCCAAGTTTCATGGATTTTTATTTCTTTTTTTGTGGTACTTTCAAACTGTTTAAAAAAAAGTTTAAGAACTTTTATCACAATTAAATACTGCTTTAATAAATACTGCTTTTCTAAATACTGCTTTAATAATTTCGTATATAAAAATAATTACATATAATATATGGGTGACACCCTATTTGCCGCCCCGCATGAGACCATAACTAGGAACGCCACTGGCTCTGTACTTATGTTTGCTATCCATATATTAAAAAGAACATAAAACAACATTAAAGTAGATCACCAAAAAAAATATTGCAACATGAAAGTAGATCAACAAAAATAAAGTATCGAAAGAATTAATTATTATTTTGAATAGATTTAAATGAGGGTAGAAATTTACAGTCTAAAAACAATTTACATACAATTTTTCTGCTTTTTAATACTTTAGAAAGGGCTGAAAGCTATCAAGTGTAGTGTTTTTTTATTTGTTTGTAAGTATCTAGTAAAACACTTACAAAAGTTTTGTTGATAACAAAAATCTACAGATATAGGAAAGCGACATAAGTTTTTTAAATTACCTTATTACAAGAATGTTATATATTATTAGAAAGGTTTTAAACTAGGGTTGTTCGCCGAAAAACAAAACTTGCGAAAATTTCGCATCTTTATCTACCGTAATAGAATTGTTATTACGGAAGTTGCACATGCGAAAATGCACATTCCGTAACGCGCTATATGAAAATATAAATAAATAAAATTCCGTAATAAAGCATTGCGAAATAAAACTTGCGAAACAAATCATTTTGTAAGAATACTTACGAAATAGCTCCTTACGGAAAAAGCATTCCGGAATGTGTAGTTACAAAAAAGACGCAAAAGATTTTATGTTACGATATATTTAAGATATTAACTGTTAACAGTTTAAATAATAAATAATAAAATTATAAAAAAATGTTGTCAAATGATTCTTCAAATGTTTATACAAATATACCTAATATATACATATATATATATATATATATATATATATATATATATATATATATATATATATATATATATATATATATATATATATATATACATATATATATATATATATATATATATATATATATATATATATATAAATATATATATATATATATATATATATATATATATATATATATATATATATATATATATATATATATATATATACATTAACGGGATTTTACTGTATATATATATATATATATATATATATATATATATATATATATATATATATATATATATATATTTATATATATATATATTCATATATATATATATATATATATATTTATATATATATATATATATATATATATATATATATATATATATATATATATATATATATATATATATACATTAACGGGATTTTACTGTATATATATGTATATATGTATATATATATATATATATATATATATATATATATATATATATATATATATATAAATATATACTTATATATACATCTCTCTAAAGGTAAATGATATCAGAAAGAGTAAAAAGAGAAGAAATATATGTGAAACAGCGGGATGTGAATCTGGGTCTACGCGGCCAAATGTCTTAACTGAATGAGCTATACGTTCATTCAACTAAGAGAATAGTAATATTTATTTAATATATAATTTGAAACTATATAAAACAGAATTTACAGAAAGAGATACGTATGCAAATAGGATTCTATATATCAGGAAAATGAATAGTAATGTGAACCTTTAGATGCTTATAATTAATATCTGGACTCAAAAACTAGTTACTTTTAATGGAACACAATAGGCTGTAGGAGCCTCAGGGAAATTATATTCAGAAATGGTTATATTAGACTCAGAGTTAGCTAGAAATTATTACAAAGTATTTAGGACAGATGTCTAGTACAAAAAGCAAAAGATTTAAAGCAAAATGAATTATATTATTTGAAAAAATTGTTTTACGTACATTTCATCATAATTTAAGTAGAACTTAGTAAAGCAAGGGAAACGTGTTGAATTAAGCACAATGAACTCAATCTTAAAAGAATAACTAACAGAAGAGAGGTTGTCACTATTGTGAAGGCGACGAAAGATCTGTAATATAGAACATGGAGGTCAAAAAATGCTATCTTAAGTAAAAAGAGTTTGATGAACAAAAGTTACAACGGCTGCGGGATGCGAACCCGGATCTCTGCGGCGAAATGTCACGTATCTAACTGATTGAACTATACAATCTTATACTCAAATTTATATCTTATTAAAAATAAAAAACAAAATTTTCTATGATCTATACTTTGAAAAGCGTATTCAAACAGGACTCTACATACTTTTAAAATCTGCTAGAATTTTAGTAACGTGCACACTTTTAGAAATCATTGAAATAAGTATATTTTATCAGAAATATGCTTAAGCTAAAGCATATTTTTGAGCCTCTTTTTACTATTTGCTTAAGCATATTTGAACCTGTTTCAAAAATTTCATATGATTTAAAAAAAAAACATGTATATTCCTACCCTTCATTCTTATTTTTAATATACGTAATGAGTTCAAAAAACATCGTTGTATATTTTTATTATGGCACGTTTCGTAAGTTTATTTCCGTTAAGAATTCTTTTGTATGTTGTGATCCGAAATACTTTCGTTTCGAAAGAAATTTTATTTTTTATCAATATTTCTAAAAATAAAACCGTAAAAATTTAATAAGTTATTTTACTGAAAATAAAAATTCATTATAAACATTTTGGGATTTAAAGATGTTAATTTTGACAATTAAAATCAGTCTGGCAAACAAATTTTCTTTAAAGACTTCAAAACGTCGTTTGGCAAAAATGTTTGTTTCGCAAGTGCGACTTTCGAAACCGCTACTTTCGTATGTTGCGAAATAGTTTTGTTTCGTATGTCAACTTGCGAAATTTCGGAAGTGGCTTTTGCGAAATGAAGATCGGCGATTTTAAATGTTTTGTAACATTCGGTACGAAAAAATCTAATTCCGTGTTCTCAATCTCCTTACGAAAGAATGTTGTTTTTCCGGAATTGCACAAAATCCTCCGGTTAACAACCCTATTTTAAACACAGTATTTTTAAGATGAAAAATAATGAAAAGTGAACAATTTTATAAAATATAATGATAATTTTAGTAACAAATATTCAATATAAAGATATGAAAAAACTGTCATAAGTTCTTAGTTATCCTTCGCATAAATTCTTTTTAACTTACATAAAACTTATATCTTACATATTTATTTTGTACTTTTTTAGATACCTATATTGTTTAATAACTTTTTTTAGTTACACACAGAAAAATACATTTTTGAATAAATATTTATCAGATTTTCAACCGTCTTATTTTAAATAACTATTAAATATTTAATATTTAAGTAATTAAACTTAATTAAAGATTAGTTGCTATGGATACCTATATTGCTTAACAACCAGATTTAGGTCTAATATTATAACTAAAATATAACAAACTTAATAATAGTCTAATTAACTACAGTCATAAAAACTTCGTTATTATAATAATCTTAAACTTATCAGTCTTGATATATATCGTAGAATACCTAAAAGTTATGAGAAATTTGATTATATTAAAAAATATACGTAAAGTTGAATTTAATAAATATGTGATTATTCGCACTTATCTGATGGATCCAAGAAATTAAAATTATTAACTTAAAAAAAAAAAAAGAAAGAAATGGAGCTCAACAAATTCTTGTATTTATATTTTGGTACTGAATATAGTAAGACTTATACTCAGCCAGTTTCAAATGTTTTGAGTAAAAAATATTTAACAAAAACTAAGAACACCCGGCTTACCATTACTTTACCATTTTCACATCGTCGTAATGTTGCTTCTCTTTCTCTTTTCTACAAATAGTATAATGGGCACTAACTAACGTCTCTTGTGTCATCTATTAAAATTCATTCTAATGTTACTCGTCATTCAATTAAGTCTCATTATTATAATAGGTTAGCTTTTATGACTGTAGTTAATTAGACTATTATCAAGTTTGTTATATTTTAGTCATAATATTATAATATTAGACCTAAATCTGGTTATTAAGCAATATAGGTATCCATAGCAACTAATCCTTACTTAAATTTAATTACTTAAATATTTAGTATTTAATAGTTATTTAAAATAAGACGGTTGAAAATCTGATAAATATTTATTCAAAAATCTATTTATCTGTGTGTAACTAAAAAAAGTTATTAATCCTTTTTCTGTGACTATTTCTAAGTGCTCCAAAAACTCTTATTCAACTAGTTTTTTTCCTCCTACTGTTCTTTGAATTCCCTTCCTTCATCTTGCTTTCCTGATTCATATAATTTGCAATCTTTTAAGCCGTCTGTCAATTGTTATTTTGCTCTACAATCTTCATCTTTTCTCTTACAGTAACTTCCAACACTAATGAGTGGTTGCTTGCAGCCTTGTTTGGTAGCAAAGATGTTTAAAAAAAAAAAATAAAAAAAAAAAAAAAAGTGAAAATAAGAATAAACTAAACCACTTTGTTAAATTGCCGTTACAAACAATAATCCTAATCTATAAATAATAAAATGAATTAAGCTTACTAAAAAGACCTTCAGCTCCTTCTACTAACTCTAAAAAATAAAACAATACTTGCCTAAAATTTTTTTAAAATACTAAAGAGAAAACTGATACATTTCTGTAAAAAAAAAAGAAACATTGTACTAAAATAACTATTTTGCCAGTCATTTTAGTTAACTACTTTTAAGAAAAGAAAATAGGTTATAGAAATAAGAAAAATAAAATTAATCATCAACAAACCAGTGGCGGATTAAGACTTCTTGGGGCCCGGGGCTATTTTTGATATGGAGGCCTTTTTATGGGCCAGAGACTAAAAATGACTTAAAAAGTAAAAAAAAAGGTCCTCTAAAGTTTTTGAGGGCCCCTAAATTTGCGGGTCCCGGAGCTATAGTCCCCCTAGCCCCCTTTGATCAGGCACTGCAACAAACAAACGATTATTTAAATTTTTATTATAGCTTTCAACATCAATTCTTCTTGACACTAGAAATTTTTCAACCAATAAACAGGCTTTCGGCACTATAAGAAAATTTCGTAAGGTATTCTATCCACGGCCTTAAAAATATATCAGCTCCACTGATCTCAAAATAATATTTTGAGATCAGTGATCAGCTTTAATTTGCTTTAAGACTTCGCTCAAAAAACCGCAAAGAGAAAAGCCGAGAAACTACTTTAAAAACGAAAGTGAAACGACACTATTAAATTACAGATGTGTAAATTTTTTAAGAAAAATTTTGAAGGAGGTATTAAATGAAATTTAATAGCTTCTTTCTACCCTCTTTTTTTCAAAAATTAACACATATTTTGGATTATTGCGACAAAATAAGAATTTGTACATAAAATTTTATTTGGGTTACAATATCAAGAACCAAAAAGTATTATTCTTAGAATAATTTTCGTGTATTAACCCGGAATTTTCAAATAGATTTTTGGACATAAATCGCAGCAAAAGTGAAACACGAGAAGGCTATCAATAAATGGGTGTGTGGTATTGTTTAAAAATCCCATGACTGTTTTAATTGTGTAATAGACTTCTCCTTAAAGATTTTATCTTTTCCATTCAGTATCGAAGAAAAGATAACAAGTATGCTTGTTTGTAATATTGAAACATTGTGAATTTCGGATAGTTGTAAGTTTTAGATAAACAATTTAATTATATACATTGTTAATGATATTATTATAGCAATAAAAAAAAAATCGTTTTGATAACAGAGATAACTCTATATACTTTTATTCCTAAATAATATTGAAATATTATAAATAAACCCTAATATAAATATACTTGGGGGAAAAAAAGGCTTTGCGACCATATTTTCAATTATTGTCAGGTTTTTCAATTAAATTCTAAAACTTCAAATTGTTTTTTTTCAATTGATAGACAACATTTTATTGAACTAAGTTAAACACTATTTTCTTAAAAACAAAAGTTTCATGTAGTGTCAATATAGATATAAAGTTTAAAAAACTAAATTATTAAAAAAAGGCAATAAATCATAAAAGAAGGCAATAAGAACAAGTACATTAATAGTATTTATTTACATCCTGGTTTATTAGGCTTATTTACTGTATGGAATACTGTTGCCATATTTGGTCTGGTTCTCTTTCCAGAAAAGGTCCAAAAACACATTGTCAACAGTTGGACCTGCTCTATCTGCTAAGCTTAAGCTTCTATCTATCATTTTAAAGTTGCATCTAATTCTCTTTTCTACAAATACTATCATGGTTGCTGCTCAAAGGAGTTCTCATCATTTTACTGTATCTGTTCCTGCATGCTCTGAAAATTTTTATTCAACTAGTTTATTTCTCTGCTCTTTAACCTTTTGGAACTCTCAACCGTCTTTATGTTTTCCTTTTGTCAACTCTATTCTTTTTTCTCCAAATTTAATAGTGGTTGTTTGCACCCTTGTTGGGAATAAATCAGAATTATGAACAGCAAGAATATTCCAAATTTTTTTATGTTCATATGTAAGACAAAAAGATTCTTTAAAAAATCACAGTCAACTTGTTGTTGACTGTGATTTTTTATTTTTTAAAGAATCTTTTTGTCTTAATTTAAAAAATAAAAAATCACATCAACTTGTTGTTCTCATATTTAGGGCAATCCCTGCCCTAAATATGAGAACAACAAGTTGATGAAATTTTTTTTGTACTATTTTTAACTAGACTTATATTCATTGAGGAATTTTAAATTTCATAGTAAATTTTATTAGTGTTAAAAAATTATGACCATATAAAGTTAATACCCCTTCAATTTAACGGGGTTGTAAAAACATACAAGAAAACAGTTTAATAAAAAGCTTTTTTTTTATTATTGTGTAATTAGGTAAAACTTTTGAAAACAATGTTTCATTTTAATTGTGCATGATATTTTCTACATTTTTTTTTCCTATTTGTAAAATAAGATATTAATAAGTTATACTGTTATTTGAACTTTTTTTCTCATATGTATGTTGACTTACATAGTCGAGGAAGCATTTGTGTGTGATTGCCTGCCATTCCTGCCAAAAGCTGTATATTTATATATACGTAAAAATATATTTCTATATACATTTACATTTGCATATATATGTATATGTATGTTGTATGTGTCCTGGTTTTATATTAAATCTTGTACTCTTTTGTAGGAACATCAAAATGGGTCAACTTTTTACACATCCCAAAAAGAATGAAACCACTATTTTTAGTCAAACGTTTAAATTAAAGTTTAGTAATAGTGTTGGAGTGGATTGGAGAACTCTTGGGCGTTGGTTAAATATTGAAGATAGCTATTTAGACATCATTGATAAAGATAATAGTAAAAGTGATGAGAAAGCATATTCAATGTTAACTAAATGGTTGCAAATGAAAGACAATCCAACACTTGAGGATTTAAAAACAGCTTTAAAAGAAATGAATAGAATGGATCTAGTAAGAAAAGTAGACGAATTTACAAGTAACTATTTTTTTAATTACTTTAATATCTTTAAGCGATACTTTACAAATTTAATAGAATATAAATCAAATTATAACTTGTTGTAAGCGTTGAAAAGGAAATTTGAGTTATTTAAATATTCTAAAGCAGACAACGTTTAAAAAATTTATTTTAGTTTGTAAATTTTTACATAGGACAAAAACGGGTAGTATTGTTAGATTTCGTCTTCATCAACAACTTTAAGTCCCATACTGTTTAAATTTAATCAGAAATTAAGGTAATCTTGTAAGTCTGTATTTCAAAAATACAAACTATGGCTACAGTAATAGAGGTCAAAAAAAAATGTGTTATATAAATCACCATTTTGTTTGATATACTTCTATTACCACTATGTAATGAAATTGATTTTGGAAAAAGAGTTTGTCTTGCTCATAGAAAAAATCAAAAGCATTATGATTTCTGTCAGCAAAGCAAATACTGTAAAAAGGTAAAGTGAAAAGAATACAAAGGCATAGCAAAGTTTGAGGGATTTTTATTACTATTTAAGGAAATAAAGAACTATATACATATTAAGGAAATAAAGAACTATATACAGCTGAACTGACTTTATAACATATTTGACATTTTACATGTTTTGCTCATTGATTTATAACTTTTAACTATTTTATTAAAGTTTTTTTGAAAAGTTTCTTTTTATTAAAGGTGTTTGTATTTGATGAATTACATGAAACTAAACAGGCTGCTTTTTTTCGATGCTGTTTCAGTTATTATGGTTTCTATTTCAATGAACTAGATGATGTGCAATTCAGTTTGTCTGGCTATCAATGCTATTGACGCATAATGTTTTAAATAAGAAATTTATGTTTTCATTCAATTTTATATTTACATAAGTTTTAGCTAATTTTTTTTATGTGTTAGTTAACAAAAGATTTAAAATTTAACTACATATATTTCATGTGCTACATAATAAACCAAGAATTTGACAAAGTGAAAACAATTTTTATATTTTCTAAATATTATGTGAACCAATGTCCTTATTTTCATGGAAAAAAAAACCCTAATAAAATTTTTTCCTGGTACTGTCATGTTTTACTTATTTCTCTGCACTTCAACCTTGTTTCTCAAGGTTCTTTTTATATCTGATGTTTTAATTTTAACAAAAAATGAATAATAACTAAATAACTTGAAGATATAAAAAATAAATACAGTTTAAAACACAAGTAGTATTTTATATGGGCTCGTCAAACTATTATGAAATCCTCTGTTTTTTGTGGTATGAAGAAAACAGGTGGTTCACAATTTTATGACACCACACTTTTATTATGGTTTTTCTCAGTTCCGCTAGTGAGGTTGGGCTCTGCCCAGAAACCTCTGCTTATTATTTTACTTCGACAATTGATATGATTTAAATTGGATAAATTGTCCAGCCATAAAAAAAGAGTGTTAGTTGAATTTTTTTGATGCAATATCTGACATGTTTGGCCTGATGCCAAATTGGCTCTAAAACACGAGACTTGTTTAATGTGGTTACAAGTTATATATATATATATATATATATATATATATATATATATATATATATATATATATATATATATATATATATATTAGGGTTGTTAACCGGAGGATTTCGTGCAATCCCGGAAAAACAACATTCTTTCGTAAGGAGATTGAGAACACGGAGTTACATTTTTTCGTACTGAATGTTACAAAACATTTAAAATCGCCGATGTTCATTTCGCAAAAGCCACTTCCGAAATTTAGCATTTCGCAAGTTGACATACGAAACAAAACTATTTTGCAACATACAAAAGTAGCGGTTTCGAAAGTCACACTTGCGAAACAAACATTTTTGCCAAACGTCGTTTTGAAGTCTTTAAAGAAAATTTGTTTGCCAGACTGATTTTAATTGTCAAAATTAACATCTTTAAATCCCAAAATGTTGTGAATTTTTATTTTCAGTAAAATAACTTATTAAATTTTTACGGTTTTATTTTTAGAAATATTGATAAAAAATAAAATTTCTTTTGAAACGAAAGTATTTCGGATCACAACATACAAAAGAATTCTTAACGGAAATAAACTTACGAAACGTGCCATAATAAAAATATACAACGATGTTTTTTGAACTCATTACGTATATTAAAAATAAGAATGATGGGTAGGAATATACATGTTTTTTTTTTAAATCATATGAAATTTTTGAAACAGGTTCGAATATGCTTAAGCAAATAGTAAAAAGAGGTTCAAAAATATGCTTTAGCTTAAGCATATTTCTGATAAAATATACCTATTTCAATAATTTCTAAAAGTGTGCACGTTACTAAAGTTCTAGCAGATTTTAGAGGTATGTAGAGTCCTGTTTGAATACGCTTTTCGAAGTATAGATCTTAGAAAATATTGTTTTTTAATTTTAATAAGATATAAATTTAAGTATAAGATTGTATAGTTCAATCAGTTAGATACGTGACAATTCGCCGCAGAGATCCGGGTTCGCATCCCGCAGCCATTGTAACTTTTGTTCATCAAACTCTTTTTACTTAAGATAGCATTTTTTGACCTCCATGTTCTATATTACAGATCTTTCGTCGCCTTCACAATAGTGACAACCTCTCTTCTGTTAGTTATTCTTTTAAGATTGAGTTCATTGTGCTTAATTCAACAAGTTTCCCTTGCTTTACTAAGTTCTACTTAAATTATGATAAAATGTACGTAAAACAACTTTTTCAAATAATATAAATCATTTTGCTTTAAATCTTTTGCTTTTTGTACTAGACATCTGTCCTAAATACTTTGTAATAATTTCTAGCTAACTCTGAGTCTAATATAACCATTTCTGAATATAATTTCCCTGAGGCTCCTACAGCCTATTGTGTTCCATTAAAAGTAACTAGTTTTTGAGTCCAGATATTAATTATAAGCATCTAAAGGGTTCACATTACTATTCATTTTCCTGATATATAGAATCCTATTTGCATACGTATTTCTTCTGTAAATTCTGCTTTATATAGTTTCTTTATTATATATTAAATAAATATTACTATTCACTTAGTTGAATGAACGTATAGCTCATTCAGTTAAGACATTTGGCCGCGTAGACCCAGGTTCACATCCCGCTGTTTCACATATATTTCTTCTCTTTTTACTCTTTCTGATATCATTTACCTTTAGAGAGATCTCTCGTTTTTTATAATAAAGTATTTAATTGTTTATCACACTTCCTCTTTATACTTTTTAAAAAGAAATGCATACTGTTTATCTGTTCATTGAGAATCCAACTTAACAGGATTTTACTGTATATATATGTGTGTCTATATATATATATATATATATATATATATATATATATATATATATATATATATATATATATATATATATATTAGAGATGTGCCGGAACCAGTTTATGCCGAGTCTCCGATTCCGAGTACCCGGCTGAAAAAACTGGGTCCGAGTCCGGGTACTCGGCACCGAGTCCATTTTTAAAAATTTGGAATAAAATCTTGTGAAATCTCTAGCGCTGAACTATTCACACAAAATACGCTTTTTACGCTAACTAACCAAAAGTTATGTGGCGAAGTACCATTTAGCAAAGCCCCGCAATACAGGGTAAGGGGCCTGAGTTGTAGGGCCTAACTTTTTTCAAAAGTTGTGCAACAGTTTTTTACTAACTATATTTAGTTTAAAATTATTTTTCTTTCCTGGTGGGGCGGGCCTAAATAATATATTGTTATAAT
>NC_061159.1:48630694-48680694 GCF_022113875.1 Hydra vulgaris
ATAAAAAATTAAATTGCATCAAAGTTTTAATAAAAGTTTTTAAATCTTTTTCTTTTTTCTTTCTTTTTTTAATGGTATTTTATATTTTTTAATAGTATTTTGCATTTCCTTTTTATTGTTTTCAATAGTATTTTATAAGTCTTTTTATAATTTTTAGTATTTTGTAAACCCTTTTTAACACCTCTTGTTATTTCACTGCGTTGTAAGTATGTAATTAGTTAATATATTTATGATTTCACTGGTATGATATAATAAGACATTTCGCCGGAAATGTTGTATTATATTATACTAAAGTTCCGTAAAGAATGTCTTATCAGTGATAATTCAACGCATAATAAAATGTGACATCAAATTTGATTTTAAAACCTTTAAAAATAAATATTAAAGTTACTTGTTTTCAAATCCAGTTGATAAATGTGAATGATATATGAAGCATTTATTTTTCTGATTACATCTATATAAATTTTCTTGAGACTGAATTAAGAAATTTATGATTATTAAGAAAATCTTTTTTAAAAAAATACATTTTTTCTACATTTGGGCTAAAACAGAGAAAATGTTTTTTTCTTTATATTTAACCCATTTGAACTTAATTTTATAAAACTGTTCCTTGGAAATTCTAAAATATTTTTATCTTCTAAATTTATTAAAATGCAAAAACACAGAATAGGTGGGGCTTACACATTTTTACACATCCGATTTAATTTAAAATTAAATTTCTTGTTTTATAAAATAAATGTAGTTTTTTTTTTCTATAGGAGTTTTTTCTATATCAGAGAGACAAAATAAATTTATTTTCAAAAACTTATTTTATACAAATTGTGCTAGTTTCAAATTTTAAGTGTCTTTGTCTCCGTAACACTTTATTTTGAAAATACATTTTTCAATTTTAAGTTTTTGAGATTTCTTAGAAAAATTTTTTCGAAAGTCTTGAATTTTTTAAAACTACTATTCTACTACAGTACACTCTTAAAAAAGTTCAGGTAAATTGACCGAAATTTCAGGCAAAATACTTGAACACTTCGTGCCGTATGGAACCAGATGAACATTCAGGTAAAATACCTGAACCTGAACTGTTTCAGGATTTTTACCTGAACCTGAACTGTTTCGGTTCCGGTATTATGCCTGAACCTGAACCAGTTCAGGTTCAGTTATTTTACCTGAATGTTTGTCTGGTTCCATACGGCACAAAGTAGTTCAGGTATTTTGCCTGAAAGAGTAAATATTCCAAATCGCAATTATAAACTAACTTGGTTTAAGCGTAAAAGCGGTATTAGTTTTTATTAGGCCTGAAGATAGTAAAAATTCAAAATCGTGATTATAAATCAACACAGTTTAGTTATAAAAACGATATTTTATTTTCAGAAAGTCAATATATTTAAAAGTATAATTTATACAAATTTACGCAATATAGCAATAACAATGCATATAGCAAATAATAACCAAAATATAATTGTTTCTGCGTTTAAAATTGATTAAGTTTTTGTCCAAGGTAAAGGGACAAGTCACTCGCTCCTCTCGATAGATGCATTTCATCTTGGTAACCTAACACGGTATGCTGCAAAAAGTACAATATGTGGCTACATTGTTCCGCATACTCCATGTTCATTAAAAAATAAAGTTTAATTAAGATGTCAACAGCATAAGATATACATCTGTTGACAGAAATAGCTTGACACTCTGTAACAATAAATAATTGACCGACACTGCAATGAGTACCCAAAGCTATGACTAACGGATGCTTGTGAGTAAGACTTTGAAGCACAATTTCCATCGGAGTTGATGCCTATTTAGATGTAGAAATGAAATTAAAATAAGTCATTAAAAAAGGAAATTTTGATACAAAATAAATATAAATGTCAGCCCATTAGAACTAATACTATATTTACTATATTTAATAACTAAAAATACAGTAGAATCCCGTTAACTTTGACCTTGGATAAGTCGTACAGATTTTCAATTTCCCTTGAACTCTCTACATACCCAGAACTTTGCTAAGTCAAACTATTTATGTATTCCCCTTCCCTTGAGAGTCCAACTCTTAACAAGGCATTTTTCTGTATAATAATGTTAATAACATGTATATATACATAAATAATATTTGTATTAATAATTAATAAAATGTATTTAATAACTATAGTTATTAAATACATTTTATTATGCCTATTAATACAAACTTAATATTATATTTAATATGTAATTTAATATGTTTATATCTAATAGAATCTAATATTACAATATACCGGATAAAATTGAATGAAATGTTCTGCAACTTCAGCAGCTGATGCACAACTTTTATTCTTTGATGGTACTTTAATTATAAAGGGGAGTAATAACAATGCAAAATCCATTTCAATTCCTGAATTAAAAATAAAATAAAAGTTTAGTGAAATCATTTTATCAATTTATAATTTATTAGAATGGTTTTAGATATCTATAATACACCTAACTATATTGTTTAGATAATACTTACGTACCTATAGAAGGGTTGTCTTGCATATCAAGCTCAGCAAGAATCTGCTTGACCATCAAATTTGTCTTTTGCCTTGCCCAAGAGATAACATGTGGCGCTATTAACTCCCATTGAGCCAAAAAATCATTCAACTCTGTGAAATTGCAACAGAAATCTTTCTGAAACTAAGATAGGAATATAGTATAAAACTGTTAGTAAAATTTTCTTTTATTTTATAATATTTCAACAAAACCTATATGTCTAATATATATAAATTACAAGATGTATCTTGTATGAATTACAAGACATTTCATTTTTGTGGTTGAATAATTTTAAATATTTATTGGTGAAAAGTTTGAATGATAATACGATGATTTTTATTTTTATGTGTATGGATAGATCTTTTAGTGGCGGAAATGTTTTAAGTAAATCATGAAATGTTGGCCTACAATTCACAATCCATTTTCGACGAGAGCATTAAGTTTTTTCCATATAGTCCAGCTTTCTTTCATAGTCTAAGTCATCAAATCTCAACTCTGCAATCATACTTAGTTCTTCTTTTGAAAAAGGTGCTTAAAAAAAAAATAATATTTTTTTGTAAAATTAGGTTTCATTACCTCATAGACAACTTGACCTATAATTGACAAATTGTAAAGATACTACTACTTATAACAATAATAAGTTTACTACTAGTAATAATTAGTATCCTCCTCGACTGAAGTGGCCCTTATTTTGGGGAGGTGAAATATATAAGGGAAAAAAATTAGTAAAATGTCTCTAATAGTCTCACATATCCAAGTTTTCCACCAGAATGCAGCTTTGGAAAGGCAGTGATAATTGTTTTTGCAAAATTAGATTTGGTTTTTGTGGAAGGATACCTAAAACATGTATATTAACAAAAATATTTTTATATTTAAAATTTATTGTAAGCAAATGTTTGATAATTTTTATAAATAACTTTATAAATAATTTGTTATAAACTAATATTTTCATTGTTATGTCAATAGTTCCATAATAATATGGAAATAAACATAAACTTACATATTTCAAACTCTATGGACCATTGAGTTAACAACAATGTGGATCATTTCTTGATGGCTTTTAATAAGTGCACCTGTAGAATCATATTCTGCCAAAACAAGCTTACCTGTTTGATGCTCATCAAGCAAACTACGTGTGTTCTAC
Organism: Hydra vulgaris; assembly: GCF_022113875.1. NCBI lineage: Eukaryota > Metazoa > Cnidaria > Hydrozoa > Anthoathecata > Hydridae > Hydra > Hydra vulgaris. The sequence continues at coordinate 48,634,332 of NC_061159.1, forward strand.
ATAAAAAGAAGATCTTCATTTGTATTAGTTTAAAATTTATTTTTTTTAAATTATAAAAAGAATTTATTTAATTGCTGAAATAATGTGGTGTAAAATAATGAACTAAGTATAAACGAAACACTTACAAAAATAAGTTATATTATAAGATGATAATGTTGGTGATACAGCTGACTCATCAAGGGGGCTGTTTAAAGTTTCAGTTAAACTGAAAGCTATAGCTGTTGTATCTTTTAAGCATGTTACGTCTTTTAATACATTATCATTTTTCTACAAAAAAAAGCAGTTTATATTTACTTCTGTTTATTAAAGGAATAAAAATGTATTATAACCATTATTTATATATATATATATATATATATATATATATATATATATATATATATATATATATATATATATATATATATATATATATATACATATATATATATATATATATATATATATATATATATATATATATATATATATATATATATATATATATATATATATATATATACATGTATACATGTATATATATATATATATATATAAGCTTTTCTTTAACTGCTATCTTAAGAATTGAGAATTAAGTAAAATATACAAATTAATAAAACTAAAAAATCATTTTAATACATTGCAATGATACAAATGGTGACGTAAAATAATATGCTTGTATATACATGTAGGTTTTAAACAATGAGCAGCATCAAGAGGTTTATAATCTGCTGAGTCACTTGCTCTCAAACATACACGCTCTAAATCGATCACAATACATGTGGACAAGATCACAATACATGTGGACAAGCCACTTTAGTCCAATAAAATAAATTACACTCTGATGAACATATATTTATTCAATTTTAACAAATGACGGTTCACCTTCATCACTAATAGAGTGAAGTACAGACATCTTAGTTTGGTACTTTTGACCAAAAATGACTACTTTTTCTGTCATAAACACATCTATTTTTTCACCAATAAAAGGTAAAATTAATGACTTATGCTTAATATCTGACGATGAAATAATTTACTTTAATTTAATGAAATAACCCCTTTAATGGACATCTAGTCATACAAACAAAAGCATGAGAAAGTTGGTGTCTGCTTGCAAGAGAAAACGAAGTTACAAATGATATGAGCAAGACGCTTAGAAAAGTTATGCTTAGCTTCAAACCGCATTACCATCATATGTAAAAGTGGTCCGCTATTCTCTATTATAGTACCATAGTGAACCATTCTGTGATGTTTGTATAAAAGTCTTTTATCAGGATAACATATTTTAAATAACTCATGATGCTCTGATACAAGATCTTTTAAGTACAAAACATGCGACAGTACAGAGTTTGGCAATAAAATAATTTCTGTCAGCTGTTTTAGCAATTGGTACAAACGCCACTTTAAATTATCTACTTTGTCAATAACATCAGCTAAAATACATGGTAAATGAAAAAAAAACAAAATCAGCACCTGAGCTGACCTTTGTCCAAGCAATGAGCTGTGACTTTTTAAATGTGACTCACTTATAAAACTTGGCTTTAAGTTACTAACCATACCATAATTCATTGTATTAATACGACAATTAAGCCCATGGAGATTAATAAGCTTCAAGTCATAAATTATGTGGCGCAAAAATAACTTGACTTCAAAAGGAATTACACCTTCAAACAAATCATGCATTATATCGGCTGAGTCATTACAAGCAGGATGGTAATAGTTCAAATTTTTTAAAGTTGAGGGCTGCTTTATGCCACACTCTTTAGATGAAATGGTACCATTATTAAGCTGCTCAATATGTTGCTCATATGATTGTTGTGTCCTCATTGTAAGAGAATATTCACAAAATACTTTTTGCATCTCATCCTGAGTTGCCATACACAAGTCACAAGCAAATGAAGCACTGCTAAAATTTTCCATGTATCCAAGAATTGCATGTAGCCCTAAATTATCACCAACAACTTGTGTTAAAAAACAACGAATATTTATTCCTTTTCCATCACAAAAAACAGTAAAGCCCTCATCATGTAAGTCTTTTAATTGCTGAACAATAACTTCCATAACAGGATCAGTGGTGTACCGTTTAATGTCTTCCGAATGTGCCAAGGCCAACATGCAGAATTTGCAGCTGGTGGAAAGTTTTTTATTGTGAAATAAAATGCACCTAATTTATGTATTCCAGTTTTGGATCCAAGCGGATTTGTTGTCTCTACCTTATCAAAATAAATCTTAATAAATACATGAATACTGTTAGGAAAATAATGTTTGGCATATGTTTTTAGCTGTCTCCCATGCTTACCGTCTAACCAATCTTCTGCTATATCATTTGCTGACTCATTGTTTCTTTTTAAAATTTTCCAAGTCTCAGGTTGTCGCAAAACCAATTTCAAAGTTTTCTCAATTGGTATAAGGTAAAATTTATTTTTTACACACACCTGCATTTGTTGCTTTGTTGATCTGTCTCGCTTAACATCCCACCGATCTCCTATTGAATGTGCTTCAGGTTCAACATAAAGACCTTTTACTTTAAGATAATTCAACATTTTATAATGAGTATCAATGCCTTTAAAAAGATTTTTCCAGTTGTTAAATTCTTCTGAAAGAGTATTAAATGTTGCGGCATCACATCTGTATGTTTTTAACACAACGTCTGTCTTGGCAAGCAGATAATTAATAATATCCTTTAACAACTCATTTAAACTATCCATTATGAACTGAGATACGCTTAGAGAAATGGAACTAGAAGATCAACAGAGACATCAAAAATTTTAATGCTGCGTGTGAAACACCATACTCGTCTACAATAGGTGCAATAAAAACACTTTCTTTTGCTACACTTTCTTTTGTTAAACTTTCAGAATATAAAACCTCATTGTAATCTTCAGCTAAGTATTCATTTTCTGTATTTTGGATAGTAATATCTGAATGTTTATTAACTTCTTTCAAATTATCATGACACATATGAGTTTTTTTAATGTGTTTACATAACACTTTATAAAATGTGAATGTGGGCATACAACCATCAGCATTGCATCGTAAAAAACAAGGTTCAAACAACAGGTGCGTGTTTCTTAAATGATAAGTATAATCATTAGTGGATTAAAATTTTTTTGTGCACAACAACTCAGTCGTAAAAATCCCTGAAAAATATCATGTAAAATATAAAAATAATGTTACACTAATGCATTAATTTAATCATCATAATTTATGTTTAACTAAAAATATATTTTTAATAAATAATAAATAATATTTTCTGAGCTCCATATTTGATTATAATTATATTTTTCACCTTTTTTCCCTCAATTATGGCTTGAGTTTTAATGGCCTGGCCCATTTTGATTGCATGCAGCAATAATGCGTTCAACTTCAAAAAAGCTGTCCTGTCAATTTCTTCATCTAAAATAATAATCAATAGTATATTAAGTAAAAGAACTATATATCTTTGTTTCAATAGAGTTAAAAAACACTTTTTCATATTTCAATACAATTTATATGGTTTATAATCAGTTATATTTTGGACTAATTATTGCAACCAGCACTTTAAAAAAATAGTAGAATTCAAAAATCCAAGTGCACATCTATTACTTATTTACTTTAATTATTTACTTCTTTTTTTTTACAAACTTAAACTTAGTTGAACTAAGTTAGACTTTGTAAATTTAACATATTATTATAATATACTATATCGATATGATAAATAATATAAATATATTTTGACATCTATACACATCACATTCTATATATATATATATATATATATATCATATTATTAACATATATACTATATAATATATAGTATACATATAATATATATCATGTCACTATATATCACTGTATATACTAAACATATATATAGTATATATGTATAGTATATATAGTGATATATAGTGACATGATATATATTATATGTATACTATATATTATATAATATATGTGAATAATATGATATACTATATCATATGTTTATATCTTACCTTCTTTATATCTATATACATGTATATAATTCAAATATGTCTTGAGAACAAGAGAAGTGTATACACTTACCGAGGTTAAATTGAAACATCATGTGGTATACACTCGGTAAGTGTATACCACACATAAATATTACCACACACTATATTACCACACTATATACACTATATATATACACTACTCTTGTTCTCAAGACATATATATTATATATACATCTCTTTTACATATGTACGCGAAATATTTTCGGAAAAAGATGAAAAAGTAGCTTACTTTTAAGCTTTTCTGTAGCATCTACAGATATTCTTTTTGATAACAAATACTCTCCTAACTGTAACTCTGACAACTTTTTAAAGCTCAATTTTATGAAAAAAATTTAAAATAAGAGAATGCATGCACATGCAACCTCTAAAAAGTTTAATGGCGATTGCCGCTGGTGCATAAAAATATTTCACATTTTCAGGCAATTTGCTTGATGTTTCCGGTAAAGAACCTGAACATTCCGGTAGAAAAGTTCACGAAACTACTTTTTCCTGAATATTTCAGGAATTTTACACAAAGTGTTCAGGTGGTTTGCTAAAATACCTGAACTTTTACAGCAATTTGCCTGAATGTTTGAATTTAATTGCCTGAATGTTCAGGTAAATCTTTCTACCTGAACCATTCCGGCCAGAGTTTGCCTGAACTTTTTTAAACTATTTTTAAAATTTTAAAAGAAATCAGTTAGGTAAAGAATAAGCAAATGATTCGTTTTAAAAATGGTTTGTCAATGTTGTGTAACATATTGCAATGGTAACTATAATCCTCTGTATAAACATTTTCAAGAAAAATTGAAGAATGAAACCATTGTACCCTAGCCACTTAAAAAAACATCAAAATGTCTTAATCGTGTTCACTGGCAAGAAGAAGACAACTTTGAAATGCTTAATTCTTAAGAAAAGATAAAAAGTGTTAATGTTTTATATGAAAAGTTAAAAACTAATAAATTGAATTTTTGCTATTATCAATTATTTATGCAATGATGTATATAGTTTTTTAATGGAAAGTGCTATTCCTATGTCTACTTTGCATTAATAATGATCTCACTTTCGATGCATTTTATTGTAGAGTTAAATGTAGTATTAGAACTTTATCATTGTTTACCGAGTTTATATTTTGAACAAATGTTGGATATGCAAAAAAAATTAAAATTTTTAAATTGTTGTGAAATAAAGAACAATAAAGAAGTTGTATATCAACAAGTTTTTGTCAATGACTAAAACATGAATTTGAGAAAAAAGTATCCGATTGAAACAATTATGCAAGCTTTTTGGTATTTTTCCTTTTTGCAATCAGTCTAAAATTGCATCAGAAAAGGTTTTGAATTTCCAATTTCACAAAGTCTAAGAAGAATTACTGTCTAAATTAAGTCTATAGATGATACCACTTACATCAGACATATTTTTTCTAATCTTAGAGATGAAAGACTTTACTTTTTGTTGAGGTTTATGTTAAATCCATGTTGCTGTACCATGGTGGCATAGTATTTGGTAAATTAGTAAACAAACCTCATCTACTAGCAAACACAGTATAGAGCTTTTTGGTTGTAAGTTTGTTTAATGAACCAAAATTTATTTACTAATGTTACCAGTCAGAGTATCAAGTTCTTAAAAAAGTAACTATATATTGTACAAAGTTGCTATTAAAGTCTATAAATAGTTCAGATTTGTTAATCAATCTTGGTTCAAATTGTAAGTTTTTACCAAGCGAGGCAATTTTCATTAGTTTTTACCAAGCGAGGTTTGGTAAAAACAATTTGAAGCAAGGTTTAATAGTTTACCTGATTCATTAACTGTCGATATTAAAATGTCATTAGTATATATTTCTGCATTCATTATTTGTATAGTTGAAAATCCAAATGATACTTTTTATTGCATACGGCATTTTTATAAAGAATATAAATGGAGGTTTACTATTCCTGGTGACAAAGTTTGCCAATAGGCAACTTACTGTTACATTCTTTTTTATAAAGTGTACAATGACTCTTGTCAGTCACCACTATGTAACCTCCTTATGATGGTATCAGAATACTATTATTAGTTATGGAATGACATCATGGGCTAACAATGACAACTGTTTTATTTAATAATTATTGTTAACTCTATTCATCTTGTTCACTCAAGGAGCCAAAACAGAAGGTGAAACCTCAGCACAAATTAACATGTTTGCAATGTTTTAAATAAAAAACTGTAAAAAAGATTATGGTTAGTAAAATATCTTTATGAACTTGTATTTTTTTTTATATTCTACAAAAATTTTATTCTCTTTTTTCTCAAAAATTTCATTTTAAAAACTCAATAAATTTTGTGATAAAAGCTGGAAATAAGTGTTAGCAATTTATAAATTTTACTTACAATAACTTGTTGAAACACAATTAATTTTAGATAAACCTTAGTTCATTTAAAATGAAAAAATTAAATAAAAACGTGTTTGTTATAAACAAAATTAAAATAAAGAGGTTGATAAATCATTTTTTTCTTTTTTTATAAGTTACTTTTAATAGATATATCATAAAAACAACAATAGGGGAAAAATCACTTTACTAAAATGTATCAAATAATATTTCAAAAATTGCCTCCAGCTTTTTAGGCAAGCTGCGCATTAGCAAGGCCTGTAATTTAGTAAGCCATAGTTAACTGTAATTTTCTCTACTTTAATTATCTTTAATTTAAAATATGCCTAAAAGTCAATTCAAAAATTGTTTACCTTTAATAAATGTTAATAAATGTTAATAAATGTTTATTGTACTTCAAACAATTTTCAATAATTAGTAATTTTCAATAACTAATAGCGTGGTATTTGCAACAAAAGTGTTTTTTAAAGTCTTAAGTAAAATAGTTTTCTTATCTTAACTTAAGTTAAATATCGCCCACCGGCAAATTCATTCAAAAAAATGATTTTAAATCAACTCCTTATCTTCAAATAAAACTAAACAAGATAAACACTAATGTTTAAAATGATAATTGAAAAAATGATGATTGAAAATCATTGTCACAGCACTGGTTTCAACTAAAGGAAGTGGAGGAAAACTAAAAAAAATCTGAATTTTTGTTTCAGATTGCAAATCACTGATATGCGATTTGGAACAAAAATACCCCCTAAAAAATGCCCCTTGCCCAACTTTTATTAAGGAAAACTTATATTTGAAAAAAAACAGAAATTTTTTTATTTTTTAATATGATCATAAATTATAATTGGGTTTTAAGTTTCATCAAAATAATTTAGCAATTAAAAAGTACTGCCATACAAATTTTAGGACCCCCTCATTTTTTAGACATTTTCAATTTTTAGAAAAAAATTAAATGCGGTTTTTAATTCAATTTCAACAGTTTCTGTTTCATATGAATCTAAAAAATGTGGTTAAAAAAAGTGAAAGTATTATAATTTTTGAAGTTAAAATAACTTTGACTAAAAAAATCAAAATAACAGCAGGTAGGTTGGTTCAAAAGACAACACTTTTAAAAGTATATATATTGGTACCTTTAATTTGTTTAATTTATTAAAATATTACTGGATTAAAAAATGTTTTTTACTAAAAAATCTTTTTAGAGGTCGCACCAGACCCTTAACATCAGACATGTTAATTAACATTTGTAAATTACAGCAATTTATATGGAATGTGGAGTAATGGTTTATAAGTGAATACATTTATTTTGTAGGCAAACTGTTGTACAACTAACAGGGATGAACCCAGACCTGTTTTAGTATTGCTGGAGCAGTATGAGCGCCCAAAAAAAAATGCACAAAATTTTTTTTTATTTTCAATTTTTTTTTTTTATTTCTTTATTAAAATTTAAAAAAAGTTTTAAAATGCAGTAGTATATAACTAGTTTTTAGTTTGTTTTAGAATATATAGTTAATAATACTGCGAAAAAAACAACAGTTATAAGAAGAAATATCTTGTTTCAATAATTATCTTTAAAACTAAATCAACCATGGATAATGCAAGTTAACTTGTTTTTACATGCATTATTTCGTGTTGCCATATCACGATTATAAAACCTTATATAGTAATATAAGGTTTTATAATCCTGATCTGGCAATATATAAACATAGTGTCTGATTTAACTTTCTTTTAGATAAAAAGCATGATTGATATGTTCATCTTAAAGAAATGTAAAATTGCAATCTTTTAAATTTCTTTAATAATTTGTTGTAGAATTTTTTTTTTAGCTAATAAAAGTTTCTTTTGCGTTATAAAAACAGTATCCATTTCGTGAAGTTTTGTAAAAAAAAATTAGTACTAAATAAGTTACTTTCATACTTGAAAGAACTTGTACTCATTTTTAACAGACTTGAACTTTCTTTATCAAATCATCTACAATTAATTTCAAAACCTGTTTAATTGTCTGTGAAACTGAATCAGTTGAAACATTTTGTAATGCATAAGGTTGTTTTATTTTAAATAATTCAGTTTGCTGTTCGAAAATCAATTGTTCATTTGCAGAAATTTTGTTCTCAAATACTATGTTGGTAATTGAGTCAATGGTAAGTGCAGCTGAGAAATCTGATTTAGGGAGACAATTAATGTTAGAGTTTTTTTAAAGAGGAAAAAAAACAAAGAATTATGAATTAAACGATTGCTACCCTATATCAAACCCTCAGTATTTTTTTTCTAAAGTATTGTATTTCGCTACATTTGAAATCATATGCATAACTGAGTAAAAAAATTTATGTATTATTTAGTTTCACTAATACTATGATTTAATTTTTTTGTTTTTTTGAGTTTCGCTCACTTTAATAAAATGAAAACTCACATGAAACTGCCTTTTAAACATCTCAATTTTTTGCTGAACAATTAAAGTTTTTATTGTTAATCGTTTTATTTATCAGATATTTATGTTTTTGAAAACTTTAAAAAAACAAATATATAATTTAGATAAAGTTGTTAAGTTTAGCTGCCTTTAGCTGCCTTTAGTTGTTAAGTTTAGCTGCCTCCCGTAAGAAGTTTGTTTGAAATGATACGATAAAAAGATTTCAAATAAAAATGTTTTTCTTAAGTAATAAATTTAATCAAATTTAAATCAAAAGTATTTTTAGAAGTTTTCGAGAATGAAGTTTGTTAAAAGTAATAACTTTAACCTTTTCAGACTTAAAAACAAATAAAATTATTAAAAAAAAAAGTTAAGTGCACTAATATCGACTTTTAACTGCATTAGTTTGGTTTCATTTCACTTTTTTTGATCATAAAAATTTTTTTTCGGAAATAAAATTTAATTACAGAAAAGAATAGACTACGTTATTTTTTTGTTTTTTTATTCGACAGCTTTGTTATATGACAGGTTGTTAAAATAGTAACGCAGTAACTTTTGCTCTGAGTACATTTTAAACTTTTTACCACTTTTTACTTTTACTTGAGTAAACTTTTCGACCGGTAACTTTAACTTTTACTTAAGTAAAATTTCACTCAAGTAACTTAAGTACAATTTTTCTTTACTTTTTCCACCTCTGTAAGTAAGTCCAATTAATAAATACATACACCTTAAATTAATGTTGTTTTTGTTTAAATTCAGAAGATCTTATTATCATCATCAATGTAGCTCAAAGAGGCTCAAAGTAGCTCAAGTTTGACTAAATAAGTTGGTGCTTCAACTTCAAGGTTGTAGAATGGAATCATATGTATTTGCTTTTTACTGGAACATGGTTCTTTTTAAAGAGTTCATGGCGTTCAAGGAAATCTTTAGATCTGGCTGCTGCTGATATGAATTAAATAGACCTTCTATTTGACCTAAAAAAAGTTATTTAGGCATTTTATTTTATTTTTTTTTTTTTTTTTAGATACTTGTTAACAGTCTAGGCTTTTAAATTTAAAAATTTACATGATAACTGAATTATAATTTTTTAAGTAAACTTTTTTTACAGTTATCTAAGTTTGTTTTGTTTCAAATTAAGTTAAAGTAGAATCAAGTTAAATATGTCACTTATGATACTAGTATTCATTTACGTGTGGAAACAAACAAATTCTTTATTCATTTACTTAATTCAAGTTATAAATCCCACTAAAGTTTGACTGCTGTTTTCATTGATGTACAGCTAACAAGTTTATTATTTAAATATTATTAGTTGCTGCATATAAAGCTAGAAATAAGAGCACAGCACAAATAGCTTTAGACAAATTAGAAATCAAATGGCATTTTGTTTTCATAAGCAAATGGCATTATAATTTAGCACTTTTTAAAAAAAAAAGATTCCTCTTTTTATTAAAGTAGGAGGCTTCTTATTACCTCCAACCTTTGGGTGTCCAACTTTTTATTCATCTATCGAAGCTTTATAAAAAGAATCATCTTCACATGAAACTGCCTTTAAAACATCTCAATGTTTTGCTGAATAATTAAAGTTTTTATTGTTAATCGTTTTATTTATCAGATATTCATGTTTTTGAAAACTTTAAAAAAACAAATATATAATTTAGATAAAGTTGTTAAGCCTTTAGTAAGAAGTTTGTTTGAAATGATACGATAAAAAGATTTCAAATAAAAATGTTTTTCTTAAGTAATAAATTTAATCAAATTTAAATCAAAAGTATTTTTAGAAGTTTGTTAAAAGTAATAACTTTAAGCTTGAATGAAAACTTTTTCAGACTTAAAAACAAATAAAAATTTAAACCCAAGTAACTTTAATCTTCAATCAATAAAAATAAAATTAAAAATAATTATTTAGGTTCATTAGATTTATAAGAAATGTCAAGTATATAATTATAACTATTTTATGTCTATATAAAATTATAGTAACAATGATCGTCATTGTTATGAACATGAACATTAACTAAATCATAATAATGGTTTTACTAAATATTGTTTTGTTTTGTTTAGATTTATCAAGGGTGACTGCTGAACTAAAAAACTTTTATCTTAAATATTATGGGAAAATTAGTGAACTTCAACCACTGTTAAAAGCACCTGAAAATGTTGATCTAATGCATAAGTTTGTTGATCTATGTATTGTTGATGCAGCAAAAACCCAAAAGGATGCTGTTTTTAGTGTTGAACGAAAGGAATTTCTTGAAAAACAAGTGCGTTATACTTCAATTCCATATAGTGAAATATTTATGAATGAAAAATCAGTAATATTAATATCTGGAATAGCTGGTATTGGGAAAACATGGTTGCTTAAAAAATGTTTGCTTGATTGGTCAAATGATATAATTTGGAAAAATGTTGAACTTGTTTTTTATTTGGAATGCAGAAGGATTAATCAATATGAAAATATTTCAAATATTAACGATTTACTAAGCGTTTTCTACAAAGACATTATAAGCAACTTTAATATTAGTAATCATACTGTACTGTTTATAATTGATGGGTTAGATGAGTTTAAATATTTCAATGAATTATCAAACCCAAGATTAAAGTGTAACTATCCTATTGTTAATGTTTTAGCAGAAATTCAAAGATATAAACATTTAGTTGCTGGTAGAGTTTATGCAATAGATCAATACCAAAGTTTATATACAGATCATAGTGATAAGTTAACCATTCAAATAATGGGGTTTAACGAAAATGGAATAACGAATTATGTAGAAAGTCATGTTACTGAAGAAAATAAAGAAATTGTAAAAGCAACTTTAAAGGAATCTCCAATTGCAAAAGCTATGGCATCAGTTCCTTTTTATTTATCTTCCATGTGTAAAATTATAAGTGATTCAAAAAAAAAAAACACTAATTCTTTCTTAACAATGACAGATTTGTATGCGAATATTTTTTTATACTTTTTAAAAATACACATCATCAAAAACAATGAAATGATTTATCAGATAATCGAAATGAATTCTAATAAACTATATATTTTAAATATTTGTAAAATTGCGTATGAATTGTTTGTTTTAAATAAAATAATTTTTTCCAAAAAAGATCTTCAAACCTTTATTGACTTTGACTTTGATAAAAATGAAAATTTTTATGGATTTATAGAAAGGATTGAAACAGATCTGGGTTGTTATTATCAGTTCGCTCATTTGACAATAATGGAGTTTTGTGCATCTGTTTATGCATATAATTGTTTGAGTTGTGATGAGATTATGGCCAATGATAAGCTAAAGAGTTGTTTATCAATGATTTGTGGATTATTTAACAAAAGCCAAAATAGCTTATTAAAGTTTCTTGTTGAACTGAATCCTTCAAAAAAACCCAATGAAAAATCTATCCTTTTGTATTCTATTTTAGGTAAGTTTTTTGAGTCATTTTCAATAATCATACAGGTGTTCACTAAAATAGATAAAATATAGAAATTTTCATTTTATTTTTTATCTAAATAAGAAATTTAATAAAATAAGGTCAAAGAAAGTATTTTTTTTAATTTTAGATTTGTTATAGTTTTATAATTGTATAATTTGAGTTTATTTAAAAAAAGGGAGTTTTTTATATATTTTGTTTTCTAAATGATATACTCAGTGTTTTTAAAATTGATTTGTTTAACAACGTTGGGCAAGTTTTTTAAGGAAATTTAAATAAATATTTATTAAGTTGTAGTATATTAAATTATATAAAAATACAAAAAGATTATATGTCAGTTATATTTGTCAGTCTTGATCAGAAGTAAATTTATTCAAGTGTGACCATTGCTTGATTTATTAAGCAATGGTCACACTTGAATAAACTTATATACAATATTATAATCATTTTTAAGTTTAATTTATTCAGTTTTTTTGAATTTTAAATTTTATTAATTAAGAGTTTTATTGACAGATTTTTTCTTTCAATAAACTCAAAAATTTGGGATGGTGGAGGCCTGGGAACAAAAAAGCCCTAAAACGTTTGCCTCCCCCTGCCCAATCGTGAGGGCACTGATGTAAAATTTTCAATATAACTATTTTTAACTAAAATTTTTTTTACAGGCTTCCGCCATCCCAAATTTTTGCAAAGCTTCCTTTTGGCATAGGTATACTTATGTTTGGAGTTTGCAAAATATGTGGAAACTATATCTGAAACCTCAAAAAGTCTTGCGGGGGCCCATGTTGTTATCAACACTAAATAAAATGCATCAGATGATTTGAGTTATAGGGTCAAGAAATAGTTAGCGGTCGTCCATAAAGTACGTACGCTAATAGGGGGAGGGGGGAGGTTTCAATTTAAAAGTACGTACTTCGATTTTCTAATTTTACACAATTGACAAGCTAGTCAATAGAACATTCGTAGTTTGCCAACATAAAAAGATGTATTGTATGCACACACATGCATGGGCGCCCGCAGGATTTTTTGATGTTCCAGATAAACCACATCCACATATTGTGCAAACTCCAAACCTAAGTATGTTTATACCTATGCCATTTGAAAAGACCTTGCAAGAAATTGTTATGGCGGTAGCCATAACAATTTCTAGGAACAAAAAAGCCCTCAAATACTTGCATTCCCTCCCCTGCTCAAACCTGAGGGCACTAATGTAGTAATATTTTCCGACCCCCTTCCCCATAAAAATAAATAAATGAGGGGCTTTACATTTTGCATCGACAACTTTTGAGATCTACATTATTTTTAAAAGAAAATTAATTTCTGTCGATAAACTTGAATTTAGTTTTAGATCGTTAAGTTAAAAATTTTACTACATAAATGCTCTCTTGTTTGTGCAGGGACGCGCGTTTCAGGGCTATTTGTTCACAAGTCTCCATCCCAATTTTTTTCAAGATCTCCTTATTTGGCATAGGTATAAACATACTTAAGTTTAGAGTTTGCACAATGTGTGAAAGTGTCCTATCTGGAACATCAAAAAATCCTGCAGTACACATGCCATGTCATGCTTCAAAAAATTCTACCCATGCACACATGCCACCCCTTATATACTGGCCTTGAGTATACACAGGGCCATTATATAAGGGGTGGCATGTGTGCATATAGGGGAAAGCGGGGCAACATGGCGAACGTTTTGAAAGCCCTGAGTTGTTGCAAAACTATAAGTCGTGAAGACATAATACTTTCTCAGTATGTTTATGTTATTAAATTCTTTCATTGCCTGCATGAATTTTTAGTTTGCAAATATAACAACTTGAAATAAATATTAAAATAAAAAGTTCATAAATTTGTCATCTGGTCACGTAACCGGGGCAAGATAACTTTTTATGCAATTTTTACCTCCAATTTTATAAAACTTTTAAAACTACCAATAACTCTAACTAAAGTAACAAAAAATAAACAAAAATTGCAAAAAACTACTTCTAAAGTAGTTAAACTTGAAGGGCACCATCCATTATGAGAAACCGAAAGTGAGGAATTTTTTTTTAGGCGCTAAAAGTAAACTTATGTGTATAAAATTGCGTTAATAATATTTCAAAAAGCCAATTAGTGTTTTAAAATACAAGATGCAAATACAGTTCTGTTTTCACCCAATTTTAAGATTTTTTGTTGAGTTGTTATATGAAAACCCATCTTGCCCCATTCGCCATGTTGCCCCGCTTTCCCCTATGTGCAAAAATTAGGTTGCCTATTATATGAGTAAACAAAAAACAGGTTTTAGCAGTGCAATGACTAATGGGTCGGAGACCCCCTCCCTTTAAAAAAAAAACGTGTCTTTAGGGTCTCAAAATTTGCCCCTCTTCCACAACACTCCACCCCCTCTAATTACGGGGTATGGTTTTAAGCTTTGTTTTCAATATTACTCTTCTCGAGTAAGACTGGCTTTTTACAGATTTACTAAAAAACGGTGCCTGAAAAAAAAGTCTGCCTTAAGTGTAGTTTATTTTATTTGATGTGTTTCATTAATTAAAAATCGTAAAATACAACTTTACCGAGAATCGAACTCGGGTTTCCGCCGTCACTGCTCATAACATTAACCACTCGGCGAAGCGAACTCTTCGATATTGCACGATTTAACTTTATTTAAATTATTATTTGTATATATATATTTGATGATGTTTAAATTAGTTAATCCCAAAAATACGTTTCGATAAAAATTGATATTACTCCGTTTTTCGACTATTTTTTTTGATACTTTTTTGCTTTACCGTTGCATTTAATCGCGATTGGTTTTGTACTTGTCTTTAATAAAGTCAGAAATAAATTATCTTCTAAAAATTTTCATCAAATAAAAACTTTTATTAAATAAGATTTGCAGAAGCAGTTCGTATTATGCATCGAAAATCTTGTATGATTGTATCATCTTTGTAAATTGTGTGGCAAAGTTTAGCTTCAGGGGAAGGTTGCGTAAGTTGAGCATGTTTTTAGTGTAATATATTTTGCTAACAAAAGATTACAAAAAGATATATATTTTTTTAAGAATAATGATAATTTTATCTTAAAATAAAACGAATCATCTTGAGCAACTTCATCAAGTACTATCATAATTTAAATGTTAAAATAATTTTCGATTTTTAGATTGGACTCCGGTTTTTTAAATCTCTTAAAGTATATGACAAATTTTTCTCTTTCTGCTTTTTGGATAAAACTGATGTAGTCACAACGATAAAGCATGCGATAAGAACCACGTTTAACCTCGATTTCAACGAGGTTTTCAATATATGCACGAGGAATTTATTCAACATATATTGAGTTATTTTCTCTTTAGCACAAAGTGTTTGTGGTCTTAAATAAAAAGGTTCCCTTATGGGTCGCCCGTAAATTACTTCACTCAATTTTTGACCGTTTTTGACCTCCCACCACCCACCAACACTCATCCCTCCCTGCATCCTAAAATCGCAATTCTTAAGAAGCAAGTTTTGTATGATTCGTCGCAATACCAATAAGACCCCCTCCTCCCTTGTAGCATGGCGTAATTCAAGAACGACCCCTTAGTTACAGTAAAGTTAAAATTTTTATAAAGTTTTTATTTCTAAAATCAAACTTACCTGCAAAATTTTAACTTTTCTATTTCGTTTCGCTGCTTCCACTGTTTGAGTAAAGCCATTGAAATTGTAAAAGTGGCATACTTTCAGTTGCCTCTCTATAAAATGATGAAATGAGTTACAACTCATAAATGTGTGACCAAATATTTTATTTTGATTTTGTTGATTGCGATCTCATTGCCATTAATCATATATATCAGAAACATCAATCAACTCCAATTTTTGTTTTGAGCTGAACAAATTTTCACACCAAAGAGTGATTTGTCCCGATATTCTAGCCAAAACAAATAACATCAGATCCGACGACACCGGGGGGTGTCGTCGGCTTTTTTTTTTATAGAACATATTTTTCTTTTTCAAGAGAAATTGTAGATAGAGAGGACTTTTTTTAAAAAATAAAGATTGTGCCCCTCCACTTCGAAACCCGTGTCGTCGGCCTTGAATATGTAGAAATTAGCTCTTCTTCGCACCACCGAGCAATTTCTTCATGCTAAATAGTTGAAACTGCACTTTGGGGCCATCCATAAAGGTCGTCATCTAAATAGGGAGGGGGAGGAGGTCGAGATATAAAAAGACAAATTTCAGACAAGGGGAGGAGGGAGGTTGTCAGAAAAGGACGTCAATTTATAAATTTTTTATTTGAGTTTTGATTAAAATGGAAAACTATGTACACATGTGTTTTGAAGAAGATAATGTATGAAAATATTTTTAATTTATTTTACACAAAATTTTTTTTTAAAATTACATATTTTACAAAAATAATTTATTTTACACAAAACAGTTTGGTTTTCGAAAAAAACATTCAACAGAACGCGCAATAATTGAAATAGTAGACCAAATTACTAAAGGATTTGAAAATAATAGCTTCACTTTAGGATTATTTATTGACCTATCAAAAGCATTTGATACGGTTGATCACCTAATTCTTTTGGAAAGAATAAAACACTATGGAGTGATAAATAAAACCTATGATTGGTTAAAAACCTACCTCACTGAGAGAAAATAATATGTTATTAGTAAGGAATCAGGTCAACTTAATATTTGCGGTAGTGGTGTAGTGGTAGAGCGCTCGTTTCATAAACGAGTGGTTCCGAGTTCGATCCCCACCACGTCCCTGGTAGTACCGCGCCCAACTCGTTTCTCTGCGCAGCGGCCTTGTTCGTCAAGGTTCGTTTTTCGGAGTTATAGAGTTGAGAGAGGGTTATAGCCACAAATAAGTAGTCTCCTCGTCTGTAGTGGCCTTCTCGGCCTTGAGGAGGTGAATTAAAATTAAAAAAAAAAAAAATTTTTGTGTGGAGTTCCGCAAGGGTCAATTCTTGGTCCATTGCTTTTCTTGATTCATGTAAATGATTTTAATAATGCATCAGCTAAGCTTGACTCAATAATGTTTGCTGACGACACAAATCTCTTCCTTTCAAACTGTGACATTAATCAACTGTATTCTGACATGAACTCTGAACTAATGAATGTAGATGAATGGCAAATAAACTTTCACTCAATGTAGATAAAACAAAACATACTTTATTTCATAAAAAATCACAAGATGAAAAACTTCCTTTAAAATTACCTGATTTGATTTTAAATGATGCACTAATTAGTAAAAATGATTCAATAAAATTCTTGGGAATTCTTATTGATGAAAATTTATCATGGCTTTCCCATATTAATTATATTCAATCAAAAATTAGTAAAACAATTGGTCTAATGTACCGTATTTGTAACATCAGAAAGTCTGAAATTAGTATATTTTGGCATAATACATTGTTTCATATACTATGCCAATATCACACGGGCAAGTACTCAACCAAAAAAACTTAAAAATGATATTTTCTTTACAAAAACATGCATGCAGACTTATATATATAAAAAAAATATATGAACATGCAAAACCATTAATGGAAGACATGAAAATGATGAATATATATGAAATCAATATTTACCAACACCTAATTTTTATGTATAAATGTAACAACAGCTTGGTTCCGAAAAACTTTAATGATAAGTTTACAATAAATGTAAACAAAGAATATTCACTTAGAATAAACCAATGGAATATTTATAAATTACCAAGAATTAATAGTAAGTACTCTGAATATGGAATATCATACCGTGGAACAAAACTATGGAACACTTTTCAAAAAAATTTAAATACTGTAAAATCATTAAATTCGTTTAAGTTTATAATAAAAAAAGAAGTTTTTAAATTAGATAAATAGTTTTCTTGATTTTTCGAAATGAAAAACGAGTTCCATTATTCTTAGTTTTTTTACTTGTTAATTGGCTTTTATTTTGATATTTAACAGAGTTGCCAATATATTTTAATGAATATTGATAAAACTATATGATGTTATTTACTTTCTTGATTTAATGGAAATATTTATGCAAACTTTAACCTTTTTATTATATTGGAGATACTATTTTTTTTAACTTGTAAAGCCCACCTAGGGGCTCTATGAAAAGATTGTGGTGACTTTAGTCATCCGTATCTTCTTTGAGCCCCTGCCTGTTTATTATAATTCACTTTTTTTTTGTATGTAAACGTTTCTTTGTAATTATATTTCTTATTATATAAATAGCAAATATATATTAAATTAAAAAAAAAAAAAAATTATTTTTTATAGGTAGCAGCAGATTCAAACATCGTTGCGAGATAATATAAATTTTTTGGGTTAAAAATAGGGGGAAGGGCAAGATTTTATGACGTCCTTTTCAAGGGGGTATAGAGAAAAAGGACAACTGATGACAAAAGGATAAAAGGGGGTCAAAAACTGGCTAAAAAATAGTAACGTCTTTTATGGACAGCCTCTTTCCTTTGTGTTTTCAATAAGCACAAATGTTTGATTGTATGTTGTTGATCGCTGACAGAACATTGTTTCTTTAAAATTTTCCATACTTGGTAGCAAAATTAATTTTCCATGTTTATTGTCACTATTTTTTGTGCACAAACATTTCGATCAGCTTCAACTCTATATTTGTTTCCTGCGTGTCCGACCCTTTTTATTTAAAAACTCCATGTCATGCAATCTGTACAGTTTAAAGTTAAAGTTAATTTAGAATGATTCTTTTCTCCACAATGTGTAAATAACTAAAGGCATGTGTAACACTCTCAATGCAACTTAGGCATGGGTCACGTTTCTCCGAACAAAAATATATGTTTTTTCAATGTATAGTAATGTAAATTATATATGTAAGTTATAATATATGTAAGTTTTTTCATCAAAAAGTATGACATATTTGGTATGCATAGAAAGATTATTTTAACCACTATTTTAATCTGGTAAAATGCGACTATAACAAATCATTGTTTTATTTTATTTTAGCTTTATTAAGAAAGCATGAAATTAAAGTACTTTGGGGCTTGGCTAATATCTATAGATTTGAATTTTTTAATAAAAGTACGTATTATTGTTTGTTTTCGATGAATGTAACTTGACATTTCTAATCAAAAATTAATTAGGAACGTTTTCCATAAAAAATCATTTTTTTAATGAAAATTGAAGTTATTATTTTTAATACTACACCTAGATGAGTATGTTTATATAAAATGTCACGTTATATTCATAAAAACTGGTAGTGTTAATATTTCTACAAAAGTTTTTGCATAATTAATCATTACATTTAGCCCCATTCAAAAAATTGTTTTCGGTAATTGGTATCATTTTTCGAAATACTTTACGGCCATCTTGAAAAAATAATTTATTCTATTCAGAATGCGTAAACAACTAAAAAACAGAGACAATAAACTTTTTAATTTTTTTTTTAAACTCGTTTCGTTTTTATATCAGTAGTAACCTTTAACTAACATTTGGTTTCTTTTATTTTCATAACAATAATTTATAAGTAACATAAGTTCCTTTTTTTTTTATATTTATTATCTTTTTTTATTTTATATTTATTCAAAAGCAATTTTTATTCACCCGGCCTATTTTTTCATATAGAATCGTAATCGTCATCCGTAAAATACATACGTTTGGAGAGAAAGACGGGTCACCCAATGGCGTATATAAAATGGGGGGCCGTGGGTCGATTATAAAAGTAAGGAGACACTTAATAAAAAAAAATATCATAAAATGTTGTGTATGTAGGTTAAAAGCGTAGGTACTTTTAAGGAAGTGGAGGGTACTCAAAAAAGAATTTAGCAAAATGTAAAGAAGGGAGGAGGGTCAAAATTTAAGCTTACGTACTTTATGACGACCCCTAAGCAGTGCCGTCGAAAGGGGAGGTCGTGAGAAATAACTTGCCCAATACTTATTTTTTAAAATTAGTATATTTTTTTTCCAATCCATAATATAATTAAGATAATAAGTTTATTTGTAAATAAATATTTTAATTACAATTCTCTTGTAAAACTGCAAAATTTAAAATATTTATCAAATAGTGTTTTTCTCAAAATATTTATCAAATAGTGTTTTTCTCAAAATATGTAAAAAGCAACTTACCTCCCCTCTCTCCCTTGTCAACAATTTCTCAAAATTTCAGAGATTCCCCTATAAAATGACATCAATTTTTGATTACACCCTCCTATCCTATACAAAGAAGCTACGCTACAAACTCAGCCAAATTTTCCGTTATTTAAGCAATGAAACTCGAAAAAAAAAAATTGTTGACATCAACTTTAATTGACCTCCCCCTCCCCCTTGTTAACAATTGTAAAAAATTGTTCAGACACCGCCCTCCCCCCTATTTTATCGACGTAATGGATAATCCCTGAGGTGTTTTGAAAAACGACTGTATTGTTGATAAAAAAAATGTTGTAAATTTTTATATTTTGTATTGCATTTATGTCTCCTTTAAAAAGTAAGGTCCTCCATTGCAGACCTATGTCTTGAATATTGGGATCTTGTGCCGAGGTTACAAGGATCCGTGCCACAGGATCCCAACTTTAAAGACATGTTTTTAAGGAATCTTAACTTTTAAGACATGTCTTAAGGGGAGTAGTGATCTGCAAAAAGCTTTCAATAAAGTAATGGATGAGGGAAGGGATATAATGAACTTGAGAAAATCAGCTCTCTAATTTAAAAAATATTCCTTTATTTATAAGGTATTTTCTAAACTAAAACTTTTTTAATTATTAAAAAAAAAAGTGTACGTTCTTTTTAAGGGGGTGAGGGAGGGGGGTAAAGGACTATTAAAGTACCCATTGCAACAGGGGGAGGGGAAGTCAAATTTCTAAATCGGCGTACGTAATAAAAATAAATTTAATATATTTGAATATATTAATAGTAGTGCAATTAATAGAACAAATTTATAAATAATAAAGTATTAATTTGAATAATTAATATAAAATTGAAAAATTAATAAAACTAATATAACATTTTATTAACTAAGATAAAAACCAATGCGATAAAGGTGAAAAAAATTCTTTTCGCTTTTAAACTTTTCTCTTTAATATTATCAATGGTTGCGATAGTTACGATATCGTTAAATAAGTTACTTTTTTCGAATTTATAAAAAGATTTTTTGAAGTTCGATGATCGAGTCTTAACTATAAAAACTCACACTTTTTGATTTTTTGCATAAAATGCTTTACGAAATCACTTTGTTACCATTGTTTATAAAAACTCTTACTGGCAAAACTTGTAAATTTTTGTAAGTAAACTTAAGTTTTATATCGAAAAATTTTTTTTTTTAATCATATATGGAAATTTAAATTGAATTGTGGCAAATGATAACTAATGACGACGATCTCTTGAATTGAATTGATGATAACAATTTTTTTTTTATATTTTAATATATTTTAAGTAAATTATTATGTTTAAAACATCTTAAAATTTTTTAACATTTATAAGCTCATTCTATTCTAAGATTATAATTTTAACCGAATATACTTATTGATTTTTCTTTACATTCGATTTAATAAATTTATTAAACATTTCTATAATAGAGTACTATTTTTTTTGCGTTTCAACAAATCGTCAGAGTTTTAATAGAAACTGTGACACTAAAGTTAATAGTAGGTTTTTGTTTTTGTTTACAGCCGAAGTTAAATTTCCTGCTACAATTTTTTCGGCAACAAAATACGGAACTAGATTCTTGGTTACATGAATATAATTTCAGTTTTAATACAAGCATGCATTCAATATAATTTATAAAAAATTTTAAATTTCATCTATTTGATCTATCGGTTTTTCTTTGCAACCTTAGTTGCTTTTTTTAGGCATCTAAGCTCTATTTATGCATTTATTTAAACATTTATGCATTTTGTAGCTATGCTTATACGATGAAATAATTGTTGTCGAATATATCTCCTTAAATATGAAAGTTTGTTTTCTCTGAACATCTGCTCTTTTTTTTTTTTTTTTAATTATTATTGTACATGACAGAATTTTTTTATATAAATATTTCGTCTTTCGTCTTAATATGAAATGTGAAAAAAACGCTTTTATTTTACAGTCTAATTCAAAAAACGTTTCCTATCAACGTCAAAATCGAATTATCAAATAATTTAACCCTCACTCTTTGATGTTTTTTTAATTTATTTAAAGAATATATTTCAAAAAAGATTGTCGAAGGAGATTTTCGATTGTAAATTCTAAATTTAACCAAGTTCTATAGATATTCGTTTTATAAAAACAGAGTCTTCAAATCTGGGTATAAATAAAACACATTTTCTTTTTATCTTTTTAAATCAAAAAAAATGATGATATTTATTTCGAATAACAAGATGAATGAAATATAATAATAAGAATAAGAATTAATTAAAGTATTTTTTTCAATTAAATAAATTATAAATCTGTCTTATGTTATTTTAAATAAAACTATATTATATATTATATGTATATTATATGTTGTTATAAGTTATATATATATAAACATTTATAATAAAGTTTTATTTACATAAAAATAATGTTTAAATTAATAAAATCAGTATATTTTTTATAATTTTTATTTAGGTATTATTTTGTTTAAAAGTTTTATATATAATTTTATGATTTAATTTTAATGTGTTTATGTATATAATATTATAATGTAAATATAATGTATTAATAATAAGAAACTTTATTCAATTTTTTATTTAATTATAGTATATTAATTATATTTGTATATAGAAAAATAATAATATTATATGTATAGTATCACAATTTTGATTATTATTTTATTTTTTGTTTCTTATTTATTTGTTTAATGTTATATTTCACATTTAATTTTTCTTTAGATCGTCTATCTAAAAGTATTGAAAAATTTGATGATTTCAATTTTTTCTACGAATGTTTTTACGAAAGTCAATCGTCATTCACTGATGAAATAAAATCAATTGTTGATGAACTAAATAAACAATGGTTTGGTTGGTTGATTTCGATTTACGATGGAAAAACTTCTTACGCAACTTCTTGCAATAATTATTTCGTAAATTATTACATAAAATCTGGAAGAAAGTTAAAGCGGTTAAGTGTTAATAAAAATATTTTAAGTGATGAAGAAAAAAATCTTTTAATTCGATGTTTAACTAATGTTCGCAATGTCAACTTTTATCGTCCAATTAATTTCGAAGGATGGAAACCGAAAGATAAGATTAAAGTGTTGTGGATATTGATCTCAGATTATTTAATAACAAAAAAAGATTTTAAAGAAAATTTTCTTCCTTGGATTAATCTTTGTGAAGAATTAAATCTTTCACTTCACGACGACATTGATTTCTTTAAAGACATTTGTGAATGGATTCGTTGTTCGAACATCAAGAAGTTTAAGATCAAGTACCGTGGAAAATATTTTCGTAACGTCGATGAATTAACTTTATAACGCGGGAAAATGTTTAATATTTTAAATATATAAAATAAAAACAATAATTATAAAATATTAAATATTAAACAAAAAATTTAATTTATTTTTTGACTATATATGCTTTAAATATACGAAATAAAGTAAATATATTATAATTAAAACTAAAAAGTTGAATAAATCTTACATTATGAAAATAAAATATAATTTATTTGTTTTAAAATATATGAATAAAAATAATTGTGGTATATAACTTTTTATAAATATTATTTGTTATTGTTATTTTTGTTAAATCATTATTATATTATTAATTTTTATGGTTTTTAATATAATGTTGATATACTATATTAATCTTCCTAATCTAAATCTATGATGTACTATATTTATAATTGTATTTATGTATGTAAGTATGTATGTATTATAATAAATATAATTACTATATTTTTAATAATAATTATAATTGTTTAATGTTTTATAATTTTTTTTTAATATGCATGATAAATATATTTATTCTTTTATAACTAATTTTTTTGCAAATACTAAAATTTGATTGAAATATCTGTTTGGTGTATGTATGTATCTGTATGGTTAATAAATTTTCTACTTATAAAACAAATTTTTTAACTGCAACATTTCTTTTTTATACTTGACCTTTGTTATTATACATGGTGTTTAAGATAAAGTGTTAAGGTTTATTGAAACTTGAAGAAATTATTTTTTAAGTTTAAAGTGTTCACCATTTGTTTCTTTATGATTTTTGTTGTCATCGAAATATAAAAATTCGAAAGTTTTTTTTTTCGAAGTTTTTTTTTCGAAGTTAAATTTTTATTTTAACGTTTGTTTAATTGTTAATTAGACATTAAATTTTATTTTATCGATCTTTGATCCAAATGATAAAATAAAATTATATTCATTTTAGCTATGCACAAAAACATTGTTTATGTCAATTATTTTTCAGATTTCAAGTTTTGCGCCGTTTTTTTCTTTAAGATTTTCGTTGTCAACGAAACAAAAAAAATTTTGTGCAGATATTTTTTATAAAATATTTTGTTCGAAAGTTAAATTTTTAACGTTACTTGATTGTAAATTAAACATTAAGTTTTATTTTATTGATATTCGGTCTGAATGTTTTATAAAAGTTGTTTAAAAACATTAAACTTTACTTAAACAAAAACTTTAGGGTTTCTTATATTTTGTTGCATAAAATCTGTGGAGTATATCGTTGTAAAATGCATGATGTTATAGCTTTTCTTAAGGTATAATAAATGAATTTCGGTAAAATGCTGTAAATAATTATACAGGAGTAAATTTTATTTTTGTTACTTATATCCGAATAGAATTTAGACTTGTTAGAATATTGAAGAGTTTATTTAAACTAAAAAAATGTCTACAAAAATTACTAAACTTGCATAGCTCATTAAAATATAAACGTGTACGTATACATATTTTACTATCTGTATAAAACCAGAAAAGAAACTTCCTCGTCCACTCTTTACACACACCACCTTCCGGCGC
The DNA here is from genome assembly GCF_022113875.1 of Hydra vulgaris. Lineage (NCBI taxonomy): Eukaryota > Metazoa > Cnidaria > Hydrozoa > Anthoathecata > Hydridae > Hydra > Hydra vulgaris. Next base: position 48,659,323 of record NC_061159.1, read on the forward strand.
ACAGTGAGTCAGAAAGGTGAAAAAACGGTAAAAGTTGTATAAGTATTAAATATAACCATGTGATACATCATTTAATTTGATATAACAAATAATTTTACGCGTGCAAGTGTTATTTACACGCGCAAAATTTAACTTATAAAAAATCGGACTCCTTGATCCAAAATACCATAATATAGAATGCCATATATTTTAAATATAGATTTTACCTGTCCTAAGGCGCGTACTACACTCGCGTATACGTGTAAACGTCTTTTTACGCGCACAAAGACTTTTAATTTTATAAAAATTCTTCAAACCAAAACATTAATTACTTAAAAAGAAAAATTGGATTCAAAAAATATTTTTATATTATAATAATATTAAAATATATTAAATACAAAATAAATATTTGTCTTATCTAATTTTTCTTTTAAGAAAACCTAATATTAATAATATTAAAAAAAAAAGAAAACCTAATATTAATAAAAAAGCTTTATTTCATTATTACGGCATTAACAAAGATAAAACTTTAAGGGTACAGGTGGTTGCACCTTAAAAACCACTTAAAAGTAGGAGAGCCTAGAGCTTTTTTCTTAAGAAAAATAATATTTATTAAGCTATTGAAAGAAAAGCTTAAATGGGGTTCTTCCTGATAGGTATGGTTTAATATGTCTCGCTTGTTTTCTTTTGCTTGAATGTTGAAGCTGACTCTTTTTTTCGCCATGCACCCCAAAAACAACATTAACTAATTTAGCTATAATTTCTTAACTTTTAAGAATTTTAACCTGATTTTTTGAAGAAGATTGAAATAATAAATTGCTCTTAGGATGATTGCATCACTGTTAGCTTATATTTTATAGAACACTTCAAATGTACTACCAAAACCACATCAAGCGACAAGTAAAAGTGTTTATAAACCGTACACTGAGTTGTTCATGGGAAATGGCATGTAATCATTTAGGTATCATTTTGAAAAGTTTTATAAGTATCATTCTACGTTTTTAAATATACTTATTTCTATGTAATATATATCAGATTCGCTTGCTAAAGAACTAGTAGAAGTTGGTGTTATGGAAGAGAAAAATGAAGCAGGGGTTTGGAATGGCATTGTTGATACTAGTCGAATATTTAATTGTGATGAAACACCCTAATTTATTAACTATGCAGTTGATGGTACCAATTCTGGATTATTTTATGCTGGCAAAGGGAATGTATGGCAAAGAATTTATAGAGAAAACAGAGAATGTGTCACAATTCAACCATTTATTTCATTTTCAGGTATGCAATAATACGTGGTTTAAGAAAAAATGTATAAATAATAATACTTGCTTAAGGGGGAAACGCCCTCTAATTTTACCCAAAATTTGTAAAAAATATTTTTACTTATGCATTTAAATGTATGCAGAATTAAAAATTATTTCTTTGTATACTGATTTTTATCATTTAGGCCTTCAAATTTTGTATTTTCTTAAGGTAACTCAAAATTTATACCCTAACAACGCCCATAGCAACGGTGTAGCACCTTAATAAAAATCCTAATAACAAATGTATATTTTTAAATAACTACAGTAAAATGCTTGGTTTGGCTTCTTTACTCATTCAGCTAGCGAAAATAGTTTGGTTCATTAAATTAATTACAGTTTTCTGTTATTCTGAAGCTTTTGAAGTTGTCAACTTTCTTAAAATTTTTTAAAAAATGAGTAAAGCCTGTAAAATAAAATCAAGAACAATAATTAAAAAAATGAGAAGAGGTTTCTTTGGGAAGAAATTTAAGTCTTGACAAAGAAAATATTGAAATAAGGTTGAATGATAACCCTGCTGTAACAATTTTGACTGTTTGAAATACTATATATATAGAGTCTGAGTTAAATTTATTTTTTACATCTGTATCTGCGAAAAAAGTAAAGCCAATTGAATGTTCCAGACCTTTTACAAGAATGAAAATATCTGGATATAAGATTATAGATTGCTCTATATTATCTGACATATTTAGTGCTTTAGCATGTCCTCAATGTAGTGAATGTTCATCCTTGTAATTGTCCGAAAAAATGCAAGACAAAAAAGGACTTGCCTCAAAGTTAATTAAGTTAATCAAGTGCTATAACTGCAAAAAATATAAAAATTAGTTTTATACTTCAAAACAATGTAACAGAGCATATGATATTAATTGTAGAACAGTATACGCAATGTGTTCACTTGGACAGGGACATTCTGGTATAGAAAAATTCACCACTTTAATGAATATGCCACAACCAATGACACAATATAATTATGATAAATTAGCTGTGAAAATAGGTGCTGTCACACAAAAAGCTGCTGAAGATACCATGTTTGATGCAGTAGCAGAATTGCGAAAACATGCTGCTAATGATGACGTTTTTGATATTGGTGTGTCATATGATGGTACTTGGCAGAAAAGAGGTTTTCCATCATTAAACGGTGTCTTTTCTGCATTATCAATGGACACTGGAAAGGTTTTAGATGTGGAACCATTGTGTAGGTTCTGCAAAGTTTACTTTTTGAAGAAAGATCATTTAAAAACAAACCCTACGGCCTATATCCAATAGAAAAACTCTCACATTTGTAAAAATAATTACAAAGGATCTGCAAGCGGTATGGAGTCCACTGGTGCAAAAGGTGTATTTTCAAGATCTATAGATAAGTACAAACTGCAATATGTAAATTATTTAGGAGATGGAGATAGTAAAAGTTTCATTAATGTCATAGACACTTATCCTGGCATTCAAGTTGATAAGTTAGAATGCATGGGACACTATCAAAAACGTTTTGGTTCACGACTACGAAATTTAAAGAAGAGAGAAAAAGGTCTCGGTGGACATGGTTGTCTTACAGATGCAGTTATTGATCGTCTGCAAAATTTCTTTGGCATTGCTATAAGGCAAAATGCTGAAAACTTAGCAGGTATGAAGGCAAGCGTATTAGCTACATTATTTCATGTTGCATCTTCCAAAGCAAATAACTTGCACTTTCCTCACTGTCTACCGGCATTAATAGTTGGTGCAAGTTCAACTTTGATAAAGCAAATAATACCAACACTTACAAATCAGGTCCAGGTCTTCCAATGAACATAATTTTTAAAACTAGACCCATTTTTGAGGAAAACCCATAACGCTAATGAATCTTTCAATAGTATGATTCAATAGATATGAATATATAGGACCGATTACCAAAGACCAGGTATGTGTCATTTGATAATTTGAAATTTGGTGTGTATGATGCGGTAGCAAATTTCAATATTGGCATGAAAGCTTCAGTGTTAGTTTTTGAACAATTAAATATGTTACCAGAAGCTTTTATGGTTAAAGGTTCCAATAAAGTAGACAATAAACGAATAAAACAATCTTATTATAAAATAAATGAAAAAAATAAGTTGAGATGACAGCTAAATAGAACAAAAAAACTTGAAAAAAATGACAATAATTTGGAAAAAGAGGGTATAACATATAAACCAGGAGGATTTTAAATACTTTTTTTTATTTAAAGAAGTTAATGATTGTTTTTTTTTACATGTTTTGGTGTTATTTAATTAAAAAAATGTTAATTTGCTTTTTTCTCAGTATGAAGTATTTTAGACGCCAGCCAACATTGCTCGCCAACCATTCAAGAGCCCTTTATAAAATTTTCAGTGAATGTTTATTAAATGGTGTAGAGTGTTTTAAGTTAAACAGTTTTTGTTTTTTTTACACCTGCTGTTTATGCTGTTTTAATACTATATTATTGAATATTAAACTTTGACTTCAAAACGCCTGAATTTATATTTGTAAAAAAAAATTCTGTTCAACTTAAAACACTCTTCTACTCTATGTAAACACCATATAAAAATTTTAACTAGGGTTGTTTTGTTCCCTGCCCACAATATTGGCCGGCGTGAAACCTGTTTTTGCTGTTTTTTGGTATTTTTTTATGGTTTCCATAGCAACAGGTTACCATTTTATTTTTTTATATACTTTTTTCTTTTTTTTTTATATATATATATGCTATTGATTTGACAAATAATTTTTTTGTTAAAAAAAAATATTTGTCAAATATTTTTTTTTAACAAAATAAATATTTGTCGATTAAAATGATTTTCAATTTTTATTTTAAGGGGATATATGTATGTGACAGGTGATTTTTAAATGTACTGGTATTACAAGTTGTATGGTTCCGACAGAAGCAGCAAATAAAATTCCACATTTGTTGGTTGCGACATCAGAAAATGGAGTATCAAACCATGAATCATTCTTGGCAGCATTGAAAGAATTCGATGTCTACTTAAATGAAAAAAATGTTAAGCGACCCATCATCTTATTGTCAGATGGACATAGCTCAAGATTAGACTTTGATGTTTTATTTTTTCTTGAGTTGAAAAAAATTCGTCTCTTTGTCACTTCACCAGACACAACAGGAGTTACTTAACTTCTTGACCAAGTAAATAAGAACATTCATAGCGAGTATCGTAAACAGAAAGACTTTATATTTTTAGCTATTTGCTCCTTAAATAAAGAAGCTTTCATGTTAGTTCTAGCTAATATATGGGACAAATGGGCAACCAAAGAAACTATTATAAAATCTGCTCAAAGGGTTGGTGTCACTGAAAACTCATTGATTGTTGAATTTATGCAAAAAGATAAATTTGAAAGAGCAGAGAACTGTATTGAAGCAGAGAAACAGCCATCTCCCGTAATTTCTTCGTCTGATAAAAGACGTGGTTCAGTAAGTTACTTGAAATCAAAGTTCGAACAAGCTATGGAATTGATTGATGAACTTCATGAAAAAAGTATTTAACTGGAAGAAATACCAGGTTTTATGATAACCAAAAAGGTAAAGCCTAAACTATCAAATGACATGAGTATGACACGATATGACAAATGTTACCTAAGTAAATGGTTCAATGACAGCAAACAATGTATTAACTGGAGTTGAATCCATAAAAAGAATCAAAGAAAAAAAGTTAAAAGAAAAAGGTGCTGCAAAAAAAAAAGAGGAAGTTAAAAAACTTTTTATTAAATGTATGCTTCAATGTAATTGTGGAGACATAAAATGTAAAGCTTTCGGCTTGAAGCAGTGTCCAACCTGTCTTAATGTTATGAAGTCTTTTTGCAGCAAAGTAAATTGCAAAGTAAATGGACGAAATCCAGAAATGATCTCATTAGAAGGTGCTAGAAAGAAATGAAACAATTACTTTAAAGAGATATTTCTATAAATTTTGTGCAAATTTAGTGAAAAAGATTGATTCTGGTTAATTCTTTTTTTAATGCACCCCAAAAACCACATGTTGAATTGTACATTTGAATTGTTATTTTTACATGTCTCCCTTCTACTTAAAATGCAAATGGTTTGATTTATGTATAGAATATATAACAGATAAGCTAACTAGATTGGAGTTGCAAACTTAGTCTGAAAAAACACTATTTTATAGCAATTATTTTTGAAAATTCCAAAAAATTTATGCACTTTTTTTTAACTGAGGACATTTGTGGAAATTTTCCTATATTGTTATCTTAGTTTTCATTTATTTTAATTATAACATGTATCAAAAAACATTTCTTTCGTGGTTTTAAAGTACAGATTTAAATTTTTATAGCCACTTAACTGACCACGCTGTTTTTGGGGTGTCTTCATTGTTTTTGCGGTGCGTTCATCTGTAAGGGTTTTTCCATATTTTAACTTGTATTTTTTGAAACAAATATTTGATATTAAAGAATCACTTCTAATCAAAAGTTTATGAACTGTTTGGGGAATCATATACCAGCAATAGTTGTTGAGTATAAAAGCTGTACTTTCATAGCAATACTGGTCAATACTGGTTGAAGTTCTCTTTCCTACTTTTTAATGATGCTTTTTTAGCATGGGACTTGGCTTTTTAAATGTTTAACTTGTATCCTAAATGTAAAATATTTTCAAAAGATCTAAGCCAGCAATGCAGAGTTGAAAGATCTAAAGATAAAGCTTTTTTATTGGTTGGTTTAGATCTGACTAATGCTGGGTTAATACCTTCACTGGGCTTAGCTCCGCAAACATTACGTGATTAGAAGGACATAGTGTTAGCGAGGGTATCAATCACTTTATCATCAAACATGGTTAAACCTAGTTTGATCTTAAATGTGATAGTCGTATCCGGTGTGCCTTCCTTTACTTCTAACTTTACCTCAAACTTGACTAATTTATTATTTCTGCTTTGAAAAGTTTAATTCCATTCTTTATCAATTCTTCCGTTTCATTTTGTCATTGGAGATCTAGGGGTCTACAGTAATGTGTACTAAAGGGCTTCTTATTTAAACATACATTTCCATTAATTTAAGTGGAATAATAGCTGTCTGGAAAAAAGACACCTTGACTGGAAGCAGCGTCAAAACAACCTATAAAGTGAAATGGACTTTTAAACCTTTTCCCACTTTCAGCAAATAACTCTTAGAGTAATGACACACCCTAAAAGTTAATATCCTTGTCAGAGTATGATTAAACCTGTAGAGGAGTTGAAGCAGATGTTTCTGTTACAATTAAACCCTTAGGATAACGTTTTTATCTCTTATTCTTAATTTCATGAAGTGAAGGATAAATAGCTGCATTAAGTATTATTGATGATTTTTTAATAATTTGATGATGTTCATTGAAAAGGTCAAATTACTTTTTTATTCTCAAGTTAAGCTTGTTGTAAAACTAAGGATTGCGATATGGCCAGTTGAATAAACATCTTCCCGATTTGGAGCTTCGTGTGGATTAGTGAAATTAAAAAATACAGCTTTTGTAAACAACCTTATTACTAAACAAATCGTTAACGTATATTATTGAGTTTTTCAAATTTTTAACTGTTAGGGAGCACCTTGAAAAATCATCCGTAAAAGTTAATATATTATCAAATAAAATTAGTATATTTTTTTTGAATATATAATTAATTTGGTGAAGCTTAATATTAATAAGATTATATTTGATAATTTATTTTTATTCATTTGCTTATTTTAGATTTTTATAGTATGCATTTTTTCAAATTGTTGTTTTTTGCTAAGAAATTATTTCAGCATTATTTTTTATATAGATATATCTATATAAAAATTATAAGCATTATTTTTTATATAGATATATTTTCATATTTACGAACTAATTACAAATATTATTTGAGAAAAAAAAGTTTTTTAAATTTGAGTTTTGCATATTTTTTTTTAAATATTTTTTCTTAAATGATTGAAGTTACATGGTGACTGAGCTTGTACATATATTTTAATTACTTTAAAAAATTTTTAAATTGGGTTTTGGTAGTAAGCGAAAGATTTGGGTTCTAGTAAACGAAGAATTTGTTGCAGTAATTACAAAATATTCTGGTAAGTCACTGAAACATGAACACTCGATTGTTCCTTTCAAACAATGTTAAGTAAAAAAGAGTTAAAAAATGTTTAATAACTAATTCCAAAGATTTAATATAATGGTCCTTTCGGTAAGTAATAAAATTGTACGGAACCATATTTAGAAAACATAAGGATCAGATAAGATTTAGTTTTCTGATTTCAAGAGAACTGCTTAAGTTTGTCACAAATTGAATATAAAAATAAATATAAAAAAAAATGGCAAAAGTAAGCTAAAAAAAATACCACTAAGAAAAAAAGTTTTTGGCTTTTATCCGTTAAAGCAGATATAAATTCTTTTAAATTTCACAATTTAAAATTATAATGATTTTTATAAGAGAAAAAATATTACATTTAAAATAAAGATTTAAAAATCATTGTCTGTAAGAACTAAACAGAGTCATAAAGCGTCAGTTATTTTTTCACATAATTGTTTTGTATAGAAGAAATAAGTTAAGTAAACACGAAATTTAAAAATCAAAAATATTTGAATTAGCTGACTTCGTATACTGGCTAACTTGAGTAACAACTGTTTCAATATGTTTTTTCAACTTTCCTATGACAGTCAGCAACAAATTTTACAAAAAATTTGAATTTTTATGAGTTTCTCATTTTTGGTGATGGTGATACCCTTACAAAAGACCACAGATTTGTTGTGCTATCTGAAGGAAACCTTTACACCTTTTTGATAAAACATATTATTTGAAAAAACTTGATAGTAAAAAAAAAGAAATATTTCATACATACGAATTCGTGTTAAATGTAATATTTTATGCATGATATACTACAAATAGTTATAAAACAAATGTTTAATGAATTTAGCTGTTGACATTTTTTAATGAATGTTTAATAAATATAGCTGATGATTTTTCTTCCTCTAGTATTAATATTGCTAGTTTTTCCATGGTGCTCTGTGATATGTCCAAAAAGACTTCTGGGAGCACATTAATAATAAAAAAAATGATTGCAATTAACATTAAGTTTAGCAAAAACAAACTTTATTTTGCATAAAGTTTATTTTAAAACAAAAACTATAAATAAAACTAAAAAGATAAAAATAATATAAATAAAACCATGATTGCTCTAAAAATAATAAATAAAAAAAAATGTTTTCCATATTTTTAAGTTTCAATTGTTTCAACATATAACGATTTTTAGTACAGTCAATAAAATCAATGGTTTGTTGTTTCAGTGTACACTGAACTGAATACACGTGTATTCAGTTGAGTGAAAACTGAATACACGTATATTCAGTTTTTCTGTGTATGTTGTTTCAGCATAATGCATTGTTCCGTAGAATTTTCTTTCTTAGAATTAGATGTTTATTTGAAAATACCGTTTATACATTTTATTTAAAAAATGGATGCAAAAATGTGAAATCTTTGACGATAATCATTTGTTATCTTCGAATTTCAAATCTTTGACAAAGATTATTTTACTACAATAAATACATTTTTTAAATATCTTTTTGTTTTTAGCAACCATTTCATTATTTTTATTGTTAACATATTCATCATGGATACAACTTAACGTTTTAAGTAAACAGAAACTTATTATCGACTTATTATCTTATTGTTCTAATATACTTTCTTCCTTTTTCAATATACGTTTAGATTAACATATAAATTTAGTATTCAATAGAAAAACAAACAAAATCCACTACGTTTGTAAAATTGTCAAATAAAAATTAACAATCTTAAACAAAGATAAATTAAAAAAAAAAAATTTCACACGTAAGTTTTCCTCTATCATTATATACAAAGGTTGACAGAGATTAATTTAAAATATTTTAATTTAAATAAACTAATTAAAATAAACTTATAAACATTAAAGTTAAAAAAATGTTTTACTGAACTACCAAGTGCTAAATAAAACAATGTCTGAAAAAATTTCATTTTTAAATTACATTTTTAGAAAGCTAATTCTCATTAGCTCATAAAATGTTACTTGTTAAAAATATTTAATTTTCAGGAAAACATCAATATTTCAGTAAACTAATACATGGTTCAAAGTTATTACCAAAATTATATCCCTTTTATTAAATCTTTATATAAATTAATAGGTTTAAAAATGATGCTTTATTAGTAAATTAATGAAGTATTGATGTTTTCCTGAAACTAAATATCTTTAACAAGTAATATACTGCCTTAATGAGAATAAGTTTTTCAAAAAAGATAAAATAGAGAATTTAATTAAACTATATGAAGATCTTTTTTTTAAACTTTACTTTAAAATAATTGAGGTTCTCGTTATACAAAAATTTAATTTGAAAAAAGGATAGGAATTACAAATTTAATTGCTCTGAGTTGGGAGCGGCGATAAATCATTTAACAACGTTAAACATGTTGATGCATCGTGTTCGGTTACAAATATAATAGCTCTGAGCGTAAAAAAGACAATAATTGTTTCAAAATTTATTATATCGATTGTGAAATTTGAATAAACCATACTGGTTTAAAGAAACTACCCCTATTACCTATCCACTAGTAGAAGTTAAAGATATTGCTTAAATTACTATAAGCATTTAACATAAGCACGTAAATTTATATATTAAATGTGTATACATTTTTTATTTTACTTTATATACAACTAAAAAAATAAAAAAAAATTATAATTTGAGTTCAGATGAAATGAGACTTTGAGCACTAAGGCATTTCATTTTTTTTATTTAGGTGCCCCCATTTAACCAGGAAGTTCACGTCTCCTTCCTAACCGTGACGCGAAAATATGACCAGAGCTCGTTTCGAACCTGGATCTCCTGCTTATAAAGCAAGCGCTGTAACCACTGCGCCACGGCCCTCTAAAATAAATGTTTTATTGCCGAGCAGCTATTACTTGTAAGAGATAATCTCACTATTTTATTTAAACATTTTTTCCCACAGCATTCAATAAGTTTTGAAAAGTTTTTTTGCGTGGTAAAAAGCAGAATAAACTACTAAAAAACGATATAATAGAAAAATTTAGGAGCTCTCTTAAAGTTATTACTAAATCATTTTTGAATGGCTTTTTATCATTTAAACCAAGTAATTCGCTGTTACAATAAAATTGTTTAAATCTTCGTATTATGATATTTTTTTATTAGACAATTTCAGACTGTAAAGATATTTCAACTCATCATTAGCACAATTTATTAGAAGAACGATGAATTTAGGCAAACTCAGTGTCATTTAAAAAAAATTTAAACGTTAATACGAGTATGTAAAAAAAGATCAAATTTTCGTATTAAAAAAACATGGTTTGACTATCTTTCATTTAGTTTAATCCAAGTTGAAAAATCACAATTACGAAATACTAAAAGTAATACGTTTACTTCTCATGTTATACTAAAACTAATAACTCTACTTCTCACGCGTAATAAAAATGTCTATAGATAAAAGAGTTAAACAAATTATACATGTGTTAAAAGTTTATACAAAATATCAAAAATTTTATACATACAATAAATAAAACTCTTATTTTGAAGACATTTCTTATAAATTATGTAATTATGTAATTATGTTAAATTATGTGAGCCGAAATATAATAAAGATTTGATAAAAATTGTTAATAAAATTGTATAATCAAATCTTTTTATTTTTAAGTTTAACACTCGAAATTACATGCTAGGAGTCGGCGTAAACAATACCTCAACGTTCCTATTGATTAAATAAACCAGAGCAAACGAGATAGCAAATATAACGATTCCCGTGAACAATACACCCGTCTCTGACGCGGGACTAGCAACTAAATACATTTGCATGCCAATATCGGAATTCCACCTGTAAAAAAGTCACATAACGTTGAAAGTCAAACATTAAGAAAAATAATATAATAAAAATAACATCATATCGTCTATTTTAAAGTATTCAAGGTAAATATTTAAAAATTAAATTATATCATATAACAATAAAAACTTGTAACGATTTACATGCTTTCAGCCCATGTTGAATATTCTGATGAATGATAATCTTGCAGTTCGAATGCTGGCGAAACCGCCGGTGTCATATATGTTGTCGAGCGAACACACACCATTGACCCTCGACCGGTAACAGCAAAGTACGAGAAAGCATAGGGAAGCTTAAGTTAAAAATAAGTAAAAAGTTTTTACTTATTCTAAATATAAAAGTAATGAAATATAAACAAAAAAATAATAATAAAAAAAAGGATATATAAAAAATAACTATTCGTTAAAGTAATAAATATTCTAAAAACATCAGAAATATTCTAAAAACATCAGAAACAAGATTTTATTTCGAAATTTCATGCCACGTTACACGGCAATTATAAGAAAACGTACAGAGGTTTTGGCTTTATTTTCGCATTGTGTTTCCTCCAACCACTCTCCAGTGTAGTAACTCAGTAAACGATGGATTACTTGGGTAATAGGATTGTCAATTTGTAAGACACTTACATATCGTGACATGGGTACATTCGGCAACGGATTAGATTTCTTACCAAGTACCTCTTTATAGCTAGGACAATTCGCTGATATCATAAGACAATAAAGTAGATTTGCAGTCTAAAAGTAATTTTAGATAATTAAAATAATTAAAAGTAATTCTAGATAATTAAAATAAATAAAGTCTAAATCTGCACGAATTTAGAATAACTTAACAGCAAAGATTTATAATTTAGCATAATTTAACAGTAAATATATATAATTTAGCAGTAAAAATGTGTAATTTAGCATTTTTTTAAAATTATTTCAATTATAATGCCAACAATTTTATTGTTGAAACAAGTTTTTAATACATCAAAATATTACAAAAACAAAATACTATTAGTGTGCACAGTTCACATATGGAACAAAGTTTTGTGTTTTTCTAGTTAATTATAACTTTGCCGTTCCGAATCTGTTGGTAATAAAAAATTCTGACATGTGGTTCGGTCTTAAAAGGGCTCAATATGGAACCCGTAAAAAATCTTTTTTCCAAAAAAACATCACTTATTAAATTTTTTTTGTTTTTATTTTGTTTTATATTTGTTGTTTAGGAACTGTGTTAAAAGAAAAAAAAAAACATGCATTTTTTGAATAATTATAAGGAAAAGTAATTTTGAGGCAGTGGCTAGATATTTTCTAAATATATCTAGCGGCTAGATAATCTATCTAGACACCTTGTGTCTATCCAGCTAGATATTTATAAAAAATTTCAAATTAAGTTAAAAATAACTGCAATGGTACCAGCAAAAAAGTTATGAAGCGATTTTTACATAAAAATTTTTATTTCTTGTTTTATGGCCTAAAAGCTGTAAAACTGAATTAGTAATAAAAAAAAAAATAGCGATAAAAATTTTTTAAATTTTATTTTTGTTTTGTTTTCTATAAAAACTACTTTACCAAAAATTAATTTTAAAATTTTCATACATTTGTGAAAGAAATAGAAGGAAAAGTAATTATTTGACATACTTTTCTTCGTGGCTATCAGAGACCGCTAGAAATTTCCGAAAATATCTAAAATAAGTTTAAAATGAGGTTAATTTTGCATGTAAAAATGATTTTAAGCAATTTTTTAACAAAATATTATAGTTTTTGTTTTAAGGACAAAAAACTGTAAAATATTATTAGTATTATTTTTTAAAAAATCAAATGCTATTGACATTTAATTTTGTTGGCGAAATTAAATGTCAATTTTATTGGTGTTATGTCAATAGCATTTGTTGGAATGGACTCTAAATGGACATTATTTGGACATTTGAATGTTGTTGAACAATGGACTGTTGTTGCCGAAGTTAAAATACAAAACTTTTATTTTAGCTTTTTTTACGTTAAAAAAATTAAAAATATAAAGTTTAAGTTATTGGAAATAAGTTCAAAAAAGAAAGTTAACAAACTTTGATTCAATTACTAGGAATTGGTTCAAAAAAGCTTAAATAAAATTATAAATAAAGCACTAACTTCAATTTTAAATAACTTTTTAATTGAAATCGAAGTTAGTGAAAATTTAAATTTAAAATTTAGATTAATTTTAATTTATCTAAATTAAAATTTAGATTAGTTAAAGTTAATCTAAATTTTAAATTTAAACTAGTTTTCCTATAAGATTTTATTTCATCTCCACATTTAAAATATCTTTTTATAATATATTTTTAACTTGTATCTGCTTTATAGTCAATAGTGATCCTAAAAAAATTTTAGAATCATTATTGACCCCAAAATTTATCATTGACAACACTTTTTCCGTAATTTTAACAATTACGGAAAATTTGACTCAAGCAGTCTTTGTTCCATTAATACTTTATTATTACTTTGATCATTGATTTTTCTAAAATAATTTTTTAGTTGAGCCCAATACATTTCTATTGGGTTGTGCTCACAATGAAACTTAGAAATATGGATTATTTTTACACCCATCTTATACTTTTTATTGTGCTTTTGAACTAACTTATCTAACTTTGATCTTTTTGTTAAAGCTAAGTAAGACGATGCTTTTATTCTTAAGTAAGCAAAAAGACCGAAAATGTCTGAGATTTTAATGTGTAAGTCAATAATTTCTAATTCTTTGCATAACAAAAATAAACCTTAATAAACACCATTGCAATCAGAATAGTTAATTGTCTTTTCCACGCCTTCATCGAGCCATTTAGTTGCTTTACTGGACAAGTTTTACCAGGTGATTTTGCAAACATACTCACATCTAATAACGCTTTTGTATGTGTGGTTGAATTGTCGACAAAAATATCAATTCTAAAATTTACTGACTTTTACTGACATTATTACGCTATATCTCAGTAGAATTAGAAGCCGAGTAAACTCAGCTTCTAATTCTACTGAGATAGAGAAAAGTAAGAATTGCTTCATTGCCGAAATAGGAGTCTTTTTTGGGCGTAATGATGTTTGTTGCTGTTTGAGAAAAAAAATTCAACTTTTTTTTTTCAATATATTTATTAATTAATTTAATTAAATATTATTAATTCTAATAAATTTTCTAAAACTCAACCCAGTTTTTCTTATTAGTTGCAATTCTTCACTGACAGCTTTTTTCCATTCACAATCATTTAAAGAAAAGGTTTTTAATTTTGGATGGCACACTATAAAATCACTTAACATTCTACTGATTCCTCTTCCTTTATTAAATATTGGACTAAAGAAAGCATGAAGTCATCTAAATGATTGAGTACATCAATGACCAGAGTATGACCAGAGCGCTTTGTAATTTCATCATGAGCTATAACAATTTGGCAGTTGCTGTTTTCAAAAACATCTAACAGTTTTTTATGTTGTCAGCAAAATAACTGACAAATGTTTTTCTATAAACTACGTCTTCTCTTTCATGCCTATTAACAAATGGACAAGCTTTGTTATTCGACCAAAAAAATCCCCAACTAAATAGTAAGTTTTGAATTGCTTTACAGCTTCCACTATATTGTAATATTTTTTTTTTTTTTTGGTTCATTCTTTAGAGAATCACTTGGTTTTGACTATTCTAAAAATGCATTTTTTTTGAATAATATCAATGCTAAATGGACTCTGAGAAACTTTATCAATGATGAAAGCGCATTTAAATTTAAATTGTTTTCAAACAATTTAAATTTAAATCAACATATAAGGTATGACACCAGCCATTTTTAAAAAGGAAGAAAATATCCCATCAGAAATGCTTTTATTTATAAATTTTGCGAGACTTTCTCTGGAAAACTTATTATAAGACTTAAACATATATTTTGGTCGCCACTAGCTTTCTTATTAATTTTCATTAAAACAATAATTTTGGAAATATCGTTTGGTGTAATTTTATGAAATTTAAACTTGGAGATATCATTTTTGGCAATGGTGTTTACAACGATTGTCAGGAAACAGAATCTCTTCTTCCCCGTTAATCAATTTAAAACAGTGTTTCTGTGCAGTTGCAGTTGTTGTTGCTTAAATTTGGATAAGTTAATGTTGCCAAACTCGAAATGATTCTACTTATTTGGATTCATTGGATTTTTGTGAGCGTAAGTGCAATAAAAATTGCAAGACTATATAATTGTTCCATTTTAAATCCTCAATTCCTTTCTCGCATAGCATTTATAATCATATAGAAATTAAAGTTGTTCAAATTCAATATTGTGTTCTTCTTTCTCCAATCAAAAACTTTTCTACTACTTTTTTTAGGCATTTTTTTAGATATCGACCTTATATATGAGCAAGGTGCTTTTTTTAATTTCATTAAGATGTTGATTACGCTTATTTTATTTATTTTTAATCTCATAATACTGCAAAGGTGCAAATCTCTTAATGATGATGATCTTCTACACTTATACAAAAAAAATACTAAACCAGATAAATGAGGATTTTTTTTTTATCTCTTTAACAATATCAGTTGCTTGTAACAATAAAACACCTAAAACTGTCAATTTAAAAATATAACTGTTTACTTGTTGATTATTTCTGCTTACTAAAATATCTGTTATTGTATGTTATGGTTATCTGGTGTTGTATGTTATGGTTGTCTAGTGTTGTATGTTATGGTTGTCTGGTGTTGTATGTTATGGTTATCTGGTGTTATATGTTATGGTTATCTGGTGTTGTATGTTATGGTTGTCTGGTGTTGTATGTTATGGTTATCTGGTGTTGTATGTTATGGTTATCCGGTGAAGTATGTTATACTTTTATCAGCATTTATCAGAGTTAATTATAATATAGCATGCTTTTTTATTTCACCATAAAACATGAAATTTGCAACAATAAATTTTAAATTTATGTAAAAAAGTTTAGTTTATAAGTTTAGCATTTGTGCTTCATTTTTTTAAATTTTTTAATTCATTTATGATTTTATTTTAGTTTTTTTGTTTGTTTATCTTTTCCTTTTTTTTTCTCTCTATTGTTTTTTTTTTTTTTTAGGTGTCACTTTATTAACTAGTTTTTAATTACGTGAGAGCATTATGTAAATTATTACATCATTTTAAAAATTGTATATTAGTGTTCTATTACGGGTAGTTAAAGGTTAAAATAAAATTTAAAGAAAAATGGTTTTTTTAAAATGCTGATTAAATTCAAATATCAAAAAAATTTGAAATTCCATTGCATAATGGAATTTTCAAAATTTCAACTCCCAAAGAACAAATACAAAACAAAATAAAAAAAATAAAAATTAATACGTGATATGTTTTTTTTAGAAAAAAGATTTTTTGTGGATTCCCTTTTTGGCCCTTAATAAATCGAATCACATGTCAGAATTTTTTATTACAAACAGATTCAGAATGGCAACACTATAATTAACTAGAAAAACATAAAATTATCAATTTTGTTCAACAAGTGAATTTATGTATATTTATAAATTTTTTGACATTTTATGCATGTCCATTTGTCCTTGTTCGTATGAAAGCCAGAAGCAATCAATATAATTGAATTATCAAAATGATAATTGAAGTATTAAAAAAAAAAAGAATTAAATTATTTCTTAAAGAACAAGTCTTTCTGCAAAAAAGTTTGCAACTGAAAATGGAAATTTTTTATTCATAATCAAAAACAAACAAGAAGAATTTAATTAATAACTCTATTTAGCAGCAAAAAAGTTTTATAAAAGACTCTAACATGTCTCAATTAAAAGGCTCAAAATTTATTACTCTAATGGATTGACATTAAGACGTCAACAAGTTGTTGTTATAAGTATAGTGAACACATAACATAAGAATGTTTTCATAATTAACCCATGAAAAAAACAAATTAAACACAGCCTAAATGAAAAGTTAAAGTTAGCATTGTAATAATAACTTATAAAACAGGTGTAGATTATGTAAGTGCAAAGACTTGAACTTGTTTATCATTTTGTAATCTCCTAAAATAATGAGACAATTATAAAGAGAATATCATGTAAAGATAAATAAAACCTAAAAGAAAAATAAAATCTATAAATGCATTAAGGTAAGAAAAGTTTAAAAAACCATTATAAACCTGCTAATGTAAGGTAATTCAATGAAAAAAAGGTAATATATGAAAATAATTTAAAATCTTTAATCATTAAATAAACATAACTATATATTTTTAAAAATACCGCATAATATAAGCTGTAACTTATTATTTTTTTTTTTTTATTTGCATTCACTCCCAACAAGGCTGCAAGCAACCACTATTAAGTTGGGAGTTACTAGGAAAAAAAAAAAACAGAGTTATAGAGCAAGGAAACGGTTGACAGAAGACTTGAAAAGTTGAAGTTTGTATGAGTCAGGAAAACATGAAGATGGGAGAGAGTTCCAAAGGACTGAAGTGCGGGGAAAAAAACTAGATGAATAAAAGTTTTTAGAGGTAGAGAATGGAATCAGAAGTAAGGAAATGGCGAGCACGATAAAGAGAAGTAACCTTAGCAGAAGCTAATTTAGCAATCAATTGTATATATGGTTTCCATGAAAGGTCAGTAGTAAGCAATAATCTAAGAAGACGTAAAGAGGACGACTCAGTAAGAGGATTGCCATTCATTAATATAGGAATGTTGACCATATTACGGTAGTTGTTTGCAGTAAGCAACTGGGTTTTTTTAGAGTTAAAATTCACAAGCCACTGTGAACCCCAATCTATTACTGAAGTGAGATCAGATTCAAGATCAGCTGCTTGTTCTAGGCGATCAAAAAGAGAAGACTTTTTGTCAAGACAGGAGTATAAAGTTGAGTCATCAGCAAAAAGAGCTACTTTAGATGAAAGGTTGTCAGGAAGATGGTTTATGTAGATAAGAAACAAAACAGGGCCCAGGATGCAACCTTGGGGAACCCCAGAAGTTACTGGAAATAAAGAAGAGTGTTGGCCTTCAAGGATGACTTTAATAAACCGGTTAGAAAGAAATGATTTGATAATCTCAAAAACTTTCCCAGAAACACCATATGAAGCAAGCTTATGGAGAAGACCAGAATGCCAAACTTTGTCGAAAGCTTTAGATATGTCGAGAGCAATAGACCTAGCCTCACCGCCTCCATCTAATGCACGATAAAATCTTTCAGTTACAGCAGTTAGCAAGTCGGCCGTAGAGCGAGAGGATCGAAAACCGTATTGATTGTCTGACAGCAGTTTATTTGACTTAAGATGAGATGTGAGGAATTTGTTGATCAAAGACTCAAAGACCTTGCTAATAACAGAAAGAAGACTAATCGGACGATAATTGGAGAGGTCAGAATTTCTCCAGAGTTTTTGAATATTGGAACCACAGATGCCATTTTCCAACAAGCAGGAAAACAAGACTCAGTCAAACAGTTGTTAAATAGTTTAGAGAGAATTGAAGAAAGTTCTGGAGAACAATTCTGCAAGACTGTGACAGGAATGTTGTCTGGACCACAAGCTGTAGACGAGTTTAATTGAGATATGACTTTAGCAACAGAAGCCGGAGTGATTTGAATGTCTAACAATGGGTCAACCTGTTTGACTGGAATGGAAGGAAGAGAATGTCCATAAGATTCAAGAGTGGAATTAGAAGAAAAGTTCTTTGCAAATAGTTCTGCCTTATCCTTGGGAGAGGTAATAAGATCAGTCCCATGAATGAGAGGTGGAATGTTAGATCTACCCTTGTTAACAATGCTGTTGAAGATTATCCAAAAGTCTTTAGAGCCTAACTTCTGCGATAAGATGCGAAATTTAGTGAACTGAGAATAATGGAGTTTAGCATCAGAAAGCACCTTTTACATCGATTTCTTGCAATACTAAATAGCCCTTTGTTCTCAA
Source organism: Hydra vulgaris (assembly GCF_022113875.1). Classification (NCBI taxonomy): domain Eukaryota; kingdom Metazoa; phylum Cnidaria; class Hydrozoa; order Anthoathecata; family Hydridae; genus Hydra; species Hydra vulgaris. The sequence goes on from NC_061159.1 coordinate 48,678,253, forward strand.
GAGAGTTGTTCTTTTGAAAAAGATGAAAAAAATGAGTACAATGGATATAGCAGCCACACAAGAAGGAGAAAACCATGGAGTAGAATGAGGCTTGACTAGAAACCGACGGGAAGGAATAAAAGCTTCCATTCCAGCCTGAATCCAGGAGGTTACGAAGGAGGCGCATTTGTCAGCTGAGAGAGAAAAAACATCAGCCCAAGGACCATCACAAAGAAAATCATGAAAGTAATCCCAGTCAGCTTTAGGGTAGTAGTAGGTGGTGCGATGATAAGGTGAGCCCAAAAAAGAAGTACGAGAAGAAAGATTTATAGAGATCATTGCATGGTCAGAACCACCTAAGCGAGAAAAGGGAGAAACTGAACATAAGCTAGGGTCAGAGACAAGACATAAGTCAAGGAGTGAAGGTAAATGATTAGGGTTGTCAGGAAAACAAGTCACAAAGTTAACTATCTAAGTAAGAGATTAAGAAACGCAAAAGTTAAAGGCTTTAGTGCCATCAGGATCAGTGGTGTTAGAGCCAAGCCATTCAGTGTGATGGGCATTAAAATCACCACCAACAACAATATTGGCAGAGGAGTAAAGATAGAGGGCATGGTCAATTTGATCAGAGATAACATCTAAAAGAGTGCAATCATGGGAAGAAGGAGAACGATAAAGAACAAAGAGAAAGGTGATAGAGTGAAAAGGTGCTAGGCGAAAGCACATAAAAGAATGGTCAAAGGATTCGAACCTGATTTCACGACAAATAGGGGAATTAATGCGTATGTATACCCCTAAACCTAGCATGTGACTATTGGAGTCTTTACGAATCAAAGGATAGTACCGATCAACACTGACATCTGAAAAAGGAATTGCAGAACTTAAATTTGTTTCACTGAGTGCAAGCAAGTCTGGTGAATTTAGCAGGAGGTAAGACTCAACTGACGGAAAGTTGCTTCGCAGACAGCGAATATTTGTAAATGGTATATTAAAATATTTAGGTGGTGGGGATGGTTTTTTAGGTTTTAAATTTTTTGGTTACTTTGGTCATGATTTGGGTTTAATGAGAACTAGACTCATTCATAGATAGAGCACAGCCTCCTAATCAATAAACTATGCAGTTGTCTCAGTCCTGTTAATTAATCCTAAGCCGTGACATAGGGCTCCTTATGTGGCCTTGACAATGCACGCCAAAAGCATTAACAAGGAAACCATCCATGCGCAACATGGCACGGTTAATACTCTGATATTTTGCAGCTGTTGATGGAATCAGCCTCTCAGAGTTTGGGAAACCTTACTACCAGCCGGCCTCAGAACCATTAAACTGAGTTTTAGAGCTGTACCCTCATATGGAGATAACAGGAAGAGTTGCATAGCCATTATCAAGGAGGCATAAGCAAAATTCTATGAGTAGAGTCAAGGAGATCCAGCATTCATCATCCTAGGCAGGAAACAATGTAACACAGGTTACATCTACGCCAGCCTAATAGATGAAGAAGGGGTTCGAGGCTGGTTAGCAGAATTTTTATGCTTACCCCTAAAGTCTTTGCCTAGGAGGCCTTCTTCAAGACAGTAGCAGGATGCAGTTAACATCTGCCCAAGATGAGTATTTTTATCGAGACACCATCTCTAGCCTTTACTTAACCAAGAGCCCCAAGGCAGGGGATGTTTAGCTGGATGCAGTTGACATCTGCCCAAGATGAGTGTTTTTATCGAGACACCATCTCTAGCTTTTACTCAACCAAGAGCCCCAAGGCAGGGGAATTTTTAGTCGGAGTTTATTTCTCCTAGCCTTTGCATAAGAAGAGCACACTCTGCAAAGCAGCAGGGCTTGTGGCAGGTGGTACTCGGTTACGTGATACTAGTAGCAAGATTGATCTCGATTATCCTGACCTGACCTGGACACTGCATCTAACAAAATACAGGAGTCTAAGGTGAGTGTAGGTTTTGTAGTTGGAGTAAGTAGTTAGGTACTGAGCTCATGATGCATTAGAGTATAAACAGAACACAAAGAAACATAAATCAACTTACGGGTGAGTTAACACCGCGCCAGAGGTTCAGACAGAACACAAACATACATAAAAAAACATAAAAAAAATAAACATAAACATATTTAAAAAAAAGTACTAAAATACCAAGTTGGCAGGAACAACTATTCGCTGCTTTGGGGGTATTCCACCAGATGCTAGTAAATATAGTGAATTAGCAACAGCTTCAGAAAGATTGGTTAATCTTTTTACTAGCGGTCCATGTATTTTTAGGTACGATACGTTGTTGATGGATTTAACATACAGGCCAACATTATCAAGATTGTCAAATCGACTATTATAAAACCTAAAAATTAACATAAATAATTTGCAACATATACTATGCACCCTTAACACCCTGCAACATATACTATGCAGAAACTTTAGCATTTATAATTAAAAATACAAATTTACTCAACTAACAGACAGCAAACAT
>NC_061159.1:48683194-48755694 GCF_022113875.1 Hydra vulgaris
TTTCTCAGTATGTTTTGGCAGAAAAAAAGTAGTATAGTTTCCCAAATAATTTTAAATTAACTCTGTTGAAAAATTGTTATAACTGTCATACTATTTTGATTGGTTTAAAAACAGTTATCTGTCATTTTGATAGCTTATGTGCATGAAAAGCAAACAAAGTTTAACTTTAAAGCAAATAAAGCAAAAAATATCAATGTTTTTTTTTTTTTTTTTTTGTATTTAGGTGTTCCCAGAAGTCTTTATTTATTAAAGTCTTATCATAGAGCACCGCGGGAAAGCATTTAACCGGAAGTTCACGCCTCCTTCCATACCAATGTCGCTTGTTGGGCTAGAGCTTGCGTCAAACCTGGGACCTCTGGGTTCTGAGCCAGAACTCTAACCACTGCGCCACGGCTGCTAATGTTTCTAATAGTAGTGTGAAGTTGTCCAATCAGGTTTTGCGTAAAGTTTTCTCTAATCCAATCAGATTTTTTGGAACAAGCAAGAAGCCACTGCTAAATAATCAAAAAACCAAATATCTTTAGCAGACCAAAGACGGTCAACATTTGTCATTTAAAGCAAATCAATTTAAATCACCATTTATTTCACATACTGTTTATCATATATTTCACACATTATTGTTACCCTTTGCTATCCTAGATATTTTAAAAATGAGTTACTAATTGTTTGCAATTTTTGATCCAGACCACACAGAAGTACTACTTCAGAGGTGTACACTGGAATTTTAGTTTTTGTTTGATGTTTGACACTTATAGGTTTTTATTGTGATTCCAAACTTTTGTATGTTCATGCTTGTGTCAAATGAGAACGTTTTGCAAAGAATCGCAGTGATTGGAGTTTGGGAACAAAAAAAACTTAATTTTTGGACCCAACCAGCCCAAAAGTGGGAGCAATGAGTTTTTAAAGTGGGAACAATGAGTTTATAAAATATATTTTCTACTATTTTTATATAAATTTATATTCATCAACAAATTTCATGCAATAACCTCTTATTTTCAAAAATTATGACCATATAAAATTTTAGCCATTTACCCCCCCCCCCCCCCCCCCGCTTAATTCGAGGAGGGTTGTAAACTTTGTAGGATCATAAAAACTTAACACAATTTGTTTTCACTTCCAAACTACAATTTTAGAAAAAAAAAGGTTTCGTTTAGCTGATCCAGAATTGAAAAAAAAAACACTAATTCATAATACTTTATTGTTTCTGATAAACTTTATATACAAAATACGTGTTTGTAACGAACTTTATCTATGTATCTGACAAACTTTGCAAAGAGCTATATCTATGTACTCTTTATATTGATGAAAAAAGTATTCAAAATTAGCACCACTTAGATTGAAACCACCTTTTCAAACAAATTTTTATTACTTATATATATATATATATATATATATATATATATATATATATATATATATATATATATAATATATATATATATATATATATATATATATATATATATATATATATATATGTATATATATATATATATGTATATATATTTATATATATATATATATATATATATATATATATATATATATATATATATATATATATATATATATATATAGTAATTAAAAAAATCAGTAAAAATAAAAAAAAAAAATCTTAACTTAATATTAGATCTGAAAATATTAAATTTTTAAATAAAACAACTGTCAGTATTTGTGCCCTTGTGCCCTGTGGAGATTTGGCCCTTGGTTCTCGGCTAACAATATTTCAATATTGTTATTAATATCGAATATGATCAAAAACAATGGAAAGATTTAAAATTCTGAAAAGGATTTAACAACTTATAGTTAACTGTAGATCATGAAACAAATAATATTAAAATGCTTATTTGAAAAATAAAATTAGTCTTAAATAAGTAAACATGGTCAAGAACTATATTGACTAACATTACTGCAAACAATTTTCAATTAGCACAACTAAGTTTGCATTTTTGATGGCCTCTTGTAAACAACTTTTTAAAAATGTTTGAACACATTATGGTTACAATTTTTAAACATACCTTATTCATAGTTACGTTATCTTTTAGTGATACTGGATCAGTATGAGCATAAATCTTATCACTCAAACCAACCTGAGTTATCTCCATAAAATAAGCTATATTTTTTAGGTTAAACTTGCTCGTCCAAGCTCCATCATCAGGCTTTGAACTATTTTTTATTGTATTACTTTTTTTTAAGCTGTAAGGGAAACTATCTCTCTCCATATCATATACCATCTTTGATGAACCAATGTAGTCCCACACTTCCTTAAATATAAAACTTAAAATTAACCAAAATCTTTTTTTTAAAACAACATTTAAAATATACAACTTCTTCCATAGAAAATATAAGCAGTAAGAAATAAAGCTGAGGAAATGCAATCTATATATATATATATATATATATATATATATATATATATATATATATATATATATATATATATATATATATATATATATATATATATATATATATATATATATATATATATATATATATATATATATATATATATATATAAACTATTTATTGATAATTTTAATTGTTTTAACTTATTAACTCATGTCAATAAAAACTTGAAAGGAAAAGTTACAAGTAATAGGTTGATCTAAATTTTTTATAAGAAATTCTTACATATCATTAATGAAATTAGTTAATATAAATAGATAAAAACAATCGATAACATTTATAGTGGCCTTCTCGGCCTTAATGAAGTGATTTAGTATAAAATAAAAAAAAACATGTGACAGCATCACAGACATTTAATTTGATGGGAGAAAAGATAGAACTTTACCAAAAGTTATCAGAGACAATAAGTGGCATAACAATGTAACTGTTGAAGAAAATTATGAAGTGGTAGTAGAACCAAGTGGGGAGCATCTCTCCCATATTACAACAACATTGGAAAAAAGTATCTTCATCAGCAGCATTATCTTAGTCATTTCAGAACAAGTTACAAATCATACTGTTTGTAGCATGGGATGCGACAGTACAAATATAAACACTGGTTCCCAAGGTCGAATAACCATGCCAAGTTGAACTAGCTCTTGAACGCCTGTGAACTGGTTCATTTATATGTTGCACACATACGAGTAGCCTTTGCACAACTTATTTACATATTTTGATGGTGCTGCAACATGCAAATCAAAACCAATTGTTCAGTTCCAACCAATGGAATGCTGAGACAGTATGCCAATTGTAATTCTTATTTAACTAATTATGTGTTAGAGATACAGACCAAATGTATTGCTATCACGTATTTAATACAATTAAAAGTGGTATTGTGTCTGATAATGTGTCATTGACAAAAATAGGTGTTTTAAATCATGCAAGATGGTTGACACTGATCAGTTTGGTGATTGTATATTGCTACTCAGAACTCTACAGACAAACTTGGTGTGATCACACACCTCATAGTGAACAACTACAGTCCAAACTAGTTTGCATTAAAGGGTCCCCCTATCTAATTATGGTGCAAAGCATGTTTAAATGGCAACTCAGCTTCTGAAGGATCTTTCCAATGTTTTCATAATGAACAAAGTATGCATTGTATTGATTTTTGTTTGTCACAATAGCTATAGTATCCTATTGCTTGCAATGTTAGCTGACTCAAATTAAGGCAAACACCCTAGGGCAATTGACATAATCCTTCAGTGTAAAAAAAAGACAATGGAACCAACATTTGCTAGTAACTGCTATTAACCGCAGTGGAAATGACTGGGTAGAACCTTTTAATTGGGTTAAAACATCTGATTCACCAGTCACAATGAGCCTATCAAATAAAAAAATTTGTCAGTTTAGAGAAATGTCACTTTCTGTTAAATATCCTCACACACAGTGTTGAATCACAACAATGCACAGTGGTCTAAAAAACTTGATTTTGGGCCAAAATTAAAAAAAAAAGTCTGTAATTTTTGTTATTTTTATAATTTTTTAAATACAAAATTGTCCAGGCAATTCAAAAATGTATAGATTTCATAACTTTTCTTGAAAGAAAAATCAATAACCGTATCCAAGAGCAATTAGAAACCGATGAATAATTTCTTGTATAGAAACCGATGAATAATTTGTGTATAAATTTAAAACTATATGTACATATATATAGATTTTTTTTTTAAACAAATTTTATAGCATAGAGTTTAAACTGAAATAATAACTTTTTATTATTGTATATTTGCATAAGTTATTTATGTTTGAAACTAGCATAAAATAAAAGTATTTTTTCAATTTCAACTTCTTCCTAAAACTCATGGACTCGATCGATATGATTTTATTAAACCATAATATTCATATATGATTTAAAAAAAAAAAAAAATCAGCTGCAAATAAAGTAATATAAACCAACTTTAAAGTTCCCTTTTTTATGTTATCAAAAAGAATAGTGTCACTATTTTTGTTTAATCTCTAATAATACATGTTCGACAAATTTTTTTTTTTTCATCATGCAATCGTATTTGCTACCTAAATTGTTAAAAGTAGTTCAAATGTTCATTTTTTTTTTTAAATTTTATAAAATATTCCCTATATTTAACTAGAAGAAAATACTTGAAAAAATGTATATTTTGGTAAATTTAAAATCCATGTAAACCGCAAAGTCTGCAATTAAAACATTATATTTACAGTATATTTTGAACATCTATTATCGTTTAATAATTTCTAAAAAAATCAGCTGCAAATAGTTAAAACAAAGGAACTAATATTCATTGCAAACCATACCGTATCAGAGCTCAATTTAATGGTCGGACATCTCGGGCCCTGGACTGTTTTTGAGATCTGATTTACGGGGGCAACCAACCATTGTTCATTTTTAATATCAAAACAAATATTATACAATATCAAAAAAATTTAAACTGAATACTTAATACTAAAATAAAACTAATTTATAAATGCTATTGTTTGTCTCTTTTTATTCGCCTTTATTAAGATGGGTTAACATTTGATGTTTCTATTACAACTCAATAACAGAAAGAAAAAAATAAATATTAAATGCACAATTGATAATTTAAAACTTATTTAAAAATAATTAATTCATTGCTTATGCTTCTCATCTGCAAGAAAAAGTTACAAAAAAAAAATTTAATGAAAATTAAAAAAAAAAAAGTTCAGTTGGTAGAGTTAAAGTTAGTTAAATACAAAAATTTTATATCTCTGATATTTTTTTATCTCTGCACGTTTGAAAAACTGTAACAATTAGTTATTTATAACTTTATTAAAACTCGTGCGCAAATTTTTTTTATAACTTGATACTTATTACTAATAATAGGAAGCTAAAAAAAATATCTCAAACTTTAAAAAAAAATGTATTATAAAAGAACCTTGTGAAAATAGAGATTCAAAAACAAACAAACTGACTGGATAGTCAATGCCACTTGTTTGTTTTAATGAAGATGATTATGAAAGTACACAGATTTAACTATCTTTTTATTATTTTATTTTGAAAAAAATAAAATAATTTTTTGAAAATGATATAAATAATTTTCTTGCATATATAAAAAAATGTCAAATGTGAATATTGAAAATTTCGATGAAACAAAATTGCGTGCTAGTGAAATCATTAATTTTTATAAACCTGTTCATTATCAAAAAATGAGAATTAGTTATAAAGGAGTACCATTTTTTTCAGTAGAAACGCCTAAATTATTTTCATATGGAGTATGTGAAAATAGAGATCCAAAAACAACGAAACTGACTGGATATTCAATTCCACTTGTTTGTTTTAATGAAATGGAAAGACTGAAGAAGAAGAAAAATTTATTGCAGTGATTTAATCTATTGAGAAATTTTGTAGACATCAAAATCATACAAAAATCAAAAATTCATTACAAAGGGTTAAAAAGACCATTAAAATACAATAACAAAATGTGTCAGTATCAAAACTCAGTTAAAAAAAAATAAAAGTCGAAATTTTGAAAAATTTGAAAAAATGAGAAATTTTGTAGAAATAAAGTCGAAGAAAAAAAATCTTGGTGAAAAAAATAACGAAAAACAAAATAAAAACTTATAGACTTAACTTAAAAGTTGTTAACATGTTGTGTTCATATTAAAGAGAATGTTAAAAAAAAACGTCTGAGCAAATTTGCTGTATAAAGTCGTATAATTTTTTATTTATAAAATAATATAAATAAAAAATTATACAACTTTCAATGAATGTTTAATTAAAATCATTAGCTACTTTATTTAAAAGCGTCTTGCTAATATAAAAATATTAGCTACTATTTAAAAGTGTTTGGCTAATATAAAGATAAACGTGTCAAAGTTATTTATTTTCAACGTAATTAAAAACCAATTTTTTTAGCGCTTTTATTAAAGGCTGTGGTTAAATCATCAAAACAAAATATTATTTGCGTGGTCAAGACTTGAAAATAAAAATAAATACATTAAATATTTTGATAAAAACAATAATAAAATAAAAACATCAATCATTCATGAAAAAGAGGTTTTTAACCACCAGTAAAAAAGTAATTTAAAAAAATGAAGCAAAAAAAAGAAAAAGATATTTAAAAATTTAAAGTACCATGTCATAAATAAAAAACAAAATTTAAATACCATGTCGTAAACAATAAAACTATTTTAAATGTCTATTAAAAATTTAAATGATTTTATGACATTTTAGTAAATGCATTTTCCAAATTATATGATTATTTGTAAAACCTTATTTTTCAAAATCTGATTTTTTTTCAACAAGTCAAACAAACACAGAGAGAGAGAGAGAGAGCATTTAAATTGAACCTCGCACCTCTGGATTCTGAGTCCAGAATTCTAACCACTGTGTCACATTTACTTTTAATTCAAATGAAACTCAACATTTTTTAACCAATCGTTATTGCAATAATCTAGTTCTTCATATATTTATGAACAGTAATGTACTAAATGAGTCATCTACCTATCATCTCATAGGATTAACTTTAGCGATCTTTCTTGCAAATACCTTTCTGATTTTGGAAACCAATTGCATAATTAGCATCTGCTAAAGTTTCCTCTCTTTATTGTGCTCACCACTTGCTTACTTAGGATTCTATTCTTTATCTCTATAAATCTCAAATCCTTCCTTGTATGAAATACTGTTGCAATATCTGGGGTGAATCTTTGAATGATGCGCTTTCTCTCTTAGACAAGGTGCAAAAATACACTCCAAACATAGTTGGACCTGCTCTAGCAGCTAACCTCGAACCATTATCACATCGTTATAATGTTGTTTCTCTGAATAATTCCTAAAACTGTATCAAAAAATGTTAGAAGCTAGAGTATTCTAAATTTAGTATAATTAAAACTTGTATCAAATAAGTTTATTAGCCTTTAATCTGTTCTAAACACCTGTTTATTGTATTTCATTTTTTTATATTTCATTTCTCCCATTTTTCACTAGAACTTGTCCTTTTATTTCTTTTATAGCCTTTTTCCATTTATCTGATTAGTTTTTTTAAATAAATTATAATAATAATTTAATAACATTCTGAGGTCATAGCTGAACAATGTTTTTTAACTTCTATGAACTTTTTTGTGAAAAAGGTATCTTTATATATAAACTATTTATCCTTATCCTTATATATAAATTATAATACAAAAGTATCCTTATATATAAAATACAAGATGAATAAGGTATATATATTTATATAAAATTTTTATAAAACAAAATATATTATTTCTATAAATTAAACACTTTATAAATAAATCTTACAAAAGAACCATATGAAAGAATCAAAAAAGTAACTTGTAATAAAAGACTAAATTGTTATCAATAATAACAAAAAAACAATTAACTTTTTTTTAATAATAAAAAAAAAAAAAAAATTCAAAATATTAAAAGAGCATATATCTTGTTATCAATCAAAAAAAAAACCATTACTTTCACATTACAAAGAATTTGTCCATTTAAATGTATAAAGTATAAAACAGTAAAAAGAACTTACTCCATTAAAAAAAGTAAATACAATTGGTTTTAACTTTTCAGTGATGTTTTCACTCTAAAAAAAAATATTTCACACATTAAATCTCTAAAAACAATCACATCAATAAACACAATTAAATTCCTCAATAACAGACATAATTCAACAAAGTAACACTAGGAAAAAGAACTAAACACCGCACATTACCAACAAACATAAATTATCTCTACATAAACACCAGTTAACACCTTAGTAACCAGGCTCTTTACATAACACAATTGAGATCCCTGTCAAAAGTTAACACCAGTTAACACCTTAGCAAACAGCAGGAAGTAAAATTTAACACTTAAATCCTCATAACACAATTTCATGGCTCAGCTTTCATTTCTTGTTGACAATGACTTCAATTTAAAAAAATATACAGTCAGTGGCAGATTCAGCATAGGACATGGGGGGTCAAGCTGCCCTCCTACCCCCCCCCCTTCCGTGCTTCTTGAGCCAGTCAACTGGCGCCCCCTAAAATATAATCTTCTCATTGAAAAATTCTGGGTTTATTTTAATTGGAAATAGGTAACAATAAAAAAACTGCTATACAAATTTGCACGCATTTATGGCATAAAACAAAACAGAGACATTTTGTTTTAAGAAAATATCTCTTGTAGTTATAATGTACAATAAACAACTTTTACTTTCAAAAGAAAAAAACAAAAAACTATAAATTAACTAATTTCAACAATGTGGAGCAATTTAGATTTGTTTTTATGTGTTAAAAATGTTTTTTTAAAAAACCCATATAACACCCCCTCTCCACTTGAAACCTTATCACTATTTTGAGATGTGTATGCATCAATTTCTCCAGCAATCACAACCGGACTAAAAATGAAAGACGTGCAACTATTCTTAATAGAGAAATAGATGTTATCATGTTTTCATAACTTATCTATAGTCTACAAAATCAATTTGACTCACCCTTTTAGATCTGCTTATGATGAGAGATGTTTCAGTAGACTATCTACTACTTCTACTTTCAGTAGAAGATTATCAAAATGTATCTGTCATCAACAATGACCAATTAATGCCCTTTTGGATTGACATTATTTTTAATCAAATGTGGACTTGCAAAAAGCATAGACTTTCAATTATCAATAAATCATTTTACTTTAATCCAGTGGGCACAGAAGTCCATTAGACATCTATACAATGCATTAACTTAAAAAAATGATGTATACCATGTAATTTCATAGACAATAGAATGTCTAATAGTGTTGGATAACTGAGACATTCAATATCAATTACTAGTTTTGGGCATCTGAGACATTCCTTTTAATATTACAAAAAAAAATTCTTTTCAAAAAAAACAAACTAGAAAACCAACTTGAATGCTTAGCTTTTAGATACGTCATAAAAAATACTAATTCCCATTTATTTTTGGTTGCATTTCCTGTTCAAGCTAAAACTCATCATTCAATATTTTTTTGTTGCTAATGTTTCTTTAAGCTCACAAAACATTTATTCATTTTTCAAACATCAGTGCTTGGGAAAATTTTCTTGCAAATGTTTACATGAGAACATCATACATTTACTAGAAGACGTTGATCCATGCAAAATGTTTTCTGCAACATAAAGAAGAAAAAGCATTATCAACATAAAGAAGAAAAGGAAAGAAAAATTTATAAAACACTAAAAACTTATATAAAATCTTTTAAAAGATATGTAATATCAATGATATAATTAGTTCTGATTTCAACAAAAATCATTCTATTTTTTCAAGTAAATAATTAACATGTAGGTAATTTACAATTAAAAAAGAATTTAAAGACTTTTCTTATTTTCTAAATATCTCAATAACAAATATGAAATTTTTAAATATGCTATAATATATAATATGCTATAATAATTTTTAAATATCTATATTATAAATAATAATTTATAATTATATTGATATAATAAACATTTTACAAACCATTTGAAGATAAAACAAATTGTGTTATATTCAAAAGGTTTTTAAAAGAATTTTTTTTATGCAGTCGAAAAAAAGGGTTCGTAAAAGAGTTTTTTTTTATGTAAGTCAAGAATTTTTTACAGGTGTATGTACAATAAATGATTATAGCAAAAAAAATATCACATCAAAAAGTGAGCAAAAAAATCAGCAAAAATCAGAGAGCAAAAAATTGATAACAACAACTAAGAACTAAAACTAAATTATATTTATTTAAATTAAGAGTTATATTATTTTTTTAAACATAAGACTGAATTTGTATTGAAATTATGGAAAAAACCTATAACAACCTATAATTATAAGTAAAAATCCAACAGCTTCCTTGTAGAAGGTTGTTGGAAGATTTACCTTCAAGTCTACAAAGTTGAACCTTTGTTGGGAACACATACAAATTTTCAAAAACACCAATGACATACATTTAAATGAGAGTAAAAAACTATAGCAGGAAAATATATTTGTCTCGTTGTTACAGGTGAAAAACTTGTCTAGTTGTTTCAAGGAAAAAAATTGTATTGTTGAGAAAACTCCTCTGGATAAGAAAAATCATGTTTCATGTTGTTGTTGCATTACTTTGCTCAATATTGTTAAACAAAGTGATGTTCCATATAAAATATTTGTTAAATTTTATAAATTGAAAAAAAAAAAAACTAGGAAAATTGAAAGATTTGAAAAAAAACAAAATATTGTTGCAAACAAAAGCCAAATAAAATTAAAACCTACAATAATGTATCTTTTATAATCTCCTAAGGCATGAGCTGCAGCAAGAAGTGTCACAATACCTGTCACACCATTATCAGCAGCAGGTGCAAAATCATGGAAAAATGCTGTGCTGTCAAGCTAAATTAAAAATTGAGTAATTGTTGTTACTTAAAGTAATCAAGATAGCCAAGGTAACCAAGGTAAGGTTATACGAAAAAAAATATTTTCAAAAATAAATTGTATTCTCAAATTCATTTAAAATAAAGTAAAACCCTAGTTGCAGCCATAATAACTTCATCATTTTCAATTTTATCAACCATTGGAAAAAGACTCCCATAGATGTTGTTATCTCCAAGAGGGTCACAGTATGTACCTGAAGATAAATTAAACATTTTAAATACTATTATTTGAATGACCATCTAATGATCAGCCTATGACCATCTAATGATCATCATTTATAGTATCTCTTAAAGTATAGAGATGCTTACTCTGAATAGGGTTTGGCATTTCAGTTTTTCGACGACATGTTGGTGTGTCTTTGGAAGCAAACATAAAGTCTTTCATTTCAATTGCACAAAGTGGAAAACTAGGAGTTGCTTCTGCTTCCTTTAGCTTGTTGTGCTTTTGGTAACACTAAATATTTTATAATGAATCAAGCAAACAACTTAAATATTTTCAATATTTACAAAGAAAAAAAAATTAAAAAAGAAGCCAAAATAACAAACTTTGACGAGCTCATTAATTTCTTCTCCATCGGCTAGTGCAAATATTGGTATTCCATAATACTTTTTTGACATATCATTCCCCTTTATAAACAAAACTTTTCAAATTTATTTTTTCACATTCTCTTCTATTCAGAATTGAATTCAGAATTCAATTTTAAATTCTGAATTCAGTTCTTAACACTAAATTTTAAAACACTAAATTTTAAAACTTACAGTAGGATAAACACTAAACTTTAGATAAATTCAGATAAACACTAAATTTTAGATAAATTCAGATAAACACTAAATTTTAAAACTTACAGTCGGATTCCACTTAATCTTTTGACAATTTCCATTCTCTTTGTCATTTGAGTAAGCACCTTAAAATTATTATTTACTAATTTATAACAATATTACTATTGAGTTAGATTTTAAATTAAACAAATAAAAAATTTTAAGATTAAATAATAAAATTAAAAAATTTTAATGAATAGCTTACCAAACTGATCCAAAGGACATTTAGAGTCAGGTGAAAAGGCTGATAAATAAATGAAATTTTATGAATATAGTGATTTTGATCTTAAATAACAACAATTTTATTATAAATTATATATGTGTGTGTGTGTGTGTGTATATATATATATATATATATATATATTTATATATATATATATATATATATATATATATATATATATATATATATATATATATATATATATATATATATATATATATATATATATATATATATATATATATATATATATATATTAGGGTGGCCCTTATTTTTAAACTTTCAAATTGTTTAGCTCCCAACCCCATTTCTTGTTCCAATCATGAAAATAATGATCTATACTAAATTTTAGCGTAATCGAACAACTGCAAGTCGACCCTCATTGTCCATGAAGTTTCGAAATTTATGCCTTTAGAGTCATTTTTGAGGTGAAAAGTTTAAAAACTGTTTTGAAAACTGTTTGTGCTGCTCATGTAAAGTGACTTTTAGATTGTCTTCTTTTTAGACAGTAAAATGGCATCAAGTTTGTCTGGGAGTTTGTCACAGAAGCTAAAAAAAGATTTTCATGTCTGTCTTGTTGGCTACATCTCAAATCAAATCGTCGGAGCAAAATTGCCTTTGAACCGGCAAGTTTTATGCGTTTTCTTCTACAATGTAAGAGTTGTAAAGCTTACAACAAAGGAAAGTGCAATACTGGTGATTCAAGAAGTTTTCATTTTTTAGCAAAAAGCAGGAATTCCTACTAAAAGAACTGACCACAATGTTGAGAAGTTACTGAAACTGTATGATGAATGGAAAGGCTTACAAAAGAATTTGACAAGAGGTGCAGGCAAAGACAAAGAAAAAAGAGATATCTTTGTAGACAATATGGATGATCTGTTTGATCATTCAGAAGCTTTGGAACAGATGAAAAATGAAGAGGATAAGAATTTCTTAATCCTTCAGTGCCAAAAAGGACGACCAGGGTGTATGCTTGGTGTGGATTAGAAACTAAAACACAAGGAAGAAAGGGCACTGAAGCGCACTGCAATGGAGACAGGAGAAAAAGGTTTCTTATGAAACATTTTATGAACAACATTTTGGTACTCTTTCTACAAAAAGAGGTACATTACCATTTTTCACTACCCGTCTTGCAGAAGTTTTTGATAGGTGCAAAATTACTCACAGAAATGGGGTTTAAATATTAATGGCTGCTGCGAAGCTTTCGGATGTGATACTGAAAACCTTGTGATAAATCGCACTTCTTTTCAACGCCTTAGAAAAAAATTTTGAGAAGCAAAACACTCAGAAATTCAGGAAAACTTTAACCTAAATGATTGCCAAGAATTAGTGCTACACTGGGATGGAAAGCTGCTCCCAGCACTCACTGGTGTTGAAAAGGTAGATAGACTGGAAATAATAGTAACTTTTCAAGGCAACGAGCAATTGTTGCGAGTCCCTGAAACCTAAACATTTTCAGTTGAAGAGCAAGCTATGGCTGCTTATCAAGCAGTGGAGAAGTGGGGTTTAACCAACAAAAGATTTAGAGAAGCCTGGACGAAACTCAACAAGAATGTTTATATAACTGGTAGTAATGAAGTGCCTGATGATGTCCACTCTACCATTCTTGGATTTGTTGAACACTACCTTTCTACACAAAAACAGCAGAGAGATAATTACCAAGAAGTGTTGGAGTTAACAATGATCTATCTTGACGGCATTCCAAAGAACGGAATATCGTTTTGTATACCAGGAGCTGTAAGTCATGCTAGATGGAAAGCAAAGGCAATTTATGCATTCAAGATATACCTGTTTCAAAATCAATTTCAGTTATCACATACAAAGAAGAATTCTTTAAGAAGAATATGTATGTTCCTTGCTTGAGTGTACGCTCAAGCTTGGTTTATATCATCAGAAGCAATTACAGCACCATTTCATGATTTCCTATTCATGTGCCAACTGATTAATTATCAAGACATAGATTCACAAGTCAGTAAGGCTGCAGCAAATAAATTTTCCAACCATCTCTGGTACTTAGTTCTCGGAAGTGTTGCTCTCACCTTATTTGATGACAATGTTCCACCAGCAGTTAAGACAAATATGGCTCAAGTTTTGCTCAACAAAGGTGAAGAAGCTGAGGAAGAAAAAAATCAAGTCAAGAGATACATTCTTACCGAAAAAGACTTTTCTTCCTTTGCAAACATCAAATTTCCATCTCTGTTAACTCCTGGTACAAAAACATTCTTCAACAGATTTTCTCTCAGCACCAATTTTCTGAACAAAGACCCTTCAGTATGGAAGGATGATCCTGGTTAAAAAAGTGGAATCGAAAAACTTAAGAAAATAATGGTTGTGAATAATGTTGAGGAAAGAGGAGTTAAACTCATTCAGGATTATAATAACATTCTCACCAAAGACGAAACTGAGAAACAATTTGTTTTACAGATTGTTGCCGGAGACCGTAAAAAGTACCCAACTGTCTTATGAAACATTTATGTTCAAGGTTCATTGGTTCACATTATGTTTTGATTCTATGGACATTATTGTTGTACATAAAAATGCCTTTTGCCTTATAGCTTTTTGGTGTAGTAAATAAAAACATAGTCGATATAGACAAGAGTATGTTGCTTTTGAACGGAATTAATCATTATGCATATTATGTTCCAACTTAAAGACATTTGAGGGTCGCCTTGCAGTTGTCCGATTGAGCTGAAAATTTACACAGTTCCTTATTTGGTTGATTGAAACAGGATTGGGGGTTGGGAGGTGCAACATTTTCACTTTTGAAAATTTCAATACAGCTAAGGGCCACCCTAATATATATCTTATAGCCTGTTTTTTGCACATATATATATATATATATATTTATATATATATATATATATATATATATATATATATATATATATATATATATATATATATATATATATATATATATATATATATATATATATGTAAGCAACAGGCTATAAGATAGTTAATGTAGTAACACTTTAAGCATATTAGCAACACTTTCCTCCAATACTTTACCTATTTTTCAGTCAATGTAGCAACACTTCTAGCAGGTTTTGAAAATATAATGAAACAAAACAAGAAAAACAAACTTTTAATTAAAAAACTTTCTTGTCATTATTATTATTGCAATTGTTTTAATTGATAAAACTTAATGTACCTCCGCATTACCTAAATTGTTTTAACTTTTAGACAACATTAAATTGTAGCCTCATTATAGATGGTACTTAAATGTTGTTGAAAGAGACTTTTTTTTATATAAATATATATATATTTATATATATATATATTTTATATTATATATATAATTTATATATATATATATATATATAAATATATATATATATATATATATATATATATATATATATATATATATATATATATATATATATATATATATATTTATATATGTATATTAAATACATATAATATATGTATATATATATTATATGTATATAAATATAAATATATATACTTACATATATACATATATATATAGTGTTTCCAAAAAGTATTAGTGCACACAGTATTTTTTCACCTTAGTCAACTTCAAAGAGGTATTATTTGAAAACAATAAAATAATGAAAAAAAGAAAACACAATTAAAAAATATTTTTGTTTTTTTGCATATTTCTCATATATGCAAATGTTCTCAATAGGATTCAAATCAAAAGGACGGATAGACGAATAGTATTTTAGTGGCACTCTACCACTAAAACACTATCCCTAGACCCGCTTATAAAGCGAGTGCTTTACCACTACACTATGGTACACTACACTATATACTACTATGCAATAGATAAGTTCAAAGTTCAACTTTTCCCCAAAAACTACTGTTCTCCATAGCTCTTCAGTCAATGCAGCTTTTTTTTTTGTACTAATTTATTTGCTTGAGACAGTCTTTGATGCTTAGTAGTGGCTTCTTTGTTGCAAGGTACAAATTGAGTTGTTTTTCCTTTATCAGCTACCTAATCATTGATCATCTAACTTGATGTGCATCTATAGTTGTATTCAGGTCTGATGCAATTTCAGCTACACTCATGCTTCCATTGCGCTCAGCGAGCATAATTGCTTTTTTTTTTGTTGCTTTTAGACATTTTTTAAGAACAACCATAGAAACTTTAGTCTTCGATTAACCCAAAGCTGGTTATAACTTTTGAATATAATTCTGTGAATGAATAATATTCTAAAGAATAATTCATTCGCTGACCTTGAGCTGACATCTAATTTCTAATTTCCTGAAAACACTTTTGCACAAGCTCATTTGCATATTTAAACTCAAATTACCTCTTTTTTGTGTTTTTTATAAAGAGGAATAAACTTCTATCTTATGATAGTTATTTGTTATTTCCTAATGACATTTTCTTTATAAGGGGTTTAATGTTTTTAACAAATCAAATATTCAATCTTTTCTTTTTAAATTTTCTTTTTAAACTTTCTTTAACTTTTTTTAAATTTATCAAATTATCATTATTTATCAAACATTTTGAATAAAACTTTTGAAAAATGGAATATTTCTGAAATTTTTTGTACAGAAACTGCTGAAGAGAATGGAATTACTTTTTGAAATTTGGGGGTAACTTTTTTGAAAGTTGTAAAAATGTATTTGAACATTTTTTTTTTTTTTAATTTATTTGCATTTGCTCCCAACAAGGCTGCAAGCAACCACTATTAAGTTGGGAGTTACTAGAAAAAAAAAAAGAACAGAGATATAGAGCAAGGAAACGGTTGACAGAAGACTTGAAAAGTTGAAAGTTGTATGAGTCAGGAAAACATTAAGATGGGAGAGAGTTCCAAAGGATTGAAGTGCGGGGAAAAAAACTAGATGAATAAAAGATTTTACAGCATGCAGGGACAGATACAGTAAACGAATGAGACTTAGCTGAATGACAAGTAAAACGAGAATGAATTTTAGTTGATGGAACTAGAGATGATAACTCCTTTGAGCAGTGACCATGATAGTATTTGTGGAAAAGAGAAAGAGATGCAACTTTACGACGATGGGAAAGAGGTTCAAGCTTAGCAGATAGTCTAGGTCCAACAACATTTACAATGCGTTTTTGGACCTTGTCAAGAAGAGAAAGTGAATCGTTAGAAGAACCAGCCCAAATATGACAACAGTATTCCATACAGGGACAAATAAGAGATTTGTAGAGGTAGAGAATGGAATCAGAAGTAAAAAAATGGCGAGTACGATAAAGAGAAGCAACCTTAGCAGAAGCTAATTAGCAATCGATTGTATATATGGTTTCCATGAAAGGTCAGTAGTAAGCGATAATCCAAGAAGACGTAAAGAGGAGGACTCAGTAAGAGGATTGCCATTCATTAATATAGGAATGTTGACCATATTACGGTAGTTGTTTGCAGTAAGCAATTGGGATTTTTTAGAGTTGAAATTCACAAGCCACTGTGAACCCCAATCAATTACTGAAGTGAGATCAGATTCAAGATCAGCTGCTTGTTCTAGGCGATCGAAAAGAGAAGACTTTTTGTCAAGACAGGAGTATAAAGTTGAGTCATCAGCAAAAAGAGCTACTTTAGATGAAAGGTTGTCAGGAAGATGGTTTATGTAGACAAGAAACAAAATAGGGCCCAGGATGGAACCTTGGGGAACCCCAGAAGTTACTGGAAATAAAAAAGAGTGTTGGCCTTCAAGGATGACTTTAATAAACCGGTTAGAAAGAAATGATTTAATAATCTCAAAAACTTTCCTAGAAACACCATATGAAGCAAGCTTATGGAGAAGACCAGAATGCCAAACTTTGTCGAAAGCTTTAGATATGTCAAGAGCAATAGCCCTAGCCTCACCGCCTCCATCTAATGCACAATAAAATCTTTTAGTTACAGCAGTTAGCAAGTCGGCCAAAGAGCGAGAGGATCGAAAACTGTATTGATTGTCTGACAGTAGTCTATTTGACTCAAGATGGGATGACAGAACTCACTCTGATGATTTAGATGACTCAAGATGAGAAGACAGAACACACTCTGGCCAGAGGTTAAGATAATATAGAATACTTTATTAAGATAATATCTTGGCCAACACCAAAGGAGCAATAAGAACATCCTCACTACGTTATATAAATGGTACATGTTATATTACAAAAGATAGTGCTTCTTTGCATTTATATAGTTGTTAGAATGTCGTTACATGTCGACAGATATGCGATCCAATTTTCAAATGACCTAAAGGAAAATAAAGAAGCAAAAGCAAACAACAAAAATCAACAGATTAATAGTCAGCATAAAATAACCAAAACTCAACTGTAATAAAACAAATAAATAGATTTTTAAAACTTTTAAAAAATAGTAATAATTTATTTCAAATATGAGTTAAGATTTTATTTGTAACTTTTGTTTTAGTTAATTGGTAAAAGTTAAATAATTGAAAGAAAAAATTGTTTTTATGGTTTTTAGCGCGGTTTAAAAAAAAAATGCGGTACTTCAAATTACTATAGTGACGCAATTTACCTTTAATGTAAACTAAGTTTTACTTTAAATTGCGTTAAGCATTTTCGTCAAAAACAAAAAAAAAACTCGTCAAAAACAAAAAAAAGGTTTTTAAAATGACTTTTTCGTTGCTTCAATTTATTTATATATATATATATATATATATATATATATATATATATATATATATATATATATTATATATTAATTATTATATTATATATAATATATTAATATTATATTATATTATAATATATATATTAATATATATATATATGATTTATTATGTTATTTATAATATATATATATATATATTATAATATACAATATTTGCTTCAATTTCACTTTTTAATTGACTATTATTAACCAGCAAGATAAAAAAACAAAAATCAATCAAAAGAACCCAAAAAATTATTTGTGAACAAAATTTTGTGTGCTTATACTTTTTAAATGTATTTCACACTTTTTTAGATCATTAGTCATTAATTAATTCTAATTTAATTATGGGAAAAAAACAAGCTTAACAAATATTTGAAACTTTATATATTTTATTTGGTCTCAACTTTTATTAAATAAAAAAACTAAAATTAATTTGAGTTCTAAATTTGAAGTTGACAATAAAAAAAAAGTTACAAGTGCACTAATACTTTCTGGAAGCACTGTATATATATATATATATATATATATATATATATATATATATATATATATATATATATATATATATATATATATATATATATATATATATATATATTTATATATATATATATATATATATATATATATATATATTTATATATATATATATATATATATATATATATATATATATATATATATATATATATATATATATATATATAAAGGCCTCGGCTATTGCCCAAACTCCCCTGAAACGGTTTACGAGAGCTATTTACGGCTCTCGCAAAAGAATAATTTTTCTCATAAAAGTATAATTATCATTTTAAATAAAATAAAAAACACAATGTCATTTAAAAAAATTAATTGCATAATATACTGAAATGCTTTTTAAAAGGAACGGTTGTTGCAAAAAAAAAAAATTAATTAAAAAAGAGTGATGATTTAAATGAGGAGCAGCTCGCACAGCTTCCCAAGTTTGTTATATATATATATATATATATATATATATATATATATATATATATATATATATATATATATATATATATATATATATATATATATATATATATATATATATATATATATATATATATATATATATATATATATATATATATATATATATATATATATATATATATATATCAGGCCTTGTTAAGAAACGTTTCCATATTGAATGTCCACATTCACGATTTCACGTACATGTTTTCGCAATTTACTTTACGCAAAAGCTTTTTTCAATAAGTTTATTAAAAAAAATTTTTTTAATAAAAATTTAAATTGTCTTTTAAAAAAGATAATGCAGAAAACATTAAACTGTAGTTAATTGTTGTAAAAAAACGTTTATGGAATACTTTTTTATTAGATAAAAAAACAGATAGACATCTTTTCCGTTTTTAAAAAATATATATATTTAATTTATTTTATTAAATTTAAATTAATTTTATTATTATTCATAGTTTTAGTAATTTATTTGATTAAATTTATTTAAAAATTGCAAAAACACTCTGTTTTACAATTTTTTTTTACTGGTAAAATTTCCGAAATTTATGTTAAAATAAAAAAAAAAAGTAATAAATTTAATTCAAGTTACTTTAAAATGTTCCAATTACATATAACTTCATTTTAAGTTCAGTTAAGTTTCAAGTAAGTTCCATTTCCAAATAGGGGTCGTCCATAAAGTATGTACCCTTTTTTGTCTGAATAATGCGCTTTTGTAGTTAATAAATGACATCAATACAAAAAAGTTCTTTTAAACTCGAATTTAAATGTTATGTTTGGGTTTTCCCTTTTTTCTTAAATTTTATTTAGAAGAATTTTTTTTATTAAAAACGAACCAAACTTTAAACCAATTAAAAATAACGCGATCAATAAATAAACTCTTTAAATGCATAATTATATTTATTTTATTTTAAAGACAAAACTTATACATTTTTTTTGGATTTAGAAAAAATTAGTAAAAATACATTAGGTTTCATGGTATATAAAAATAAAATATTTTAATGGAAATAAAAAAAAACCTAAAAGTGGTAATCTTTGTTTAATTACAATTTTTATTTTATCAAAAGCCAGTAAGCACAAAGGTTTTTTTAAAAAGGGTAAAACCCAATCTAATTGTGAGGTAAGTACACCTAAATCCCTTAAAGAAAATAAACCATAAACGAGTGTCCCCTCATTTTAGAAAAATAACCATAAAAAGAATGTTATAAAGAAAAAAAAATTAAGTTTAAATAAGTATAAGATATAAAATAAGGAAATTTTTTTTAATCATTATTAAAATTTTAATAATAACTTTTTTTATAACAATATTGGTTAATTTAAAGATATTTCTTTTAAAAGAGAAAATTTTTTTAAAAAAAATTTACAATAATTTCAAATGTGTTTTTGAATTTAAGGTATTTTAAAATATGCAACTGACGCAATTAAACTTTTAACGATGTAAATATCTTTATCTAATGAAGTTACATTTATTCATGTTGCGATTTTACGTTACACAACAAAATCTCATAACAAGGCTTTATATATATATATATATATATATATATATATATATATATATATATATATATATATATATATATATATATATAAAAATATATATATATATATATATATATATATATATATATATATACAGGGCCGGCCATCTAACGTTTATTTTTTCAACTAGTGTTTATTTCGTGAATGGTAACACTTAGCTCATGTCTGATTTCACAGATAATTAGTTTTATCCTTTCGCTGAACGAATATGGTTGTGTATACGCTTGAACAACGCTGGGAAATATTGCGACATTACTTTGAAAATCATGGTAATGTGTGCGAAAATTGTGTACGGATTTTGGAAAAGGAGAAGCACCGTCAGCTCTGTATGTTTGTTATCTTGTGAAAAAAATGAAAGAACCTGGCATTCTCATCGATAAACCAAAGCGTGAAAAGCCAAAAACAGTGCGTACACCCGAGAATATTGCTGGTGTGGCAGAAAGTGTGTGTGAAGCGCCATCAACATCAGTTCACTGTCGTTCTCAACAGTTGAATATTTTGGAGACATCATAGAGACGAATTTTGCATAAAGACCTTGGTATGACGCCATACAAAGTCCAATTGGTTCAGAAGTTGAAGCCAACTGACCATCCAATACGTTTTTGCTTCGCTGAGTGGGACTGCGATCGACTTACAGAAGATGCCAATTTTGCAAAAAAATCATCTTTTCAGATGAAGCTCATTTTGATCTTGGCGAGTATGTAAACAAGCAAAATTGTCGCATTTGGGGCACAGAAAACCCGCACGCATACATTGAAAAGCCGATACACCCAAAACGAGTCACTGTTTAGAGCAGATTTTAGTCCATAGGCATAATTGGGCCATTTTTCTTCGAAAATAAGCAAGGAGTGTCCGTTACAGTCAATGGCGATTGTTATCGGACCATGTTGAACAAACTTTTGTGCACAAAAATTTAAGAGGAGGATATTGGCAACATTTGGTTACAACAGGACGGCGCTACGTGCCACACAGCCGAAGCTACACTCGATGTTTTACGCCCTGTTTTTGAAGATCGCATTATCAGCTGCAGAGCTGTCGTTTGGCCACCTCAAAGCTGCGATTTGATACCGTTTGACTATTATTTGTGGGATGCCTCACAGATAAGTGTTACGCCCACAAGCCAGAGACAATTGACGCTTTAAAAGACAATATTTGTGAAGCCATTGAGAAAATACGACTGCACACAATCGATAATGTGCTTAAAAATTGGACCGATCGTGTAGGCTACTGCATGGCCAGCCAAGGCAGCCGTTTGAATGAAATTATTTTCCATTATTAACCGGAAGGATTGTACTTTCAAATAAAAAAAGAAATTTGAGAAAATATTCAGTAGTTTTTTTTTTTATAGCATTTTCAAAAAAAAAAAGTTATTTGGCGGACCCTATACATAAACATATATTTAAATGTATATATATATATATATATATATATATATATATATATATATATACATAATTTTTATTAAATTACATTGTGTTTTTTATTTTAGTTAGAAAAATAATTATATTTTCGTAAAAAAAATTATACTTTAGCGAGAGCCATAAATTGCTCCCGTAAACCATTTTAGGGAAGTGTGGGCGAGAGGGAGAGCTAAAGCTCTTGCTTCCCACCGAGGCCTGTATATGTATATATATATATATATATATACATATATATATATATATTTATACATATATATATATACATATACATATATATATATATATACATATATATATATATATATATATATATATATATATATATATATATATATATATATATATATATATATATATATATATATATATATATATATATATATATATATATATATATATATATATATATGTATATATATACACACATATATATGCACATACAATGCTCGGACTTAGGTATATAGATACAACCTTCGAAAAACGAGGTCAGCATCATTTTTTTAGGGTTGTATGTAGATTACATAAAAACAAATAAAAAATTAAACTTACATGTTGGCAAAACTGTTGTTGACTTGTGAACCACAAGAACTCCAGATATCTTTTTAGAATTCATGAGTTTATTCATAACATTTCTAAAACAAGTAAAAGAGTTATAAACACAAAAATTATTTTAATTATTTTTTTTAATAATTTCTCTAACAGTTTATTAAAGACAATTGATATACAAAGAAATTTTAACATGTTACTCATTAAAAAAAGAGGAATTAAGTAAAGGAATATAAGGTTGATTGGTTCCTTTATCAATCAGCCAATCCACATCATCATCACTTTCAACAACATGCAAGATACCACGATTACCACCCATATTTGCTAGAAAAATGAAAAAAGAATTTTTTTTATTAATTTCAATTGATAAATTAATTATATAACTGAATGCGTACCAAGGTAAGCAATCTGACGTCATACTGAAATAGCCTGCTGCTGGGGGCTTCAGTACATACATTGACTGACAAATAGCCTGACTTGCAGTGGAGTGCTGCTATATGGACTGAGGGTTTGGGATGATATATATATATATATATATATATATATATATATATATATATATATATATATATATATATATATATATATATATATATATATATATATATATATATATATATATATATATATATATATATATATATATATTGCCGAACTTATTTTTCCTAATTACGAGGTTGTTTTTTTTGTTTTTTTTTAACATCTTTGTTTCCAACAAGGCTGCAAGCAACCACTAATTAGTAGACAGACAACTTAAAAGATTGCAATTTATATGAATCAGGAAAGCAAGATGAAGGAAGCAAATTCCAAAGAATTGATGTTCGAGGAAAAAAACTAGACGAATAAGAGTTTTTGGAGCACTTAAGAACAGAAACAGAAAAAGGATGAGACTTAATTGAATGACGAGTAACACGAGAATGAATTTTAGCAGATGGCACAAGAGACGATAGCTCTTTAGAGCAGTGCCCATTATAGTATTTGTAGAAAAGAGAAAGAGAAGCAACATTACAACAATGTGACAGAGGTTGAGGGTTGGCTGCAAGGGCTGGTCAAACTATGTTTACAATGCGTTTTTGCACCTTGTCTAAAAGAGAAAGGGCATCATTAGAAGATCCGCCCCAGATATGGCAACAGTATTCCATACAAGGTCGGATTTGAGATTTATAGAGATAGAGAATAGAATTCAGAGTAAGAAAATGTCGAGCTCGATAAAGAGATGCAACTTTAGCAGATGCTAATTTTGCAACGGATTTGATATAAGGTTTCCAAGAAAGATCAGAAGTGAGAGTTAATCCTAGAAGATGAAGGGTATATGACTCATCGAGTACATTACGATTCATAAATGTAGGAAGGTCTAAATTATTGCGGTGGGGATTGGCTGAAAAAAATTGAGTTTTGTCTGAATTAAAGATCGCCAGCCGCTGTGAGCTGTAGCAGAAGTGAGATCCTTTTCAAGCTCAAATGCCCCCTGCAAGCAATCAGAGGGAGTTGGCTTCTTATCGTGACAAGAATAAATGGTAGTATCATCAGCGAACAATTCCACCTTAGATGTGAGAATATCTGGAAGATCGTTAATGTATATTAAAAAGAGTATAGGGCCAAGAATTGAACCTTGAGGAACCCCTGAGGTTACAGAATAAGAAGAAGAGTGCTGTCTATCAAGGACAACTTTTATACTACGATTGGAAAGAAAGTATTCAATAATCTTAAAGATATTTTCAGATCGAAAGAAGAAAGCTTATATAGAAGACCAGCATGCCAAACTTTATCAAACGCTTTAGAAATGTCAAGAGCAATGGCCTTAACCTCTCCGCCTTTATCTAATGCACGATAAAGCCTATCGGTTATTACTATTAGCAAATCAGCAAGTCAGCCGTAGAACGAGAAGATCAAAATCTATATTGATGATCAGAAAGTAGGTTATGAGATTCAAGATAAGAGATAAAGTGTTTGTTAATTAAAGATTCAAAAACCTTGCTTATGATAGGAAGAAGACTAATAGAACGGTAATTAGATGATCGGATCGCTCTCCAGAGTTTTTAAAAATAGGGATAACAGATGTTTTCCAGTAGGCTGGAAAACAAGACTCTGATAAGCACTTTTTAAATTGTTCTGAAAGGATAGACGACAACTCTGGAAAACACTTCTGCAAGACTATAACAGGTATGTTGTCCGGGCCACAAGCTGTAGAAGAGTCTAAGCAGGAAATCACTTTAGATACAGAAGCTGGAGTGATACGGATGTCAAGCAATGGATCAACCTGTTTGACGGCTATATCAGGTAGAACGCAACTAGTGGAGTCAAGAGATGATATTGATGAAAAGTTTTTAGCAAACAATTCAGCTTTGTCTTTAGGTGAGGTGACAAAGTCAGAACCATACAAAGTAGGTGAAATTACAGACTTGCCCTTATTATTGATACTATTAAAGATTCCCCAGAAGTCACGAGAGCCTAACTTTTGTGATGAAATACGAGATTTTATGATCTGAGAACAGCGGGCTTTGGCGTTAGACAAAACCTTTTAACAATGGTTCCTAGCAGTAATAAACAGACGTCTGTTTTCTGGAGAATTGTTTTGTTGATAGATATGGAAGTAATGGTTTGGATTGGCAATTGCAGCAGCACAATGCAAGGAAAACCATGGAGAAGAGTGAGGGTTGATCTGGAATCGTTGAGAGGGAATAAAGGATTCCATGCCAGCCTGAATCCATGAAGTTATGTAAGAAGCAGATTTGTCAATAGGAAGACGAAAGATTCCTACCCAGGGGCCATCACGAAGAAAATCACAGAAAGAGTCCCAGTCAGCTTTAAGGTAGTTGTAAGATGTACAATGATAGGGAGATTCTGATGATAAAGAAGAATAAGATAATAGTTTTAGAGAGACCAAACCATGATCGGATGCACCTAAGGGTGAGTGTGGAGAAACTGAGCACTGACTAGGATCAGAAACAAGATATAAGTCGAGTAGAGAAGGTAAATGAATCGGGTTATCTGGAAAACGAGTTGGAAAGTTGACTATTTGAGTTAGAGATTGAGAGAGACAAGTTGCGGGCCTGCCTGCAGAGTCACTGACACTAGAGCCAAGCCATTCAGTGTGATGAACATTGAAGTCACTGACAACAACAATATTGGCTGATGGATAAAGAGAGAGGACTTGGTCAATATGATCAGAAATAACATCAAGAAGAGTGCAGTCTTGAGATGAGGGAGAGTGATATAGAACAAAGAGAAAGGTGATAGAGTGAAGTGGTGCTAAAAGAAAGCACATAAAAAAGTAGTCTGTGGATTCAAACCTAGTTTGCCGACAAATGGGTGAATTCTTACGAATGTAAATGCCTAGGCCAAGCATGGAACTATTGGAGTCTTTACGAATTAAAGGAAGATAACCATCAACACTAAGATCACAAGATGAGACAGCTGAACTCAAATTAGTCTCACAAAGAGCAAGCAGGTCTGGTGAACTTTGCAAGAGATAAGACTCAACAGAAGAAAAGTTACTTCGAAGACCACGAATATTGGTGAATGATAGGTTTAGCGAAGTTGGTGATGACTGTGGTTTTTTGTGTTTTATAGTTTTTGTTACTTTATTTATTTTTAAATTTGTTAAAGAACTTGACTCGAAACATTGATAGTACTCAGTACACTGTTTTATAGCCCAAGCAATTGCCTCATTTCCATTAATAAACCCTAAGCCGTAACAAAGGGCTCCAATGTGGCCTTGGCAATGGACACCAAAAGTACAAACAGGGACACCATTCATGCGCAACATAGCACTGTTAGTACTTTGATATTTTTCACCTGTTGATGGAATCAGTCTCTGAGTGTTACCACAGAGTTCGGGAAACCTGACTACTAGCCGGCCTCAGAACCATAAAACTGAGTTTTAGAGCTGTACCCTCATTTGGAGATAATAGAATGAGTTGCCTAGTCATAAAAACAGAGACACAAGCAAAACCCATGTCAAGAGGTTCCAGCGTTCAACATCCTAAACTGGAAACAATGTATTAAAAATACATCTGGGCCAGCCTAGTAGATGAAGAAGGGGTGCAAGGCTGGTCAACAGATAGAATCTGTTTATCCCTTAAGTCTTTGCCTAGGAGGCCTTCTACAAGACAATAGCCAGATGCATGTAACATCTGCCCTAGTATTTTTATCGAGACACCATCTCTAATATATTGTATAATATAAATATATATTATATATATAATATATATTTAATTTTTATATTATATAATTTTTATATATAATATATACTTAATTTGTATATATATAATTTTTTTTTTTTTGTTAATTCTCCTCCTAAAGGCCATGAAGGTCACAACAGACGAGAAGGCTACTTATTGTGGTTACAACCCTCTCTCAACTCTGAAACACAAACCATGACGAAGAAGGCGCGGAGAAACAAGTTGAGTGCGGTACTACCAGGGACATTGTGGTGATCAAACTCGGAACCTCTCGCTTATGAAGTGAGCGCTATACCACTACACCACTACACCACTACCGTATATATATATATATATATATATATATATATATATATATATATATATATATATATATATATATATATATATATATATATATATATATATATATATATATATATACGGTGTATATATATATATATATATAATATATATATATATATATATATATATATATATATATATATATATATATATATATATATATATATATATATATATGTTATATTTATTAGAACAGTGATACATGTATCATTCGATACATGTATCACTGTTCTACCTAATCTATGTTAAAAAGAAGGTAAAACAACAGATTAAAGGTTAAAACATCAAATAATGTATAAAATTTTAAAGTTCTGTTCTTTTTTATTTAATTTTTCTTCCAGAATAACCATTGTTTCTATAACATACATATGAGCTTTTTTTGCACCACTAGCAGCTTTTAAAAAAAGTGCTTCTGAATTGTGTCGTATTGTTTTTTCTTGTTTTCCCAGATAAAAACATAAAAGACTTTTCGAGCATCCATAACTTTATTTTCTTTTTAATCTGCTAATTCAAACTTTTGTTGACTACGTGCTTTTGTAACAGATTCTCTTAGTTCCTTAGATATAATTTATTAGATAAATAATTAACTAAATAATTCTGAGTTCAAATCATGAGCTTTTAATCATATACAATTCTCTAGTTTATTAATGATTTATTTATTAGATTAGGTTGTAACATGTTCTTGTTGGTGTATAATCCTCTTTCAACTGCCGCTTGACCATGAAAAAGAATTAATACCATCTTGATTAATTTAGACAATGCGGAATAATCATGTTAACTTCCAAATTTTGAAAAGAAAAACTCATCTAATCTATCATATATTTTGTTGAACATTAAAAAAAGTTCTATGTTTTTAGAGACAATCTGTTCCAAGAATAGCTTGAATTCTGCATTTACCTTATCACAGCTCTTGAGGAAAACCAATGCAATTGAATAAAATTATCAACCAAACCCTTTATTCTTTCATTTTCCAATTTTTCTTTTAATATAATTTCTGGGTTTAAGCACTTTACATTTGGCAAATTGGCATATTTTAAAGAAGATTTTTCTTCAAATTTAAATGTCAATGATGGCAGAAAATGTATAAAATAAGTAATATCTTTTTAAGTGAATTCATAATTTGTTTTTTTATCCTTTATGACAGTGGTGGCTCTGCGTTCATTTTTTAGGTGAAATCCAATTTGCACAGGCTGCTTGCAGTTTTACATTGATCTAAAACATCAGCTTTAATGAATTTTGACGTTCTTTCAAAAGTTGATTAAGATTGTCATACAAAAAATGGCAATATAGGTTTAGGATTTTGATAAATGGTTAAAAATATTTCAAACATGAGCTAAAAAATGAAATTAAAAAACCAAAATTTAAAAACCCTTAGTAGCAGATAAAATAATTTGATAGCTCTTGCACAAAGGCTGCTTACTGTTTGGTAGAGATTGCCAAAACCTACATATTTTACAAATGTTCTCCCAAATGTTAAAAGATCTTAGGGCCACTTTTTTATCCTCAAACCATTGTGTATCACAAAAAGGAAGAAGGAAGTGATTACTTCCATTCACTTTAACAAATCATAAAGAATTTGATAAAAAGATTTCAGTTTAATGATGATATGTTTAAAAGTTTTTTAAACATATACATCTTTTGAACATTGTTTCCAAATTCCATTTGGAGACTCATTTTTGCTTTTTGTTTTACCATAAAGACATTTAAGAAAAATTTTTATCACTTATACTGACTTTACAACAGATAGTCTTGCCTTATGGTAAGTTGCTATACTGTCTATTTTGTCTGACTGTTATTTACATCACCAATAAGAGTGGCTCTACAGAATCAGCATGAGCGAATTTTACTACTTTAATAGCTCATTTTAACTGCTAACCATCAAAGCATATAAAATTTGTCAAAGACTTTTAAGTTGACAAAACAAAATACTTTTTGTTGCTGATCATTTTAACAATGAAGTATAAAAAAATACTTATTATATTTTATTAATTTACACGTGTAATAAAAACAGAAAAAAAATAGACGTAAAATCTATTATATGAATAAGATAAAAAGCCAATATCCCTGATTTGAGAAAGAGAGAGAGATTTTTATAATTAGTATTTAAAAATCCTTTGAAGTTTTGTTTTACTTTTAAAAAAACTGTCATCAAGTATAGTCATAGGAACTTTACCTTATGATTATACACAGTACTGTATCATAAGGTAAATACTATACACAGTATTATAATGATTATACACAATATAATCATAAGGTATGTATACATAAGGTAATAATGTAAGGTAGATTATGATTATACAAAGTATAATCATGTATCTATGAAACCTTAAGCACTGAGTATCGAAAAAACAACTTTTTTTTTTAATACTAATATACTTGATGAATTAATAAGTTTCAGTAATAAGA
Source organism: Hydra vulgaris (assembly GCF_022113875.1). Lineage (NCBI taxonomy): Eukaryota > Metazoa > Cnidaria > Hydrozoa > Anthoathecata > Hydridae > Hydra > Hydra vulgaris. The sequence goes on from NC_061159.1 coordinate 48,713,033, forward strand.
ATATTATTATTTTAATTTAACTTTAAACTTTTTTACTTTATAAAAACAAAAACAACATGTAAAAAAACTTACATGTACAACCAACTTGATGAGTTGCATTCGTCAGCAGAATACAAGGAGAATAACTTTTAATGGATTTATATATTTTAAATTCAATTTTAGATGATGAAACTAAAAATAATAATAATAATTGTACAAATAAAAGGCTAATAGTTCAATCAATTTAAATAATAATAAATTATTATTTAAATTGATTAAATAAGTATGTTTAAATTGTTTAAACCAAAAAAATGCTTATTTAAAAAAAAAGTTTAAAAAAAAAACTTGAATATATTTTAAAAAAAATTTTTAGGAATCATTTTTTTTTTTAAATAAATTTTTTTATGGTTTTAACTCTTGAAACTTTTTACTTCTCCATAATTAAATAATAAAATAATTTATCAATTAATATATTTATTATTTTAAATAAGAGAATAGAAACCCAAATAATATTTTTTAAGAATCCACTAAAAAAACTTTATTTTAGAAAAAATTAAATCTTTACTTTTAATAAAAAAAAGTCTTTTTTTTTACGAAAGAAATTTATAATTTATAATACTCATATATAAAAAAAAAATTCTGACTAAAATTAGAAAAAAAAAAATTATGACCACAAACTATGTTTATTTGGCCGGTCAAAAATATCCAGCATTTCTTCATGTTCTATATTTTTGCTCTAAAAACTCAAAACTATTTTTATTCAAAAAAAAAACATTTAGTTGCTATCTTAATAATTTTAGTTCCTCCTTCATACCCTCCATCATATCCTCCATCAAAAGGATGCAGTTTTGAGGACATATTGCTTGTTCAGAGCATGGTGACATCATTTTATCTTGGGAAGCACAACCAATCAAACTTTTGGTTAAAGTATTTTTATCTAAGAGACACCTGAGTTATTAGGATTAAACTTAGATTTTATAGTTTCGGTTTTTCAAACTGAAATTTAATTACTTGATTATATATATATAACTTATAATAATAATTATATAATAATATTAAAAACAATAACTTATAATAATAATTATATAATAATATTAAAAACAATAACTTGGTTATTAGTTTCTTAATCTTTTAAAATTTTTTTAGAATGAATAGTTCGAAAAATAAAGATTGTTTTTTGTTTGTGACAGACGTGAGTTATATTCAATTGCAAGTGTCATTCTATTTAAATATACTCAAAAATTATACTATGTTAGTGCATTTTAAGTTGATTTTTTTTTGCCTAAACTAGTATATATTTTTTTAATATAAACTTAGAACCAATTCCAAATTATTATTTAGATCTTTTAAAGTTCACAGGAAGAAAAAAAAGGGGCACAAATACATACATACATACATACATACATACATACATACATACATACATACATACATACATACATACATACATACATACATACATACATACATACATATGTAGTGATGCTATTTTGTACATATACTAGCAAGAAAGTGCTTGATGAACTAAGTCGGAGCTATATTATAGTAGAAAATAAAACTACATGATTTTTACAACTTTAAGTTTCAGGTATTTCATCTGATGATTGCAACAGCATGAAACATAAAGTTGTGAAAATTACATAGTATATATATATATATATATATATATATATATATATATATATATATATATATATATATATATATATACATACATATATATCCGTGTATATTTATATGTATGTATGTATGCATATATATATACATATACATATATATTTATATACACACATTTATATATATATATATATATATATATATATATATATATATATATATATATATATATATGTGTGTATATATATATATATATATATATATATATATATATATATATATATATATATATATATATATATATATATATATATATGTTTGTATATAATATAAATTAATTACCATAATTATTTAAACAAATAAGCAAAACCAACACCATAGAAGAAGCAGCCATTCTTCGGGTATTTTTTTCTTATTACACAAAACTTCTAAAGAAAACTGTTTTTTTTTTAATGTTTCTTACAGGTTATGTTGCAATATGTTGCAACATAACCTGTACACCATAAAATTAAAGATTTATATATATTAAATGTAAAAGTATATATCAAAATAAATAAATATATATCAAAATAAATGAATATATATGCATGAATGTATACATACATTCATGCATATATACACCATTGGCCATAAATTAGAGCTCACTTTTTTTTTATAAAACATAACTTTAAAATAAAATTAATTGAAAATAAAAATTATTTTTTATTTTTTAATATTATAAGTAAAATCTATATACATTATGGAAATCCAAAAAGCTAAATATAAACATAACAGTCTTGATACTAAAAAATGGAAAATAATGAAACAGGTTATTTTTTTTTTTTTTAAAAATTGGCCAAAAGTTAAGGATATATTCCAAATAAAATATAAGAACAACAATTTACAAGAGCAAAACCAAATAAAAAAAGCATTCTAATATTTTGTAGAACCTCCTTTCTCATGTAAGCATTGATTTACTCTCATTGGCATTGAGTTTACAAGATTTTGAGTTATTTTTTTAGGCACATTGTCAAGCAGTTTTCTTATTTCAGTTTTTAATTGTTCAACATTTAAAATTTGAATTTTTCCAAGATGATGATCTAACCAAGACCATAAATTTTCTATACAATTCAAGTCAGGGCTGTTAGCAGGCCAAGATATTATTGATATTTGGTTTTCTACAAACCATCGTTTGGATATTTTTGCTGTATGGCATGACGCACCATCTTGTTGATATATGATATTCCTGTTTTCTTCTTTAAATATATCAATTGAGGGAAGAAGACAATTATCTAAAATTTCAATATATATATCAGCATTAAGTCGACCTTCAAATAATCGATAGCATCCAAGTCCTGCATAATTCATGCAAGCCCAAATGCCAATACTGCCACTACCTTGCTTAGATTGTTTTAATGTACAATTTGAATCAAATCTCTCTTGAGGTGATGGCCGGAGCATAACACGGCATTTTCGCATATCTACCTCCACATTCATTTCATCGGAGAATATAACATTTTGCCACTTGCAATAAGGCCAATTTTTATGCTGATTGCACCAGGCAACCTTTGCTTTTTGTTGTTTCTTTGAAAGTCTTGGCTTCTTGCATGCAGATCGCCACATATAATTATTTCTATGAAGAATTCTTCTAACAGTTCTTGAACTCACTTTTATTCCAGATGTATTTTTTAATTTATGGCAGAGAGCGTTTGACGATAACTTTCTGTCATGTTTCATTAAACGAATTAACAAACGTTCATCTCTTTGTGTTGTTACAGCTGGGCGACCAGATCGGCGTCGGTCCTTAATGTCACCTGTTACACTAAAGCGTTTTAAAATACGTGCAACAATCGAATATGCAATATTTAACTCATTTGCTATCTTGCGATGAGATTGGTTTCAAAGAAAAATTGATTCATAACGTGTTTTTTCAGAGATTCTTGATCGTGATTTTGGAGTTTTATGCTGTATTTCTTCACTCATTTTGTAACTTTTTTATTATTTAATTTATTTGTGTTTTTTTTAGTACTATTTCAAACAAAAACAAAAAAAAAATTAGAAATAATGAATGCAGATGAAAATAAAAAATAAAAATTATTAAAGAAAATCATCAATATATTACTTAAAATTTAAATATAAAGCAGTGAGCCTTAACTTTTGACCAACATAAAAAATTAAAATTATTTAGTAGTTGTTATCAAATTATATATAATTAGGCATACAAAATAAATTTTAAGGAAACAACATGTCAAATAAACAGTAAACATAATACTTATTAATTAGTACTAATAAATTTTTGAAAAAATATAATAGTTTTTAAAATAATTTAAATTAAACAGGATTATAAAACAAAAACAAAAGCGAGCTCTAATTTATGGCCAATGGTGTATATATATATATATATATATATATATATATATATATATATATATATATATATATATATATATATATATATTTATATATATATATAATTTTTAAAATTTAAAACTTAAATTTTTTCTTTTTCTAAATCAAACTTAATTGATTTATTTAAAAGAATAAATAAATAAATTGAAAAAAAATCAATTTTTTAATTCAAAAGAGTAGTTAAAAAAAAAAATACAACAAAAATGAAATTAGTAAAGTACGCATAAAAAAATAATATCAAATAATAAAAAAAGCAATATCAATATAAATAAAGCACAAAAAAAAAAACATATCAAAACGAATTTCAAAAAAATTTTTAATTACAAATATTATAACCATTAAGTTTTAAATAAATGTAAATACAAAAAAAAAAAAAAAATTTTTTTCAAATAAATAACTAAATACATAATTATGTATATAAAATATAATTTAATGTTTTATTTTAAATGCTTTTTAAGGAAATATATTATATAAGGGGCAATTCTTTTATAGCCTCTATTTGAAGGATGTAAAAAATCCATCATATCTTCATGAGATATTGTAGAATCTTCACGAACAAAACCTGGATCCACATTTAAGAAGAATGCATTAGGAACAGAGTTAACAATTTTTTTAATTTCAGAATTTATTTCATTAATTTTATCACGAACCAAATTGGGTTTTTCACCACGTGGTAGTATACCCTAAATAAAAAAATATAAATTTAAAGATAATTAAATAGTTAAAATTAAAATTAAAATTGAGATAATAATTAAAACTAATAAATAAAATAGATAAAAATTTAAAATTAATTAAAAAATTATTAAATCCTTCTTACTTACTACATATTTTAGTAATATGTAGTAAGTAAGAAGGATTAGTATACTTCTTATTAAATCAATTACTTATAATTAAAAATTACTATCTAGTTTTTGTGTAAATAAGAATGAAATCATAAACCAAATAAACACATCAAACATTTAAACCAAAAAAAATATTGAATATAAAAAAAAAGAAATTGGAGTAGATAATAATAAAAATTAAAAATATTTTTAAAAATGCATCATTTTTACATACCAATACAACAGATTTGCAATTGTGACTGGTTACCTTCCAAACAATTGCCTCTAAAGCTTCCACAATCTCCTCACTTGTATTTTTGTGATTGTTTGTGCCAACCCATATCAAAACAATCTTAACCAAAAATATATTTAAAAAATTATTGTTTAAATTTTAATAACAAGTAAATTACATATTTTATGGTCATACTATAAAAGTATACTGTAAACATTTATTTTATACATATAGAGGGATAAGAGAGATAACAGAAGAGTTATCTACTGTAAACATTTATTTTATACATATAGAGGGATAAGAGAGATAACAGAAGAGTTATCTACTGTAAACATTTATTTTATACATATAGAGGGATAAGAGAGATAACAGAAGAGTTATCTACTGTAAAAATTTATTTTATACATATAGAAGGATAAGAGAGATAACAGAAGAGTTATCTACTGTAAACATTTATTTTATACATATAGAGGGATAAGAGAGATAACAGAAGAGTTATCTCAACTATGTTAACTTTCATAACTAGTAATATATTTTTCAATTATTCTGAAACCAGTCTGAAAGCAGTTTAATTGCAATTGTTAAAACTATACCTTACACTTAACATGTAACCTACCTTTGGAGAGCATGCTTCTAATAGACCATTACTTAATCTCCATAATACATTTTCTGTACAATCTCCAGGCATACCTGCATTTACAATCTTGTACTGATTTATTTCTTCCCTCCATATCTATAATATATATTCAACGTATAACAAGATTATACAATTAGTAACCAAAGTAACCAAGTAACCGTAGTAACCAAGTTAGATTTAATTTTTCCTGCATCTGGGGCAGGGGTCAGGATCAGTTTATTGAGAAGAAACTTAAAATCTATAACTAAAATTATCATCATATGAAAACTTATTCTATTTTTAAATATTTAGTAGCCCTAGTATTTACAACTAAACATTTTTTTTACAACTTTAAAAACCGAGAAATAAAATTTGAGATTTTCATTATGGATATTTTTTGTTTAATTTAAATTTAGTAATTTATTATTGTTACATAATTTAGATGATTGACAAATATAAAAATGAATATAAAATATAAATATTAAAAATATAAAAAGTATATAAATATGTAAAAAGTAAATTTCTAACACCAAACTATTATACTTTCTACATATTGAAAACACCATTACAAAAAGAAATGTAAAGCTAATTACACAGTGTGACCAATGTCACTAACCTGACTATCTTGAAATCTATGAACAATAGAATCTCCAATAAATAAAACATCTGGTTTGATAACTTGACAATCTTTAATATGATAACTATGCTATAAATATGCAAAAAGTAAAAATTTATAAGAAATCATAATATTTTATAATAAATTATGAGCATTACCTGTTTATTTTAGAAATAAAAATATGCATAAAATAAAATAACATCAGCATTATTAAAGATATAAAAATAAGTAGTAAAAACTTAAAAGAAAGGAAACCTGAGAACTCTGTAGCACAAAAGGTTCGTCTACTAGAACTAAAGTTGTTAAAACTTTTTTTAATTTTAAAAACTTTTAAAATTAAACTATATAACTTTTATAATTTAATATTTAATAATTTTTATTTTTATAAGTTTAGTTAAATCTCAAATTTTTGATCTAAAATTTTTAAATTTTTATTAGAAGTAATTAATAAAATTTATATTAGATAAATAAAAAAAAGTTACATCAACTCAAATTTAATAAAGAAACTTTGCATTTTGTGCAAATAGTAATAAGGGTCTGGACCTCATTAACATTTAATGTTTTTATTTTTATGTTTATATTTAATGAACCTTTGATGTGTTAAATTCTTCATTATTATTATGTTATTATTTGTTATTTAAACTTTTCTTTATCCAATTTTATATAAAAACACTTTTATATGAACTTTAAATTAAAAAATCTTATTTAAAGTAAAACTGTTTCATTTCTTTAAGATTAACAAAAATAACATTTTTGTAATGAATTTTTATGTTTATAAAATTTTTATTATTTAATTACATAATTTGTTATATGATTTAATTTTTTTTTATTAATTTACTTAACTAAAATATTAATATAGTAGTGGTAGACTTAGTTAATAAGAAAGAGGTATGGTATAGAGATTTAGTTAAAACCCACCACATCCCTGGTCACACAGCAAGTAGTTGGTTTGTTCGTAAAGATATTTGTTTTGGCTGTAACAACAAGACAATTTCTCAACCACAGTTGCTCTATTGGACTCGAGAGTTGATAAAGTAAATAATAAAACAAAAACAAACAAAAAAATTTTGGAATACCAAGCTCATCCATCGATTGTCTTTCACAACATCTTCTATAGGAGAGGCTTCTAAAGCACTATTTTTCATCCCTAAACAATAACTTTTTAATACTAACTGTTTTCTTTGTCTTGGTCTATTAAGTAAATATATATATATATATATATATATATATATATATATATATATATATATATATATATATATATATATATATATATATATATATATATATATATATATAAAGTAACAGTAAGTGTTACTTTCAAAAAAATCTGCAACTTCATAATTTTCTTAAACTTTATTATTTGTATTTTATATACTTTTGTATTCAATGTCTATACAGTAATGATTGCAGTTTCCAAATATAACAATTTTATTAAGCATTTTCAAACTTTCAGGACTTCAAGGACAATTTTTAGAACTTCCAAGTAACAATTTTATTGATATTCATAATTGTTCAGTTAGTTCAGCCTAAGAATATATTAGTGAATGATACTGTTAGTCAATTTTGTGTTAAATTTTGGCGCCAACCAATGTTTGTTAATGATTTTATAATGTATTGTATTTAGCAAGTTTTTACTAGATTATTCAACTTATTAATTTTAAAGGATGGGTAAATCCTGAGGCTTGATTTCTCAAACAACACAAATTGTTACACAATTTTTCCAGGAAGTATGGTTGGTCAACCAATTAACCAATACCAACCAATTAACCTTATACTACATGTGAACAAGTTCTTAGGCTTTGGACAAGGTCTCTTATTTGTCTGAATGTAAAAAAATAACTCTTAGCTTAACTGTAGAAGATAAATAACTAAAATAAAAACACAACAAACAGACAAAAAGAATTAGAAAACAAGTTTTTATAATTAATAATAAATAAATCAATGATCAGCATATTCATAAGGTCTTGTGCAACTGGTTGGTATAGTTGATGAAAATAATTGAAAGAACTTTCACTTTCTTTACACAAAATTGAACGTGACCGCCCCAGAATGTTTTTTAGAAGATAGTTAGAGAGGTAAATGTTATTCAGAGGAATAATATAAAATATACAACATTGGAAGAAAAATATAAACAATATTATTTTTAAAACAGAACATAAAAACAAATAAAATTGACATAGATCATATATATATATATATATATATATATATATATATATATATATATATATATATATATATATATATATATATATATATATATATATATATATATATATATATATATATATATATATATATATATATATATATATATACATATATATCATATCATAAAACAAAACTACTTAATTTTTTCTAGATAAATAATTTCAAAAACACTATCAAAGAAATCAAATGAATCAAACATAAGACTATAGATTAAACATATAGATTAAAATAATTTTTCTTTTAAACTTTCAAAATTAAATATTTTTCTATTTAACTAAACTAATACAAAAATAAAAGTCAAAATCTTAAATTTCAACTTTCTTTTAAATATTATAAATATATATATATATATATATATATATATATATATATATATATATATATATATATATATATATATATATATATATATATATATATATATATAAAATAAAGAGTCCCTTATTTTATTGTTGATGATTATTGCCATCGATCAAAATCCCATCGCCATTGATAGATTTAGTGTTTTAGTGATTTATTGAAGGATTAGATCTAGGTGACAACCATCAGTGATAGATACCATCAGTAGATCCTTAAAAACCAATATATAAATAAAAAAATATGAAAAAAAAACTATACATTATTTATTTATGTTTCAAGAAAAACTTTATAAGTATTAAAAATATATTTTGGAACCATACTTCATCATAATATTTATTTTAGTTAAAAAATTTCATTTTCAAGCATCGAATGAAACGTTTTTGAAATGAATAAACTTTTGAACATCGTAACAAAATTATCTCTTAAATAGCAAAGAAACAACATTCTCATTTTTCTCATTCATGCAGTAATCAATTTAATCATTTTTTTTTTCATTTCCTCTGTACTCCCCTGACCATGCTGTTTTAAATGATGTTCCATACAGTCAAGATGATATAATTTCTTTTCACAAATGGGACAAGTATGCTCACCACTACTATCTTTTACATGCTTCTTAAAATGACGACTGCAATTGCTTTGTTGGGCTATCATTGATCCACAAACCTTACATCTCAAAAAAAAATTTTTTTAAAGATTAGAATATGATAAAACAAAAAAAAATTCATAACCATAAATACAAAAAAGCAATAAATATAATGAAATAATAACTATTAAGAAATCTTACTTAAATGACTGGCTGACTCTTTTACCATCTACGTAGTTTTCTAGCGTTTCAAAGTATGACTTCCAGTCACTTGATGATAATTGTTTAGCTGGTGCTCCTTCTTCTTTGCATTCAAAATTTTTGAAACCCTATTAGAATTCAATTTAAAAAGCATATTATGCAAAAAATAAAACAACCTCTAAATATTAATAACTTAAATTAAAAAAAATATTAATGTTTATACAGATGTGTGTAAATAGGAATGGTAGATATTATAGTTTATTGTTGTATAATGGTCTCTAAAAAATAATTTTGAAAGCACCCAGCACCCAAAATTATTTTTTTTTAAACTTGTAAATGGTTTTCACTTGATGAAATAATGCTGATAACTCATATTTTAAACACTAAAATCAAATACTGCTTAATCCTCAAAATAAAGGTCTGGAAAAATATGATGTAAATATAATATTTTTATCAAAATAAACATTACGCACAAATTCTCAGAAACATAACAGGCACTCTTTTTGAAATAAGCAAAATGAAGGTGTTGATTTTTTAAATTGCTATTAAACATAATTAAAATATTATGAAATAAAACTTAAACAAAAATAACTAATTATTAAACTGTTTCAAATAATCAAACATAGATGTAATAAGTAGCAAGGTCGCACAGGGGGAGCCACTGGGTACATTTTACCTAAATCGCACAGACAAAGTGAGCACATGCAATCGTCAAAAAAAGATTTTATTAAAATTTTTAATAATCATAAAGAGCACTACTCTTTCGAGAAATTAAAAATTAAAAAAAAAAATTTAATAATTTTAGAAATTTAAAAGAATCTTATTACAAGACGCTTATTACAATTAGAGTTTATAACAACAGACTTGCAATAAATATAATTCTAATTTAAAAGAAAAAATAAAATAAATGTTGTTATTGTCACTAAATGAATATATCTTATTCATTAACAGTATTATATAAATATAACATATTAACAGTAATATATAAAATGTGTATGCATTAATATATATGTATGCTTATATTTTATCTTAAATCAGTAGAAATATACTGTAGTTTCATGTTTTTTTAAAGACATTTACATTTTGCTAAATTTATATTTATTTTAAAACAGATTATGTATATATTTGTAAAAGGTGCTAGACAGTGATAAGACAGTTTATGTCTTTTTCTTTCCCGCCTTTATATATATATAATTTATATATGTAGTATGTTTTTATTACAAATTTATCAAATGGTAAACTTTTAAACAGGCAAATTATCAAACAACAACAACAACAACAACAACAACAAAAAGAAGGAAGATTTGCATAATTTTAGGCAAAAAATAGAAAAATTTTTTTTAAGATTTTTTTAAGCTTTTTAAAATTTTATAAGTTAAAATGTTTTAAGTTAAGATATTTCTTGATTTCTATAATTATTATTCAGTGCAACTTTTAACTGACAAAACAAGATTAATTAAAGATATAATATAATATATTTATTATCAACAAATAAGAAAAAATAAATATATTTATATGTAACTGATTTAATAAAAGTTAGAAATATATTTATATTTTTAAGCATTATTAAGTACAGGATTACTATTGGTACACCAAAGTAATGTCAATCAGTGTTTTTTAAAAAGACCAATTACCTCAAAACTTATAAAACAAATTTGCATTTTTAAAAAACACTGATTCATTTGATGTGTCAATTTTTTTAAACTTTTTTACTTTCATCTATTTCTTTTGATTTTAAACCCATTTCAAGTTGATTTGACTTAATCACATGATTTGACTTAATCACATGATTTGACTCAAATACTGAACTTGACTTAAACAAATATGTTGATTCAAACACTCCAATTGACACAAATTAATATAGATAAAAACCAGAAATAAATAATAACCTACAGCATTTTCTTCCTGTGTTATCATGCCAAACACTTGTTTAGCAGGATTGATACCAAATGTCTCAGACATTCCAAGTTTCCTTTTGGAGTTTAAAATATAAGAATTACTGTCACATCTTACTGGAGATATAATGGGTTCATTGTTGATTTCTTCATTTTTTATATTTACTTTCCATGGTGGAGTAGCCTAATTCAAAAAAAAACTTTTAAAAATAAAGCTTTTTTATATTGGCATCTAATTTGTAAGTTATTGAGAAAAACTTGCATATAAAAATATATATATATATATATATATATATATATATATATATATATATATATATATATATATATATATATATATATATATATATATATATATATATATATATATATATATATATATATATACTAATGCATTGTTATTTTAAAAAATTAACATAAACATTAAATTGGACTTAACCCCATAAAATTAAATAATAGAAAAATAAAAAATTAAATAACAAAAGTAGAAAAAGTAAGTTTTGCATAAGTTTTATTATTTTTTTTATATTTGAAACAATTATTTTAATAAAGTTCATTTACAATCATATCTTTAAGTTTATTTTACAGAGAGGTTAATGCGAGCAATTCCAGATTGAAGACCCTGTGATTAAATCGCAGTCAAGTCAAAATTTACTTTTTATTTAAAAACAAAATTGCTTTAATGATGAATCAAATAAAAATTAACTTTACTTGGGTAGACGTTTTTTTAGGCACCCCTCCTCTTTTTGTTTAGGCAACCCTAAGTTTGTAAAAAACGAGTCTTACACGAGATGAGTAACATTGAAAACAAAGCCTGAAACCTGTTTTTTAAGGACTCAATAGAAAAATTGCCTGAAAATTATTCATGCCAGTGTATAAAAGGTGGCAAGTGTGTGCATAGAGGGACACTATAACCCTCTTTCCTATACCATACATCCTTTAATATTGGCAAACTAGGATCTTTAGTCAGAAAATTAACTTTTCTATTGGTTAGCTGGCAAATTTAAACATCGATGATGCAGTATGTTTTTATTTCTTTTTTAAAGTTGTTATTTATTCATAAAATATTTAGCAATTAACAATTAACATACTAACTAATTTTCTAATTGAAAACTTGTTAATTGTGATCAATTAGAAAAACAACCATTACCAAGGAATTATTTTTTTTATTTTTTTAAGTGCGTATTTTTTACATTGAATTTTCTCATTCCTCCTCATATGCTTTTGTTTTTTTAAAAAATTTTTTATGCTAGTAGAAAACCGCTCCCCTCATAAGCATATGTACTTTATAGATGGACCCTTATCATGCTGTAATGAATGTCTTCATATTATTATGTTGCATCGCTACTCTAGCCTGATGGTTCTCTTAGTACAGATGATAGTGAAAAATCACATCTTCTGAATAATTTTTTCGGCTCTGTTTTTAATACAGATAATGGTGTTGCACCTGCCTTAGATTTGCAGACAAACCTAAATTCCAGTGTTAGCAAAAAAACCCAACCCAAAAAAAATCACTTTGAAAAAAAAAAAAAAAAAAAAAAACTTATTTTACAAGAAATCTGATTTTAACTTTAATATCAACAAATTGCAAATTTTCTATTGAAATATTCTTGTCACTGTTTCAACGTACAGAATAATCCAAAATCTGATTAATTATTTCTTTTAGCAATTTTGTAATTCATTAATTTTCAAACCATTAGAAAGTTAAATATTAAAAAATGTTATAATATGTATTAAAATATTAGAGTGAATTAGTTAAATATTTATTAAGGAAAATAAAATCACTCTATCAACTCAATTTTAAAGAACAGGTGATTACTAGTTATTTTATATCTTTCCTCGCCTTCCAAATGCCTATATGTCTGAACAAGTGTTTTAGATCTGTCATTTTATATTGGTATTTGATCTTTATTTTGTAAAGTTTATGTTATAACTACATAAACTACATGGCCACCAGCATAACATTATATAAAAATTATCAATCTTTATTCAGAGTCTGGAAGTGGATTTATTCAGTCTGGAAGCGGATATTAGTTGCAACTTTACAAAATGTACCATAAACTACATGACTATGAACAGCGAAGTGAAATGAAGATCACAACCAAATTTACTAAAAGACAAAGAAACACACACAATAGAGCTATATATTGTGTTATTTTGATTCAGTTGTTTTAAATATAATATATAGAAGCTAATTTAGTTAATTACCTTTTTCAGTTTTTCTCTATCAAATATAAACAGCAGGAGTTAAGGCAGTTTGACTTATTAAGCTATCTTTAGATTCACATAAGCAGACCTAGAAACAGCTGTAATCAAAGTGAAAAAACATAGATTTACCATAAAGAAGGCTGCTAAAACTTGGGAATCAAAAATGCATGATGGACAAACCAGACTTGATAATTCAACAGAATATTTGTTCAAACTTACTTATACAGACAGAAGAAACTTTCAGGAAAAAATAAAGAACCTTGTGGTAGAGACACCATAATGGTTCTTAACGAATCTGTTTTAAATATTCTTAAGAACAACCTAGACATAGGTACAAATTTACTTGCAAAACCAACCTATCCATAATCTAAAATATAAAAACATTATGTGTTCAATGTCACCCCAAATTGGCTAATCATTCTCACCTCACCTTTAAAAATGCAATTATGATGATACAAAACTAGAAAATTAGGATATTTACTGCATAGTGTTAATCAGGAGTTTTCAGTAAGCTGGATAGTATAATGTTCTGTTAAAAAAAAGGTAGCAATTAGGCTAACAGTTTTCTTCTATGATGCAAAAATATTTAAAAAGTGTTCATAAGGATAATTTGCAACATGTTGCAAATTTGTAGATTACATGTTGTATACTTGTGCAAATTAAAAAATTAAAAAAATAAAAAAAAAACTAGTTTATGAAGTAACATATTGAACATAGCATAAAATAAGTTTGCAACATTTATATTGTTTTACCAACATTGCATAACTCATAACTCATAACACTTATATGTGGTGGTAGATTAGTTGCTAAACATTTGGATCGCAATCAAGAGGTTGAGATTCAAATCTATCCTTCGCCCTCTGAAATTACTGTGCTCAATCTGTTTCTCTGCACAACCCCCTTGTTTAAAAGTGTTAGTGTTTGAGTGAGGAATTGAGAGAGAATATTTTTAAAAAATAAGTAGCTTCCATGACTGTAGTAGTCATTGGAGCAATCAGGAGGTGAATATATAAAATTTTAAATTACAGTACACATACAATACTTTTTGAATTTTGATCAGTTTTTAAAAAAACCATAAAAAACCATTAAACCTAATAAAACCCATTTGGTTAAGTTTTTTTTTAAAAACCCTGGGTTTTTTCTAACCCTGCCAAATTCTTTAAATAATGTAATGTTTTTTTACAATTCTTTTGTGTCAACTCTCCAAAAGGTTCTATTAAAGTCTTCTAAATTATCTGATGGATACCCAGTACAATTTTTTCTTTTTCCATTCTGTTTGAATTGTTGATGTCGAAAACAATGTCATACCTGCAAACTGGAAAACCACTATAATATGGGCATATTATAGTGGTTTTCCATCTTTAAGCTTGAAAACCCATTTTTCTAACTATAGACCAATTTCTATGCCATGCATTGCTTTTAAAGTTTTGGTGTCAATCATTGCAGAATGTCTTTCAAATTACTGATTAATTAATAAATATGTTTTTCTTCATTAATGCAGCTATTTAAAGCGTGGATCCACCTGTACACAAATGCTGACAACCTTAAATGAGTGGATTACTGCTGCCAATAACAAAACAATTGTTGGTTTGTAAATTATATTTATACACTTCCTTTAATTCTGTAACTTACTCTAAGTGTAACTTTAAATGTAACTCTATGTGTAACTCTAAGTTAAGTTGCCAAATATCTGATCATTCTAAAGATTTTTTCAAGGTAATAAATGTTGTGTGCTGTTTCAATCATCACTTGCATGATACAGCTTGCTGTCATCACTACCACTATTGATTAATTTTAAACTATTAATACTTAATATTAAACTGCTTTTTTTGAGCAAGTAAATAAATTAAATTTTTTGAAAACTTCAACATGTTCCAATTATTTAATCATTTAAAAAACGTTTGAATAAAAATAAATAGAACTCTTAAAACAAACAACTCACAAATAAACAAAAACAACTAAAAATTAAAAAAAGGTCAGAAGAAAACAAGTAATTAAAAAAAAAAATTTTAGGAAATAATTTTTTATTTTCTTACATGAGCACCCAATATACTTTGTAATTAGAAAAAGAACACAAAATTTAGAGAATAATCATGTATTATATGCATCATAAGAAAAAGAACACAAAGATGAGAGAATAATCATGTAATACTTGCATCATAAGAGAAAGAACACAAAGATTAGAGAATAATTATGTACTACTTGCATCAAAAGAGAAAGAACACAAAGATTATAACTTGAAAAACTATTTATAAATAAAAAAAAAAAATTACTTAATTGTATTATTTATACTATTTTATACTTAAATGCGGTAGTAGTGAAGTGGTAGAGTGCTAGCTTCATAAGCGACAATTTCTGAATTCGATTCTCACTATGTTTCTGGTAGTACCGCACTCAACAAGTTGAGGGCAACAGCAGCTTTGTTTTTCAAGGTTTGTGTTTTAGAAGGATATAATATTAAAAAAATATATATACTTTAGAATTAAGCTATACTTTTTTTAATTTTTTGGTTATTACAAATATTTGGTAATGTTTTTTAAAAGATATTCTTTGTTGGAAGGGAAACATTTTACTGATTTACAACAAAACAATAAACAAATGTAAAAATTTGAGTAAAAAAAATGTCAAAAAAAAAAGTAATAACTTACTTTAATATCACTTTTAGTGTCTAATATTTGAATACTTGATACATCTGGTTTTTTATAATCTTCATCATCGCTATCAATTATGACTGTTGGATTACCACCAGGAGATAAACCAAACATATTCGGTTGCTGATTGATCATAAAAGACTGTGCTGATTGAAGAAAGTTTGGAGACATGTGTTGCTTAGGAGACATGTGTTGAGTTGGAGTCATAGCTTTTACTTTTTGTGTTGGAGTTATTTGTTGTTTAAGTGATGTTTTCTTGATTTGGTTTGGAGTTTTTGGTGTTGCTTTCTTTTGGATATTTATTACCTGTTTTTTGGGTGTGAATTCTTGAGGTTGGTCATGCTGTGCATGAGAATTTACTGGAATTTCAATTGGCGGTCCCTAATAATGCAAAAATATTATTTATCACCATTATTAGTTTAAAGTATTAAACTTAATTGAATTTTCTAAAAACTTTATCAATTCTAAAAATATTTTATTTTTAAATATTAAAAATTCTAAAAATATTTTATTTTTATTAGTTTTAGCAATGTAAAAAGTCTAAAAAAAATAAAAATTTTTGAAATTTTACATAAAAAAAATCCACCATGCTTATTTTAATTTTGCCACGTAAACTATGAAAAGAAAAAAGAAACAGAATGCCAGCAAGTTGCCCATGGTAGGTAAGCAAGTGGTGGGAAAATCAACATTTATCAACAAAAAGACAACAAAATCATTAGTCAACTCATTACTTTATTTATTTACTATTAACTTATTACTTACTACCAACTTATTAATTATTTCTCTAGATTATTTTATTACTTACTACCAACTTATTACTTATTCCTCTAGATAAAGATAAATTAAAAGATTGCTAAAACTAATAATAAAAAATAATTGGCACATTTTAGAAGAAAATAAAACTTAGATTAAAAAAAATTAAACTTGATGTTTTCAGGTTTCAATATTATATTATAATATTGAAACCTGAATTATTAAATACTATTTTCATTACTTAGTTGTTATTTTTGGCAAAAAAATTCAGTAAGTCAAAGCAAAAAAAAAAAAAAATGTTTTTGGAAAACCATTCTTTTAATGATTTCAACATTAAAAAGAAAGGTTTTCCTGCATTTTATTTTATTTGTTTTAAAAGGAAAGCAAAAATATTAATTGGAAAATTAATTTTACAGTTTTGTAAAATTTATATCTATAACTTTAATGTAACAAGTATATAACAAGGGTTGAATTAAGCAATTGCGATTTGCAAACTCTGGAAATTATCTGATCTTCATAATTTAAGTTAACGCGCATTTTTACGGACCATTAGTAACGTATTTCATAATGCTTAACTCTTTATACAGTACATTTTTATAAAGTTTCTTAAATTCCTTAAGTTTTAAATATTATTTGAACACATACTCTATTTACTGATGCTTTTCTACTTATTAAAACTTGGGATTACTTATGTTGTTTGAACGAAGAATGAATTATAAAAGTTATAAGTGCGTTATAAAAGTAATAACACTATTATAGTGTTATTACTTTTATAATGCAGTTACTAAAGTGTTATTACTTTTGTAGTTGTAAGTTGATTGTTTTATTTTTTATAACTTTTTCTTAAAATCATTTTTTTTATTGTAGACTTAAAACTGTTGTTTGTTTTTTTTGCTTCGCCTTATATATTTTTGTAGCTGAATGTAACGACCACTTTAAAGAAACAAAAATAAAAACAGTACACAAATTATTTAAATGATTAATTTCTTTTTAATTTTTTTTATTCCCTATATTGTTAGTTTTGTTTTTTGTTTTTGAAATTATTTCCACAATAAATAATATAATGAAACCTGCAAACAGGGATGACCAAGTTGTCTAAAATAAAGTATTTGTGACAAGACAGAAAATCGCACGCATTTTCTGGGAAGGCTTAAATTGTGATAAAATGCTCAGAAAAACCTCTTCCACTTTTTTAAAAGCACAAACAACTAACTTTTGACATCAATCAGATCATACATTAATCACTCTTCTAAAAAAGAGTCACTGTTGTTACAAAGGATGATAAAAAAATAGATTCACCATTGTGTTGAGCAGTTAGCCATTGAGTCTTATTGGGTAATCATGAAAATAATCATGTAATCGTGTAACTTAATCATTTAATGATGTAAGAAATGCTAAGAAAAACTTAATAGGCTATCATGTAGGAAATACTAAAAAAAACTTAATAGGTTATCATGTAAGGAATACTAAAAAAAACTTAATAGGCTATCATGTAGGGAATACTAAAAAAAACTTAATAGGTTATCATGTAAAGAGTACTAAAAAAAACTTAATTGGTAATCATGTAAAGAATACAAAGAAAAACTAAATAGGTTATCATGTAAGGAATACTAATAAAAAGAAGCAAATGTGCAAATAGTGTTAAAAAATTCTAAGTTAAAAAGTTCTAGTATTGAAAAATTCTATACAAATTCATTAATTTATATATTAATGCTAAAAAGTGATACAAAGTTAAATTTTGGATATGATGGCGGGTAAAATTAAATTCCTTACAATTTATGTCATGATAAAATGGAAACCAATTAGAGTGATATAAAACTTTATAAATTTTCTTTATTACTAATATTATACTTAATAAAGTTTTATATAAACTGTTTTAAAAAAATAAGTGTCCCTCATAAAAATCATTTTAATTTTTAAATATCTAATCTTTAAATATCTAATAATAATTACTTTAAATATTAATAATTACTTTAAATATTAAAAGAGTATAGAGTCTTTAAAGAGTAACATAATTAAAGTAAGAATATATTTATGTTTTTTTTATATAAAATTAACATAAATCTACATACTTTTATATCACATTTATAAATTGCATTTTACACAGAAAATCTTTGTTTATACAGTATAAATATTAACAATATTAATAGAATAGAATTGTCTTATATAAAAATAGAAAAGTCTTAAACTTTTAAAATTTTAACTTTTTTTATATCTGTTAATCATTTTATTAATGCAACTAAATATTTCGATGATCTCTTGTTTTTACCCAAACTCTTTGCTCAAATTATTTGCAGTTAAAATTGTTTGCTACCATACATTTTTACCACTATTGTGTAAATTATCACCAAAACTCAGAAATCAGAATCAGAAAAAATATTTAAAACCATTATAAAAACATATTTAAAACCATTATGTTTAAATCCATTATAAAACCATGAAATATAATGATTATAGTTTACTATCTAAGACTGAAATCATTATATCAGAAATATAATTGAAGAGCATGCAAAACCAGACAAATCCAATGTTTACCATTAACAAGATGAGTACTGTGTATAGCAGACAATGATTGTCATTGGCTTATGAATGATATTTAAGCAAAAGCAGGCAATCTTACTGTAACTACATAGACAAGTAATTTTGTGAAAATTAGACAATTCCTGTTTAGCATTTCATGCAAAATCAAACAAATCCAGCAACCAATCATATTAATCAAAACAAAATATGTGATTTACAAAAAATGAAAATTTTTATAAAAACGATAATGGCTACTAGCTGCATTTTGTTTTAAATTGTTACAAAGATGTAGACAATTTAAAGTTTGTTGGAGAATGCAGTATTGAAGTAGCGGTTCTAGAGAGCGAAAGATTATTAAAACAAAGTGATCAGTTGCATAGGAAAAAAGATAATTTGGCTAGTCTTATGTTAATTTTGTTTTAATTCAAATTGTGACTATTGAGTGTGATTGAAAAAATGGAGTCTAGGTGTCAGTAGGTCCATAGCATCTACTCCCTCCATTCCTTAGGAATGGTTCAGCAATGACTCCATGAAATAACTGTTGGTGCCAGAAGCTAGATTAAAGATGTGTTATTGAAATTTCCAGTAGATCATTTCTTTTTGCAAGAATATCACAAGACACACCAAACAAGTCAAATATCACTACACATGAAGTGTCCGCAAAACTTGCGGACTTTCTATGTCCGCAAAACTTGCGGACATAGAAAACCTCTTTATAGTGACGTTAGAAAAACTGAAAAAGTTTTCCAAAGTTTCTACAATACACTAAAGAATAGTAAATCTATTATTAACACAGAGAATCCTAAAAGTGACTGCAACTGCTGTACCAAAAATGACATGATGTGAGTTTAGCGACGATTGTAAAAAAAGTAGTGCGGACTTAGTGCAACAGCAATAAGCAGTTATTATGGTCAAGAGTGCACTGCAGTGAAATAAAGTTAAAGACATAGTGATATTAATAATAAACAATGCTGTGTATTCATAGTCATTATGATAATTTTCCTAATCAATGTATCTTTATCAGTTATGCTGAGAAAATGATGCAATTACCTATTTTGGTGCAAATACAGACTAATTTAAATTTTCCTTCTTCATAAAAACTTAAAACAAAGTTTTTCTAAAGAAATTTTTTTCTGTTCTGTGAACCAAGATTTTTGTTGGTTGGTCAGTATGCGATGTGACATTGAAATGTTGACAACATGACACAGATGTTAGTGACATTGAAATGTTGACAACATGACACAGATGTTAGTGACATTAAAATGTTGACAACATGACACAGATGTTAGTGACATTGAAATGTTGACAACATAACACAGATGTTAGTGACATTGAAATGTTGACAACATGATTAAAGGAATTGAAAATATCAAGATATGTTAAAATTTTTAAATATCGATTAATCTGATTTTGCATGGGAACAATTGTAATTTTCAATTGGAAACTCTTTGTTTTACAAACTAAAAGAAACAATTTGTAATTTCTTGCATAAAATAATTCAAACCATTTTGGTTGGTTGACATGTTGTGATATCAAAAGAACATTTAGCAATTAACATTTAGTATGTAACTAAGAGTTTAAAATAAAATAGAAAAAAAAAATTAAAATAACTCACACACATATAACACGGTTGTTATTGCATAGAGGCTTTAAAGTGAACATTAAGCCTACCTACTATTTGTATTAAAATTAAACAAATATAAGTTTTAAACTAGCCTCGGTCTAACCTTTAACAATTTCGTTAACATTAACAAATAGTTTAAAACTATTAATTTCAATACACAAATATAAAAAGTTCAATATTCAGGCCTTCTCGTAAGAGGCGTGCGATCGGACGCTTTATATGACCACGCATATAGTTCTTTGTTTTAACAACTTGACCACGGCTCTTTGCAAGTTTCGATAATTAGCGCGTTTAAAAAATGCGTTAAAAGAAAACCAAGCAAATGTAAATTATCAAAACTTGCAATGAGCCGTGGTCAAGTTGTTAAAACAAAGAACTATATGCGTGGTCATATAAGGCGTGCGATCGCAACCCTCTTACGAGAAGGCCTGATATTAGTAATATACAATATTAGTAAATGTTCAATATATTTATATATACACTGTAAATCCAAAAGGTTCTTTGTGGTTCTTTGCCGGTTTTTGAAGAACATAAATATATATATATATATATATATATATATATATATATATATATATATATATATATATATATATATATATATATATATATATATATATATATATATATATATGAAGTAATAATAGTTTCTCTGTTTATATTTAAAATTTATTGAAAAAATAAGATTATGTTTTTAATGTAATTTATTTTTAAAGGATATTTAAGGTTTTTAAGGAGGTGTGGGAACCCTGCTATATTACTCTTAGAAACTTGTGTTTTAAATAACTTTTTCTATGTGAATATTTTGTTATTTAACATAAGTACAGTAAAAGAGAAACTGTAATAATAATCTTAAGAGAAACTGTAATAATAATCTTATTCCAAATAAAAAATTTTAAATGCTTATTATTATTTATTTAACAATTTAAAAATAGTATAAATAGCAAATTAAAAATTTTTTATAAGCAGGGTTGTTTGGTTGAATGGTTTGATTGGTTTAAATCATTTGATTTAAATTGATTTAAATCATTTGATTTAAATTGATTTAAATCATTTGATTTAAATTGATTTAAATCATTTGATTTAAATTGATTTAAATCATTTGATTTAAATTGATTTAAATCATTTGATTTAAATTGATTTAAATCATTTGATTTAAATTGATTTAAATCATTTGATTTAAATTGATTTAAATCATTTGATTTAAATTGATTTAAATCAAATGATTTAAATCAATCAAATTGATTTAAATCATGATTTAAACCAATTAAATTGATTTAAATCATTTGATTTAAACCAATCAAATTGATTTAAATCATGATTTAAACCAATTAAATTGGTTTAAATCAAATGATTTAAATCAGATAAATAAAAATCATTATTTAAATTGACTTTTTTGGTTTTAATTATTTTTAATGATTATTTATTGATTAATCAACATAAAGTAAATTACACTAGCTAAATATAACTACTGAATAAACTAGTATTAGTTATAATAGTCAGATAATGCATTATAAAATATAAAGTAGTCATAAACCATTTAGTTTTTTAATTTATTGTAAGATTTTTTTCATATTAGTAAATTTTTTCTTCTTCATGTTTTAACTTATTGACTAATTACATTAGTTTCTGCTTTTGTTACTATTTATATAATAAATAAAAATATATTCCTTTTATATAAGAGTATTTTCAAATTTTTTTAAATTACAGTATTCATTTATAATTATTGTTATTTTTTAGTTGTAAATAAAAATAATATAACTAGAAATAAAAATGTCTGGTGCCGCAGAAAAATAGATGCAGTTTTGAAAACAGTTTGAAGAAAACCTGCACAGTTTGGTAAAAAGGGTAACAAATATAAATGTAAAAGCTGTGGTGTACAAATACAAGGTTTGGTTGCTCAAATGAGAAACCACAAAATGTAATTTTGGTAAATAAAATTTTTCTTAAAGATGTTTAAGATGATGAAAGATTATTATTTGTCAAAACAAATATCAGGGAATTGAAGAACCACAAGCTAGTCAATGACCGGTTAAGAGAACTGAATCTAGTCAATCTGCTGTATGCCCATGCATCCAAATATTTTGTACTCTGTTATATATATACTTTATAAATGAAGTCTAAAAGTCTACAAAAAGTTGAACTCTTATTATAATCTTAATTATATTATTTTGCATATTTAAATAGTAAAGAAATGAAATGACACTGAGATTTTGTAAAGATCTATAGAAAAAACTGCATAAAACGATAAGCTTTATATGCAAATGGATGCAATAGGCTGATGTGGCAAAGTCAAAATTTTTGTCAATTATTCTTTCAATCAACAAAACAAGATATAATTGTATATTATTTAAAATAGTGAAATAAATTGTATAAATAATATGGAGATTTGAAACATGAACATGTGATTATATATATATATATATATATATATATATATATATATATATATATATATATATATATATATATATATATATATATATATATATATATATATATATATATATATATATATATATATATATATATATATATATATATATATCAGTGGTGTAAACTGGACTTTTAGATGTTTGAGTCATGCTTATGTCAAATGAGAGCTTGGGACAAAACCTACTTTCTGATCATCAATATGGATTTTGATCTTCTCGTTCTACAGCTAATTTGCTAACAGTAATAACCGATTGGTTTTATCGCGCATTAGATAAAGGTGGAGAGGTTAAGGCCATTGCTCTTGACATTTCTAAAGTTTGGCATGCTGGTCTTCTCCATAAGCTTTCTTCTTATGGTGTATCTGGAAACATCTTTAAGATTGTTGAATCCTTCCTTTCCAATCGTACTATAAAAGTTGTACTTGATAGACAGCATTCTTTTTCTTATTCTGTAACCTCAGGGGTTTCTCAAGGTTCAATCCTTAGCCCTATACTCTTTTTAATTTACATTAACAATCTTCCAGATATTCTAACATCTAAGGTGGCATTGTTCGCTGATGATACTACTATTTATTCTTGTCACGATAAGAAGCCAACTCCCTCTGATTGCTTGCAAGAGGCATCTGAGCTTGAAAAGGATCTCACTTCTGCTACAACATGGGGCTCACAGTGGCTGGTGAACTTTAATTTAGATAAAACCCAATTTTTTACAGCCAATCATTATCGCAATAATTTAGACCTTCCTATATTTATGAACAGTAATGTACTCGATGAGTCTCCTACCCTTCATCTTCTAGGATTAACCCTTACTTCTGATCTTTCTTGGAAAACTTATATCAAATCCGTTGCAAAATTAGCATCTGCTAAAGTCGCTTCTCTTTATCGAGCTCGTCACTTTCTTACTCTGGATTCTATTCTCTATCTCTATAAATCTCAAATCTGGCCTTGTATGGAATACTGTTGCCATATCTGGGGTGGATCTTCTAATGATGCCTCTTTTAGACAAGGTGCAAAAATGCATTGTAAAAATAGTTGGACCTGCTCTTGCAGCCAACCTTCAATCTCTGTCACATCGCCATAATGTTGCTTCTCTTTCTCTTTTCTACAAATACTATAATGGGCACTGCTCTAAAGAGCTAGTGTCTCTTGTGCCATCTACTAAAATTCATTCTCGTGTTACTAGTCATTCAATTAAGTCTCATCCTTTTTCTGTTACTGTTCCTAAGTCCTCCAAAAACTCTTGTCTAGTTTTTTTCCTCGAACATCAGTTCTTTGGAATTCGCTTCCTTCATCTTGCTTTCCTAATTCATATAACTTGCATATAATCTTTTAAGTCGTCTGTTAATGGTTATCTTGCTCTACAATCTTCATCTTTTCTCTTCCAGTAACTTCCAAGACTAATTAGTGGTTGCTTGCAGCCTTGTTGGAAGCAAAAATGTTTAAAAAAAAAAAGTATGAACATACAAAAGTTTGGAGTTTGCAAAATTGATTAGCATTACAAATAATGAAGTGTACAATATTATCTATTATATTTTATATATATATATATATATATATATATATATATATATATATATATATATATATATATATATATATATATTCATTCCATTATTGAATTTTAGACAATTCTTCAAAAGAATGCGACTTCAGAAATTTTAAATTTGAAATTTGATGTACAAAATTCAAGCAAAAATTTTTTGCTTGAATTTTGTACATCAAATTCAAGCAAAAAATTTATATATTGGACAACGAATTTAACACTAAAAAACTTTTTTTATAATTGATGACATATTTTTTTAAACATAGACATATGGGATTGTAAAATAACATTTTTGTTAATTGTTTGAAAATATTATCTTTTATTTAAAAAAAGTTTTTCTTTTCTAATATAATTTTTTTTTTTCTAATATAATATATATATATATATATATATATATATATATATATATATATATATATATATATATATATATATATATATATATATATATAAATATATATAAATATATATATATATATACATATGTATATATATATATATATATATACATATATCAGGCCTTGCGATAAAGCGTCGGGCGATGTGAATTTTACGTCGTCCAAGAGCGACGTAAAATTCACTAGCTCGACGCAAATAGCCCTAGCGTGTAGCTAGGGCTATTTGCGTCGAGCAAAAAATTTTTTGTTTGAGTATATTTAAAGATATTTTTGAGCGGAATTTTAATGAAGTAATTTACGATTATTTTAACATTTAATAAAGTATTTTAAAAACCGCACGCAGTTGAAATAAAAGTTTGAATTACAAAAAAAGTTAAATATGCTCATTATTTACAAGTAGAAAAAATTCAGATTAAAGAAAAAGTTTAAATCTTTTAAGCTAACATTTTAATAAAATTATTCAGCAATAGCAAAGTTGTCGATAAAATTGAACAAAAATAGTTTCTTTTAGTTTTAGATTTTAAACTTAAATAATTATTTTACGGGGGTTTGTTAGGTTTTAAAATTATTCTATATATTTAAAAATATTTACTAACTGTTAGACGTATTTAAAGTATTTAAAAGTAATTTCGAGGAAACATTTTAAAAATTGGTGAGCGCAAATAAAAAAAAAAAAGGATTAATATTAAAACATATTTTACTTGATTCAATAAAAAAGTACAGTTATTAAAATTTTTGTAAAAAGTAACTCAAAAAAATTACTTAAATAATAACGATCGCTTTTATGTTAAAAGTTAACGAAACTCAACGAAGCGTGCTCAAGAACAGCTGCTAAAAAATAAAACGTTAATAGTTTTTCGAATAATTTTTAATAATAATTTTTAAGAATAATTTTTTCGCTGAAATATTTCTTTTATACCTATAAGATTTTTATTCTAACATTTTATTTTATTTTACTAGAAATAAAATTCCTTGTTAACATTAAAAATCTATTCAAAACGTTCGTTTAAGTTTTTTATTAATACGAGTGATTGTGCTTATCAACCGCTTTATGAAAATAAATAAAAATAAATAAATAAATATTATATAAAATCGCTTGTAAAAATATAAGCTATTGCACAGTTTTTAATCGTACAATATTAAAACTTCCAGTTTATTACTCGCTGACTTTTTAAAAAGAAAAAATAATTATTTGAAAAACTTTAAATTACATATTTAAGAAAACAAAAAATCAAATATTAGCATATTTTATAATCTTTTTTAAATTTAAGTTATAATGTTTTTTATTCGTTTAGTATAGACAAAACGTGAAAAACGTCGAGAAAATAAACAAATGTTTTTACATTTTAAAAAACGAAACATTCCAAAACATTTTTAAATAATAACATTTCTACATTAACGATTTAAAGTAGTTTTGCGGTAATTAAGTTAATTGGTGCAGTTAATGTCGATAAATATGAAAAGCAAATAAAAAGAATTTAATGACGTCAAAAATCACGTCGTGCTTATGCGTCGCGCAGTTCTTATTCATCGCAAGGCCTGATATATATATATATATACACATATATATATATATACACAGGGCGCGACAAATCATTTTTTTTTCACGGACGTTGACGTTCGTATCTTAAATTATTGACGTACGTCTAATTTAAGTAATACGTGTCAAATAATATATAAGAATATAAGTTTATTATTCAAATAAATTTTTATTCTAGTTAATAAGCTTTTGGATATATGAAAGATGGTTATTGAATTTAATCAACTGTCATATTTTCGAAACAATTTTTCATGCATTTGTGCAAATTATTAATTTTTAATATGCAATGATTGTATACTGTTATTCAACGATGCAAAACTTTTTTTTTTAATTTAGTTTGTTAAATTTATTTACTCATAAAATATACGTATAAACGTAAAGAAATTAAAATAAAAAGAACTAAAGAAATAAATCGAAAAATGACGTATCATTTATAAATATATATTAATTTTTATATTTAAATAAATGGATTTAAAAGTCGCTAGAACTTTTTAATTTATGGCCTTCCAAATGTCTAACACCAACCACTGCGTCAATCCAATTTTTGACATGTTTTTGAGGCAAAAAGTCTTCAATTAACTGGCCATCAAGCTTTATACGCATAATATCTTCTAAGGTATCGTCATTTAATGAAGTTCGCAAAATATTTTTTTGTAAGTTCATAAAAAAAATTGTGTTCGCAACTTGCCTTGAAGCGCTGAAAGTTAGCATAATCTCTAACAAGACATTTATCTTAATATAATTTGCGTATTGAATTTTATTATTATTATTAGTGCGCATTTTTACGCATTGTTACGCCTATTATTCATTTTGTTAATTACGGTTCTGCATTATGTAAAATACACTATTTCTTAGTTTTTAAGTTGTTTCTAGACTTTTCTAAGCGCAGTTATAAATTCCACGCGGTCTTTCGAGTATAATTAGCAAGCAAATTGGAGCTGATACGCTTATTTTCACAAAGAATTGATGTTGTTTATTATTTAAAATAAAAATTTAAATAATTGTTAGTTTGTTATATATATATATGTATATCTATATGTATTTTCTCTTAGCAAAAATAGTTCAGAATAGAAAAACAAAAAAAATTTCTTCTGGAATTTGTCAAAAGGGAGTTGTGTTATGCTTCATTTTAAGGTATCTAAATATGTATTTATTTTTCATTTTTTAGAATAAGTTAGAACTAAATTGATTGGTAAAATAGTTTTTTTAGTACAATGTTTCTTTTTTAAGAAAACTGTTTCAGTTTGGTCGTTAGTCTTTTTAAAACATTTTAGGCAGTATTTGTTTTATTTTTTAGAGCAGTTAAGAGGAGCTGATCGCTTATTTTAGTAAGTTCAAGTTATTTTCTCATACATAAATTAAGATTTTCGAATTATTTCAGTCTATTTTATATTGCTCTATATCTATATATATATTTTCTCTAAGGATAAATAATAAGGAATAGAAAGTTGAGAGAATTTCTTCTGCAATTTGTCAAAAGAGTGTTGTTCTATGCTTCATTTTAAGGTACCTAAATATGTATTTATTAGAAATTTTAATTTTGTTCTTAAATGGTTTCTTCTTTTTCATTGCTTTAGATTAATATTTACTGACTGATATAACTTCATTTTTATTAACAATGTTGTGCGTTGTATCTGCATTTTTTGTTACATTAAAAATAATTGATGCTAATATTGTTTTATAGTTGTTAAAAGTTTGCACATATGTTTATAATGCGCTCAAAGTAAAAAATTTTTTTGATAAATACGTGTATTTGGTGATATATGTTATAAAGTTGTTTATATAAATGTGTTTTTATAATGGTATGAAATGTATTTTATCTAATGTGTATATGATTGTTAAATGAGGTGTTTTTATATGTTATACAACATTAAAAAAATATATTTTGTTTTATAGTTAGTATATATGTTTATATAATGTTGTTTCCATGATTTCAAAATGGTGTGACTTGGCAAACGTGTAAAGATATTTTTCATTCTTACCTGTCAAGCACTGCTTTAGGTCTAAGTGTTGTCTAGCCTTTTATATAATATATTGAAAATACTCAACGTTATCTTTGATAATTTTTTGCGTAATGTTGTTATCTTTGACTTATCTTTATGGTGGTAACTGTTGTTTAAAGAATGATTGATAGATAGTTTCATTCATAAGTTCAAAATGTTTAATTAGACATTAAGTAGATAATGTTTAGTAGCTTAAAATTATAGGTAATATATATATATATATATATACATATATATATATATATATATATATATATATATATATATATATATATATATATATATATATATATATATATATATATATATATATATAATCTTTTTAAAATTTTATTAAGTAAATAATTTATTGAAATCTTTTTTTAAATTTCAAATTGTCAAAAAAATGTTGTGTTATGCTTCATTTTAGGGTATCTAAATATGTATTTATTTTTCATTTTTTAGAAGAAGTTAGAACTAAATTGACTGGTTAAATAGCTTTATTAGTACAATGTTTCTTTTTTAAGAAAACTGTTTTAGTTTTGTCATTAGTCCTTTTAAAACATTTTAAGCAAGTATTTGCTTTATTTTTTAGAGCAGTTATGAGGAACTGATAACTTTTTTTGTAAGTTTAATTCATTTTCTCATACATAGGCTAAGATTTTTCTAATAGAAAGAATAATGAGAATAAAATTTTATTTATGTATTTAATATGAAAAGTTAAATAAAATAAGACTGTTATTTGTGGTCATGTAAGTTTATATACATAAGTTTGCGTTTACTTCAGTCTGTTTTATATTTCTCTATATCTACATGTATACTTTCTCTAAGGAAAAATAATGAGGAATAGAAAAATTAAAATAATTTGTTCTGGAATTTGTCAAAAGAGGGTTGTGTTATGCTTCATTTTAAGGTATCTAAATATATATTCATTAGAAAATTTTAATTTTGTTTTTAAATGGTTTATTCTTTTTCATTACTTTAGATAAATATATACTTCATTTTTATTAACAATGTTGTACATTGTAGTCTGCATTCTTTGTTACATTAAAAATAATTGATGCTAATAAATGTTGTTTTATAGTTGTTAAAAGATTGCATATAAGTTTGCATGTATATTATGCTCAAAGTTTAAAATTTTTTGATAAATGCGTGTATGTGGTGATATGTTATATAGTTGTTTTATAAATGTGTTTTTATAATAGTATGAAATGTATTATATCTAATTTGTGCAAGATTGTTAAATGGGGTGTTTTTGTATGCTAAGTAACATTAAAAAAAAATATTGTGTTTTATAATTAGTATATATGTTTATATAATGTTGTTTACAAGATTTCAAAGTGGAGTTACTTGGCAAACGTGTAGAGCAAGATTTATCAACCTTACCAGTCAAGCGATGTTACTGCTTTAGGTCTAAGTGTTGCTTAGCCTTTAATATAACTATTCTGAAAACACATTGCATTATCATTAATAATTTTTCGCGTAATGTTGTTACCTTTGGTTTATCTTTACGTTGGTGTCAGCTGTTAAAAATGATTAATAAGTAGTTTCATTACTAGAACTCACTGCTTTTATTTATTTACTGAAATTCATTCAAGACCATTTCCCTATAAATACATTTTGTTTATCATGAAAAAACAATATTTAGCAACTACTACTCAGGTATCACAACAGCTAATCTCTATCAGCAACATTGATTTTCAATTCATATCATATATGAATTGAAAATCAATGTTTTTCTTTGTATTTACTTATTTGTTACATTTTTAATTTCAGATTTATAGTGGTTTTATTTGCTATAGAAGAGCAAATTATTTTGAATTTTTAAAAAATATATATCTACTCCAGTCAACACTTAAAGTTCAATGTTACATATACCATTTTTAAGTAGCTTCTAGGCTTTTTTGATGCTTTTCTTATTCAAGTGGTTTTATAAGCAAGGTCTGCAAGCAAATTTGAGCTGAAAAGAATTTCAGCTATCAAAGAGAATTAATGTTGTTCTCTGTTTAATTTGAATTAATGTTGTTCTCTGTTTAATTTGTAAATTTAATTTGTTTAAATAGAGTAGTTTTAATAAAAATGTTTGTTTGTTCTTGGTTTTTTACTTATTTGTTTTCAGATTCTTAAGAACTAGGCAACTTAGTAAAGCAAGATTTATTTTGTTTTTTAGTGCAATTGGAAAGAGCTAAAGTGCTTTTTAGTCACTTCAAATCATTGTTTCTTTTTTTAAATAGAAGGATTAATAATAAAAAATTTTAGACAGTCGAACTGTTACTGATTTAAGTAAGTTTAATGTTTTGTTTTATTTTATATTAGATATATATATTTTATGTATTTAACATGGAAAACTGACTGTAATTTTTGACAGGTAAGTTTATATACATAAATGTGCGTATATATCAGAATATTTTATATTTCTCTGAATCTATATAAATATTATCTCATAGAAAAAATTAAAAAGAATAGAAAAAATTTGAATATATATACATACATATATATATATTACTTTAGACTAACATTGCTTCATTTTTTATACAAGATTCTGCATTTATTATTTTTGTGCATTAAGATTGTGCCTGAAGGTAAAAATAACTTTGCATTGTGTTCTAAATTCTTTGCAAAATTAAAATAATTTCAAAAATTTTGTTTTATATTTTTCAGTTGTAAAAATATAAAATGTTCATTTATTCAGTTGTAACAGTAGTATAATCACTGGTAATATATTTAATGATAACAGATGTATGATATTATGCTCGAAGAAGTTATTAGTGTAAATGGTTATAGGTGACTTGAAATTGTTGTCATATGAAAGAAATAGATCTAGGTGTGATAAAATTAATTGTCATTGAAATATATGAAATTTTGCTTGATAAACAGAAAACTTTTTTGCCAGAATTCAGTGTCAAGCGGTGTTGATGTCTATTATTTGATTCTACATTAGACACTTTAAAATATGAATTTTAAACTATGAATTTTACTATTTTTAATATTTTAATTTTAAAGTATGAATTTTACTATTTTTAATACTTTAATTTTTAAGTATAAATTTTACTATTTATAGAAACAAGTAATAACAGTTTCAATTTTGAATGATTTTTTTTATTTTTTTATTTGTTATCTTAAACATAATTGTGTTCATTTTTTTTAGTTGTCTTTGTCATCACTTGATTATTTTGCTTACTGTTGAAACATGGTTTTAATTTTGTAAATTTAATATGATGTGAAATTTACAATATCAATCATTTGTCAACAGTTAAAGAGAAGCTGAAACTTAATTAATAAATGCTGGAAGGTAACTTTTATTTAAGGTAAAAATAATTTTGTTTATTGGTAGCATAATAAAACCAGTTACTGTTACTTGTACTTTTTCTACTGTGCTGTTTTCAAAACACTTCCTATCTCTCTTTTAGATGAGACTTAAATAAGAATTAGTATAGAGAGAGAATAGATTAAACTCATGTAATTACTGAGCTCTTGCCTATTTTTTAATACTGCGATTGATAATTTGCTATTTAAAGATATAATTCTTTAAATTGTCCCTTGGTTGTTATTGGTTATTGTAATAAATAAAATCTTTTTTGTTTCAAGTATTTTCTTTTACGGATCGTCTATATATTACGTAACGCGAAATTAAAAACATAGACAAAAGAAATATGTAACAAAATGTAACAAATAATGTAAAAAAATGTAACATAAATATTGTGGTATTTTTAATGTTCTTAATTTATAGTCTTGAGATTTTCATTTCGAAAATTTACTGTTAAAGGTTGTGAGCACATTTTGTATGTATAACTTTATTTATCATTATTTATTTTTTTTCATAGTTTTTGATAAACTATATATCATTCAATAGTTGTAAAATGTGTTTATATGTGTTATAAAGTCATATTTGTTTATAGTTGTATATATATTTAAACTATAAAAGCCAAGACAACAATTTATATCTTAGTTTGATTTTTTTTAGTATTGTTAATGCTTTTGTACTTCGAAACAGATTTTATAGTTACATTTTCGATAAATCTTTAACTGCAATTTCAAAAGAGGTTACTATAAATAGGTAAATCAATTTTCGGTAATTGGGTAGTGGTTTTTGTTTTTTTTCTTCTTTGTAATTATGATATCATAATTTCATTACTTTTTTTTTTTAGAATTACGTTATGACGCATTTATAAGATTTATAAAATAAAAAAACCTGATTTCTTTTTATTGTAAATTTTTGTTAATTAAAAGGATATAAATATATACTATTAGTTAACTTTATATTTTATCTATTTTATGCCTAATAATTTGTTGTACGTATTTTAAGGGGATCTTTATAAATGGGGGGTCGTAACTAAAAACCTTTAAAAACATGGAGAATATTGTAGTCTTGCGCATTAATATCGAGTTACTTAAGTTTTATTTATTTGTTTAACTAATTAGTTAGCTTAGTCTGTATTTGCAACACTTTTGAGGAAATAAGAAAACATTCTTATATATGTAGATCATTGTTTTATATTTTATTATTTTATTTTATTCACCTGGTCACCATTAAAGCAAAAAGAGGGAAGGAACCTCTTTATTAGAGTCAAAATATTTGAGAAAATTAAATTTCGAGTTACAAAAGGAATTTTTAGTAAATGGTGGCAAAATACCGTTAACTAAAAATTAATTAAAAAAAGGAATTTTTAAAGAGGCCAAACAAATAATATAGAAATGGTCTGTGTTGAACAGACTTAACAAGACCCGGGTCAGCTTGGTTTACAAATTTTCATGTCTACTTATCTGTTATAATTTTTATTTTAGGTTTGTCATATGATGCATTAATGCATTAAGTTTACATATTTTTTCAAATTTATTATACCCATGTTTGATCGTAAATTAAATTTTTTTTGTTTGAAACGTATTTGTACTCAGTTGCTTAGTTATTTATAATAAACTTTGTTATTTTTAATAAATTTATTTAAATGTGTGCATTAAACATTTTTAAGTTAACAATTTTCTTTTCTAAAGATAAATTAATCAAGGGGATACCAAAAAATTGATAACTCCTGTATAATATAAATTATTCTTTTTAACTTTATTTTAATCTTAATGGTTCGTGTTATAAAAATTATCACAAGGATTTCGTTGATACTTTCGTCAATTTAAAGCATGACAAAGTGTTATTATTTTGTGTCAGTAACTAAAAACGTATTGTGTTAAACTTAGGAAGGTCGATGAAAATGGTTTTGCCTTACACTGTTATGACATATGCCATTTGTAAATTACTCAATTAATGTTAAGTAGTAATTGTAAATGTTAAGTAGTAGTTGGTAAATTATTTTACCTCCTCATACTTTTTAACTTAATTTTACAGATGGATTAATTTTTTCAAGCTGAAGGCGAACTTTTAAAACTTTTATAAGTTATAAAACTTTTACAAGTTTTAAAACTTTTATAAGTTATAAAATTTTTATAAGTTTTAAAATGCAAACTAACATTACTTCACTTTAAGGAAATTAAGAAAAAAACAAAAAACATGCTATTAAAAAAAGCAATTGTCGTTTAAGCATGGTTTTTTTTTAACGTAATTGCAAACGGAGTCAGTTTAAATAAAATTTTGAATGCATTTTTAAACGCATGCAAAAACCATGCTCAAACTAATTACTTTCTTCGTTCCATTGAAGAAAGTAGCTTTAGCGTGGTTCCTTTTAAAGTCTTTGAAAATGGGTTAAAAATTTTCGTAATTAATTGTTTTTTGTGTTTTTTTTTTAATAAATAAAAAACAATCAATAGTTAATTGTTTGGAAAAAAAAATTGCTATAGTAACGCGCTCATTTTAAAATATTTTAGGCCAACGTTTGCATTAGGAAGAGTAAAGGAACGTGACATTCGTTTTTCTGTCTTTTTTTGTGAAGACGTTCGCACGTTCGTTGATTTTTCGCGCCCTGATACATATATATATATATATATATATATATATATATATATATATATATATATATATATATATATATATATATATATATATATATATATATACATATATATATATATATACATATATATATATATATACATACATATATATATATATATATATATATATATATATATATATATATATATATATATATATATATATATATATACATAGATATATATATATACATAGATATATATATATATATATACATATACATATAGATATATACATATATATATACATATATATATATATATATAAAATTTTTGTTCATTTTTTGAAAATATTATATTTATATTAATTGTTTAAAAATAGTTTTTCTTTTCTTTATTGCCTTATATTGCAATATAAATTGAAATTTTAGGAAAGTCCTTTTTTACATTTTAATTTTGGCGTAAAGCGACTAGCTTAAATATCTTAAATAAGAATAATTAAATATTAAAAATCTATTACATAATTATATATTATATAAATATTTGATAATAAAAAATATTCAAGAATTCAAAATAATGCAAAAACAACGAACGGTTCGATGAAGAACTATAACGGGTTCTTTAAAGTACCTTATTTAAAGGTTCTTCCGAAGAACCCTTTTAAATGGTTCTTTGAAGAACCTCTACGGGTGCTCCACAAGGTTCTTTGAAGAACCATTCGGCTTAAGAGTGTGTATATATACATATATATATATATATATATATATATATATATATATATATATATATATATATATATATATATATATATATATATATATATATATATATATATAGATATATTTATATAGTAAATATTATATATATATATGTATATATATATATATATATATATATATATATATATATATATATTTATATAGTAAATGTTTAATATATTTAGCAAAATAAGTAGCAGACCTTTAAAATTGTTGTATTGTTACAGATATTAGCAGAACTAGAATTATTTATAAAAGACCAAAACTTATCGATCAAATCTTGAAAACTATTTAATGAATCAGCACGCTCCCAAGTTGGTGTCCATTTAACCTGATAATATTCAACACCATTCTAAAATACAAAATCAATATTTTATTAGAATTAGCAACAAAATAAATATGTCCATGAAATTAAATTAATCTTATAATTCGGAATAAATATAGGTGAGGCTGATTAGATGTGCTGAAGACAAAGTATAATAGAGAAAAATAACTTTTAATATAACTTCTCCATTTGAATTGTTGGAAAGAGTAGGAGGAACTTGCAAATGTAAAATGATAGTATGGTAAGATGTTAAACTTGTGGCACATCAAAACAAAAATATACAGCCCTGATTTTCAAACCAGGTTCTGATTGGGATCTGATTGTAAAAAATAGCATTGAATTATTTATTCTGTCATAAGAAAAAATTCATATAACATAAATAATTCATTTTCTTAAATAAGAAAAGGTTATATGCAAATGTATGCAAACCACACAGGTCTGGAGCCATTGACTTCAAAGTAAAACAAAACAAAAATAGGAAATAAAATTTAGACTTTTGTTTTTCTGTTTACACAAATATATAATTTATGCATAATTATATATATATATATATATATATATATATATATATATATATATATATATATATATATATATATATATTGTTCGAGTCATCGGACTGATGTTGGACTGGTTGTATTAATAGATTTACATCCTATAGTAGGGTGAGATCTTTTGTTGAAACTGTATTAATTTTTCCATTTTGAAATTTGACACGTGTTAAGTGGAGGGATAGTGTTTCTAATAGTTAAACTCTGTCAACAAGTGTTGACAGAGTTCAACTATTTCTAATGTTTCTAATAGTTAGAAACACTATATATTCTGTAAATCTCCTTTTAATTGTATCTGATGTCTGTATAAAATTGTGGAATCCAGCACTGTTAGGAAGTTTGGTAGAACTGTACCTATTATTGATGAATGCTGAAAGTTCATTATCCTCTGGTGGGGTGTTTTGTTAGTAGCAGTACAAAGAAGTCCTCTTATAGAGAATAGAGCCATTTGCAAAGCTACCTCCCATCTAATCTTTTCCCAGACTTAATGTTTTTAGGGCCAGACTAACAGCTTTAAGTATTGTTTTATTCATTCATTCACATTGATGGTTGCCTCGTGGGTGATATGGAGTTTTGATAACACCATTCCTTT
Source organism: Hydra vulgaris (assembly GCF_022113875.1). Classification (NCBI taxonomy): domain Eukaryota; kingdom Metazoa; phylum Cnidaria; class Hydrozoa; order Anthoathecata; family Hydridae; genus Hydra; species Hydra vulgaris. Next base: position 48,750,315 of record NC_061159.1, read on the forward strand.
TTAGGAATACTTTAAGTTTTATATTTTCAAACCGTGATCTGATCTGTATGCATAGATGATAGATAGTGCACCAAATTATGAAAAAAAAACTAAGAAGGTGATTATAATAATCAGATCCCTTTTCATCAATATCATCTCTTGATTCCACTAGTTGCGTTCTACCAGATATAGCCATCAAACAGGTTGATGCATTGCTTGACATTCCTATCACTCCAGCTTCTGTATCAAAAGTGATTTCTTGCTTAGACTCTTCTACAGCTTGTGGTTCAGATAACATACCTATTATAGTCTTGCAGAAGTGTCCTCCGAAGCTGTCATCTATACTTTCAAAATTATTTAAAAAGTACTTATCAAAGTTGTTTTCCGGCATGCTGGAAAGCAGTATCTGCTATCCCTATTTTCAAAAACTCTGAAGAACGATCTGACTCGTCTAACTACCATCCCATTAATCTTCTTCCTATCAAAAGCAAGGTTTTTGAATATTTGATAAACAAACACTTAATCTCTTATCTTGAATCTAATACAAGCCTTCCCAGAAAAGGCATGCGGTTTTTCATCTCGTACAACCACGAAAACATTTTCAAGTTAGAGAACATTATCATGGCCGTTTGTGCAAGTTATATTATATGCGGTACTGAAAACTGTTTTAAATTTAATAACTAAATAAGAAATTATAAGTAAACTTAAATAGAAAACAATAATAACAGTTTAAATAATTTGTGTGTTAATTTTATTTTTGTTTTTTCTTAGTGGTTATTATTATCGGCAACAAAATTCATTAAGTCAAAGCAAAAAAACGATTTTAGGCGTTAAAAAGGATGACTTTCCCATATTTTATGTGTTTTTTCTTTTAAAGGAAAGAGAAAATATGTATCGTCATCTGTTTTTAAAATATATTTGTATAATTATAATGTAACAAGTTTATATCAAGAGTTAAATTTTACGATTGCGATTTGCAAACTCTGGTAAAATATTAGGTCTTTAAAATTTTAGTTCATGCAAAGCTGTGTACTTTGTTTATAAGGAGCAAATTATTAAAAGTTTGCTAGCGAGAAAGTTACAAAAAGCAAAACAAAAACAATAAACTTACGACTACAAAAGTAATAACACTTTAGTCACTAACTGCATTACAAAACTAATAAAACTATAATAGTGTTATTACATTTATAAAGCACTTATTACTTTTAAAGTTCATTCTTTGTTCAAACAACATTATTAATTCCAAACATTTATTAAAGTAAAAAAGCATCTAGAAAAAATAAAGCGGATATTTAAATATTATTAAAAATTTCAGAAACTTTCACATATCACTTAAACAACGTTATAAAAAAGTACTTTATAAAAAGTATAGCATTATGAAAAACGTTACGTAAAAAGATGCGTTAATTTTAAAATCAATCAGTAAAAAATTTTTATTGGTTAATTTTATAATTAACGCACATTTTTACGGTCCATTAGTAACGTTTTTCATAATGCTAAACTTTTAATACGATATGTTTTCCTAAAGTTGTTTGTCATGTTTTTATAAGTTACTTTAGTTTTAATATTATTTGAATATCCACTTTATTCTTCTAGATATTTTTCTACCTCAAATAAAATTTGGGTATATTAATTGAACAAAGAATTTTTCTTGCTTGAACAAAGAATGAATTTTAAAAGTTATAAGTGCATTATAAAAGTAATAACACTATTATACTATACAAATAAATAATATTAATAGTAATAATATTATATTATACAAAGAATTTTTTTTGCTTGAACAAAGAATGAACTTTAAAAGTTATAAGTGCATTATAAAAGTAATAACACTATTATAATAAATTATAAAAGTATTAACATATTAGTGTTATTACTTTTGTAATCGTAAGTTTTTTGTTTCATTTTTTATTTTTTAGCTAACAAATTCAAGTTGATTCTCCCCTTAAAAACAAGGAACACAGTTTTGTATAAACTAAAATTTTGAATACTAGATATTTTTCCAGATTTTTTGTTTTGCATTCGCTTAATTCAACCCTTGTTGTTACACTAAAATTATACAAATAAATTTTACAAACACATTGCAATTTGTATTTTTGCTATCCTTTTAAAAAAAATTAAGAAAAGGAAAATCATTCTTTTTATTGTAGACTTCAAACTGTGTTTTTTTTTTGCTTCCTTTTATCTAATTTTGTTGCTGAATGTAACTCTAAAGAAACAAAAATAAAAACAGTGCGCAAATTATTTAAATTAATAATTTGTTTTTTATTTTTTTCTATTTTAATCTCTTTTTATTTTGTTAGTTTTGTTTTTTTTTGTTTTTGAAACTTTTTCAGCATTATTATAAAACTTGCAAACAGTCGTGTTCACGTTTTCTAAAATAATATAATTGTGCGTGGTCATACGAGACAAAAAACCGCACGCCTTTCCCGGGAAGGCTTGTAATAACTTTCTGGTCATCAATATGGAGATCGATCTTCTTATTATACAGCTGATACAGTAATAACAGATAGATTTCATTGTGCATTAGATAGAGGTGGAGAGGTTAAGGCTATCGCTCTTGACATTTCTTAAGACTTTGATAAAGTTTGGCATGCTGTTCTTCTCCTTAAGTTTTCTTCTTAAGGTGTATCAAGTAAAATCTTTAAGATTATTGAGTCCTTCTATTCCATTTGTAGTATAAAAGTTGTCCTCGATGGACAGCACTCTTCTTCTTCTTATTCTGTAACCTCAGGGGTTATTAATGGGTTCAATCCTTGGCCCTAAACTCGTTTTAATTTACATTAACAATCTTCCAGATATTCTCATACCGAAAGTGGCATTGTTCACTGATGACATAAAGAAGCTAACACTCTCTGAGTGCTTGGAGGGGACATTTGAGCTTGAAAAGGATCTCACTTCTGCTACAGCATGAAGCTCACAGTGGCCATATCTAAGGCGGATCTTCCAATGATGCCCTTTCTCTTTTAGATAAGGTGCAAAAACGCATTGTAAATACAGTTGGACCTGCTCTTGCAGCTAACCTCTAATCATTATCACATCGTCATAATATTGTTTCTCTTTTTTTACTAATACTATAATAGGCACTGCTCTAAAGAGCATTCTTGTGTGACTCGTCTCATCCTTTTTCTATGACTTTCCTAATTGCTACGAAAACTCTAATTTATCTAGTTTTTTTCTTCAAAAATCAGTTCGTTGGAATTCGCTTTCTTTATCTCGCTTTCCTGATTTATATAATTTGCAATTATTTAAGTAGTTTGTCAATCGTTATCTCGCTCTACAAACTTCATTTTTTCTCTTCCAGCAACTTCCAACTCTTTAAGTGGTTGCTTGCGACCTTGTTGGAAGCAAAGATGTAAAAAATATATATATCCTTTTATCGTAGTCGAAAGAAACTTTTAATGTAAAAAAAGTCTCTTTCGACTACAATTTTATTACTTTGACAATTAAGCTACATTTTATTGTCACCGAAATATCAAAGGAATCAAATTAATGCAGATGTACATTAAATTTTATTGTTTTTAAAAAAAAACCGCAATAATAATGAGTAGTAAGTTTTTTTAAATTAATGGTGTTTTTGTTGTTGTTTTATTAAAATATATTTTTAAAACATGCCCAGAGTGTTGCTACATTAACTACCTTATAGCCTGACTCGCAATGGAGTGTTGGTACATGGACTATCTTATAGCCTGACTCGCAATGGAGTACTGCTACATCGACTGACAAATAGCCTGACTCGCAAGGGAGTGCTGCTACATTGACTGAGGGTTTCATTAGGGCAGGCAGTCTATCATTTAATTTTAAAACTATTTCTGGTCTGGTTTATAGCGCTCTCACGGAAAAACCTTTTAACTACCATGCAATGGTAGTCGAAAGCTTTTTCCCATAATCTGTAGTTATATATATATATATATATATATATATATATATATATATATATATATATATATATATATATATATATAACTTTGTAAGTAAATACAAAGTTAGAATAAATAATAATAATAATAATCAATCAATCATTTATTTAACTTTATAAAGTAAATACAAAGTATTTACTTTATAATGTTAGTTATATAATTAGGATCAAAACAAACAGTTACTTTACTGACAAAAACATGACAATCTATGAATATTCATTGTAAATTTGACAATCATTATAAATTAATTATAATTTAAATTTGACAAAGTATATAACATATTATTTGTACATGAATATTAATATCAGGTAATGTTATGATAATAATAAAAATTATAATAATAATTAAAAAAAAAAAAAAACACTAAAAATAATAATATAAAAAAAGTACTTAAAAAAAAAAAAGAAAAAAACCTTTTTATCTTTTTTAAGAAAAAAGACAAAAACAACTTAAACAAAATCTAACTCTAGATTATTTTGGTACGTATTTAAGCTTATCAATTTTGTGAAATTCTCTTTATAAACTTCATAATTTTTTAATTATGTCTTCAATATCTTTAATATTGATAAATACGTTTAATTTCCAGTCAATCATGTTTGTTTAAAAAAAAACACATTTAATGTAATATTTGCAAATTTTGTTGTCTGACTAAATTAATACCTCTATCAATTTGCACTAGGTTCAAATAAAATTTTTTGCTCTAAAAATGGTGTACCAATGTTTATATTATATTTTAAACAACATAAGCATTTTTTTTTTTTTTTTTTTGATTATTTGCTAAAAAGTACATTAAACTATAAACTTTTCAAAATCAGCCAAGTTCATAATTTCTGCGTATTTATTTAAAAATAAAAAAATAAAAAATATTTTAATGAATGTTAAACGATAATTGTTGTTTATATTCTTTTTATAGAACAAAATTATCTATAATATTTCAACAGTTTTAGTAACATCCCTTAAAGGGACTTCCAAGTCCTGAGACATGTTGTGTTCATATTAAAGAGAATGTTAAAAAAAAAACATCTGAGCAAACTTTTTTTCATTAAAACTAATTAATAAATGTATACCAAGAAAAACAAATTTTGTTGTTTTAGTCAAAGCTTGTCTTCTCCATTTTCTGCAGTATTTGGAGTCTGTAAAATAAAGACTAAAACAACAAGATTTGTTTTTCTTGGTATACATTTATTAATTAGTTTTGATGAAAAAAAATTTGCTCAGACGTTTTTTTATCATTCTCTTTAATATGTCACAACATGTCTCGGGACTTAGTAGTCCCTTTAAGCCAAAATTTAAAAAAATAACAAGAAACCGTATGTCGACGTTCGATAAAGTTTCGATAAAAGATCTTACATTCGAGGTCATTTACAAATAGTTAAAAATTAATCTTAAGTGAATACCATGAAATAGGATTGATAATACAAATAATAATCATAATAATAATGATGATAAATTAAAGTTATAAAATAATAAGAAAATTATATGAT
>NC_061159.1:48758194-48800021 GCF_022113875.1 Hydra vulgaris
AAATTGAAAACATTGTTATTATTTTTCAATTTGATAATAAATAGTTTTCAGACAAACTTTTATTATACTTAGACATAAATATTTAAACAACATATTAATATTAATTTACATATTAATTTAATTTTCTACATCGAAAAGTTTTTAATTTAAAAGTACATACAGGATCAATATAAAAATCCAAGAACTTTTCAATAGAAGGTTTTTGTGCTGCAGAAGCTGCCATCTTTTGTCTTTCTTAAAAAGTTGTTTGTTTATTTTTAAGAATTTTTACCGGCGACTATTTATTCGGTATACCAACAAAGTAAAAAGTATTGCTTTACGTTTTATTTTTATTTTTTTGTTTTACTGTTGTATATTTTTACATATTGTATTAATTTCACATTTTTTTGTTTTATAGTAATGTTACATGTTAGAGTAGTGGATTAAGCAAAAAAAAGTGACAAAATGGATTCGAGGGGTCCTAACATTTTACGCGCCCAAAAATTATTTACGGATAATGCGCCAGGCTTTTGTCTACAAACTCCTTCAAAAATTTGATGTTTTGTCTCAAGAAATGCTTTGTTCAATAACCATTTTTTACTGAAAATGAGTTATTGTTACAGAACTTCATTTTAGGTTATTCTTGTTTAATATCCAATACAACATATATAAAATCTACATTGCTTATTAAGGTTGTGTAACTTTTTTTGTTCAAAACCCTAAAAAAGGAAACGTTGATGTTGAACAAATCAATCGTAAAATTAATGAGTGTGTAATTGTGGGATTATACTAATCCGCGGAAAATGAATCTGCGGAAAATTTTGTCGTTAAATTTAACTTAAAACCGTTTATTAAATTTAACTTAAAACCGATGGAAATTATATTCATAAAAAAATATGGACCACGCTGAATCGTCGAACTTTTCTTTTCTTTTTCTTTAATCAAATTAGGACAGTCAACATATACAGTTAAAAAACCTTGAAAAAAACTAGACACTTTTTAAAAATAAATATAAAACATTTTAAATTATGCATTGAAAAATGATGCTAAATACATTACTGAAACCATTTTTCAATACAATTTTATTCCAACGATAAATAAAACAACAAGAATAACAAAGACATTGTTAACATTATTCAATAAACAATTTTCACAACTGCTGCATAAGAAAAGGCATAATTAAAACCGACATAAGTGATCATTTCCCTATAATGCTTACTAATAATTATTTCTCGTTTTTTTCAGTAAACAAAATAATAAGGCATTACCTTGAGTCGAACAAAATTTAAATTTTGAATCCGAGGATGACAAAAGGTTTAATCAAATCATCAAAGAAAAAACAAAAGCTATATAAAAAATACCTAAGACATAAAACATATCATAATAAAATAATATACAAAAACTACAAATTTTTTTTTGAAAAATCCATGAAGTTTTCAAAAAAATCGTATTATGAAAAGCTATTGGAAAAAACTAATAAAAATACAAAAAAAAATTGGAATATAATCAAAGAAATAATTGGTAAAAAAAATCGATTAAAAACAACTTGCTACAAAAACTGTTAATTGATGAAAAACCTCTTTATGATAAAGAAGCCATAGCTGAAAAACTAAACAGTTTTTTTTTATATTGGTCTAAATATGGTGGCTAAAGTTCCATCAAGTATCATAAAATTTGAAACTTACCTTACAACGGCAAATAATATCATGACAGAACTAAATTTAAATGCAAGTGAGTTGCGTAGTGCTTTTTCCATTCTAAAAAATAACAAAAGTGCAGACAGATAAAATTAGCATCAATGTAGTTAAATCAGTCTTTGATATCATCCCGGTGGGAAATGAGCTAGCGACTAGCGAGCAACTAGAGAGCGACTAGCTAGTTTTATAGCGATTTTGAAGCGATTTTTTTTTCCTATTTTATTTTTTGCTTATATCTTTAATATATTAAAAAATTCGAATTTTAGTGTTGAGTCTATTATAATTATGAGGATAATTGAACTTTAAACATTGCAAGTTTGTAGCAATGTGTCGCTTGCTAAATATCGTAGCTTTGTAGCTGGCTACAAAATATCTACAAATGTATAGCTGGTTGATAGCTACATATCAAAATTTTTTAGACAACGATTTTATTACGATATGACACTAGCTACAATAGCCAATACGTTTTTATCTTATTAAGCTAGCTGTCCTCATAACCAAATCGCTGTCTTTATCTGTACAAATATCGATAGCTTTTCGCCTACTTTAAAAAGCTAGCGATCCTCGTGGCCAAATCGCTGTCTTTATTGTTACGATTATAGCTAGCTATTTGCTAGCCGATTTCCCACCGGTATTGAACCCTTATTGTTTAACATTTTTAATCTCTCATTAACGTCTGGTATAGTACCAGAAAAACTTAAAATAGCCAAATACACAGCGGTTCTTAAGTCTGGTGAAAAAACAAATGTTTCAAACTACAGACCTATTTCTTTCTTATCTTGTTTCTCTAATTTGCTAGAACGCATTATGTACAATAGGTTTACCAATTACCAATTTTTTCCTATTCTCTGAAGTTCAATAACGCTAAAAATCAACAGAAAAAAAATTTGGTAGCCAGGAAGTGATAGCTGTAAAGTTTTAAAAAATTGATTTTTTCAAAATGTTGGATTATTATCTAATGAAAGTTATTTTTATATTTTATTATGTTTTTAATAAAATTAATATTAATGTCTATGTTGAATAGTGTTATAATGACTTTTTATGAAAAAAGCATATTTTGGTTTTTAAAATTTGGGTCGGGTATGTTTATGCAAAAAGTATCGAGAGGCTCAGAAATAGAATAAGCTAACAAAAATGCGCGCTTTCTCGTAAGTCTTGTAAAAAAGACAAATAAATTTTTTCGAATTTGATACATAAATATTTTTATTTTGCACTAGTAATAAACAACTTTATCAAATGGTTTTTATGAATCAAGTAAACACTTTTAAGAATTTTGGTATTAATAGATTAGCGACGGATCCAGGATTTTTTGGTGGTGGTGGTGGGGGGAATGTTGATACCAAAAGTGGTTAGCGTAACTTTTTTGGAAATTACGAATAAAAAGATATCGACTTATAGTATTGGAGTTGTAATATGGGTAGTTAGTTTCTTATATAGATTCTTATATAGATTTCCTCGGGAAATAATTTCACTTTTTTTTTTAGACTAATAGAGTTTTTGTTTGATAAATAAATTAAGTACAAAATCTACAATGCAAAATCTAAGCGTCTCTTCTTAATAGCTGCAAATCTATCGATTACGTCGTTTACTTCTAAAGGCATAGTATTATAAACATATATTAATCCCAAGCCAGTTAAACGCTTATCATTGGTTTGGTTACACAAAGGACTTTTTAAAATATTTATGGCGCCTAAGTTCCGTTTAGCTGTACATGTTGTGGTTGGAATGGTAGAAAAAGTCCAAAGAAGTGTCTTGATGGTTGCCAATCTATAAAATAAAATCAACAGAATATGTTAATAAGCAACAGAGATTTAAACTGATATAGTATTTCTTTTTTATAAATTATACCTATCAGGAATTAGATCTAAAGTTGCTAATAAAGTTGAAGGATGGCTATGCGAGCAAAATTCTTTCCACTCCAAATATTCTTACAGTTTCAACCACATCAGTCCAATTATGTTGAGAAATCACTAATGGTAACAGAGCAGACATTTTCATAACTAGTTGCTGGTGGCGCAACAAAGAGCTACAGTAACTTAGTGTAATGCATACAGAGGCAATTTTACGGGGTTGTGTAGGGGATGTAATACCCCCCCCCCTCCGGCAAAGAAGGTGGTTTTCAAGTTATAGTCAGTTTTTTACTAATTTAGTCGGCTGGTTGGCAGTTTGACTCAATTCAGTCGGTTAAGTTTTCGTTTTTAGGAACTTTTTTTTTTTTTAAGAAGCTAGTCGGTACTTTTTGAGGATTCACCCTCCCCCCTCATTTTATTCGTAGAATCGCCTCTGAATACATACTTTTATTTTATATGAATATTGGGTTTTTATAACAGGCTTGGATACGCTTATCTAAAATATTTTAAAAGGCTTAATACTTAAGCTTAAAAAACCGTGTGCATTCTCGTAAACCTATATACTTATTACATCACTGCTTCCAACACTCCAACACTGAAGTTCTTTTTTGGAGTTTTTAACAGCATCACAACCTTCCCTGTTCTGATTTATCTAGAGACAACACATGATGGAGGTACACATTTCTCATTTTTTGGAGGATCTCACTGGTGAGAAAATAAAATGGCATAGGAAAGTACTATAGATAAGATTATATAAAGGCTGGTCACTCAGAACAAAGTGGATAAGACAGAGCACATAGTTAGAACGGGTAACAGGTTGGGTTGTTTTTAAACAACTTTAAAAAGGAGGCCCTAAAGTTCCTCAAGAGGCCATCGACCACAGAGATATTTAACACAAGGACTACACGAACCTATATAAACTAGTTGTCTTTTAATAATGAGGAGATGAACCACTATTTCATTTTCATCAATCTGGAGCATTGCATTAATAGTTAAATTATATTATCAATTGCTTTTTTTTTTTTGAAGGGGAAGGGGGAGGACATTTTAGAGTTTTTTAAAAATATTGTTATTTTTAATAAAAATTCGTTTCTAAGATGTTTGGTAAATGCTTCATACCTACTTGCCTATAGGATGACTAAGAATGTATCCTAGATAATGAATCAGGAAAAGAAAAAGATAATAAAATTGGCACATTTTAATTTGACAATAATTACAATAAAGAACCTCATACTAGTCGCCAGAGAATAAGTTTTTAAACTAGAAGTAAATATTTTTACGAGAAAAAAATTGAATTTTTATTTGAAAAATTTTATAGCTATCACTTTTACTGGAATAAAAAGTGTTTTTTTGGTAATTTTAGCCTATTTGGACCTTAGAGAATGGGAAAAAATTGAAATGTATTTTTTTTTTGGGACACCCAAATATATAGTTATTAACAACTCGCATTCTTGTAGTGTATACATAAATATAACCTAGCTTTTTAGTCTTTGTAGTGATCGAATTACTAATAGAAGCAAATGTATATTAGATCTGAATCAAGTTAATTAAAACAGAAATATAAATTTCAGAAATAATAAATTTATTTTATTATTAATAAATTAATAATTAAGGTTACGAAGAAAGTAATTTATTATATTATGTCTTTTTTGCAAGATGATTTTAATTTTCTAACATTATGCTTATATTCTAACAACTCCATGATGAAAGACCTCATTAAAATTTTGGAATCTTTTAATTCATTCTTTGATTCAATTCCGGAAGAATTACAGAAAAAAATTCACTTTTCATATATCGGTTGTGCTGTTACGGGAAAAAATACTGATTTAGACGTCTATCAAATCAATATTTGAATAATACTTTGAAAACAATATATGAATTACTTTTTTATTAATTATAATTAATAAAAAGTTAGTATAACATAATGTTAAAATGTTAAATCAAAATTTTTTTCTTTGTAAACAAAAATTAATAAGCCAGTTTATTCAATTTTTTTTTTCAAAACTGACATTTTCTATGAAGTTTAACCACTGATGCAAAATCTCTAGACACAACCAACTTATATTTTTTTCAAATTTATATTTGAGACCACACCTAATATGTTCGATTTCCTGATAACATATTTTAATTGAATTAATATTAGGAGTTAAAAAACATTTGTGTGTAGATACATAATTTACCACCTCGTCCGTTAATTCTGACTTTTCTAAAAATGTTAAAACTTTCCATATTTGAAATTTAGTTGGCAGTAAACTACCATAGCAAACATTCTATAGCGGAAATTCAATGGACCCATGTAGGCGTTTTGAGCGAATCACTCTTGTTTTGCCTATCTGTTACTTAGTGGACCACTAGTGGCAGCCGCAATAAATGGCTAGTCAATGACTAGCCACTATGAAAGTGTCAGAAAATTATCGGCTTGCTATTTGTAGCAGCTGCCTCTAATGGTCCACTAACCAATGAGCTAAAATCCAATGAACCACTAAAAAATAACAATATAGGTCAACTGCAGTTCCACTAAAACAATGTTTGCTGGAACGTTACCGTCAACATTATAACATCTACAGTACTGGAAAAATTATTATGGATTTTTAAAATACATCGTTATTTCGGACTTAAGGCATTACTAAAACACAATTTGTTCATTAGTTCATAACCAAAAATGATTTATTTACACGTATTACACATTTTTATACATTTTAATACTTTGTTTGGCCACCTTTCGCAAGAATTAAAGCTTTTACACGATGTGGCATGCTCTCAATCAAACTTTTACACAAAAATTTAATTTTTGTAGAGTGAAACCACACGTGTATTAACCTTTCTATCAGTTGGCTTTTTGTTGTTATGGGTATTTGGTGGATTTCATTTTTTAGTATATCCCATAGATTCTCTATGGGATTCATGTCGGGCGAGTTTCCTGGCCAAGGAAGAACCTGGACAGCATTTTGTTGGAACCAAGTCATAACTTTTTTGGATTTGTGGCAAGGTGCAGAGTCTTGCTGGAAAATCCAGAAGTCTGACCCATACCATTCCCTAATTTGTGGCACTAGTCGAGATTCTAGCACCTTAATGTACTTGTCCTGGTTCATTGTGCCATCCACGATGTACAATCGACTGGTTCCATGGACCGAAAATGCCCCCCATACCATTATTTTTTGAGGAAATTTCACAGTCTTCTTCAAACATTCTGGCAAAAATTCTTCCCCGGGTCGTCGACGTACGGTTTGGACCCTATCATCCAAAATTGCGATAGTCGACTCATCAGAAAACACAACCTGAAAGAAAATTAACTGCTAGAGAAAGTAGAGAGAGAGTGCCTTACCTCTAAGTTAAAATTTGAAAATTATTGTTTATTAAATACGTATTATTATAATGTTACAAGACCCCATCACAACTAAAATAATTAATAAAGACAAAAGTAATTTAACTGATTATCATTCCTAAATGTATTTAAGATTAAAAAAACCATTTTTACCTTTTGCCAATCATCATAAGTCCAAGATTCATGCTGCTTTGCCCAATCGTATCTTGCTTTTTTCATATTTTCTGTAAGGCGTGGCTTTTTTCTTGGACGATATGCTTTCAATCCGAACTCTAACAATCGATTGTTTACCGTTTTTCTGCTCACAGAGATTCCTTCTTCCCCTAACATACTGGAAATCTTCGAACATGTTGCTCTTCTATCCTTAAGTGCCATATTTTGGATTTTTCTATCGGTTCTTGGTGTGGTTATTTTTTTCCTCCCACAGTTTCCTTGTCGTTGAGAGCCCACATCAATCCCTCTCTCAATTTTTTTCTTAATCAGACTAACAATTTGTGTCGATATATTTAATTTCCTAGCGATTTCTTTTTGTTTAAGTTCAGAATCTTCTAGTAAAACTTTAATTTGTCCAATTTTACGAGGACTTAAATCACTATTTTTACCCATGACTTTATATACAAAACTAAATGAAATAAAAAAAAATTAAGTAACTTTTTTGGTTTAGATAATATTAAAAAAACTTAAAACTTCAATAAAATGTTATAAAAACTTTAATTCTCAGCGACGACAAGCCCTCGTGACGGAACGCAGCGAACTAACATAAATGTGCATAATATGCATAATTATGACACAACACATAAAAATCGTGTTGCCATCTATAAAATGATAAAAAATGTTGACATTTATGAAAAATATGGTACACAATGAATGTATAGTGAAAATAGAAAGAATTTACGTGAAATATAATACTTTAAATAATAAAATTAACTAAAATTGTTGCATAAATTGTGTTATTTTAAAAAATCCATAATAATTTTTCCAGTACTGTATTTTAACTGCGCAAATTAAGAAAAAAATAAAAAATAAACTTCATTAAGGTATACCAGGTAGAAAAAATAAAAAAATAAAAAATTTTTCGATTTTTTTTATATATTTTAATTGTAAATGAAAGATTGACCCTTTAGGTTGACTTTTAAAAACCTTTGACATTCTTGTTTAAATATATAGCTTAATATTGACCTACTAGAGCCCCACTATCATATAATACTCCCTAGCAACCTCATAGTAACAAGTTTTTAACTTTATTTGGAAGTGGTTTTTAAAAGCAATTTTGAGATGAAAGCATAAAATTATTAACAAAGAAATGTTCTTTTTTACCTGGTCTAACCTGCGTTGACAGAAGTCACAAATTTTATTAAATAGTTTTAAATAGTTTTTAGGTCCATGTGTATTCTTATTTTGATTTACAAAATTAATAAAAATTCGTGCGAAAAAAAATTTTTTTTATTTAAATAATTATTCTCAAAATGTATATATTAATAGGTTTCAGAGTCAAAAGATCTATAAAGGCGGAGAGGTTATTTTTTACGCACGGAGAGGTATAAGTTATTTTTTAAATATATACAAATCATAAAACGTTTAATACACTTAGCTCGCATATATTTAAAGTTCTTGCTTCAATAAAATAATGTTTTTAGTGAGAAAAGCGATCCGCAAAAACTCCAATGTTTTTAGAAACCTTTGCTCATATAATCAATATAATGGTTCTAAGTGATGTTCTCATCAGGATATACACTTAAAAATCTAGTAACGAAATCTCTTTTTATTTCAATTTGATCAAATAACATTTGAGAAAATATAGGTAGCAAAAACCGCTTTTTTGAAACCGAATGGAACAAGATCCATTTTATTTTATTGGTATTCAAGTTTTAATACATCAAAATGATGTATTTTATCTTTATTTCTTGCTTTTTTGGCTTTTTTAGGGTTTTTTAAAATTCAAAACATGATAACTTAAGTAAAAATTATGTTAATTAGCTGAAATTTTCAGGAAATGTTTATTTAATATTGATGCTCCGGTTGACCCATGTATTTTTCTTGTATTTGGTTAAATAAAAATTTATTGCTATAAATCTATATAGAAAGTCAAAAATTTTCAACTTTTTCACTAAAATCGTGATAAAAAAAGTAATTTTCAAAAAATTTAAAAACGTTAAACGGTGTATAATAAGTTGTTTTATAACTGTATCGATATTCAATCAATTATCTTTTCACTAGATATTATGTTTTGAAATACAGCCTTTGTTGTTCTTTTTTCCGCCATTATGGATTTTTAATAAGTTTTAAAATTTATCTTTTTAAATAAAAATAATTTTAACAATTTATTAAAACTAGTTTTGATCAAAAAGATTTTTTTCAAAGTTTTATTTTTTCCCTGGTGAATTAGTATATTATTTAGTAAAGTTGTAAAAATCTAAAAATTAAAAATGAATAAAAGGTTTCCTAATCTCTTTGTTTGCAGACGAATATTCTTGACCTGGTATGAATAGTAAATAACATTTTTAAACATTTTTTATTGCTGCTTATTCGTTTTGACAATCTGTTGCCTCCGAATCCCATAAACGAAGATATCTGTATTTGGTAAAGTTTTTCATTTTTTTTTTTACTGTGTTAATGCATAATCAAAAGAAATTACCTTTCAAATTATATGAGCGTTATTTCTTTTGAAAGAAAGTATTTTTATTTTAAATCTCTTTTGAAAGAAAGTATTTTTATTTTAAATTTCTTTTGAAAGAAAGTTTCTCATGAAGAGTACTAAAATTAGAGCAATGAATTTTAATTGTTTTAATATCTTTTTATTATTAACTTCTTATGTGTCGTTTAATGTGTGTATATATATATATATATATATATATATATATATATATATATATATATATATATATATATATATATATATATATATATATACATATATATATATATATATATATATATATATATACATATATATATATATATATATATATATATATATATATATATATATATATATATATATATATATATATATATATATATATATATATATATATATATATATATATATATGCTATTTTAGAAACTTTTAAAATTTATAAAGAAAATTAATTCTGCAAATATTCAAGAATTTATAAGTTTTAAAAACATAATTTTAAAAAATGGCTTTAACAAAAAGTAAAAAATCCGGCCGTATAAATAAAGTAGGCCGTAAAGATAACGATAAAGATAAAAAGACTACAAAGTTATTTCTCCATAACTGCGTAAAAAAATTTCTCCATAAAAAAATTTCTCCATAACTGCGTAAAATACCAACGTTAAACTATGACCTTCGTACACTTGACTTAATATTTGTTCGAAAAATGCTCAACACTTGAAATAACACTTGAGCGCAACTTTAAAAAAATCTGAAAAAATTTAGCAGAGTTCTGAGAAAATTTAGCAGAACAGTAATAATAAAAAAATGTCTCTATAATAATATGCAAATAAAATAAAATATTCTGATAATATGCAAATTATTCCTATAATACGGATATATTTATCAGCTTTAGATAAATATATCCGTTTTCATGTTTTTACGATGCTTTAGCATCGTAAAAACATGAAAACTTAGTAGATTAATTAAAAAATAAATATTGAGAAATTGTTGTTGTCAATTAAATACCTTAAATGACAAAAATACTACATTTGCTTTTTTAAATAGACAACAAAATTCTTGTCTTTAATCGTATTTCATATTATTTTCGTCGTATTTCAGCATTCTTTACATTACTGCATTTTAAAATATAATTCTCATATTTATTCGTATTTTAGCATTTTTTATACTACTGCATTTTAAAAATAAAATTCTCGTCTTTAATCGTATTTCATATTATTTTTGTCGTATTTCAGTTTTTTTTAGACTACTGCATTTTAAAAAGCGATTGAACCGTCATCTTCATAAAACTTATTTTTCGACTTAGGCACATGTTGACCATAACTTGATATAGATTCGTATTCAACTGAAGAACTATCGTTATCGGTTACTTCTTGTTCATATGAATAGGGCATATTTTCGTTCAACACTTTTTTTCCATTCTTTAATTCTAATTGAGTTACGACGTCAAAAACAGTAGATTTTTTAAATTTATTTTCAATATTTTTAATGCTTTCTTTTTCTTGCACATTTTGTAATTTTTCTTGTTCGTGCTTTTTTGACATCGCTTCAGCTAAAGCATATAAATTTTCCGAAGGTTCAGTTTCGTCAATTGAGTATTTGTCAAAAGCCCCATCGTTAGATATGGTAATGCGTGGCGGTTTTGTGTTTTCACTTTCTAAAATCGTAAATTAACTTTTAAAGAAATAATGATTCATCATGTTCAAGGAAAATTACTACTAATAATACATTAGAATTAAAATCAGTCATTTCAATGCTGAACTTAATCGCGCAAAAAAAGTTGCAATTTGATGTTGCAATTAACTTTTTTTGCGCGATTAAATTCAACATTGAAATGACTGATTTTAATTTTAATGTACTATTAGAAAAAATTTTGATTTGATTGTTTAAAAAAATATAGAGAAAAATATAAAGCAAGTTAATCCTCAGCTCATTCAGAGTAAGCTTTAAATAATATATTTGATTAAAAAAATGTAAAAAATAAAAAATAAATTGTAAATAAAAAAAATGTAAATAAAAAATAAATGTAAAAAAAAACTGAAAAGCAAAACAGGACCGAGAAAAAACACGAGAAACATTTATAAACAAAATAATAAATAGACAGAAAAACATAAAATAAAAAACATTTATAAAAAACATAATAAATAGACAGAAAATGATTTCAAAATTTTACCATTTTTTGTGTAGGCTTTAGAACGTTCGATACTAAAAAAAAATAGATTAAATAAATAAAAAACAACAACAACAAAAACATATAACTAACATAAACTAAACTTTAAAAGTTAAATAAAAAGAAACAAAATAAAAAAACAGAAACAAAAATTGATCGAAATAAAAAATAAAAATAGAAAATGTAAAGGTTAAATAATATATATATATATATATATATATATATATATATATATATATATATATATATATATATATATATATATATATATATATATATATATATATATATATATATATATATATATATATATATATATATATATATATATATATATATATATATATATATATATATATATATATATATATATACCTATCTCTTTCACCATGAGCATAAAGAGTATCCGGATTAGAAGATGATGCATTAGAATAAGCTTTATCACTGCGATCATACATAGATTCGGTTTTGCTAGTGACTTTTAAATGTTCATTGTACACAATTCTGCAAAGTAAAAATAAAATGAATAACCATTGAAAGAATAAGCTTTGCCTAAAAGTCTTTAAGACTCCTTTTTAGCATCTATGGTATCTTGGGAGTTGCCCCTGCATTAGAGAAAACATAACTAATTCAAATAATAAAAAAAAAAAAATTTTTTTGTCTTACTCATGTTTTTGTTTCCAACAAACATAAATCAAAATAACTAAAAACGACAAGAAACATATTGCCCCAAATGCAGAAGACAAGACCACCATATCACTTTGTGAGCCATCTGCTAGGAAAGAATATTGCATGTCTCTGGTTGCTAAATAAATAAAAAAAACATTAACAAGTTATCAATTAAAAAATAACCAAAACCATCACCAATATTTAGAAATAAGTTAAGACCATAAAATAGATTTATAATTAAATGAAATAGTAAAAACTAGGTAAAAATTTTATTGTCTATAATATATATATATATATATATATATATATATATATATATATATATATATATATATATATATATATATATATATATATATATATATATATATATATATATATATATATATATATATATATAGAGAGAGAGAGAGAGAGAGTAAAAACAACTTTTCATGGGACTATAAGTTTTATGTCTATACAGCAATCATCAGCCATGTACTATATCAAATACAAACAAAAAACTGTTAATGTAATTACAAAATACAGTGGAGCTACATCTGACGTCTCTATAGAGACAATGCAAGAAAACGTCAAAGAAAACTGCATATAAATCAGCTAATCGCCAGTATCAAAACGAAAGAAGGAATTTATTTTTATGCCTACAATTTAAAACCAACTTGTTCCTTTTGTTCAATATATTTCCCCCTGTATGCGTTAAAATATAATACTTTTCATTAAGACAAAGGTTGCAAATTTTGGACAAAGGATTATATGCTTGGCAGTGCTTGATAATTTTTCCACTTAGTAAAAAACGAAAAGTTTTCTTTTTTAAGTTTCCAAATTTCTTTAGATAATTTCGTATCATTGCTGTACTTAATTAAATTAAAAGATTTTAGATGGTTTGCATACCTTAACTTGAAAGGGGTCGTAATACCAATTAATACCAATATAAACTTTTTCTATGTAATCTGGTTTATTGGATAAAACAGTAGCTTGATACACAATGTTCTTACTTACACACTGGTTGTTCATAATGTAAGTAGATTTATTGATGCAGTAGTAGGTTTTTGCTACTGCTTTTTTATGATTGTATAAAATATTTTGATTATGCAAATTAATGACTGATTTAACATTTGGCATACATATTATTTTTTTTTGTGATTCTTTTTTATTAAAGCATAATCTGTTCTTATTCATTTCTGATGTTACAAATATTTAGATAACCTATAGGATTTTTTTTTAAATTAATAAATACAACATTGAAATAACTTTAACAAATTATTTTGTAAGGTACTCATTGGATTACGTCCTCTTATCCTATAACATTTTGTTTCTATGACTAAAAAAAAGTAACAAAATAACAATGAGACAATCATTATGTTGATGAGAATTTAAAAAAACTTACGTATTGTTATAGGACTTGAAAACATACTTTCAATAGGTGTAGAATTTTGTGCTTCATAAACTCGTAACTGTATTCTAAAAAAAAAGTACTTTAGCCTAACTAGGTTTTTGAACTGTTTTTATTTATTATTATTTTTACATATATTTTTATTACTATTTTATACTTTTATGTAATATTAATTTTATTTTTTTTCTTAGTATATTTCCCATCAATAATCAAAATAAGTATTGTGTTAATTTTACTATTCCAAGGACTTTTTCTATTAGAAAAAGCATCTGCGTAAGATGTAAGATAATTGTATCTAACAACTTAGGTCTACAATTATCTAACAAGACATAGGCTTATATCAATCTATAGCTTATATATAATCTATACAATTTTTAGTGTAATAGAAAGATTTATCTTTAATTAGAAGCTGAATTAATTTTAATTCACCTCCTTAAAGCCAAGGTCACTGCAGTCGAGGAGGCTTTAGTTGTAGTTACAACCCTCTCTTACAACTCTTAACTTCAAAACTCAACTCCATGTAGTTCCATAACACAACAAATGAGGCCGCTGTGCAGAGAAATGTAACTATTCCTTGAGGAATTTTTTTATATACCTGAATGTTTTTTCATGGATTTGATGAATTAATTAAAGTTCGATGAGTAAAAAGATTATTTGAAAAAAAACTAAAATGAATAAAAAAAAGTTTTTTTTAACTCAGTTGGTGAAATATTCAACCAATCAGGTTGAAAAGAAACATGTAAATCTAAAAAGATAAATCTGCAAATTTGATAAACTTCAAATTTGCAGCTAATTATTTGATACAAGGACTGATTGGATTAAAACACAAGGACTCTCTATTAGTTGTCAAGGACTTTACTCTCTATTCAGACTTGAAGATAATAGATTAACATCTTTCAAAGCATAATGCAAAGATAATTTTATATAAATAAAATTAGTCTTCATGCTCTTAATCTCAAAATCTTAATGAGATTTACCCCAACCTGTAGATTAGTTTAAAAGTTTGTGCTACACACACAAAAAAACCAAGACAATACAACTAAAATCAAGGAAGTTTGTTTGCTGTTAGAACTACATATGTACAAAAATTCTTAATTCTTATGAATCAATTTATCTTCAAAGATGTAGCTGAGATAAGAAAAGAAGGTGATGGATCGCAAAAATCTTGAAGGTTTTACAATAAATACATTGAGCAGCAAATGCTTTAGCTAGAAAACCCAATACAGGCTTGAACACTCTCTTCATATGTAGATACAACCAGCTAAACTCTAGGTTAAACATTAAATTTTGTTTGAACATTTTTTAGAAGTATCATCACATGCGATGATGCAAAGCATTACCACACTATCATTATTGAAAACAAATATGTCATTTATAAAGTATAATTGTATTTCTATTTATTTAATGTACTTCCATTTATTTATAATTGTATTTATTTTTCTTTTCAACTTTTCTGATATAATATGATTCAAGTTTATTTTTGTTTTTATTAAGTTGATGCCAAATAAGTTTATAAGGTTATTGCTATTTGTCCTTTGCAAAATAATATTGTAATTATTCAGGTATGATTGTGAAAATCTAGATCTTGCAGAAATTCTTTAAACCCAATTTATTTCTCAAAAATTTTAAGTTTTTAAATAATTAAATGCTTTGTAAGTTTATGATACTTTACATAAAGAATCAATTAAATAAAACATGCAAAATTACCATTGGTTATAATGCGTACAACTTATAATGCACACTATGTAATAAACAATATGTGAAATAGACAGGAAGATTTTTAACTATTTCAAGTTAAAAACTTCAAATTTTAACACAATCTGAATCATTAATTTAAACACAATCTGAAATAAAATCCTCCATTATTAAAATCCTCTATTAGCTTATTTTATTATGAGTTGTTATATAAAGTACTAAAAATCAAAAAAAATCTAATGATACCTATAAGCGAATCCTGACTTTAAAGGTCCATTACAAATTGAGGGGAGGATTTTAGTCTTTATTGCAGCACAAGTTGTGTTTTCACCAATCACAACCAAAAAACTATCATTAGTATTAACAACTGAGCGTCTAACTCTATTTTGAGGAAACAATTTTTCGATTGCAATATATCGTATTAGTTTTGGGCTGTTTACATTAGTGTTAACTTCATACCAAGTTGTAGGTGCTAACTGAGAGTCAACCAAGACTAAAATTTGAACAGGATAAAAAATTTTAAACTTAAAAATTTAATTATTATTAAATTTTTATTAAATATTATTATTTTTTAAATTTATTTTTATATAAGGAAAATTTAATTATCAATATGCTTCTTTGTGTTATGGCTTTGTCTGGCAAAGGTTGAATTTTGGAGTTGAAGGGTTGACGTAAGAACAACAATAGTAACAAAAAAACAAAAAAAAAACAGCTTTTACGATTGCATTGGTCCTTCTCGGCATTAGTGAATACAATAAAAAAATGATGCAATTTTAACATTCTTAATGTGTATACATATATATATATATATATACACACACACACACATATATATATATATATATATATATATATATATATATATATATATTTATATATACATATATATATATATATATATATATATATATATATATATATATATATATATATATATATATATATATATATATATATATATATATATAATTTTTATGGTTTTTTTAATTCTGATCCATTTTACTTTTACAACATTTAATTTAAATAATTCTTGTAAATCTTCATTAGTACATCAATAATTTAAAGTTTGATGCAAATATTAATTAAATGATATATTAACTAAAGTTGGCATATGGTAATTTATAATATATACTCATTTTACTCAACTATTAACTAAAAAATAATTGAAAATGTTCTAGAACTTTTAAATGACAGTGACTGACATTTAACCTTGACATTTAAGCCTACATAATATTTATATCTATGAAGAATAAATGTATGTAATTTTTTTTGCAACTTTTTGCAACGGCAACTGTATTATCTATTTTTATTATTATATTTTTATTTATTATTTTTATTATTATATTATATTTATTATCTATTTTAATGAATTTGATACTGGTTTTTCTCAAACTGCTAATATATGGATCAGATGAACATAGCAGTCGTCTCAGTAAGTCTTCATTATTCTTCACTCTAGACATTTTACGACTAAAATATTTACCATTTTTAAAAAAAGTTTGTTAGTTGCTTCTTAAGCTTCTTCTGATAACATGCCTATTGGACAACACACTGTTCTTATAACTTAATGACCATGAAAAAGAGTTTTATGAATACTTGCTGGCATGGCCATTAGCTTTAGGCATGTCAACAACCAAACCAATTTCTTCAACTAATTTGCGTTGAAACTCATTCATCTTTTTTTTTATGCAGACTGTTTTTCAACAGTTCCATATACTCTCCATTTCTTTATTTCAAACTTGTAGGCAACATGTAAAAAGCATTCCATGCACTTTATCCATGCATGTAATGCTGACAAGCCATACTTAAGTTCAGTTTATAAATGGTAACTTTTTTTTTGGCATGCATCAATGTTATTTATCTTGGACGGAGTTATTCCACACACTGAACAACATTGAGCTGAATTTGTTTTTTTAGGCAGTGCATTAGCAACATTTCCATCTATCATGGTTAATTCTAATATATGTTGCACTTTAAACCATTTGGTAAGACTGTTAAATTTTGACTTGATTTTGACTTTCAATGAATTGTTCCTCTGCTTTGAAGACTTTATTTGTTTCTTTTACATATCTAAACAAGAAGTTGAAGAAAGATGAAGATTAAGCCAGATTACTTTTTTTTCTGTACCAATAAATCCACTTAACTCTAATGGAACAAAGCAGGTAATAAACTTTCTTCAATACTAAGATTGCGTACATCTTGATCTGGTGCAAATTGTTCGTATATTGCCTGACCTGTAGCACCATCAAAACCAACTTTTGATGTTAAAAGTTAATCTTTATATACAACTTTGTGAAAAAGACCAATCTTAATGCAGTATGATTAAGAGATTCTGAATAATTTTCAACATCCCAAGTTTCCATATCTGGATAGCATTATTTTTTAGATTCTTTAACATTATTATATGCTGGATACAAGTTATTGTGGCCTTAAATTGCTGCTGCAGATCTTATAATTTGATGTGCATTTTTAGTCGGCCCACAATCTAAAATTAAGTCAAGCACTTCATCAGCTGAAAATTTTTTTTCGTATGGTAAATTTCCTTTTTTTTATATATTTTTTACTTGCAGCAAATAATAATTTTTCTGGTTTATTTTCTTTCACCAAACTGCTTATTCTTCTTTGTTTTGTTTTAATTGATGCTTTATTGAAATTAAATTAATTTAATGCTTAAGAAGATGTTTAACAACAATAATGAACTTCAAATATTTTTTTAAAATGCGATTGTTAACTGCAGTTAATTTATATTAACGTATTATTTATGTAACAGTGAGTAAGTAACTTTAAAGATATACATGAAATTGTATATTTAATTTTTAAAATTTTTTATACAAGTTTCATTGATTCATGCTTTTTTATAAGTTTTTTTTTTTATTATTGAAACTTTAATTATTGAATATATATATATATATATATATATATATATATATATATATATATATATATATACACTCAGCGAATATATATATATATACACTCAGCAAAATTTCCATAGTTCCACTTACAATTTTTACATATAAATATATTCACAAAACATTTGCATTTTTTTTTTGTTCATTACAAGAGTTATTAGGAATAAATAAATAAGCAAATAATTTTAATATAAAAAAATTATTAATTTATTTTGTAAAACTTAAACGTTAGAAATATTTCGAAAAAATAGGCAAAATTTCTATAGGTCCATCAAAGGTAATTCTTTATAAGTGTGCTACCACTTTTCACACTAATTAATTAGAAGATTCTGTTTTTCATAGTTCCATCAAAGGTAATCCTTTATAGTTTTTGTTCTAGATAATATTTTTTTAATTAGTTTAGTTTTTAATAATATGTGCTGCCACCTTTCACACTAATTAATTCGAAGATTCTGTTTTTCATACTTTTTATAAGATTTTCCAAACAAACCTTTAAAATACTGTTCCATGCTTGTTGGATAGATGTTTTAAATTCTTGTAATGTATTATACTGTTGAGAATTTCCATATATAGTTTGCACCAATATTCCCCATAAATTTTCAATAGAGTTCAGGTCAGGTGAACATGATGGCCAATCTAAAACATTTATCTATTTATTTATTATAGTGTTTTGGAGTTATAGAGTTGAGAGAGGGTTATAACCACAAATAAGTAGCCTCCTCGTCTGTAGTGGCCTTCTTGGCCTTGAGGAGATGAATAAAAAAATAAAAATAATAAAAATTTATCTTTTTTTTCTGGAACCACTTTTTTAAACTTTGTGCTGTGTGAATCATCGCATTATCTTGTTGGAAAATCCAGTTCTCAGTAGCTAAACCTTCACTAAACTCTAATAAAATATCTTCTAAAAGATCTGCGTAATTTCTTGCATTCATTTTTGTTGTAATAAAACATATTGAAATTTTGTTGTGGAAACTTAAATCTTGCACTTTTATGTTTTTTTGTCAATGGTGATTTTGTGATCATTCTTTTCCATTGGAATTGTTCTGATTTTAACAAAATTTGTTGGACACGTCTTGTAGTCACAGGTAATTAAAGTTCAGTCCTTACTTGTCTTGGTGTTCATATTCCTAATGACGCCAAACGCAAAATGAAAGAATGTTGCCTTTTGGTTGTTTTTTTATTTCCGCCCTTAAAGTGATTTTTGTTGTAATTTTTATCTAAATTTATAAATTTGTTCACTGCATGATAAGACCTTTTAATTTTCTTTTCTTTGCTTTGCTTTTGCTTTACTTCGATTGGACAAACCCATATCTTTATAAGCAACAATTTTTGCTTTTTTTTTTTAAATTGTTTTAGAAACACATAAAATTATCATAAAAACATTTGTTTGCAAAAGGTCAAATAAAAAAAACTTTTGTGGTTAATTTTATAAATGCGTTTCGCATAAAATCTGCAATAATTATTGGAACTCTAGAAATTTCGCTATATATATATATATATATATATATATATATATATATATATATATATATATATATATATATATATATATATATATATATATATATATATATATATATATATATATATATATATATATATATATATATATATATATATAGTATATATATATATATATATATATATATATATATATATATATATATATATATTTATATATATATATATATATATATATATATATATATATATATATATATATATATATATATATATATATATATACTCTTGCATGGTAGTCAAAAAGTTTTTCCCATAAACTGTAGTTTTAAAGAGCGCGTTAATAAGCCGGACCAGAAAATGTTAAAAGACTTCAAAAATTTTTTTTTTTTAATGATAGACTGCCTGCCCAAACCAAATCATTAGTCGATGTAGCAGCACTCCGTTGCGAGTCAGGCTATTTGTCAGTCGATGTAGCAGCACTCCCTTGGGAGTCAGGCTATAAGATAATCGATGTAGCAACACTCCCTTGTAGCAGCAGGCTATGAGATAGTCGATGTAGCAACACTTACGCATGTTTTAAAAATGTTTTTTTAATAAAACAAAAACAAAAACACTATTAATTAAAAAAAAACTTTCTAGTCATTATTATTGCGGTTTTTTTAAAAAACAATAAAATTTAATGTACTTCCGCATTAATTTAATTGCTTTGACATTTCGATGACAATCAAATACAGCTTAAGAGCCGAGGTAATTAAAATTGTAGTCGAAAGAGACTTTTTTTACCATAAAAGTCTCTTTCGACTACACTATAAGGATATATATATATATATATATATATATATATATATATATATATATATATATATATATATATATATATATATATATATATATATATATATATGTATATATGTAAACGTGTGTGTAATATAAACTTATACTACAAATGTTGATCATTGGTCAATTTTATTTTTTTATTTTTATATATATTTATAGATTTTTTTATTATTTATTTTTATTTTTTTAAATTTTTTTAATTGATATTATTGTTGAGTACTGTTTTGGTTGTATAGCCTGTCTTATTTATTTTTAAATATTCCTCTATTAATCTTTATTTTTGTCTTGACAACTGTCAAAATATGCTTATTTAGTTTTTAAAAGTCAATAAATTCAAAATAAAATAGTTACAAGATGAATCGTAGGGTGCGTATCTTTGCACTAACACTTGGATCATAAAAAAATTCTTTAAGTAAGCATAATCTTTAAATGAAATTGTCGACTGAAACTGATAACTTCCAAGTTGAACGTTATCAACAAATATTCTTGGAGTTGTTCTTACAAAAAGAGTAAAAATTGAAGAAACTTTTGGAGGTACAAAGCTGTCTTCAGCTGTGATACCTAATTGATATTGAGACAAAAATTGAAATCCATTTGGTGGTTTAACACGAACAATGCCTAATAAAAAAAAAACTTGCATTAGTATAAAAAATAACACAATATTTAAAATAAATCTATTTTTTCAAAACTTCTACCTCAAAAAGTTATTACTAATTACTACTATATTACTTACAAATATATATGAAATATATATATAAAAATACAAATATATATATATTACAATACTATATGATATATATATATATATATATATATATATATATATATATATATATATATATATATATATATATATATATATATATATGTATATGTATATATATATATATATATATATATATATATATATATATATATATATATATATATATATATATATATATATAATATATGAACATCAATGAATACAAGTTCTCTCAATACTAATTTTTCATTAATTTATAAAAGTTTTGCTAGATTTCTGATTTTACCATTTTCAGCTTTAAATACAAATTAAAATATGTTTAAATTTGAGTTAACAATTTTTTTTTGAAAAACACAGTTTTTTTGAAACAACATATTTTTATTGAATATTAAAGTATTAAAAAGGCAGTTAATAATGGAAAAGTATGTCAGATAAGTGAAATGATAAGTGAAAACATCTAAACTAAACAATATTGTCAACATTTCTATTTAAATTAAAGGCAACCCTCTCACTGAGTCTTTATTTCTATGTCTTCTTGGATTATCGATCACAACCTCTGATGAAAACCATATATACAATCAATTGCTGAACCAGCATCTGCTAAGTTTACTTCTCTTTATTGCGTTTGCCACTTTCTTACTCATGATTCCATTCTCTACCTCTTCAAATCTCTTATTCGCCCGTGTATAAAACACTGTTGTCTTATTTAGACTGGCACTTCTAATAATGCTCTTTCTTTTCAAGAAAAGGTCCAAAAACGCATTGTAAACGTTTTTAGACTTACGCTACCTGCTAAGCTTGAGTCTCTCCCCAATCGTCATTAAGTTGCATAATTTTCTCTCTTCTACAAATGCTATAATGGTCGTTGCTCAAAGGAACTAGTAAATCATCTCTAGGTCCAGCACCTAAAACTCAATCTTTTTTAATTGGTCAATCAACAAAGCCAACAAATTCTTCTACTTTATCTGTCCCTGCATGCTCTTAAAACTTTTGTTGTCAAGTTTATTTTCCAAGAACTTTAACCCTCTCTCCCATCTTCATATTTTCCTGACTCATGCAACCTACAACTTTTAGGTGTTCTGTTTTTCTTGCTCTATAACTTTTCTTTTCTGTTTCTTTGCTCTTTAGCTTTACTTACTGTCTGAAAAAACTGTGTAAAAAAACAAATTGAAAAAGAAAAAACTAAAACAAAAACTAAAACTAATCAATTTATACCAAACATTATGTTTTTTTTTAATATTGTGTACCTCTCCAAGGTCAAGAAGGCCACTACAGTTAAGGAGGCTTTTTTTTTGTGGTTACAAGCCTCTCTCTAAAACCTTAGTGAACAAGAATGCGGCATGGAGAGACAAGCTAACAAAATTACAGAAAGTCATAAATGAAATAACTATTGTATTAACTCCTACAAACATATTTATAAAAATGCTCTAAAAAAACTTTTACAATATACAATATATTTGACAAAATTGTGTTAAATTTTATACATCCATATCTCAGTAGCAGGCTATTTTTGTGTCGTGTCATCTTAACACACATTCACAGGCTTGGTCTGGAAGCAGGTGCGATCGCACTCGATAATTGACCACAGAAATAATATTTAGTTGCGTAAAACCTGCCAGATTTTTTAGTCGTTTTGAGAACATTTCAAAAACAAACAAAAAAGCGCAATAAGATTAACTGGATTGATGAGAGACAGTTAAATGCTTTTAACGCAAAAGAACTTCAAGCAAAATAAATACGATTAGAGCAAATATTTTTGAAACATCGCTCTTTTATAATTTTTTTTTATAAAATTAGGCGACATTTTTTATATAAAGTAACAACTTACTATTAATGATTAGGGGGGGGGGGGGGGGTTAAAGGGCTATAACCCTTTAATAAGACTCACAATGTTAGGGGCCACAAAATAGTGAAGAGGGCCATTCGGGTTTTTTTTCGGTCATTTTTAAGCTGTAGCACATAAAAAAGAACATACCAAAATAATGCAGCCCCCGGCCATGAAAAAAAAAACCCTAACCCTAACCCTAACCTTGAAGTCCAACAAGATTCAACCAATAAAACTAACGCTAGATGATTTATTTATAAATAAAAAAGTTTTTTTACTAATTGTTTTATGCTTCGCGTAGTTTGAAAAGTTTAACACATTTGAAACAATTCTTCTTAGTAAGATGAACAAATGAAATAATTAAACCATTGAATTAATGTAGAAATTCAATTAGCTAAATAGAAATTAACTAAAAACATTAAATTACTATGTGAGGAAGAAGCAGAACTGCTTCACAATAACGCTGATGATGTTTAGTGAGTGGGCTTTATAATTTTAATTAGTATTTAAAACAGAAAAAAGTAACTTTAAGTTCAAGTATAACAAGTTTGTAAGAATGGCTGAAGCAAAAATAATTGAAGTTAGTAAACCAATTTCTAAAAACTTAAAAACTTTTCTTTCTTGGGGGAAAGAATCAGTTATCGGGTACACTGAGGAAAATGGATTAGTGGTTAAAATTATTTGTATTAACTTTGATGATTATTAACAATTTCATTAAAAACGCAGTTATTATTGAAAGTATTTTTGTTTACAAAATCAATTGCACAAATTGCTTTAAAAGATTACATTTGAATAAAATACACATACATAAAATTACACACATAAAAATACATGGATAAAAATACATTACATACATAAAAAATACATCCCTTATATATAAAAAATAAGAATATAATAATAAAATCTATAATAATGTATTTACAAAACGTTGATAAATTAAGAAATATAAACTTAAAACATTTATTTTTGTAAACAAATAATGTTAGTTTAAAACATTTATAGCTTTGCTCCGAGAATGAGCCATAGTATTAAAATAATATTTTGTTTGATAGTATATTCTTAAAACAGTTTATGCTAGAAATCTCAACAAAAACATAACAAAACTCACATTATACAATTTTTTTAAATATTTCAACAGAATACTCTAGAATATTCGATTAGTATTTCTTGAATACTCTAGAAATTTCAGCTAGTATTTTTTGAACCAATAAAATTAGATGTCCGTAAATTTGGCGGGATTTTTGTGTTTGCAAATATTCTTTTTTTATTTTTACAAAATATTTAAAATTTACGATTTATAATAAACTTAGTTATTATTTTGCGGACAAACAAAGAAACATACATAAATTTAAATGTTCTCAAAACGACTAAAAAATCTAGCCGGTTTTTCTCAACTAAATATTATTTCCATGGTAAGTTATTGAGTGCGATCACACCCGCTTCCCGACCAAGCCTGATTCATAGTTTAAAAAATTGAAAAAAAAAGATTTTTTTTTATTTATAAAAGAAATGAATATAAAAAAAAAAAAAAAATTAAAAACCTGTTACGTCAATATAAAATAACCCATTGTTGTTGCCACTTACAATATTGTATTTAAGATAACCATCAGGACCTGGATCAGGATCATTAGCTGCCAGTTGATACACATATTGATCAGGTATGGAAGTATCAACTAATGATACAGTGAAAGATGATGATGGGAATGCAGGAGCATAATAATTTATCTAGTAACATAACCATATTAAAAATTATTATATTTCTATTTAGAAAAGTTTTTTTTTTAAAAAAATACATTTTTGGTCTCTCTAAATGTATATTTTAAATATACATTTAGAGAGAATTTTAGTATTAAGGGAAACTTAACCAAAAAAAAAAAAACACGATAAAAAATACCAGCACTATAAAAATTACAATACTCTTGAGCATGCTGATTAAGTGTCTAAACATACTTTGTTTCTGGACACATTGGCTCAATTTGGAACTTGTGAGATACAGATATACAAACCCGATTCTGAAAAAATTAGCTAATTTGGACCTAAGGTAATTTTAAGAAATCACTTTAATTTTTTCGAAAAGAGTATTATCCTTTTTTTTTTTTTTTTTTGCAAGATTCTTTTTTATTTAAAAGTGTTTACAGAGAGTTCTGATTTTGATTTAGGTTGTCTCACATCTTTGTGCCCTGCACATGGTTTATCTTATTTTTAACATTAATTACTGCAATACAACAACTCTTTATTTTTCTTATATTGGAAGAAACAAAAAACAGTATTTTAAAGAAATGTTTGTCATTTTTAACATATGTTTGAAACACAAAAGATGATAAAATTGTGATGTGATGGTCGCATTTCTCATGGTTTCCATTCTGCTTTAGTTTTTAATCAGCATGCAGTTATGCCTCCTTACCCTTTCATAAACTTTTTTTAAGGCTTCAGATGAAAGTTTTACAGTTCTTTCCACCGATTGTGACTTGTTTGGCAGAGAGAAACTTTTCTAGCAGTTTAAATAGTTTGTAACTTACATTAGGTAATAAAGAATGAAATAGGTTGCTCAAATTGTAATAAAGCAACATTGATTTCAAGCAACATTAATATCAACAAACTCCAAACTTCAATATTGAAGTTCAAGGATATAACTGGCTTATCTTTAATTTTTGACTTGAAACGGGATTGATTTCTCTAAAATAGTTGCTCCAAACTTCAGCTTTGAAGTTCAAGGGTAAATCAAATGGGTAAAATCAAAAGGGTAAATTAAACAATAAGTCAAGGGTAAACTCTTGACTTATTGTTTAAAATCCTGATTGATTTCCTCAAATAGCATAGTTGGAAGAATTTGATCAAAAGCACGGGCTCTTCCAACTTTCACATTGTCTTGTAGCAAAGCATCTAGAAACTTTTCTTGAAAAAGCAGCAGAAGTGACCCTGAAGATTTTACAAAATTTTGAATTAATAAAAAGTTGTTCATACATGAAAATTTCAAATACTTGTTTACCAGTAGGGCCTTTATAGTTTTTAAGATCATTAATTTTTCTATTTTCAATATAAGATGACAAAAAGGTAACTAACCATGGTGAAGTAAGCAACCCACTTTATGAATGCTATGTTTAAAAATCTTTTCTAATCAGACAACTAAACCATTGCTAACACCTGTGTTAAAACTTGTATTATCTAGAGAATTGCTTCTAAGCGTTCATTAGTATCAAATTCAGTAAGAAAATTCAGTAATGTTGAAGCCATACTGTTTACTGTACTATTTCTACTTCAACATTTGTCAGATATTTTCCAGAAAGAAGTCTACTTTAATAAGTAAAATTGATGCGATGTTTATCTTGAGTTTTTCTATACAATACCCATTGTATTTCATCGCATAGACTAACAAACTTGAAATACAACCTTTCCAAGTTTATCAGCTTCTACCTCTAGCTTTTTTCTCTGAAACTTCCAACTCTCTACATGCTGATAACCAGTCATTTGCATTTTTATGCTTTACATGTCCAAACCACCTAAATCTTACCTGACGCAATAAAATAGATATACCCACAACGCCTAATTATTTTCTTAAATCATCACTGCTTTTATTTTTATTAATGAAGCACCTCTTGCAGTGAAAAGTGGAGATAATTCTTAGAACATGGGTTTTATTATGTTTTTATTTTTTGAGTCAATGCTAACAAAACAGCTCAATCAAATTTTTCAAGTTTAGTTGTTTAAAGCACTTTAAGCTCACCTTAAGAAAAACTAAATATGTCCCCCTTCCCTTCCACACACAAACACTGATTAAAACGTAAGTTGATTAACCTAAATATACATCTGAAAATTAAATTTTAATCAATTATCAGTTTAACCATAGAAGTAAAATTAACACGGAAGCTAAGCCAATCAAAATTATTCAAATGAAACTTTTTGTTTCTTAAACAAATTTCTTCCACAAAAAAATCTACTTTAAAACTGTACTTAAAATGCTCAAACTACTCTGAGCAGTGAAGTTGTAAAGTAAAGTGTACATAGAGAATAATTTTAAAACATTACTTTGCCTATAATATTTGAATACCATACAACATTTGATTAATAATAATGTCAGACACTACATAAAATTGTTGTTTACCATAACTTTCAAGTTATGGTAAACAACATGAAAGTTGTAAGATCCCGTGCTCTTGATCAAAATTCTTCAAACTATGCTATTCAAGGAAATCAATCAGGATTTTAAACAATAAGTCAAGGGTTTACCCTTGAACTTCAAAGCTAAAGTTTGGAGCAACTATTTAGGGAAAGCAATCCTGTTTCAAGTCAAAAATTAAAATCTAAAAACTAACTTATTTATAACTTAAAACTTGTTTAAAATGTCAGTTACCTTCAAATAATAATATGATCATTCACTTTCAAATAATAATATTAGTTATTTCACTGAAAAGGTGTGAAAGATTAAACTAAAAAAATTTTATTTCAAAATAAAAATTTATCTTTATTATCTTATATAAATTATCAACCATTATAACTAATTGTTATTTTTTGTTTTTTATTTTAAAAAAAAGTATAAATTTTCTTGTTTTTGTTATGTATATTTGTTTTGCAATGTTGTTCTTCTCACTGAAAATGTTCTTCTTACTGGAAAAAACTTTTATTTTACATTTATAATTTCCTTTATAAAAAAAAATTGGGCCTTTTTAGAAAAATCCTGCATTTTGGGACTAACACCCCCCCATGTTACCTAAAGCTGTTTTTCTAATTTCTAATAAGAAAAAAACAATATCTTAAAATTTTTTTGTTTATCATTTTATTAAATTATGGTACTGATTTAACAATAAAATTTGAAACAACAATTTATTTTTAGTTATCTATTTTATTTATTTTAATTTTAAAAAATAAGTGAAAAAAAGTTAAATAAATTAATTTTTTTTGGTATATTATAAAAACTATATAAAAATATATATATTAAAAAAAAAACTAAATTTGATAAAAGAACTTTTAAAACTACATTACAATTTTTAATTTTATTTTTACTGAAAAAATCAAATAATTTTACAGCAAAATAATAAAACAAATCTCACTCACGCCTGTGATATAAATGTCCAGAATAAACGGTATACTTTCTATAGAAGGTCTGCCAATGTAAAATGCAACTATATACAAGGTAAAACGTTCAGTGTTTGTATCCAATGAGTTGTTAATGCGTATGTCACCTATATAGTGATTTTAAAAAGGATTTGCACTTATAAAAAACTAACTTTAAACACATTTACAAAGTTTCACAGAAAGATGTTCAATGGCACATCTTTATATGACCATGCAGGTACAACTTTTGTTTTGCTGAGTCGGCCACAGCTTTTAATTAGTTTGATAATTTTAAAAATGGCGCTTAAAATCAAAACAAAAAAAATGAAAACAAAAACCATAAACTTGAAATGCGGTAGTGGTGTAATAATAGAGCGTTCGCCACATAAACAAGAAGTTCCAAGTTCAACCCCCACCACATCCCTGGTAGTAACGTCCATCCCATTTTGACCCTCATGAACAAATTTTAATACACAGAGTATTAAAATAATCCCAAGGTATTGTTTTCTTTATGAAATGTTTTTTTTTTTTTAGATGACTCAAATCACTCTAAGATTTTTAAATTTTTTGAGTTTTTAAGCCCATTTTCAAACAATCCGGGTGAATAGAAGTTTACAAATCGTTAACTATATAATAACGCCATTACAATTAATGGAAGGTTTTTTATCTGTACCAAGTGTGCAAATTTTTATTACTATTAATTTTGTTAACTGGTGATATTTTAAAAACACAATGAAATTAAAAAAACGTGATTTTTAAACTCGATTGCCTTGAGGCCCAATACACAGCAATTAGAAATTAGTTACATGCTTTTTATCTCATACAGTTTACCCACTTCAAGCCCTGGGTGTTTAAACATAGTTTGTACATGGTTAGCTAACTATCCATTATTCTTGTTAACTCCCTGCCATCATGTCAGAAAGTTTCATATAGCCATAGCTGAAAATTAATTATTGTTAAACTGGGGAATAAACTATTTATATCATAAAACCATAAAAGGTTAACAAATAGTAAGGTAAAGATAAAACTGCTTCACTTAAAAATATCTTTTTGCAAAAAGAAACTGAATAAGTTTCTAATTTTAAAATTATTTGCGTATAGACTTTTAAGAAGAGCAGAGATTATTGTGAACTCCTGGAAAAAAATCAGACCAATAGGTGAAAACTAACAAAAATGTTTCACATGTCTTGACTTTCATGAAATTTAAGTTTCATTTCTCTAAAATCAGGCAGGTTTTTATTCTGAGTAATAAAAGTTCAAAGAGATCAATAAAATGGCTGAATAAATTTCTCTCTCCAGGGAATTGCGTTTTTAACTTGCAACTTTTTTGTTTCTGCAATTTTTAAAGTAAAACTTAATTTCATAAGTTTTGATATTTTAGTCTTATAATTTAAGAATAATTTATGTCATAAAGTAACAAATTGTTTAAAACAATGGTTTAAAATCAGATGTAAAATACAAAGAAAATAACAGATATAAAATACAAAGAAAATAATTAATTTTTTTTTCTAATGACAGACTTTTTTTTAAATCAGTAGAAATATAATAAAAATGAAATCAATAGAATTAACACTTTGATTTTATCTTGTCAAAAATAAATCTAATAAGTATTTAGCAATGTCATTTTAAACTATGGTCCTGCAAATCACCTTTTTTGGTACCGAATCAAATAACAAATTGAAGCAGGCATTACTTCACAAATTGAATCAAATCTTGAATCAAATCAGCATTTTTAGGGTATCTATGTTTTACTTAAACTTAGAATTTCTCAAAATGCTGGTTGGACGCATCTTTTGACCAAGATCACAATATAAAAATGGTAAAAAGTTCTGTATTTACAAACAAACGTAGGTCCGAAAAGATAAAAAAAAAAAAGTTAAAATCAAAGCTGAAATCCTTCTGAAAGCAAGTTGATAAAGACCAGCCACTAGATCTTGAATTGTATATTTCACCAGACTACGGGTTAATATTTGATATTTTAAGTCATAGTTTGAAAAAATGTCTTCAAATGAAACTTCCTCAGACCTTTTGGGTACAATGAATTCCAAAACTTTTAAAATCTTTCAAAGTTGCTAACAATATATCAGAAATCACAGCAAAAATGTATATCTACTAAGCATAGTTTAAAAATTTTTTTGAAAATTAAAAGGGTAGGATATTTATTTCTTAAAACAATAATGCATTTCTTGTTTTAAGAAAAATATTTTTTTTAAAAAAAATTCAATTTTGCTGTGCTTACAGTAAAATTTATTCAAAATAATATAGATTGTGTGATGAGCTTGGAGAAGCTTTAGAAGCTACTTTAAATAAAGTATTCATGTAAAAAAAAAACATTAGTGGAGTGGAGTCAAGAAGCGAGCTACGGCAACTGCTTTGTTGCTTTCTTGTTATTGAATGATTTTAATAAATTGAATTTTGATCAGATATCTAACTGCAAACTCTGAACCTTCAAAGTACATTTAATAATTATTTTTTTTAATATTTTGTTGAGATAATTGTCTTAAGCTAAAAATTTTTATGTATATAAATATTTATTGCTATACTTCTTTCCCTGCGCAGCTGTATTATTTGTCAAGGTTTGCGTTTCAGAGTTAAGAGATTTTGTAACCACAAAAGTAGCCTCCTCAACTGTAGTGGCCTTCTCGGATTTGGGGAGATGAATAAATAAAAAAATAATAAAAATAAACAAAAAACTAATCTTAATATAAGAGAAAATAAACAAAAGTAAAAAAGTAAGTTTATAAATCAGTTAAAATAAATAACTATGCAAGTCTATTAAGCGAAACTTTTAAATTAAAAAAAAAAAAACTTAATTTTGTGGCTTTTTCAGTTTATGGTTTTCATTTTCATTATTATTTAGTTTACTTTTGCTTTTTAAACATCGTATTTAAAATGCATGAAAATTATTAAACTATTTAAAAGTTCAAGTCAGCAAAACAAAAATTGAGTGATCATATAAAGATGTGCAATCCCACATCTTCCTGTGAAACACTGATTTAATAAAAAAAAATTACCTGTAGTAGAATCAATTTCAAAGATATTTTTAATGTTTCCAGATTTAATTCTGTATCCGATTACTCCATTCATCCCTGAATCTTTATCAACTGCTGACACTCTATAAACTATTCTCTCAACACTTATTTTTACCTCTATGTTTATGCTTTTATAAGAATCCACAAAAAAAGGAACTTTGTTGCTTGCATCAAGAACTTTTACAAGAATATTGGCATTTGCTGCAGCATTTGTACCGGCTGCAGTAGCTTGGACAATAAACTTATAAAATGTTGCTTTTTCATAATCAAGAGGCTTTTTGAGTAAAATAATTCCTGTTAAAATACCAATATCAAATATTTCAGAAACATTTTGGTTGGGAGGTATGCTATACATTATTGTTAGTTCTAAAAAAAGAAACAAAAAAGAAGAAACATAGATAAAAAGAAACATATGAATACCAAAAGAATTTAAGTTAAAACATATTTCCAGCAATAAATTAGTAATTATTACTAGTAACAACTTATATTATTTAAGCGACACCTTAATGATGTTAGACAATGAAAATTGAAGAAAAATGTGATTAAAGGTTTTTGTTTTGATTGCAACTTAAAAAAGCTCTTACTTTTGAGAAAATATGACAAAAACTTTTAAAGCTAATTATTAATTAAAGATAAAGATTCATTGTCAAATTGGATACATGGTACATGGATAAAATAAGTACAGAGATAACTAGATTAACTATAAACCAATATCATGTCTGAGAAAGAAATACAAAAATGTCATATTTAAGTTAGCTTCACAAAACTACACACAAATTTTGGACCAAATAGATGCTGAATTAAGTGAGTATTGTCACTTAATTCAGCATGACTGAATTAAGTGACAGTAGTCCTCCATAAGACGTCCTTTGTTCGTCTTAAATAAAATACCTGAGGACGTCTATTCCAGACGCTGAATCATTTATCGAATAGACGCTGTCTATTTTAGTCATGCTGAATTAAGTGACTGTTGTCAATTAATTCAGCATGACTGAATAAGGTGACAGTAGTCCTCCATAAGACGTCCTTTGTTTGTCTTAAATAAAATACCTGAGGACGTCTATTCCAGACATTCTTTATTTTTTTATTACAATATTTATTACAATTCAGCATTGAATATTGTATAAGTTTTTTCAGTTATTATAATTTTTATTTTTTTATTGAATATTCTTATAAATTAAATTATATTAAAAAAAGATATATTTGTTTATAAGACCATAACTTGAAAAAAAATTTTTTTTTTTTTTCTAGAATAGAAAAAAAAGTAAAAAAAAAATTACTTTTGTCTAAACTGTTTGCTTTCACAACAAATGGTGGATCAAAATATGAAGTATTTTCCATCACAGTTGTAATATATTCAGATTTTTCAAATATTGGATTATTGCTTTTCGAGTTAAGAACATTTATTGTTACCGTTGCATTTTTAACAGCAGACTTAGGAAGTGACCCACCATCTTGAATATGAATTATTATTAGATAAATATTTTGTAAATCATAACTTAGTTTACCTTTTGTTACCAACATGCCAGTTAACTTAACATCAAATAAATTAGCTTCATTACCACTTACAACTTCATACTTTATTAATCCATTAGTTCCAGAATCTTCATCAGCTGCCAGCAACTGTAGTATCTGTGTGTCTGGAGTCACTGACTCTGATATATCAACGTTGTATGTATCCTTCAACCAGTAAGGTTCAAACTTATTTATATTAGTTATGGTGATGAACACTTGGGCATATGATGAGTTTAAAGAACCCAATAAATTATTAGCTTTAACTATAATCAGGTATGCTGATTTTACATTTGTATCAAGATTATCTGTCAATGTGATTATCCCAGTATATTGATCAATTGCAAACAATCTGCTATCAATAATGGGCAAAATAGAGTAGACAATAATTGAATTGCGACCTTCATCAGGATCAATTGCATGTATTTGAACTATTACTGTTCCAATAGGAGATCCTTCTAACACAGAGGTATTATAGCTTGTTTTATCAAATATAGGAGAATTATCATTTTCATCTACAACTGTGATCCATATTAATTGAACAGTGTTATATTTTGGGTTTAATGTATTAGATGCTCTGATTTTTAATTGGAAGCTTTTTATCATTTCTCTATTTAACTGTTGAGTTCTTTGTAGTGTTGTACCTGTTGAAGATCTGTTTGGAAACAGTTGAAAGTATTGAAGATCATTGCCTAAATACAATTTTAAAAATTATATACAAATACTTTTATAACTTACTATGTTTTATAAATATATTATATATATATATATATATATATATATATATATATATATATATATATATATATATATATATATATATTTTGTATATTATTACTATTAAGGTAAAATTAAGGTAAAATTGTGCGATTTAATTTTTTAGAAAAAGAAGAAAAAAATGAAGAATAATGAAAGAAAAGATTGCTACCCCATCCCCAACCCTCAATTGATGTAGCAACATCCTGCTGTGAGTCAGGCTATTTGTCAGTCGATGTATGTACTGAAGCCCCCGCAAATTCCTGTTTTTTGATGACTTCATCTGCATGCGCCTAATGCTGCATTAACAAATGTATATATATATATATATATATATATATATATATATATATATATATATATATACACAAATAGTATTGCGTACTAAGGTAAGCAATCTGACGTTATAGTATGTATATATATATATATATATATATATATATATATATATATATATATATATATATATATATATATATATATACGTTATAGTATATATATATATATATATATATATATATATATATATATATATATATATATATATATATATATACGTTATAGTATATATATATATATATATATATATTATATATATATATATATATATATATATATATATATATATATATATTAGTATATATTAGAGTGTCAGAAAAACAAGTTTTTTTAAAAATGTCTACACATACCACCTAAATGTGTACTATATAAAACCAAAATATGATTTACAATTTAAGTTTACCTGATATAATATCAAAAAACATTTCCTCAAAATTAGATTCATTACTTTGCGTTCTTGCTGAAATAATCAGAAGATTCTTAATTTTAGGCCCATTCTCCATTACTGTTAAACTATAATCAGAAGAAGGGTTCAAAAATACAGGATACGGATCTAAAAAAATTTTAGATAATATTTTTAACATAACCAACTTTCACAAATTTTTACATAAAAATTGTTTTTTGGAGAGATTTAAAATACTAATATTATAAAAATTGACAATACTTACCAAAAACAATTATTATTGCAATACTGCTAGACACTCTTATCGTATTTTGAATTACTTCACAAGTATATGATCCACTGTCGCTAGTTTTTAAATTTATCATTTTTAAAACCTGTGAAGTCATTCCCTTTAAAGGCTAAAATAAAAATAAACCAGATTTATAAGTATAATTAAATTTATAATCAAAATCCATTCAATCAAATTGAGCCATCCAATCATATGATTTCCAATTATAACAAAACCTTAATTTCGGTAAAAAGACAATAATAAAGGTAACAACAACACCTCTAAAAAGTTGTGGAAACCTTTTCAGGCTTCTCAAATACATTTTGCATACTTTACATACAAACTTACGAAATTTCAATCATGCCCCTCAAAATTGCAACATCTTTTTCTTATTACTCCAATAGATTTTTTATCACTCCTACTTTTTCACCATTTATCACTACAATAAATACTTTTTATTATTATTATCACTTTTATAGATTTTTTTTGAAAAACCAATAAGTAGGAATAGAAGCTTCCATATTTGCCATATTTCCAAATTTGATTCAAAAGATTACTTAGGAGATATGGGAGTAGTAAATAGTGCAATGATATTGTATAAAAGTATGAGATAAAAGATTTAGAGAGATGTTAGCATTGAACCATCTAAAGGAGAAAAGTTTCTTTAACTTAAATTTGACTCAAATATTCGAAAAGTATATATACATACAGCCTAGGATAATTAGGATAAACATTCGGCCAACCTTACTGCTGACCTAAATGTGTTTGAGCTTGTTTAAAAATAGCCGGCCTTGTTTCTGTTTTATGGTTCCCCTTTTGTCAAACTTTTTTTGCAGATGCCGACTGCTAAAAGTTTGAAGTTGGCAATTTATTGCTGACCTCATTTTCCAAGGGTTGTACATACTTACAGATTCTAAAATAATTATTCTCAAATTCAAATTTATCAAAATTTACCTAGATTTA
Source organism: Hydra vulgaris (assembly GCF_022113875.1). Lineage (NCBI taxonomy): Eukaryota > Metazoa > Cnidaria > Hydrozoa > Anthoathecata > Hydridae > Hydra > Hydra vulgaris. The sequence goes on from NC_061159.1 coordinate 48,793,716, forward strand.
TATTTAATATTTTTATTATACCTTTTAATTCAAGTTAAACATTAAATGCAAAAGCATTTATATATATATATATATATATATATATATATATATATATATATATATATATATATATATATATATATATATATATATATATATATATATATATATATATATATATATATATATATATATATATATATATATATATATATATATATATATATATATATATATAGAGTATATATATATATATCAGTGTATATATATATATATGTATATATATATATATATATATATATATATATATATATACTCAACTTGTTTCTCTGCGTGGCGGATTTGTTCGTCAAGGTTTGTGTTTCAGAGTTATAGAGTTGAGAGAGGGTTATAACCACTATTAAGTAGCCTCCTTGTCTGTGTGGCCTTCTCGGCCTCCTTGTCTAGTGGCCTTCTCGGCCTTGAGGAGGTAAATAACAAAAAAAAAAAAACTATATATATATATATATATATATATATATATATATATATATATATATATATATATATATATCACGGCTGTTTCACTCAATATAAAAGCGAGCTTGGCGTCACAATTATTTTTGTGTTTATCAAAAAAAAAAGTTTAGAAATGCACTAACTTTAAAATAATAGTGTTTTTTTCCTATAAGCGCTTTCATTTTCAAATAAAAAAAATATAAAAGACCTATTTTTTTTTAAAAAATAAATATTGACATTAAACGGAATAAAAATATTAATATTTAAATATTGCTAATGATTTGGGATCACTTTTCTGTTTTTTGTGGCTTTTACAGAAAACCTGTATTGGGTCAACTAAGATTTCATAACATTAAATTATATATATATATTAAAATATTATAAGTTGTAAATTTAAAAAGTTAAAAATTATAAAAATTTAACAGTTTTTTGATGGGAATAGCCATTCAATTGATTGAGATTTTTTTTTTTTTTTTTTTTATTTGCGTTCACTCCCAACAAGGCTGCAAGCAACCACTATTAAGTTGGGAGTAACTAGGAGAAAAAAAAGAACAGAGTTATAGAGCAAGGAAACGGTTGACAGAAGACTTGAAAAGTTGGAGGTTGTATGAGTCAGGAAAACATGAAGATGGGAGAGAGTTCCAAATGATTAAAGGGCGGGGAAAAAAACTAGATGAATAAAAGTTTTTAGAGCATGCAGGGACAGATACAGGAAACGAATGAGACTTAGCTGAATGACGAGTAAAACGAGAATGAATTTTAGTTGATGGAACTAGAGATTTATCATCTCTAGTTCCATCAACTCCTTTGAGCAGTGACCATGATAGTATCTGTAGAAAAGAGAAAGAGATGCAACTTTACGACGATGGGAAAGAGGTTCAAGCTTAACAGATAGTCCAGGTCCAACAACATTTACAATGCGTTTTTGGACCTTATCAAGAAAAGAAAGTGAATCGTTAGAAGAACCAGCCCAAATATGACAACAGTATTCCATACAGGGACGAATAAGAGATTTGTAGAGGTAGAAAATGGAATCAGAAGTAAGAAAATGGCGAGCACGATAAAGAGAAGCAACCTTAGCAGAAGCTAATTTAGCAATCGATTGTATATATGGTTTCCATGAAAGGTCAGTAGTAAGCGATAATCCAAGAAGACGTAAAGAGGAGGACTCAGTAAGAGGATTGCCATTCATTAATATAGGAATGTTGACCATATTATGGTAGTTGTTTGCAGTAAGCAACTGGGTTTTTTTAGAGTTGAAATTCACAAGCCACTGTGAACCCCAATCTATTACTGAAGTGAGATCGGATTCAAGATCAGCTGCTTGTTCTAGGCGATCGAAAAGAGAAGACTTTTTGTCAAGACAGGAATATAAAGTTGAGTCATCAGCAAAAAGAGCTACTTTAGATGAAAGGTTGTCAGGAAGATCGTTTATGTAGATAAGAAACAAAACAGGACCCAGGATGGAACCTTGGGGAACCCCAGAAGTTACTGGAAATAAAGAAGAGTGTTGGCCTTCAAGGACGACTTTAATAAACCGGTTCGAAAAAAATGATTTGATAATCTCAAAAACTTTCCCAGAAACACCATATGAAGCAAGCTTATGGAGAAGACCAGCATGCCAAACTTTGTCGAAAGCTTTAGATATGTCGAGAGCAATAGCCCTAGCCTCACCGCCTCCATCTAATGCACGATAAAATCTTTCAGTTACAGCAGTTAGCAAGTCGGTCGTAGAGGGAGAGGATCGAAAACCGTATTGATTGTCTGACAGCAGTTTATTTGACTTAAGATTAGATGTGAGGAATTTGTTGATCAAAGACTCAAAGACCTTGCTAATAGCAGAAAGAAGACTAATCGGACGATAATTGGAGAGGTCAGAATTTCTCCAGAGTTTTTGAATATTGGAACCACAGATGCCATTTTCCAACAAGCAGGAAAACAAGACTCAGTCAAACACTTGTTAAGTAGTTTAGAGAGAATTGAAGAAAGTTCTGGAGAACAATTCTGCAAGACTGTGACAGGAATGTTGTCTGGACCACAAGCTGTAGACGAGTTTAATTGAGATATGACTTTAGCAACAGAAGCCGGAGTGATTTGAATGTCTAACAATGGGTCAACCTGTTTGACTGGAATGGAAGGAAGAGAATGTCCATAAGATTCAAGAGTGGAATTAGAAGAAAAGTTCTTTGCAAATAGTTCTGCCTTATCCTTGGGAGAGGTAATAAGATCAGTCCCATGAATAAGAGATGGAATGTTAGATCTACCCTTGTTAACAATGCTGTTGAAGATTATCCAAAAGTCTTTAGAGCCTAACTTCTGCGATAAGATGCGAGATTTAGTGAACTGAGAATAATGGAGTTTAGCATTAGAAAGCACCTTTTTACATCGATTTCTTGAAATAATAAATAGCCGTTTGTTCTCAAGAGAGTTGTTCTTTTGAAAAAGATGAAAAAAATGATTACGATTGGATATAGCAGCCGCACAAGAAGGAGAAAATCATGGAGTAGAATGAGGCTTGACTTGAAACCGACGAGAAGGAATAAAAGCTTCCATTCCAGCCTGAAACCAGGAGGTTATGTAGGAGGCCCATTTGTCAGCTGAGAGAGAAAAAACATCAGCCCAAGGACCATCACAAAGAAAATCACGAAAGGAATCCCAGTCAGCTTTAGGGTAGTAGTAGATAGTGCGATGATAAGGTAAGCCCAAAAAAGAAGTACAAGAAGAATGATTTATAGAGATCATTGCATGGTCAGAACCACCTAAGGGAGAAAAGGGAGAAACTGAACATAAGCTAGAGTCAGAGACAAGACATAAGTCAAGGAGTGAAGGTAAATGATTAGGGTTGTCAGGAAAACGAGTCACAAAGTTAACTATCTGAGTAAGAGATTGAGAAACGCAGAAGTTAAAAGCTTTAGTGCCAGCAGGATCAGTGGTGTTAGAGCCAAGCCATTCAGTGTGATGGGCATTAAAATCACCAACAACAACAATATTGGCAGAGGGGTAAAGAGAGAGGGCATGGTCAATTTGATCAGAGATAACATCTAAAAGAGTGCAATCATGGGAAGAAGGAGAACGATAAAGAACAAAGAGAAAGGTAATGGAGTGAAGAGGTGCTAGGCAAAAGCACATAAAAGAATGGTCAAAGGATTCGAACCTGATTTCATGACAAATAGGGGAATTAATGCGTATGTATACCCCTAAACCTAGCATGTGACTATTGGAGTCTTTACGAACCAAAGGATAGTACCCATCAACACTGACATCTGAAGAAGGAATTGCAGAACTTAAATTTGTTTCACTGAATGCAAGCAAGTCTGGTGAACTTTGCAGGAGGTAAGACTCAACTGATGGAAAGTTGCTTCGTAGACCGCGAATATTTGTAAAAGATATATCAAAATATTTAGGTGGTGGGGATGGTTTTTTAGGTTTTAAATTTTTGGTTACTTTGGTCATGATTTAGGTTTAATGAGAACTAGACTCATTCATAGATAGAGCACAGCCTCCTAATTAATGAACTATGCAGTTGTCTCAGTCCTGTTAATTAACCCTAAGCCGTGACATAGGGCTCCTTATGTGGCCTTGACGCACACCAAAAGCATTAACAGGGACACCATCCATGCGCAACATGGCACTGTTAATACTCTGATATTTTGCAGCTGTTAATGGAAACAGCCTCTCTGAGAGCTACCACAGAGTTCCGGCTGGTAGTAAGGGAAACCTTACTACCAGCCGGCCTCAGAACCATTAAACTGAGTTTTAGAGCTGTACCCTCATATGGAGATAACAGGAAGAGTTGCATAGCCATTATCAAGGAGACATAAGCAAAATTCTATGAGTAGAGTCAAGGAGATCCAGCATTCATCATCCTAGGCAGGAAACAATGTAACACAGGTTACATCTACGCCAGCCTAATAGATGAAGAAGGGGTTTTGAGGCTGGTTAGCAGAATTTTTCTGCTTACCCCTGAAGTCTTTGCCTAGGAGGCCTTCTACAAGACAGTAGCAGGATGCAGTTAACATCTGCCCAAGATGAGTATTTTTATCGAGACACCATCTCTAGCCTTTACTCAATCAAGAGCCCCAAGGCAGGGGATGTTTAGCTGGATGCAGTTAACATCTGCCCAAGATGAGTGTTTTTATCGAGACATCATCTCTACCCTTTACTCAACCAAGAGCCCCAAGACAGGGGAATTTTTAGTCGGAGTTTATTTCTCCTAGCCTTTGCATAAAAAGAGCACACTCTGCAAGGCAGCAGGGCTTGTGGCAGGTGGTACTGGGTTACGTGATACCAGTAGCAAAATTGATCTCAATTATCCTGACCTGACCTGGAGTAGTTAAAAGGAGTTACTTTCCGCAACAGTACTTTGAGAAAACCAGGCATGACATTTTGGAAGTGCATTAGGAAAAACACTGCATCTAACAAAATACAGGAGTCTAAGGTGAGTGTAGGTTTTGTAGTTGGAGTAAGTAGTTAGTTACTGAGCTCACGCTGCATTAGAGTATAAACAGAACACAAACAAACATAAATCAACTTACGGGTGAGTCAACACCGCGCTAGAGGTTCAGACAGAACACAAAAATACATAAAAAACATAAAGTAACTTACTGGTGAGCAAACACTGCGCCAGAGGTTCAGACAGAACACAAACATACATAAAAAAAACATAAAAAACATAAACATAAACATAAAGTATTTTACGGGTGAGCGAACACCGTGCCAGAGGTTCAGACAGAACACAGACATACATAAAGAACATAAAGTAACTTACGGGTGAGCGAACACCGCGTCAGAGGTTCAGACAGAACACAAGCAAACATATAACGTAGATTACAGGTGAGCTAATACAGTAAGTAAGGCACCTCCAACTATATGAAAAAAAAAAAAATTAAAAAAAAAAATTACTATAGGCATGACTGATATTAGATAGTACCGATGACAGGAAGAACACTCCTTCCAGCCTTTGCTTAGATAGCAAATCCTGCAAGGCAGCAGAACATGGAACAGGTTGCACTGGGTTACATGTTACCAGTAGCAGGATGATCATGAAGACCATACTCCTGACCTGACCTAGAGAATTGCCATTAAAAAGCAAATTGATTGGAATAAACATAAAATATTTCATTTTGCATATTTTTTTTTTGGGGGGGGAGGGAAATGGCATTCAAAAGCATAACTTTAAAAAATTATTTACCTCAAAGTTTTTCAGCCATTGATAAGTCAAATTACTTCCAGTAGCAGAAATTTCCAAATTCAAGTTATCACCCTGACTCAGTCGCGCATTTTTGTGAGACAGATTTTCAAGAATATTAGGTCCATTATCAACACAAGTTGTTGAAAGGGTATCAAATCCTGAAACAATTTTTTCTTTATTAGGCAAATTTTGTACATACAAGTGTGTATATATATATATATATATATATATATATATATATATATATATATATATATATATATATATATACATAAATATATATATATATATATATATATATATATATATATATATATATATATATATATATATATATATATATATATATATATATATATATATACCCATATAGTGTAGCTTTAAGAGCGTTTTAATGTAAAAAAAGTCTCTTACGACTACAATTTTAATTACCTCGTCTCTTAAGCTGTTTTTGATTGTCATCCAAATGTCAAAGCAATTAATTTATGCGGAAGTACATTAAATTTAATTGTTTTTTAAAAAATTTTTAAAAAACCGCAATTATAACAACTAGAAAGTTTTTTTTAATTAGTGGTGTTTTTGTTATTGATTTAATAAAAAACATTTTTAAAACATGCGTAAATGTTGCTACATCG
>NC_061159.1:48801021-48840280 GCF_022113875.1 Hydra vulgaris
TAATTCTGAACGCAATTTAAGAATATTTGTAAATGCATTCTCTAACTTTCTTTGTTACTCAATTCCCTAACTTTCATTGTTGGGTATTAATGCGCAACAAAAGATTGCTGGAAAGCAGATAAGTAAGATACGCGGCACTTTTTCTATTTTGGACCAAGGAAAAAAGTTTGCTATTTTTTTCTTGTATGCTTATAAACTTTTTTATCACTTAAGTGTTGGTATTTTATCATTTTATCGTATCGTACACAAAGCAATATTTGCATAGTTTAAATGACAATTTATAAAAGAATAATATAAATGTATTAGACTTGATTAATTCAAAACATTTCTAGCCTTACCCATTACTCCTATAGTTTTAACAATTAGTGTGATATTTCTAGCTAAGGTTTTCATCAAACATATATAACTAAAAAGTTAGTATTTCTTTCTTTTCTTGCTTACATTTTGTCTATAAAAAGTAAGGGCAGGACGGTAGGTTGAAGTTTTTTATTAGATATCCCTTGAACCTTTTTTTTCGGCATTTAGTAGCAATTTAAATCATTAAATTTGACACTTCAGGGAGATAACTGATGTACATTAAAAATAGAAGTGGTCTAATTAAAGACACTTGGGGAACTCCACAGGTTTTATTTAATAGATTAGTTGTATCCAGTTTCATTAACTATAAACAAACTGTTTACGGTTGCTAAAATAACTTTTAAGTAATATTAAAACATTACCTTTAATTCTATAATATTCTACTTTTTAAGTAGAATTTCATGATCAGTAGTGTCAAATGCTTTTGATAAATCTTTGAAAACTACCAACGTATATTGAGACTTCTCAGAAGATCTAGCTATGCTCTATGTTATTTGGAGTATGACGTGTTCTTCTTGTTAATTTTTTTGATTTACCAGTATTGATTGATATATTGAATATTATTTAATGAAAGGTGATGATAAATAACGTTATATAAAATTATTTCTGAAAGTAATGTTATATAAAAACTTCGAAAAACAGAAAGAAAAAAAAATTTAAATTTAGGATATAAACTAGACTTATAAGTATAAACTAGACTTATAAGTGGATATAATTATATCCTAAATGTATCCACAAAAAAAAATACTTTGCTAAATCCTCTGCTGAAAAAGAATAAGTAAAAAAAGAATATTCAACTGAGGTTTAGAGATTATCTAAGTCGTTTTTATATGCTTAAAACTAGTTTTTGCAACACTAGCGATGGGAACACTGCAGAGGGGTATTTGAAAATGCTGAAACTTTTGCTCTATAAAACGGGGGTGCTATTAAATGTAATTATTAAATTAATGACAACTCTAATATCATTACGCTTCTGTTATGAGTTGAACTCTGATAGTTTTCACCAGTATCGCTATGAAACTGCTGCTCTTATACTCTAAAAATATTGCTGGTATGCGATTCCCCTAACAGTTCATAAATCTTTTTACATTGTGTGCATATATCTGAGGCATTAGATATGCAATTGGTTACTACTCTGAAGAGTCACTTGTGATTCTGATTTAGGAAACTTGCAAAGTTATATTTAACCATGCAGCCAAGACATCTAGAAAAGTGTTATCATAAACCAGTGCCAATACCTTTTGATTAGAAGTGAATCTGTAATAGAAAACATTTGTTTCAAAAAATACAAGCTTGAAATTGGAAAAATACTTACCCCTGAAATTTTGTTCATGCCGTAATAATGACTTATGGCTGTTTTTATTAATATCAAGGTTACTATTTTTGTTTTCTTAAAAGAAAAATTAGATAAGATAAATAATTATTTTATAATTAATATATTTTACTACTATTAAAATACTTAATTGTGTTTTGACTTTCCGAATCCATCTTTTTTTTTTTTTTTTTTAGTAATTTAACTTTTTTTAATTAGGGTAGATTAGGGTGATACTATATACAAAATATAAAAAAAATGATACATAATGCGACTCATTATGTATCATTTTTTAAAACTTTAATACGTAGGGAGACTAACCTACTTTACTTAACTACTCTAGATTTAATAATCTGAGAGCGCCATTATTACAATAAGTATAATAGTTTTCACGCTTGAGACTAAAAACTTTGTTGTTGTGTTGTAGACGAAATGAGCGACGAATTCGTCTTCGACGAATTCTTATATAAGGAATCAATTAATAAAATTAATAAGAGATCATTCATATTATATATATAGACTTACAAAAATTATATCATATTTTAAACTTATTCAGTAGAATTAGATTAAAATATGAGCTTTCTGTATGAATAAAAAAAAACACTTAATTTTGATATTTCTCGTTAGAAATAAACTCTCTAAACAATTGTGTAATTCAAAAACGCATACATTTTTAAAATTATTAATTATTACATTAAATATTAAAATGCATTATAGGTAAAAAAATGTTATATATGAGGAGTCGACTTGTATATCAGATATTTCACTTTTTACTTGTAATTGAAATCTATTTACTTCGTGTTTGTTTGACAATATTCTGCTAATGCAAAGTTATTCTAAACAATCGAGTCAATCGTGGTAAAGTTTATTTTGTATTGTTTTTAGTTATCCATTTAATAATAAAGTTATTCAAAATATTGCCTTGGCTATTTAGTTCATAAATTAGACATAGTACTTGTCTAAATCACTTAACGAAGTGCACCAACGAGAAGGTAAGCCATAGGACTTTGCACTCCATCAGTAAACTGTCGTGTTGTCTAAGGTTAGCCCACTATTTCTGGATTTTTTTTTGTGTGTGTGATAGGCAGTTATGTACAAACATTTTTAAAACATTAAAAAAAATTTTTTTCTTTTTTTTTTTAAATAAATTTTAATAAATAAACAAGACAAAATATAATACAACAAATTAAGTAACAATCAAAAAAGTAACAACCTAAATCACATGAAAACACTTTCAACTTTAGGAATTAAAAGAAATAGCAAATGAAGTATGAGTTTCACAGTTTATATAAAACAATGAATAGTAATAATTTGCTAATAAAAAATGATTTTCACAGTTTACATGTTTAAAATAATGACTAGAAATATTTTGCTATTGAGAAATTATTTACATTTACGTGATGAAACAGTGCTTAAATTTTTTACTCAGAAATTCAAAATTTTTATTTGAATAAAAACTTTAATTTTTTGTCTCCTTTGGATGCAAATATTTTAATAACATTAAATAGACATTAAAGTAAGTAATCTATTTTCTGACATAGTACTCTCGTGTAAGTTTTTATTCTCCTAAGAGTAGACATTGACCTTTGATTGGTATTGTAGCAAGTATATGAAATGCCTCTTAAATGTTTGGAAAGCCTCTCATATCCCTGAACTTAAATGTATCTGAAATAGTAGATGATAATTTGTCTTTTCATTCCAAAATTTCCACCCATAACTCTAATTCAGCATTAATTGATGAGAAATGAGGAAGATCAGATTTACAAAAATTCAAAAATATCAGGAACTTTTCTTTCCATGGACAATATCTAAAAATTTACTTTATTAAACTAGCAGGAATAGCACAAAGACTATTATAAACAATTAAGCTCTCAATATCAAACCTACTTTATTTATATATATAGTTCATTAAGAAGAGGCAATGTAATAGAAACTTTAAACTATCAGATACAGTATCACATATTTAATTATCTATATGCTTTTGAACACCAAATGTTCTAGGTTTATTTCCATCAATATCAAATGTTTTAGCTAATACAAGAGCAATTTTATACCATTTGTTATGGTAAGCATCAGCATTTCTTCGTATTTCTTTTAAACGATTAGTCAAATTTTGAATTTCATCCAGTTGCTGGGAAATATCAAAAGACTTATTTTCAAGGGTGACACTGAAGCCTAGTGTGCAATAATGGAGAAGTACTTACTTTTTTTAATATCATTTATTAGAATTTCTTCAATTGCATTTCCACGACACTTAATTAACTCGTTTTGAATGGTCTTTGAAATGAATGTAAAATTTTTGGGAGCAGAGAGAAGATTCCTTTAGAATTAAATCACTTGCATCAACTCTAAAGTTTAAAAGGTCATTTCGACCTAAAAAGTTTATATGGAAGACAATATGCACCATCTTCAATTTTAGAGTAAAATTTTAAGTAAGCAAAGAAAAGTCAACTAATCATTTATGTTGTATCTATGTTGAAAAAAATAATCATACTATGTGTAAAAATTTATGCTTTCAAATAATTCAACTAATGTCAGTAATCTTAGAATTTTTGAAGTATGCTTACTGTCATTTAAAATCAAAGATACTGATCTATAAAGACAATTTACATGTTTAGTAGACCTGAGAGAAATAGTAAAATATATTTAAATTGAATAATAAGTATAATATACTAAAGTGTAGTATTAATAACAAAACAAAAATAGATTAACTATTATAATTTTTTTTATTTTTTTTATTAATAAAACATTTTAATATATACCATAATTTCTCATTAAAAAACTAAATCACTTTTATAGTTTATTTGTGTGTTTAATAATTCAATTTCATACACACTATCAAGAATATAAATCTGTAGTAAAATGTGTTAATAATTATTTAAACACCAATAAATAAAGTTAAAATCCAACATAGATGTAGGTCCATTTTGTAATATTATTTTAATTAAATAAAACTTTTATAAGCTTAAAACAAACAAAAAATACCTTAATGCTGTATAACCAAGAGTTCTTTTAGTTAAGGGTACAAAATCCATCATATCTGTGTTAAATTGGTAAGAATCCTGTATTCTTAAAAACATTAAATTTAATTCCGAAAGCTCTTTAATGAGTCTAGTTTTGTAATTTAAGACATTAGACTTATCATAGGCAAAAAGCATGTTTTGTTTCTATTGCATAAGCAACTAATTCTATATTTAAATAAGGATTCATGTTTTATAATATTTAAATAATCAAGTAAATAAATAATCAAGTAAAGTCACGTTATCTTAGTTTCGATACTAATGATGATTTCACGGTAGCGAATAAAAAACCCTAAGTTATTAGCTTCTATTTAACAAAATATTTTTCTAAGTCGGACACGTTAAAAACAACTTTGTGGCCAAGTTTTATTTTCACGGTTGAGAGATCTATATTTTATTAATTATTTCAGAGCATTTATTCATAGAATAAAACGTCGGTAACGTGTAATAGGAACCGTTGTGGCCATGGCAGGAATCTCTATGGCCAAATTCCTTAAATTACGGAAGACAAAATGAAATTTTCAGCGATTTTCCTTTAGCAAAAAAATCCGAAGCTAAGTTGGCTGCCGTTTAATTTAATCTCTATAGCCATAGGGCCTATGGCCATAATGGCCATATGGCCTGTCAAGGGTTTCCATAAAGTACGTCACGGAGAGTTTGACTCTCTTTTGCAGAGATTTTTGCAATGTTTACCGCGAAGTTTTTGAAATTTAAATTTAGTGTGACGTAGTTTATCAATAAACAGTAGACGAAAAAAGTCTTATATTCTTTTTCAATAACATATCTTCAAAAATATTTCAATAATTATTTTTAAAAGTTTTTAAAGATCTTTGATAAAAAATATATAAACTTTCTAATAAATCTATCTAATTTTAAACTATGTAGCCATGGCCACAATGGCCACCCCTTAGATCCGCGCCTGTAATGATTCGTTATTAATAAAACTTATCATTAAAAGATCAAATTTAAAGCCATATTTAGTTGAAATAATACTACTATGTTTTCCAAAAAGAAAAAAGAAATTAGTTTGTTAATTTTTCAATTTTATTTACTCATACTTTTGAACAATAAAAACTCAAATTTTTCGAAATTTAATTACAGAAAAATATTTAGTATTGTTAAATTATTAAAACTTTTTACAATATTTTGTTTTTATTTAAAAAGCAATTAAAAACACTGCTATTTTAGGACTTAAAGCTAGGTAATTTCAATTAAAACACTGGGTAATAATTCTATGCATTGTTTTCCAAACAAAAATGAATTAGAATTTTAGCTAACATATTTTTATTTATAAAAAAGTTAACTTTATTATTTCAGCTCCAAAATTTCGCGTTACAGATTTATTCACGCGTTTTAATTAGTTGATACATGGTGCTCTGTGGTAAATACAAAAAAAAATTTAAAAAATTATAGCTGCTTATTACTGCATTTAAACTTACGCTAATTGTATTGGTTCTATCACCTCATAAAGTCAATATAAAAAACACAAAGCAGTTTTAACTTCACTGCTTCTATACAGGAAACCTACCCATCCAAGTAATACTACCCTATGCTACCCTAAGTCAGTCTTTGTGCGCCTATAAGACTCTAACACGTATACGCATGTGAAGTACGCACCATAGACCACGGCGTTAACTTTTGTTCAAAAATCTCCCGATTGCCAGTTTGCGCGTGTTTTCACACTTACTGTCATAGTAAGTAGAAACCATGTAAAAATAACAGTAAAATTTTAAAAGACCAATCAATATCAAAAGATTTTGCGAGTGGTTTCTATCGGTACAGACATATTGCGCTAAACTTATAAGAAAACAAAGCGTATGTTTATGTACCTCATCCTACCATTTTTTAAATTATATCCTGAGGTTATACTTTCACTTTGATAACATATTATCAAATTGATATTTGCAGAAAAAATATTACAAAAACTGGACACTCCAATTATAATTGTACTTCTGAATAAAAATTAATTATTAAAAATCTAAGAATCTATATGTAAAATAATTTTTTAAACTTAAAATTTTGTATAACACTAAAATTTAAATCCAAAAATCTCCAAAAATAATTTAAAGAAATTATGAAATACAAGTAATCTGATTAGTAAATAAAATTCTTCAAAGAAAATTCTTCAAAGAAAAAAATTCTTCAAAAGAAAAAGCTGCTATAAAAATTAATTTAATTGGTTTGTAGTTCTTTTGATTTCGTTGCAAGAAAGTAAGACGTCAGGTACAGCCTGCCAATACCTAAAAAACAAAAATAAAATTTTACTACTGTCCTATCAATTTATCATACATGTTCTATTTTCATCCAATTTGTAAACTCTATTTTATAAATCTACACACACTGTAATTTGCATAGCTTTTTGAGCAGCTTTAGATGTATTGTGGATTAAATAGGTAACCATAACTTAATCTTAAACTAATAGAATAATTTATTCTTAAACCAATATAATAACTTAACCTTAACCAATAGAACTACTATATATATCTACACCTTAATTTATTAAAAAAAAGAAATAGCATAACATAAGGAAAGATGCCATCTTATTGATATTTTTTACAGGTAATATTTTCAAAAACTAATAGAAATAAATTTTGAATATCTTATCTTTTTTATGAAGGTTATATAAAAATTGAAATATAATCAAAATGCAAAAGGATTTTCAGAAATAAAATGAAGCCAAAAAATTTGTTGCTTGTACATTTTTTTTAATGTTTGTCAGCATAATTTTTTTAATAAAAAGTCATAAAACTGAGCAACCTTGCAAGTCATTACATCTCTGATACCTATTTTGAAATTCACAATACTTAAAGTAATCTTTTTGTGACATGCAAATCCTGAGTCTTTTTAATACTCCGCATCCCTACTTGGATCATGGCTTTACTTAGATAACCTTAACACAAACATCAAGGTTTTGAATAAGCTAATACCTTATATCAGATTACTATAACCTCATACAAAATATATCTGATACCTTACCAGATGTTTATCAACTTTGAAAAACAACCTTACAAATTGTTTTGGTTTTTGAACATGCAACATAAAAATGGATATTAATGAATATAAATGAGATAAACACAGTTTTTTACATTTGTATGAAAAATTAATAATATAAAACATTTATATCTGTAAAAATAGAAAACTTGTGAACACTTTAGTTCATTACTTATTTAATGTAACAAATAGCTGTTTGAATATACTATTTATAATTCCTAAATTACTTTTTTGTAGCTGTTTACACATTTTATTCACAGTAGTACCAGTCTTTGCATTACTAGAGGTCTTTCAATAATTTCAATAACACCGTTGTAATCAATAATAAACTTGTTTATCAACTTAATAATAACTTAATAATAAGCTAATAATATGTAACCAAGTAAAATATTTATCCTTCATAAAAATATTTAATGAAGTTACAATACAAGTATACAAAAAAAAAAGCAGAATAAAATCCAGACAAATTTAAAATTTAATAAACATAACTTTGAAATTCACAAATATGGAGTAAAACAGAAAACAAAACAAAAATATAAAAGTAAAAATAATAACTAATATAAACGATAAAAAGATAAAACTTGGAACTTCAAAAACTTTCAAGCATTATTTTTTTCATCTCAAAGCCTGCTTACCTCAGCCAAATAAAATAAAAAGTAATATTCAATGTGTTTAAATAATCTAATAACACAATAATGTAAAATAAACATAAACTTACTTCATAAAATGTTCTGAATGCATTTCTCGATTAAAGATGGACAACACTGATGTGTAGCCTGTCACACGTTGCAAGTTAAGATATTTGTAAACATTTTTTTATACTGTTATATATATATATATATATATATATATATTTATATATATATATATATATATATATATATATATATATATATATATATATATATATATATATATATATATATATATATATATATATATATATATATATATATATATATATATATATATATATATATATATATATATATATATATATATATATATATATATATATATATATATATATATATATATATATATATATATATATATATATATATATATATATATATATATATATATATATATATATATATATATATATATATATATATATATATATATAAGGTACGCGGAAATAGCGATTTACGGAGCCGAATTTTGTGCTAAAATTCTGTGACTCGTTTTTTTGACTTTTTTTTTAGGTAGCCTAAGGCAAACGTATTTTTGAGAAGTTTCTTTTCGGAAACATATATGAACATAGTATATTTTTGGAAAGAAGAAGAGTTAAGCTTGTTTTTTATGTTATTTTTACGTACGGTTGTCTTACCATTTTTTGGAGCATTTGGCTCATGAAAAATAGGTTGGTGTTTACATGTCAAATTCTTGTCGAAGGACTCTTTATTCCGCTTTTTTGATTCTTTAAATAAGTTTTTACATGCATTTTCTTTGCACATACCAAATTTTATTGAAAAATATTGTGTAGCAGATAGTTAAATCAGTTTAGCACTTTTAGTACCTAATTTCTGTTTTTCCGAATTTTTTTTAGCGGATTTCCCGTCTCATTATTTTGAGTAGGGTTAGGCAAACGGTTTTTTGTTGGTTTTTTTTACAGAAACGTATATACACATAGTATATTTTCAGAAAGAAGAAGAGTTAGGCTTGTTTTTTGTGTTATTTTTTTACATGATTGTCATACCTTTTTTTTGACTATTTTGCTCATGAAAATTATGTTGATGTTTACTTGTTCAATTATTGTTGAATATTCCGCTTTTTTGATTTTTTAAATAAGTTTCTACATGCATTTCTTTTGCACCTGCCAAATTTCATGAAAAAATATTATGTAGCAATTAGTTAATTCAGTTAAACACTTTTGGTACCTAATTTCTGTTTTCAAAAATAGCCGAGGTGGGGCTGAGGGGGAGAGACTTTTTTTTTTCTTTAAAAATGTTTATTGCATAATGATTCACTTAGATTGTTAGTAATTAAAAAAATGAATAATATAAATGAACTGGGTAATCAAACAGATAGTAATTTCATATGTTTTTTCATAATAATACTATTGTTTATTACTTTTACAAGTATTTTTTTGTTAAACTTTTGAAAATCATTGACTAGATAAAACCTACTCAATGCTTTTTTTTAAGTAACCCCTATTTTTCTTTATTTACACCTTTATTTTATTTGTTAAATAACAAATAAAATAAAGGTGTAAATAACGAAAATTAGGGGTTACTTAAAAAAAGGTGTAATATATAAAAAAAAATACACATTTTTGGCAACAAATCCAATAAAACAATTTTGGAAAGAGCAAGGAAAAGTACTGTGTAAATATTTACACAGTACTTTTCTTTGCTCTTTACAAAATTGTTTTATTGGATTTGTTGCCAAAAATGTGTATTTTTTTTTTATATATATTACACCTTTTTTAACATTAGCTTTATCGTCATCTGATGCAGTTGGTAAGTTAAATAAGTATTTTTTTATTAGGTGTTTCTACTTATTCTTTAAAGCTATACTATAAGTTTAATACCTTTTTTTATTTTATTTGATGACACTTATTTTTCTTTTAGCTTTATCAACATCTGCCAGTGGCAAATTTTTTCAGATCTGTATAGAGTTAATGTCAAAATCAAAGTTATTTTGGTTAATTTTTTTACCTTTAGCTTTGTCACCATCTGCTATGGTTGGTAAGTTTGAAAACTTTTTTTAAAAAAACAATTATGTATAGATTTGTTGGCAAAAATGTATGTTTTGTTCTTTACATTTTTTTTACCTTATGCTTTATCTACATTGAGAACATTTGGTATGTTAATCTTTTATGATTTATCTATTGTATAATACTTAGTCTTTTAATTATTGTTTAAATCATTACACAAACATTTCTAATGTTTCTTTCTTGTTTAGATGCAGGCTTACTATTTCATCAGTTTTTGAGATTCCGTAAGTGATATATGATAGTGATGTATAGTGATATGATAGTAGTGTATAGTGTATAGATATGATATGATAGTGATATATAGGTGTATAGGAATGA
This sequence comes from Hydra vulgaris, assembly GCF_022113875.1. NCBI lineage: Eukaryota > Metazoa > Cnidaria > Hydrozoa > Anthoathecata > Hydridae > Hydra > Hydra vulgaris. The sequence continues at coordinate 48,811,742 of NC_061159.1, forward strand.
TAGTGATGTATAGGTGTATAGATATGATAGTGATGTATAGATGTATCGATATGATAGTGATGTATAGATGTATCGATATGATAGTGATGTATTGATGTATAGATATGATAGATAATAGTGACATATAGGGATGACATGAACAATATAATCTTTAATGTTATTCATAATGAAATAAACATTTTGATGTCTTAAAAGTTTTTTAATACAAAAGATATCTTTTTAATAATCTTTCTTTTATTGTTTAAATCATTATTCAACTTTTCTTAATGTTTTCTTGTGTAATTATGTTTTCATTATATACTTTATCAATAAAGTTGTTGCACATTATCCAGAACTTGTTTGATTGTTGTCACTTATTCACTTACTGTTGTCAAATTTAAGGTGTTTTTTTTATTTTGATATACAGTTTTCTTGTTAATTTTAGTCCAATCAACTCAGCCTTCCACTGGTAAGTTTGTATATTGCAATTTAGGTCATGTTTATATAAGTAGAAATTTAATGTATGCTTTGGTTTAATTCATATGTTTTTTATCTCAAGTCATTTCTTAAACAACTGTGATTAGTAAATTTAAAAGCTATTATTTTTTAACTTTTGTAAAGATTTATTGCCAATATCTTTTTTTTTTTGTAGATAACATCCATTTTGTTTTTAGTTTTAGTTTTAGTTCCATCTACATCTGAAACAGTTGGTAAGTTTTAGAGTCAATTCTTTTTCAGTAGTGTATTGATTTAATCCCATTTTCAACTTTTTTTGTTTATTTTTATATTGCATCTTTTCGTGATATTAGTTGCATCTACATCCTTCTTTTTTGCTATTAATTACACCTTTTTTACATTAAGCTTTATCGACACCTGCTGTGGATGTCGATATTATTTCTTTTGTTATGGCTATACTATAGATTTAATATCAAACTCAATTTTATTTTTGATTACAGCTTTTTTTTTACTTTTAGTTTCATCAACATCTACCACATTTAGAAAGTTTAAAAGCTATTTCTTTGTTCACTTTGTATGTAATATATGTATGTAAGGCCAATTTCTAATACTTTTTTACTTGGTTACACCTTTTTTTAATCTATATCTGCCACAGTTACTAAATTTAAAAGCTATTACTTTTTAATCTCTGTAATAATTTAATGCCTAAATTAAATATTTTTTTGGTTGAGTACATCCTTTTCACAAATAGTAAGTTTAAAAACTAAATATTTTTTAGCAGTGTTTTGATTTTTCTAAAAAAGTCATTTATTTTGTTAATTACATTTTTATTTTTATTTTTAGCTGCATCTACATCTGCTTTGGTTGGTATGTTAAAAAACTATTTCTTTGTTAGCAGTGCATAGTCTATCTCATTAAAATTATACTATAAATTTAACCCCAATTTCATTTTATTTTTGTTGTTTACATCAATTTTTAACTTTAAGTTCCTGCAGCACAATCTTCTGCAGGTTAATGTATAAATTGAAATATTTTTTTATGATTGTTCTTCGTTTTTGAAAAACTTTAATGCTTATTTATATTTTATAAAAGTATTTTATATTAAATAAGCCAATTCTAAATAAAAGTTTTTAATTTTTTTTTTTTTAAGGGTTTATATAAAATGCTTCATAATGCTTTGAAATCTTAACTATCATTGAAAAGATGAATTTATACAAGCACTTATCTGCAAAACAACTTGAAGATTTAGATGATGTGATGTCTGAAAAAATTGCTGGCAGAAAACTCTGTCATGAATGGTATGATACTGACTCATCAAAGTCTATCATTTATGATGGTAGACTAGAAAAAGCAAAAGACAAAATGATAGAATTTACACTATTTCTTACTGAAAACAAGATAAAACTGATATTGAAGCTGTTGAGCATAAGATGAAAAAAATCCAGCTAGCTGCTGATGTTGTATTAGTTAATATTTTCTTAGTTTGAATATGAAATAATGTAAAAATGCTTGAAAAAACAGTTCTGCAAGTTTTGTGGCTTTCAAACAAGTACAACAAGTTTTGTGGCTTGTCATTAGGTAAAGCAAGTTTCGTGGCTTGCAATTAGGTACGGCAAGTTTTGTGGCTTGCAAATAGGTACAGCAAGTTTTGTGGCTTGCAAATGGGTACAGCAAGTTTTGTGGATTGCAAATAAGTACAGCAAGTTTTGTGGCTTGCAAACAAGTACCGCAAGTTTTGTATCTTGGAAATAGGTACAGCAAGTTTTGTGGCTTGCAAATTTTTGGAAGGGGGCGGAAGGGGGCGGCTTGCACCCCTTTTTATGAATGCAATTTATACACCACTGTAACATGGTAAAACAGTTTTTTATACTATTTTATATGTGGTTAAAAAGCATTTTGAAACTTTTTTTGTTAAATTCTAATTAAAACCTTTTTTTTTAGGTATTGGGCGGAAGGGGGGCAGCTTACACCCCCTTCCATAAAGTCAATTTATACACCACTAGTTACTATTTTTATAATTATCGAAATATATTTTTTATTTTTTATACTAAAATTAATTGTTTTAGTAAAGATTGAAATATTTAAAAGAATGAAATTTTGATAGGGTGTTAAACCTTATTCAAAACCCAACACCCAACTTTGAGATAGACTTGTAATATTCACTAGTGATGTGGAATAAAATAATAACAATTTTTTATATATAGATATTTGTAATTTTTAAAAGAAAAACACTTTTTTATGAAAAAAAGTGTATTTTTGTGAGGTGTAGGTGGTGGATTAGCACCCCCTCCGGATCCCTGGATGCGCCCTTGACCTAAAATTTAATTGAAAATTATAGCCCTTTTTTACACCTATCTTTCGATACCAAGTTATAGATATTTGAATAAGAATTAGCAAAGTTATAATAATTTATGTGAAAAAAAAATTTTTTTTGACCACAGTTTTATCAAGAAATCCATAAATCGAAAATTCGATTTATGGATTTCTTGATAAACGTCATAACTTTTGATAGAATTGTCCGATTTTCATAATTTTTTTACCTTTAAAATACTGTGTTTGAGGGCTTTCAAATGATATATAACATTCTAGTATTTGATAAATTTTAAAAAATCAGTCCACGTACCTATATATATATATATATATATATATATATATATATATATATATATATATATATATATATATATATATATATATATATATATATATATATATATATATATATATATATATATATATATATATATACCTAATAATAAATATTATTTTTATAAAATATATTTTTTCAAATATAAAATTAAAAACTTTTTTTTTTAATGTTAAGCGAGAAATAAATAGAAATTCTATAACATTTACATTTAACATTCAAGATAAAGTCTTAAAAAATAGTTTGTTTGTTTTTTAATCAAATATTAAAAAAATATTTTTTAAAAATGGCTGCCAGTTTACTGAAAATTAGTTAAAAAGTCACATAGAAACATCAGAGATAAACTCATACTTATCTTTTACTTCATTTATAAAAAAATTCCACAAATGGTCCTTAGTGTGTTAGGTCCATATTTAGTTAGAGATTTTAAAGTTAATTCATTATTTTAGGTTTTAAGACTTTTTGAAAATCAAAAATGTCAATTTTTATAAGAAAAAATAAGATATCTCAAGATATATTCATTAACTTTCAAAATCTCTAGCTAAAAAGAAAGATATTAATGTAAGTATCAATTTCAAATGTAAAACTGTGTGTAGAAGAGTTAACATAGTGGTTTATCGAGCATCTTTTTGTAGACTTATTTATTATGAATAAAATAATACGAAGATTGTGTAAAAATACATATATTCTTTTATGAACAAAAAATATAACTTCTATTTCAACATATTAACACATAAAAACATTCAACTTTAGACCAATTAAGCCATGATCCTTGGTTACTTAACTGCATATTTTAGTTTAGACTGAACCAAACGTAAAAATATTCCAGTCTACACGACATTTAGTTTTAATAGTCGCGCAAACAATTCGCGCTGAAAGATTTTTGGACAAAAATTAACGCCGTGGTTTAGGTTTTTGTTGTTTTATTATGCAATGTTATTTTTTTTATTTTTTAGTTTTTGCTCCTTAATAATATGTTTTATTTATCAATTTACCAATTTTACGTGTGTTTATTTTATATTGTCAACGGAAATGCTTATTTTTAAATTAAATTTATTTACGGATTTTATTAAGGGGCTAGGCGATAAGACACTCTATGACTGAAGTCATCAATTGTTGTAGTTGTTCGAATTTTTATTTGTTTTTATTATTAGACCTTTTTAAATAAAAGAAATTCCTTTAGAAATTATACGTTATTAGTTTCTTATAAACAACCATAGCACACTTATTTTTTTTGTCTTACAGCATAGGGTATATTGGTTTATCCTCACAGGCCACATTACCTAGGCCCGCAAAGACAAGTTCGTCTCCCCAAGAAGCGCCACAACCCGCACTACGGACCAAGTACAAGATGAGACTGCAAAGAACGAAAATATTTTAGAGTGATAGAAGTATTTCCCGTCTTACTTTTACTGTTTATGTCCCGACAAGAAACTTTCATTTGGGCCATATATGGGAATTGCATGTTAACCATATATTTGCCACTCTCCTTAATTAAATCAAAAAAATTTGTTCTGTATTAGTTCTGTAAACAAAACTATACTTATAAATCAAGCAATGATGACGCAATATTTTTCTCAAGTTCTTTATCTAGCACTCTTACAATGTTTTCGAACAGTAGCTAAAGATAGTTTTATACGAAATCCATGTACAAACAAAATCAACAGAAAAATAAAATCAATAGTAACAAAAGCTTGCTCACACTGCCCGCTATTTTAAAATCTAACGTTGTTTTCTGGTAGCAAACCAACGTGGTCGATATTTTTTTTTAATGAGCCTATACAGGTTTTGCGTTTTTTGTAAAATCAAAATCTTAGTTATTTAAATTTTTTTAATCCATTTATTCTCGTTTTCCTATTATAATTTTCGATAGATAAATAGTTTATTATGTTTATTATATTAAATAATTATTTTTAATATATATTAGCAAAATTTGTTATATGACTTATCACTATTAAAACCAAATTGAATATTTAAGCACTTATAATATTCTTGTTAGGATTTTATAAAAAAACTCGAAACCTTGATTAACTCATTAGAATTTAGTTTTAACCACACGACGTATTAATTTATTCTTTATCTTCGTTTAGAATAACTTTGATTACAGTTTTATTTCGTTAAGTATAACTCTGTTTAGGATAAGTATAACTTAAGTAGAACTCATTAAGTATAACAACAAAATTTTATTCGTTAAGTATAACTCTGATTTACAAATTTTTTTTAAAAGTTTATTTTGAATAACAATTCTTAATTATATTCATTAAACATACTTACAACTATGAATAGAAAGTTATTAAAACCACATAATAACATGGAATATTTTAGAGTTTACTACTATGCATTGCAATAAAAGTGGAGGTCACAATTTAACACGTATTTATTTAAGGATTACACCACACTAAGTGCAATAATTATGTGTGCCATATTGATTATCAGCATATATACCAATCATCAAATGGAATATAGTTTTACACTTTTATTCCACTTGTAAGCACTACGGCCACATGCGGGTCATATATATCTTTTCTGTCGGGTTGTTTGGAATTTTATGTCCAGGCTTTGCTTCGCAAAAGGTCAACTAAAACTTTATCATATTTATTGCTTATTTAATCAACACTTTTTTTTGAATTCGAAAATATCTAGTTTCCAGAGCCTTATTTTTATTGTTTATTGAATTCAATTTTTTCTCCAAATTTTTTATTTTGTTGTTAACAGTTTTATAAATTGTACTGTTACGCATTTCGAAAATATCTTTCCTATTCACCAGCTATTGTAAAAATTTCCGCCTTTTTAAATTTCCAAACAGTTGAAACGCGTTTGTTCACAGTTGAATATTGAGAATGAATTTTCTCTTTAAAATGTCTCTTTAAAACCTATGGTCTCTTAAGGTGGTAGCCCTATGAAAAACAATTTTCAAGCATCAAAGTTATATTTGCAATAAAACTAAACAATTAAAAATAATTTTGAAACTAGACAGAAAATCATAGAAATATATATATATACATATATATATATATATATATATATATATATATATATATATATATATATATATATATATATATATATATATATATATATACTATATATATATATATATATATATATATATATATATATATATATATATATATATATATATATATATATATATATATATATATATATATATATATATATATATATATATATATATATATATATATATTTATATATATATATAGTGCCTCGCTGGCCTCGATATTTTATTATAAAGTGTGAAAAAATCGAAAACATTCAATCATTCAATTTCTCAAAAGTAACAAGATCAAATCTGCAAATTTGGTATGATAGTTCTATATTTGTATAAAATTAATTTGTAACAGGATTTTTAATCATATCATTTAAAAACAATAATATAAGTCGTTATATAAAAACGATGTAAGAAGCGGGAAAAAATATTGTTAAGAAGTAAAGTTTTCTCTACGGTCCGATTTAAATTAAATTTTAAGACCATAACAAAATAACAAGGAAAAACATACATCATCATACTTAACAATATTATCTTGAAAATTTCAGCTTAATTGCTTAACTTAAACTTAAACTTAAATTTTATTTCACAACTTTGTTTCACAACCAATATAAACAGTTTAATATGAGACTTAAAGCTCTGGTAGCTTTTAAGGAATATTTATAGTATAAACACTCCTTAAAAGTAACCAGAGCTATAAGAATCTGTTTTTTCAGTATCTAAGTATCACTTATGAAAAGATCTTTTTTTCTTCACTTTTTGCATACAGAATTTGATTAACGACGTTGGTTTACAATTCGCTTTTGGTTTTTTAAAACCAGTTTTGAAATAGTCACTGATCCTAACATTCCAAAATACCTTAATACAGATTTCACCCTTTCACCAATATCTTTAGAATTTTATGTTGGTATTCTTGATCATCAAGTTTAGCGCCGTGAAAAGATATTGCCCAAACTGCTTTCTCTATAGCATACAAACTATGAATATTGTTTCTAATTGCTAAACCATTATAGTTTTGGAGAGAGTTTATTACTGATTCTGTAAGTTCACCTTTTTTATGCAGACAGGTCTGTGTCTTTTTATTTAAATAAACAAGATTTCTGAGGCGAGTACCAAGACGGTTTTACACATGACTGATTCCTAAACAAATCTTAATTTCTTTTTAAAATGAATTTTATTTCTTTACCTTAAGCATATTTTAAAAGATTTTTATAGTTCACTCTTAGAAAAGTAGTGCTTTCTCTTTAAGCAATCTAATTCTTTGTCTTGCAGAACATATATTTTATTCAAAGCTTTTTCAGTAAAAGAAACTTACCATATATTTCATTTCTGTAACTTATTTTTTACTAAAATGATTGTAAACTGAATAATTTATAGGGTCATAACGCAAGAGAATGGTGTGGGATTTTAAACCATGCAACAATTCTTTTTTTGCTTGAACGTGTTTAGTTTTATAGAAAAAACAAAAAAATGTCAGGCAATAGTTGTTTACACCATTTCCCCCCCCCCCCTCTTTTAAATCTCGTCGTTATTTTGATAACTTTAAGTTAATCTGAGAAAATTCCCTGTCTGATTAACTTAAAGTTACCAAAATAAGTGCGCCTAATTTATTTTTAGTTTACCATGATTTCTCACACAATTTGCAAAGTAAGTTTAAAATTGCTTTTTTTTTTCCAATCAGTAGAGTAAAAGCGGGTCAAATAAGTTTTTATTTATCACGGTAAAAAGATTTCAATTTTTTTTTTTTTAAGTTGTAAAGACTTTTGAATTAAATTTAAATATAAAAATCAAATATGTTTTCAAAAAAGTTTTTTAAGAAACTTCATTTATTTGGAAAAAAAAAATTTTTTTTATTATTTTTTTTTATTTAGGTTCCCATTAAATCTTTCGGTCTTATCACAGAAAAGCATTTGAAAGAACGCTTCTTTTCTTATCGATGCTATAAAACATACCCAGAGGGTAAGTTTTATAGCATCCGTTGAATAACGGATCTCTATTTCTGAGGCTGGCGTACTAACCACTGCACATCGACTCCTCCTTTTTCATTCTATTCTACGGCTGCATATTTCAATATACACTCCTGTTTGGGAGGAATGCACGGTCGTTTAGATGTGGAAAGTTATTATACGCAAGCGCAGTCAAATTCAAATATTATAATTTTAAAGATGGTGACGGCCTTTAGATACCAAAATTTTTTCTAAGTAGCAACAATATTTTTAAAGTTTTACTTAGTAGTTATTATTTGCATATTCTTGATAGAATGAAATAATAATAAAGATAATTGAATTGTTGATTCAAAAATTATAAAAACAATATAAAGATGTTTAAATATGTAAAAAACTGTGATTCTCTGCTACATTTATCTGACTGTTAAAAGCGTGGTTTGTTTACATTTTCAAAACTGTTTTTCTAAAAATCTGAGCGATACAATTTAATAATTTTTACTTTTTTATTTCGAATAGTCTTGATTTGAAATTGTTTTCAGACATAGTATTCAATTTTTTTCTGAACAAAAATAGAGTTCACCCAACACTACTTTTGTAGATGTATGATACATTTATATTAATGTATATAGCTAATATATATATATATATATATATATATATATATATATATATATAATTATATGTGAATGATTATAATATAAATTATAATATATAATTATATGTGAGTGACTTTACTATAAATGCAAAAAAAAAAAGGCTAAAAAGTTCACAAGTTACTTATAAAGTATGTAAGATAAAATATTTATATATAAGTTAAATATAAATGTATTATGTTACATAGTTTATATAGCATTTAGTTTATATTTGTTTTTATAATATAGGTAATATAAACTAGAAAATATAGTTTTTATAATATATCATAATCATTTAACTATATATTATATACAATTTGTATCCAATAAATTTGTGTGCATATTATATTACAACACGATTATAACAATTGTATGCAAACACAATTAATGCATATAAATAAAACTCTGAAAAATAATAAAATATTAAAAATAATAATATATGTCCAAGCATAGTATACTATGTAATACAATACAGTATATATATATATATATATATATATATATATATATATATATATATATTATATATATATATATATATATATATATATATATATATATATATATATATATATATATGATACATATACCATTGGCCGTTAATTAGAGCATTCTTACTTATATATCCTGTTTGCTTAAAATTACTTTAAAAACTAGTTAGCTTTTTAAATATTTTATTGTTTCTAATTAATAAGTATCGTGTATTTTATTTAATGGACAAGTTGTTACCATAAAATTTCATTTGTATTCCTAATTATATGTAACTTTATAACATTGACAATATTTTTAAAATTTTTTTTTGTTCGTTAAAAATTAATGCTTACTGCTTTATTTTTAAAATTAATGTAATATTTTTTTTAATAATTTAATTTGATTTTCATTAGCATTTATTAACTCTAAATTTCTAATTTTGAAATAGTACTGATGAAAACACAAAGAAATTAGATATTGAAAAAGCCTCATAACGAGTTAAGTAATACAGCATGAAACTCCAAAATCATGGTTGAGATTATCTGAAAAAACATGTTACAAATCTATTTTTATTTAAAACCAAGTGTTATCTCCTCGTCAAATAGCCAATAAGTTAAATATTGAATATTCACATATTTGAAAACCTTATACTGAAACAGATGACATTATGGGTCTGGATAATCTGGTGGGCAACACAATGAGATAAACGTTTTTAATTAATAAAATTAATTTGCTTGATGAAACACGACAACAAGTGGTGAAATGTTATATTCTCAGACAAAATGAATGTTGAGGTAGATATGCAAAAATATGTTATTGCTTTGTGTTCTGCTATGACGATCACCTCAAGAGTAATTTGATTTGAATTGTACATGAAAACCAACCAAGCAAGGTAATGGCAGTGTAGACTTTTGGGCCTACATGAATTATGCAGGACTTAAATGCTATTAATTATTTGAAGGTTGACTTAATGCTGATAGAAACATTGAAATTTTAGATAATTGCCATCTTCAATCCCTATTTAAGAAAGGTGGATATGCAAAATATTGAAATGCTTTTTTTATGGTTTTTCTTTGGTAAATTATTGTTTTAATATATTATTTGAAATATATACTTAACTTTAGTCCGATTGTTTTTTTAAATTAAGATAAAATGTTTAATTATTGTTATTTTTTTTGGTATCTAAATCAATATGTTTAGATCTTTTTTTGGATTTTCATAATGCATATAGATTTTACTTGTATTAAAAAAATAAAAATAAAAGCATTTTAGTTTTCAATTTAGTTGATTTTGAATTTAATGTTTTATAAAAAAATCGTGACAAAAACAATGTGTGCTCTAATTTAAGGCCTGAAAAATCTTACCTACCTCAAAAAACTAATTTAATATCATGTCGTGGATATATATATATATATATATATATATATATATATATATATATATATATATATATATATATATATATATATATATATATATATATATATATTAGGCCCCTGCTAAGCCTAAATATTTTGAATCAAAACAAATAATATATATATATATATATATATATATATATATATATTATTTGTTTTGATTCGAATATATATATATATTATTTGTTTTGATTCGAATATATATATATATATATATATATATATTATATATATATATATATATATATATATATATATATATATATATATATATATATATATATATATATATATATATATTAAGGATGTACCGAAGCTAAAATTTTGCCGAAGCCGAAGCTTCGGCCAAAGCCACTTTGCCGAAGCCGAAGCTCCGGCCGAAGCCAAAGCTTCGGCACTATATATGCTTAAAATTTAATCAGCATTCAGATCAGCAGGGGTGTAAAACAAAAAAGGTTCTAAAACTAAGATCCTTGACTAATAATATAGATACTGTTCCAAATGCTGTAGATACTTTTCACATTCAAGACATAAAATGTTGGAAAAATTTATATGTTTTTGAACCTAAAAATTTATATGTTTTTGAACTTAACTGTCATATTCCCAGAAAAAAAGTTGCCCTGCTCCAGGCAGGGCAAAAGCTCTCAGCGCTCCTGTTTGAAAGTTTCTTGTTATGTCGTTTCTGATACTTCACCGCATCTAGTGTTTTTTTTTTTAAACTTAAGCTTTTTTGAAACATTCTCCTCAAATTTTCCTACTTCTAGTTCTACTTTTTCTGTGTGCAAACCATATTAATGTTATATAGTTCACAATATCAGTAACTCACATATATTTCCAACTATTCCCAAAATTCTTCTAAGATTATTGCTATTTTTTTGATCTTTTATAGCCATACTGTTCTTCTATGTAAACATCGTTTCTCTTTAATCCTCTATTTAATCATCTTGTTTGCTCTATCTAATTATCGTGTGCTAGCTGAACATCCTCAAATTTTATTCCCCATAAATTACTGTTACGCATCTTTTCATGTGCTGTATGTTTTATTTTTATTTTTAATGCATCTTTTGTTAAGAGTGGATAAAAATCTCTAAATATTACTCAAGTAAATTAATCTTTTACACTTGAACACTCTTTCTCTAAATAAACACTCTTAGCTGATCTAGTTGTATCTACAACATAAAAAATCTTACAAACACACTTTATCTTTTTATTGCTATTTATTTCAATATCTTTTTTTTACTTCTCTGTATTCATTAAACGAACAATTTCTAAACTAAAAAAAACCCAAGTTAAGACCATTTTGTATTCCACTACAACTGTGGTGAACCTGCTGCTAAAAAAAAGTACAATTGATAGATTTCTCTCTAACTTCTTTTTTACACACTTTTAAGTTGTTGTTGTTTTATTTTTTGTTATTTTTAATTTTACACTGAATTACATTTTTTTAAGCTTCTATTAATCTTTTACACTCTGAAATTATAGTATTAATTCTTCTTCTGTCTCTGTAATGGATAAATCTGCATCAGTATCTGAAATCAAATATTAACTATCTGTGACAAAAACTTCTATAGTAATCTAACAACTCAGTAGAGTGAGCTTTAAATAAAATAATAAATAGAATACTTTATAAATTTTTTATTTATAATTATATTATTATTTACTTTATATTTATAAATAAACAGGGACTGAGCAGGCTGATATTTATTTGATTTAAATTGTTTATTTAATTTAAAAAAATTTTGATGATAAATATAAGAGCTCAAAGTAATCAAAGCTTAAACCTTTAGTTTATTTTAAATAAAATTTAAAAGTCTTCATATCATAAGAAGAAACCAGAATATAAGTTTATATGTTTAATATATAAATTCAATTTAGAAGTATTCATAATATTAATAAAAGGGCAAGGATAATTATTATCATTGTTTGTCTTTTTCTTTTAATTTATTTAGTTTTGGTTGACTTTTTTTTTCTTTTTTTATTCTCCTCATTTATATTTCATTTGCTTTTCTTCCTTTTTTGTTGTTGAGAACTTTATGTTTTTTGTGTCACTCCATTGACTAGTTTGTAACTATATAAGTGACACCTAACCAATTTCTGTAATCTTATGTCGAAAATTTGTAAATTTTTATTATTATGGTTAAATAAAATTAAAAAAAATTAAACATACACAGAACTTAAAATAGTAGCAACGTATCTTTAATCTTCTTTAAAGTGAGATTACTAAGGTTTATAGGTCAAATGTTGAAACCAATTTTTGTTCTATTTGCGGTAATCCCACACAAAAATTAATATAAATTCGTTACATAATACAAATTAAGGTTTTTTTTCCATTTTATTTTTAAAAAGTTTTAATTTGTTTTAAATTATAAGGTTTTTATTCTGCATAAAAATGTTGATTCAGTTCATCTAAAGTCACACTTGGAAGCCTTCAAAGTGTATGAGGACCTTCCTTATTTTTACTATTATATTCAAAATATTACTACTTATTTATTATCATCCCCTCCATAACAAGACATTTGGGAGTAAATAATACTAAGTATATGGTATAGACTCCAACTTTCATTCTGTAGTCCTGAATTTACAACTTAATTAGACACTGGCAATTAGCATATTTTTATAAAATGTACAACAGTAGCTTATAAATTTAATTACTTAAAATTTTTTGCCGAAGGCAAAGATTCGGCAAAAAATTGACCTGGCTTCGGCCGAACCGAAGCTTCGGCAAAATTGCCGAAGCTTCGGCATGCCGAAGCCGAAGCTTCGGTACATCCCTAATATATATATATATATACTGTATTGTATTACATAGTATACTATGCTTGGACATATATTATTATTTTTAATATTTTATTATTTTTCAGAGTTTTATTTATATGCATTAATTGTGTTTGCATACAATTGTTGTAATCGTGTTGTAATATAATATGCACACAAATTTATTGGATACAAATTGTATATAATATATAGTTAAATGATTATGATATATTATAAAAACTATATTTTATAGTTTATATTACCTATATTATAAAAACAAATATAAACTAAATGCTATATAAACTATGTAACATAATACATTTATATTTAACTTATATATAAATATTTTATCTTACATACTTTATAAGTAACTTGTGAACTTTTTAGCCTTTTTTTTTTTGCATTTATAGTAAAGTCATTCACATATAATTATATATTATAATTTATATTATAATCATTCACATATAATTATATATATATATATATATATATATATATATATATATATATATATATATATATATATATATATATATATATATATATATATATATATATATTAGCTATATACCTTAATATAAATGTATCATACATCTACAAAAGTAGTGTTGGGTGAACTCTATTTTTGTTCAGAAAAAAATTGAATACTTAGATCTGAAAACAATTTCAAATCAAGACTATTCGAAATAAAAAAGTAAAAATTATTAAATTGTATCGCTCAGATTTTTAGAAAAACAGTTTTGAAAATGTAAACAAACCACGCTTTTAACAGTCAGATAAATGTAGCAGAGAATCACAGTTTTTTATATATTTAAACATCTTTATATTGTTTTTATCATTTTTAAATCAGCAATTCAATTATCTTTATTATTATTTCATTCTATCAAAAATATGCAAATAATAACTACTAAGAAAACTTTAAAAATATTGTTGCTACTCAGAAAAAATTTTAGTATCTAAAGGCCGTCATCTTTAAAATTATAATATTTGAATTTGACACTGCGCTTGCGTATAATAACTTTCCACATCTAAACGAGCAAAAGTTATATGAATTTAACTTGCGAACAAAAAAAACTCCAAAAAAAAATTCTGCAAAGTTTTGATTTTTTTTGTTTCGTTGTCAACGAAAATCTTAAAAAAAATGACGAATACTTTAAACTTCAAAAATAATTGTTATTAGCAAAAATGTGATTGTGTGCAGAATATAATTTTATTTTTTTAAATATAAAATTTAATTTCATCAACTTTCAATAAACCTGAAAACTCATGAGTTTATCGTAAACATCATGTATAATAACGATGGTTGAATATAATAAAGAAATATTGCAGTAAAAAAAGAAAAAATATTGTCAAAAAATATTTATTATTAATTTAATAAGAAAAAAGGTAATTACCGTAAAAGTATATTTAATCTAATTTTAGTATTTTATATAATTAACACTTTTTGATTTTAATTATATTTTAATATTTATAGTAACAAAAGAAAAAATATAATAATATTATAATCAAAATGATCAAAATTCATGATATAATTATGAAAATATAAAAAATAAGTTTATAAAAAAAAATTATATATTTAAACAAAGATTAATATCAATTATTATTATTTATAGTTCAATGTTATTATTATTATTATTAAAAATGTTAAAAAAATAATAATTATGAAAAACTATGTAGCACAAATATAATTATATATTTAATAGTTTATATAATTACTATTTTAATTAATTTATTTTAAAGAGAATTAATTATAAATATGAATGATATTCTAATATAATATTGAACTTTTTTATTTAAATCAAATATATTAAAATTATTTCAAATATTTAAAGCATATATATTTATAAAAATATAAATTAAATAATTTTTTTTATTTATTTTCATTATTTATTAAAAATAAATTAAATATTTTATTTATTATTTTAAAATTATTGCTTTTATTTTATATATCTAAAATATTAAACATTTTTCCGCGTTATAAAGTTTTCATCGATTCAATTCATCGAGGTTACGATCCAATTCATCGAGATTACGAAAATCTTTTCCACGGTATTCGATCTCAAAATTCTTGATGTTCGAACAACGGATCCATTCACAAATGTCTTTGAAGAAATCAATGTCGTCGTGAAGAACAAGATATAATTTTTCACAAAGATTAATCCAAAGAAGAAAATTTTCTTCAAAATCTTTTTTTGTTATTTTTCTTGAGATCCATATCGTCAACTCTTCAATCTTATTATTCGGTTTCCATCCTTCGAAATTAATTGGACGATAAAAGCCGACATAACGAACATTAGTTGAACATCTAACTAAAAGTTTTTTTTCTTCATCACTTAAAATATTTTTAGCAACACGTAACCACTTTAACTTTCTTCCAGATTTTATGTAATAATTTACGAAATAATTATCGCAAGAAGTTGCGTAAGAAGTTTTTCCATCGTCAATTAAAATTTCTAAACCATTCCATCGTTTATTTAGTTCATCAACAATTGAGTTTATTTCATCAGTGAAAGGCGATTGACTTTCGTAAAAACATTCGTAGAATAAATTGAAATCATCAAAATAAGAAGAACCTTCAATACTTTTAGATAGACGATCTAAAGAAAAATTAAATGTGAAATATAACAATAAACAAATAAATAAGAAACAAAAAAATAAAATAATAATCAAAATTGTGATATTATACATATAATAATATTATTTTTCAATATACAAATATAATTAATACACTATAATTAAATAAAAAATTGAATACATTTTCATATTATTAATAAATATTTTATATTTATATTATAATATAATAAACATAACCTCATTAATAATAAATGAAATTATATATAATACTTAATAAAACTTTTAAACAAAATAACTTCTTAATAAAAATTATAAAAAATATACTAATTTTATTATTTTGAACATAATTTTTATATTAATAAATTTTATTATAAATGTTGTGTTTATAATTTTAAATAAACAATAATATATATATATATATAATAAATTTTTTACTTAAAATAACATAAAACAGATTAAAAATATGTTTAACTTAGAAAAAATGCTTTATTTATTCATATTGTAATTCGAAATAAATATTATCATTTTTTTTATATAAGATGATAAAAAGGAAAACCTGTTTTATTTATATGCAAATTTGTAAAGAACTCAATGCATTTATAAACCGAATTCCTACAGAACTTGTTAAAATTTAAAATTTACATCGAAATTCTCCTTCGACAATCTTTTTTAAAATAAGTTAATTAAATAAATATGAAAAAATGTCAAAGAGTGAGGGTTCAAATATTTGGTGATTCGATTTCGACGTCGATTTGAAACTCTGAAGAAAATCAATGAAAATTTGCAACTTTTATACAACTTATAAATTAAATTTTGATGCAATTAGCGCTTCTTGAATAAGGCTACAAAATATATATTATTATAATATAAAAAAAAGCAACTAACGCAGCTAAGAAGAACCAATAATCTATTCAATCAAATTTAAATTTTTATATAAATTATATCGAATGGATGTTTTTTGGATAGACAAATAAAATTTTGGTTTTAAATTTTTGTAATTCATGTAACAGTCACTTTAAAGAAAAATTTTACTTTCACTATCATTTTATAAAATTAATATTTCTCTTTACGAGTGACCAAATGAACACAAGTTCTAATGAGAAAATTTAACTTACGGTGAGAACATAAAAAAAGCTACTAATGGCAATAGTGTCACAGGAGTATTAAAACTTGGACGAACTGTCATTTACAAATTATTGAACTATATTGTAGGAATATTTTACATGTTTATTAAATCAAATGAAACGATTAAAATTAAAGTCGCTTGAAATTATAGTCTTAGAATAGAATCAGCTTATATCTTGAAATCAAATTATTATCAAAAATATTAAATTTAAATATTCTTAGCATCTTTTCTTGCATTTGTTTTGTTTAAAAAAATTCACTGAATATATCAACAAAATAAACAAAAAAGAAAAAAAAAATTGTTGTCATAATTATATTCAAGAGGTCATTGTCGTCGTATCGCCTCAAAACAATTCGACTTTAGTTCCATAACATAAACTTTTTAAATGAAAAGAAAAAATTGATTATAAAACTGAAGTATACTTAAAAATTTTTGCGGACCTGTACTCGGCGCACCCTAAACTCGGTGAAGTTCGTAAACGAACTCGGTAAAGTTCGAAACAATAATTTTGCCGTTTAATGATTGGCTAATATTAACAAATGAAAATTTAGCACAAAAGTTTTAATTCGCGCTTCATTAGCCATTTTTTTTCCGCCTTTAAAATAAGTAAGATGACATCTTTAGCTGAGTTCATTGAAAGTATCAAAGAAGAAAAATTTGTTGACTTTTTGCAACAAAAAAGGCTAATGCCACTTCAAAAACTTTGTCTATGTGGTCAAAGAATGCTTGTGCAAAATTATGAACGTTGTCAAGTATGAATACTTAACATTTTTATTATTATTTACACAAAACAGATTATTCCTTGTATCTTCAAAATACTTTATTTAAGAAAAAACATATTTGGCGACGTAACACTTGCAAAAAGACGAAATCAATTCAAGTAGGATTTTTTGAAAGCCCTACATCTTTAAGTGTAAGTCTGATACTTCAGTTAATGTTTTTATGGATCCTGGAGGTCCCTGTAACCGCTGCATCTGAGGTAGTAGGTGTAAACGAAAAAACCTCAATTCAGTGGTATCAATACTTCCAGGATATTTGTTCATTTAAAACTATGGATGTTGCTGCTGTTAATATAATTAGGTGGTCCAGGGCTGCTCGTAGAAATAGATGAATCTTTATTTTTTAAACGAAAATATAATGTTGGGCATAACGTTGAAAAACATTGGATTTTTGAAAATTTCTCTTTATTCTTAAAACATATTAATGACAGGTATCCTCTGTAATGTAAAATAAGTATTATAAAATAATATTTACATTGAAAATGTTTCATAATATTTATATTGAACTTGTTTTTTTTTATGTACAACACAAAATATACGTTGCAAAAACTAAAAGATATGCAAATAAGATAAGCTACAAGAAGATAACTGTAGAAGATCGATTAAAAAAAGATTAGCCACAAAAAGATATGTAAAGAAGAGAAGCTACGAGAAGATACCTTTAGATGATCGATTAAAAGAAGATAAGCTACAAAAAGAAATCTTAAGAAGAGAAGATACCTTTAGAAGATCTATTTAATCTAATATTTAATGTATATATGTTGATAATTTGTAAAATTTAATTTTTTTTCTAAAATGTTAAATTTTTATTAAAATGCATTTACGACAAGTTTTTGTTTTTTTAATTTCGACGTTACCATTATGGCGCGAATTAACGTAATATTTTAGCGCCTATTCTGTAAAATACCAAAAGCGAACACCGAGTATATTCGTTCCGAGAATTAACGAACTTCACCGAGTTTAGGGTGCGCCGTGTACAGGTCCGCCCAAAATTTAAAAAGTTTTGTTACCAGTGTGAATTTTAATAAACAATGATATAATAAACAATGATAACAAAATAATACCGTAAAGCATTTTAAGAAAATAAATTGAAAAGTGAGTTTTATAAATTTAAAACTCGATCATCGAACTTCAAAAATTCTTTTAATAAATTCGAAAAAAATAGTAAAAATTGAAAACAAACACTTCGTTTATAATATGATTTTGTAACCATCGCAACTGATTTCTAAATGCACGATAGTGGTAGGTGGTTCTTAAAATGAAAAGGTTAAAAATCGAAAAAACCTTACTATAATTTTACATACAACCTACTTTTTACAATTGTTATATAATTTTTGTTCCTACAGTCCCGTATCATTGTAACTAAAATTGAAAACACTAACTCATCAAAAAAAAAAAAAAAATTATATTTAACTGTATTTTTTATCAACTGCTTTTTAAAAGACACGGTCGTTCCACTAAAAAAAAAAAAAAAAAAAAAAAATTAAAAATAGCGCCGATTTAAATGTAAATGTTTTTGATAAGATTGAACTCAACAAAAATTTGCTACACTTTTAATTATATTGGCGAATATAAAATTATTTAACTGTTAAAAAAATTATTACACTAAATTGTTACAAATTATTACACTAAATTGTTGAATAATAATTTTTATTTTATGTAATTAATTATATTTTATATACCAATTACTTTGATATATTATTCACTTTTATTGTAGAATTTTTATTTGTTGTAATAATTCTTAAAATGCCTGCATTCTATTACAAAAAAATTATATAAAACTGTTTTCATATGTAGTAAACAACGCTCGTCTAAAGAATTTTTTCATGCTGCAATAAATGACACTTGTGTATGTTCTTGTAAACAGTTAAGTGTATGTTCTTGTAAACATGCAAACGTTTGTTGAAAAAAAAAAAAACAGAAAAAAAAAACGAACGTCACGTTTCTTTAATTTTGCTTATACAAACGTTGGCGTTTGTTTAAAATTAATAAAAACGAACGTATTACATGAGCGATTTTTTTTCCAAATATATATGCGATTGATAGTTTTTTATTTAATATAAAAACACATATTTATAATAAAAAACAATTAGTTACTAAAATTGAAAACGTATTTTCAACGACATTAAAAGAAACAAAGCTAAAACAAGAGTATTGTTATTTTTACTCTAAACCTTTTAAGAGTTTAAGTAGACTGGAAACAAATGCCGTCATTTGATGTCATTTGAATGAGTGATTCAATGGTACTCAAATTTTTTACGAGTTAGTTTAATCATATTTGCTTCAAATATAGATGGTTTGGTTTTTGAAATACCAATTTTTATTTAGGTAACAATACTTAATTAAAAAATGCATAAATTGTTTGCACAATTCTTTATATATCTATGTTAGAGGTGTTTATGTTTTACAATATGTTTTATTTAGAAAATATATGAAAGTTCAAAAGATGTTTAAGATGTGTAATCATGAGTGATTTCAAAAAAAAAATTTCGACTTTTTTTAAAAAATAATGGTCACATATAAATATATTTACTTCTGATCAAGACTGACATATATATAACTGTCGTATTTTTGTATTCTTATATAACACTGGACACTCTATGTGTAAACCAAGGTATCTTTTTGATGCAGTATCCCTATGTGTTATCCCAAAAAGACATTTCTCAGGGTATTCCATCAGAACAATAATTTAATACACCACAATTTAATAGAAATATTTAAATTTTTTTTAAAAACTTGCCAAACGTTGTTAAACATACCAAATATAAAAATGCAAAGTATATCATTTAAAAAACAAAAGATATAAACAATTTTTTTTTTTTTTTTTAAATCAAGTCAAATGATAAAATTTAAAAAAATCTTTCAAATTTAAACAAACAAATCTTTATTACTGTTTATTAAAAAAGGTTTAATTAATTTAAAAAATTCCTAATTTAATTAAAAATAAAGTGAAAAAAAACTATATTTTATACTTTATTGAACACCTGCATGGTTATCGAAAATAACTCACAATAATGTCACAAAGATTTTGAACTTACCCAAAATAGAATACAAAAGGATAGATTTTTCATCAGACTTTTTTGAAGAATTCTTGAATAGATTCTTTATAAATTGAATAGATTGAATAGATTTTTTATGGGAATTTTTTGAAGGATTAGAAGAATTTTTTGAAGGATTCAGGTTAACAAGAAACTTTATTAAACTATTTTGACTAGTATTAGATAATCCACAAATCATTGATAAACAACTCTTTAGCTTTTCATTGGTCATAATTTCTTCACTATTTAAACAATTGTACGCATAAACAGATGCACAAAACTCCATTATTGTCAAATGAGCAAACTGATAATAACAACCCAGATCTGTTTCAATTCTTTCTATAAATCCATAAAAATTTTCATTTTTATCAAAGTCACCAATAAAAGTTTGAAGTTCTTTTTTGGAAAAAATTACTTTATTTACAACAAACAATTCATATGCAATTTTACAAATATTTAAAATATATGTTTTATTAGAATCGTTTTCCATTATCTGATAAATCATTTCATTGTTTTTGATGATGTGTCTTCTTAAAAAGTATAAAAAAAAATTTGCATACAAATCTGTCATTGTTAAGAAAGATCTTGTTCTTATTTCTTTTGAATCACTGATAATTTTACACATGGAAGATAAATAAAAAGGAACAGATGCCATAGCTTTTGCTATCGGAGATTCCTTCAAAGTTCTTTTTACAATATCTTTATTTTCTTCCATAACATGATTTTCTACATAATTCATTATTCCATTTTCATTAAACCCCATTATTTGAATGGTTAACTTATCACTCTGATCTGTATATATACTTTGGTATTGATCAATTGCGTAAACTCTACCAGTAACTAAATGCTTATAATTTTGAATTTCTGCTAAAACATTAACAATCGGATAGTTACATTTTAATCTTGGATTTGATAACTCATTGAAATATTTAAACTCATCTAATCCATCAATTATAAACAGTGCAGTGTCAATACTAAAATTAAAATTACTTATAATATCTTTGAAGAAAACGCTAAGTAAATCATTAATATTAGAAACATTTTCATATTGATTAATCCTCCTGCATTCCAAATAAAAAACAAGTTCAACATTTTTCCAAATTAAATCATTTGACCAATCAAGCAAACATTTTCTAAGCAACCATGTTTTCCCAATACCAGCAATTCCAGATACTAATATTACAGATTTTTCGTTCAGAAAGAGTTCACTATATGGAATTGGTGTATAATGCATTTGCTTTTCAAGAAATTCCTTTCGTTCAACACTAAAAACAGCATTCATTTGTGGCTTCGCTGCATCAACAATACATAGATCAACAAACTTATCCATAAGATCAACATTTGCAGGTGCTTTTAATAGTGGTTGAAGTTCACTAATTTTTCCATAATATTTAAGATAATATTGTTTTAGTTCAGCAGACACTCTTGACAAATCTAAATAAAATAAAACAATGTTTAGTAAAACCATTATCATGATTTTGCTGACATTCATAAAATTGACAATGACATTCATTATTACTATAACTTTATATAAACATAAAACAGCTATAATGTACTAACTTTATATAAACATAAAATAGCTATTATGTATTTGACATAAAATTTCATATTAATTTAAAGAGCCTAAGGACACTTTGGTTAAAATTATTAATAAAGAATTATTTTCATTTGAAACTTATTAAAGGCTCAAGTTAAACAAGTTAAAAATGTTAACCTTTTTTTTTTTAAAAGTTTGATGCCTTTTAAAAACAATAGGATCAAAGAATAATGTAAAAGTAAAGTACTAAAATTTCTTAACATAAAAATTCTAGTGAGTAAGTAACAAAAATCATTTTTATTAATTTGATTTTTAATAATAGTAATTAAAAATAAAGTTATAAAAAAAATTCATCTAAATAATTTTGTCAAGAAATGTTGCCATTGTCAAGAAAATTTATAAATTCAAATCAATCTTATCATCATAACCTGATGAACATCAATAAATTTATTGAAATATATACAATGTTCAGTCTTCTTCTGTGCTTGCCCACATGCCCACAAAAATTTTAACGAGCACATAAAAAAGCGCTAGCCAAAAAACTAAAAGTGCTTTGTTTTAAATTGCAACAAAACTTTTTTGCTCATTTGTGTGACTTATGAAATGTGGTTTTTTTCGACTATTTTTTTTAAAATTTTTTTTATCTAGTAATTATTCACAACATTCTGTTCGCTAAGTTTATTTTTAAGTAATTTAATAATTCAGCGACAAAATTTTCACTTTTTTAATTTTTACACACAATTGGATAACAGTCTAATAAGTGACATATAATGAAAATAGCAAAAAATAGAAAATATGTAACCCTAATGGTTAGAACTCTGAATCTTCTGTTTGTGATGCAAAACCTTATTTCCAAAATTTATTGATCACACTCTTCCTGTTATTTAAAATAAACAGGTTAATGTTCGAGATCCTCATCATTCCTCATTATTAACTGCAATAAGTTAAATCATTCTTTCTTCTGTTGCTATAAAAAAAGTTATTTTTCACTATAACTTCTCGGCATCTTAAAGTCTGGACAGCATTGTGAATGATTTTAAAGATTAAACTAACTTTAGAATATGTGGATTAATTTTATGCAAAGTTATTGATGATTGATAGCAGAAGGAGAGAGTCTGAAGGAGAAGAAGCTAAAGTATAACTACAAATTTTTTAATAATTATAATTTTTAAGTTATTCTGTTTTTTTCAGAACTGAATAATAACAATATAAATGATAAGAAGAAATTAAAAGTAATAAATAACAGAAAAGTTTAAAACATAAATAATGTTGAAGACTTATTTATATACAATTAGTTGTTCTGGGATTAAAATAAATATATATACAACTGTTTGCCTACATCATGAATACATTCACTTAAAGTATTACTCAACATTTCACATAACTTGCTGTGATTTATTTAATTAAGAAATGTCTGAAGTTGAAGGGTCTGGTGCTACCTCTGAAAATATTTTTTAGTGAGAAATTTTTTTATAACCTAGTATTATTTTATTACATTGAAAAAATATAGGGTATTAATATAACCTATACTTTTCAAACTAATAAAATAATACCTACCCAATATTATAATATATACCTACCCATATAAATATATACCTACCCAATAATAATAAATAATATACCCACTGCTCTTTTTAATCTTACATCAGACTTTGAAACTTTACTTTTTTTAACCACACTTTTCAGCAGGTTTTCATGAAATTATTAAAAACAAATATAAAAACTTAACCTTTCTTTTTGTTTTGATCTTTTTTCTAAAAATTTAAAACATTCAAAAAATCAAGGGGGTCCTGAACTTATTTTTTAAGTTGTAAACTAATGACATAATGACAATAATATTTAGAAAAATTAGTCTCAATAAAATGCATCAATTGTCTGTTCCTTAATCTTAATTTGATGAGCAATGCAAAATCAAAAAAAAAAATTTTAATAAAAAGGTGTGATGGAAAATACTTGTGCTACCAATTTGATGGGCCGATGAATAAAGAGGAGATTAAATGACTTTTGGATCACTAGCAGTTTAATTTAAAGACTTGATAATAAACATCCTTTACAAATTCAATATTATTGAAATTTTACTAATCAAATGTTATGAGTCAAATGTTACAATCAAACAATTACAATGCCTGCTATATATAAAACCGACTGCAGAAATTATCAACATAAATTCACCATTTGAATACCATATTTATGAACATCATGTAAAATTATTGATCTCTTTTCTTTCACAATAAAATAATAAACAAGTTTTAAGAAAATAAAAAAAAACTGTTAACAGACATGGCTTTAATGGTGGTGGTTTTGACAGACCTAACAAAGCCAAAGTTTTAAAATCTTTAGACATAATTCTTGAAAAAAAAAACTTTTTTTTAAATTGACCAGACTACCAGTCTACATTTGATTAAGAGACAAGAATATGTTAATACTACTATTTTAGCAAGTTATTACTTGGTTAACTTTTGTTTGATTTAGTTGCTGAATGCTGTTTTGAGATGAAACTTGATAGATCCTACACAGAGGAAATAAATTAGCTTACTCTGTCCATGCATCACTTAAAAATAGATGTACATGATGTATTCGAAAAAAGATTTCACTTGGGATGGAAGATTTTACTTGGATGAAAGTTTCACATAATCAAGTTTTATATCAAGGATCTTGATAGGCAGAAGATCTTACTTTGCTGTTACATCAGTACAAACATCTGTAGTAATCCATTAAAATCTTTAAAAAAGACACAGAACAGGTTTTTGTGTCCAATAAAAATATCTATCACAGTGAAAAGTTAAGAGCTAAGGTTGCTATGGTTGCTGAATACAATTGTAATAAGAATTTTAAAGAATATATTTAGATTGTAAAAATACAAAATGAATGTGTTTTGTATCATGAAGAAAATATTTTGCACTCATTTTTAGAAAGAAATATTTATAAATAACCCCTACTGCATTCATTTTAAATAAAAAAAACTAAAAAAAAAAACTTGAATCCAATAATTAATTAAAATTTGCTTTTAAATTTTATTATATAAATATGGCATGTACCCCAGAATTATTATATAAATATGGCACGTACCGCAGAAGTTATTATATAAATATGGCAAGGACTGCAGAAACACAAAAAAAAGCACATCTCAATAACTTTTTTTATTATATGCTTATGAGAAAAATTGTTTTGAAAGTGTTTAAAGTTGCTTAAAATTAGTTCTTCCCAGCTAATTTGATTAATTTTTAAGAAATAGTTTTTATGTTTTTGTTAACTGAACTTTTATAGTTTTTTGTATGTGTACCCTAAAAAACCGCATTCAATTTATCGATTGAATCTTTGCAGCTAGTGAACCTATGAAGATGTCCTAATATTATTTGATCTGCTTTAAATAAAACCAGTTACTGCTGACTTAATCTCGGAAAAAATACCCGATGCACCACAAAAACCACAAGATAGGTACCCAAAAACAACATTGATGTTTTTAAAATAACATTTTATAGGCTATACATGTGTTCTCGCTTTTTACTATATTGATTCTATGTAACCTCTTGATTCTAAAGATGTCATTGCAGTGTTTGAAACAAAGTTTGCTTTGTGTTTTTTACGTATCAAAAATCAATAACATTTTTAGAACATAATAATTGCAAGAATTTATTAAAACTTACTTTGTGTTTGAACCTAGAGCAAAATCTAAATTTTTACTTGAAAGTAGTTTTTTAGTATTTAGATATGTTCTGTAAGCGAATAATGTACTCTAAAATGTTTAACGATAAGTTTTTTAATCAAATAGAGTTAGAAAAAAATGAAGCCTAAAATTCAGCTCAGACAGGAAAAATTACAATCTATTCATAAAAAAAGTAAGCTTGAGGCATTAATTGGGAGAAAGTTCACAAATGCAAAGAATTTACAATTAGAAAAAGCAGTGCCAAGAATTTGATGATTACCTTACCAGTAAGGTTCTATTGCCTTCTCAGTATATTGAAAAGGCAATAGAATGACCTGTTGTTTTATTATCTGCTGGACATAGTTAATGATTTAGTTAAAATGGTTTAATACACCTCCTTTCAAAACAAATTTGATTATTTATTTCTTTTCCCGAAACTACTGGCATAACTCAGTTGGTTGACCAGGTTAATAAAAATCTTTATCGTGAGTACAAAATAGTTAAGAATTATCTTTTCACCCAATGCAATCAATTAATAGAGAGGGATATATGACTATCTAGGCAGTATATGGGAGATATGGGCATCAAAACCGGTTCTTGTTTCTAGTGCAAAAAGAGTTGGAATAACGCCTTTTGAATTAAATGTTAACTTTATGTAACAAGACAAATTTGAGTGAGCTGCTGCATGCATTCATAAAGAAGAACCAGCCTCAACTTCTTTCAAAAACCCTTTTCGTAACCAGTTTCTAAAAGGAAAGGTTCGGCAAGTTACTGGAAAGGTAAGTTTGACTGGTCTCAAATCTTGATTAGAGAAATTGCTTAGAAAAGTCTCTAATTAGAAAATATTTCTGATCTGCTAACTATTAAGAAAATCAAACCAAACCTTGAAAAAATATCTACTTGTGTTACTCAGGTCTATGGTTCAATGCGTGCAAAAGATGTTGCAGCAAAAGCAAAAGATATAAAAAAAGAGAAACGACAAAGATAACAGCAAAGAAAGAAGCCAAAAAAAAGAAAGAAGAAGCTAAAGAAAAATTTATTAAATGAAAAGCTGAATGTTTTTGCAAACAAAGGAAATGTCAAGCATTTGGCCTAAAGCAATGTCCCAATTGTCTTGATGTTCTCCATTCAAATTGCAGTAAATTGAGTTGCAGAGTTGATGGAGTTAGACCGGTTATGCTTTTACCAGCAACCCATCACTTCTCCACATCTAAAAGACTGATATAAGACCATTATAACAATTGCAACAACAATCAATAATTTTTTTTTGAATTAAAGTAATCAGTTAAAGTACTATTTTATTTATCTATGTTATCTTAACATTGCTGTCATAACCTTTAATAATGTTTGCAAGTCTGCAGCAATTTTCGATGTCTGTGTTATTACTGCAGTGTTCAAATATTGTTTTTAAAATAGATATATGTTATTTTCTTTTTAAAAAATCAAATATAATGGAAATTTATAGTTGTTGTTTCTTATTTCAAAACATGCTCTATAAAGTGAGTTCTAAAAACGTACACCAAAAACAACAATAATACTTCCTTTCTTAATGAGGGTGTTATAAAGATATATAACTACTTAAGAAAAAAAAACTTTTTTCAGTATCTAGTTATAGTCCATAGATAATAGATAAACTTTATTTTGCTAAGTTATACTCTGATATGGCTTTAAGGCTCCTACAAAACAAAACAAAAAAACTACGCATTTTTATAATTGAAACTTTAATTCTAGTGCAAATATCAAAGTATTTAACAAATAAAAAAACCAAATAAAACTGATTTAATTTGGCTGACATATTAGCTATCATAATATATTAAGTTTTTTGAGTCCTTAATCTTTTTCTATATGCTAGGTCACTTAAGCCAACATTGTTGTTTTTGCGGTACGGTTGTTTTTGTGGTACATATACCTGTATGGCACTCAAAAAACAATGCCACATAGTTTTTTGAGTGCCATACAGTTTTCAATTTTTAGAAAAAAAGTTATATGTAATTGAAAATTATATGTAATTGTCAGAAACGGTAAACATCAATTAGAAAAAAATAAAAATATAACAAACTTTAAAACTTTAAACTACAGGCGATGATAAAGATAGCAAAGATGCATCCCTGACGAGCAATGCTAGCCATGTTCATCAGGCTCTCTGAAACATCAAAAAATCTAAAACTAAAAAATCTGGCCAGCTTTTCGCAACTAAATATTACTACCATTGTCAGCAATCGATTTATATATATATATATATATATATATATATATATATATATATATATATATATATATATATATATACATATATAACCCTCGGTATTAGAAAAATTGAGGTCGGCAATAACTTTCTGACCTCAATCTTTTTGAGGTTGGCATCAGGTTAGCAAAAATTATTTGGTACAAAGGTCTGACCATAAAATATTAGAAACCAGGTTGGCAATAATTGATCTCAAACACTTTTAGGTTGGCATTAGGTCGGCATTGCTGAATGCTGACCCTTATTCCGCGGGTTGTATACATACATATATACATATATAT
>NC_061159.1:48846280-48861280 GCF_022113875.1 Hydra vulgaris
GATACTTGTTCCACATGTGACGAATTCATCGTGAAGTTGCAGCATGTGGATGGTGACATCGCCAATGCCGAAAGCAATGGTAGAGATGTTGCTGGTCTGAACAGCAAAAAAACTGAACTACTCACGAACCACGAGCTGCACAAACGCAAGGCCAGCACATTCTACGCAAGGAAAGCTGCAGCTAAAGAAAGGGCAAGAAAATGTGACAAGTTTGAAGCCATCTGCTTTGACTTTGCCAAAAACCTACCAGTGCCAAACAAGTCCACCAATGACGTTTACTATCGCAGACAGCTCACCCTGTATACGTTTGTAATCCATGTATTATCATGTATACATATGATGAAACAGTAGCAAAAAAGGGTGCTGACGACGTTTGTTCATTTCTTGCTGACTTCATCCGCAGCCACATTTCTGAAGCCGTGGACGAAATCAGTTTCTTCTGCGATGGGTGTAGTGGTCAAAATAAAAACTAAACAATGATTAGGTTCTTATACAATCAGGTACATGAACGCAAGAGATTCAAGTTGGTGAAAATCACCTTTCCGATAAGAGGCCACTCCTACATGGAGTGCGATAGAGATTTTAGCAACGTCAACATGACAAAGAATGTAGACTTGCCAGAGGACTGGTTAGCAGAATTTGCAACTGCCCGATCACGTCCAACACCTTTCACGGTCATCAGGGCTACACAGGACATGTTCTTCGCCTACACAAAGTACTTTCGACCTTCCTTCAAAGCCGTATGCCCTATAAAGACACGCCCAGTCAGGGAGATCCACATTTTGGACTCTCGTCCATTGCTTGTTCTCTACAGGGATTCCTGGAATGGTGGGTTTGTGTCTGCTGTATTAAAAAAAACACGGACTCGGCGTGGGAAGAAGCAGCCACAGATGTCTGTCCTTACAAAGTTGTATGAAAATGGTCCTCTGCCCATCAGCTCAGAAAAGTATAAAGACCTTCAAGTATTGAAAAGGTTTTGCAGCCCTACAAATCATCAGTTCTTCGATGAGCTCCCTCATAGTGGATCAGACACTGCTAGAGTGAACCCAGGTCATGAACTCAGTGATTTGTCGGAGAATGAGGATTGAATTTGTTATGTTGAATCCCTTGTTTCATTTTTATGTTGCAACTGTAGCTTGTTTTATTTTTCCTACTTTGTTCTTGTGTGCTGTTTGTGTATGTTGTGCAGTTGTCATGAAATTAAGCTTTCTGTCAATTACAAAAAATGTCTCGCTATCACTTTGGAATAAAGTGTACGTGTACACACCAAAATCCCAGTACTCGCTATGATAACTTTAATTTAAAGCAGACCGATCACAAATGCATGAAAATATGTATAAGATTGATTTATATGGCTTCTAATGTCATTGTTTAAGCGTCCCATAGCATTATGAGTATATCTGGAGAATAAAGCTTAGCCTATTTTGGAATATTTTGGATTCAGGGGAAAAAACAGACATGTCACAAAACCACCTCTTGTGTGATTTTTTTAGTTTAAATCCCAACGGTCATAAAAAAACATACAAACTTTATCATTTATAGCAATGATATTGGTTCGGCTTGCTGTATGCAGAATCTCAACTTTGTATTCTGTATCTTTGATCATTGAGGAGTGTTTGAACTTTTAAAATGGGTTTTCTCAAAACTTGCAAAATGTGACAGGTCTGCTTTTACCCCTGTGCCCTTCATATA
The DNA here is from genome assembly GCF_022113875.1 of Hydra vulgaris. NCBI lineage: Eukaryota > Metazoa > Cnidaria > Hydrozoa > Anthoathecata > Hydridae > Hydra > Hydra vulgaris. Next base: position 48,847,973 of record NC_061159.1, read on the forward strand.
AATATATATATATATATATATATATATATATATATATATATATATATATATATATATATATATATATATATATATAATATATATATATATATATATTATGTAGAATACATTTTAAATTGTTTAAATATATATATATATATATATATATTTATATATATATTTATATATATATATATATATATATACATATATATATATATTATATATATATATATATATTATATATATATATATATATATATATATATATATATATATATATATAATATATATATATATATATATATATGTATATATATATATATATATATATATATATATATATATATATATATATATATATATATTAAATAATATAATTTTTTAGTTGTTTGTAAATTGAAAAACTCGTTTTTTTAGGGTTGAAACTACAAATTTAGTTAATAAATACAAACCAGTGAACCTGGGTCAGGTTAGTTAGTTTACTAATTTCAGTTTAATGTTATGTTTAATTTTCTTTTAAAGATATTTTCTTGATATGATAAATTATAAATAGAATTCAATAAATATGCTTGTATTTGTTGAATTCTAACCATATTTTACCACAACTGTGTCTGTGAATTAAAAAAATGTTATGCTAGGTAGTATATACCAGGTACATTTGTTGAATTTAACCATTATTTATTATAACAAGAATGTAACTTTTAGGGTGTATTTTTTCCAAAAAGAATATACACTGTGCCACATAATAATAAGACACCTCAAAAATAATTTATAAAATCTGTTATACATTTATATTCAAAAACTAATTTTTATGGTAAATGAAAGCAAAGGGTTTACAACACTAAACAACTTTTTAACAAATTTATTTTTAACATAACTTGCATTTTATAAAAAATAATCGTTTTTTCAGTGAGACAAAATTATAAGACAATTTTACAAAAATCGTTTTATTTGCAAACCGCAGTTGTGGGCAGTTAAGTATATTTATTTTTTGTAAACACCACAGACAAATATTTACCTGTAAACTTTTGTGAACTGTCAAAAATTTAGTTGATTTTTTTTTATTAGGTATGAAATTACAAATTAATTAATAATGAGTCATGCTGCACTTGATGAGAAAAAGTGTTCTCTAATTATTCGAAAATGGGTCACTTCGTTAGTTACATGGCTAGAGCAGGCTTGGTCGGAAAGCGGGAGCGATCGCTTTCGAATACTGACTACTAAAATTATATTTAGTTGCAAAAAACTGGCCAGGTTTTTTAGTCGTTTTGAGAACATTTAAGTTTATGTACGAAACAAAAAACTTTGTTTTACGGACATACATGGAAACTTAAAAAACTTTTGCACCAAGATGTTTTCAAAACATCTTGGTGCGAAAGAATAAAAAGAATATTCGTGAACACTAAAAACCTGCCAAATTGACAAACAAACTAATTCTATTGGTTCAAAAAATACGCTGATTAAGCAAAATAAAGTTTTAGAGTATTCTGTTGAAATGTTAAAGAATTTGTTAAACAAACATATAAGAAGTTTCTGGTTACTAAACACAAACAACGCCATACAAAGTAACTTGCGGATGAACAAGCATCGCGCCTGAGTTCACGACAGAACACAAATATATATAGCAAATAATTAGATATAAAGAAAAGTTTCTAGATATTGGTTTACTAACTCTAATTATTTTCTCTTAAGTTGCCATTCTTAAAACTCGTTATACTTTTTTCTGCTTTAAATACTAATTAAAATTAAAAAAGCCCACTCACTAAACATTATCAGCAATATTGTGAAGCAGTTTCGCTTCCTCGTCATAAAGTATTTTTAGCCTTTTTAGTTGATTTCTATCTAGTTGTATTTATTTGATAATTTAATTTCTATAGTAATTCAATGATTTAATTATTTCATTTGTTTATCTTACTAAGAAGAATTATTTCAAATATGTTAAACTTTTCAAATTACGCGAAACATAAACAAGGTATTAAAAAAATTAACTTTTTTATTTATAAAATAATTTATCTTAAATGAAACTAAAACTTGCAAACTTTGTTAAATAAAGAATATTTGTTTCTCTTTGAAACAATCGTAAGTTGTTGCTTTATATAAAAAAACATTGCTTAATTTTTAAAAATTATAAAAGAGCGACGTTTCAAAAATATTTGTTCCAAATGTAATTTATTTAACTTTAAGTTTTTTAGCGTTTAAAGATATTTTATTTGCCTAATTTTTTTTTTGTAATTGTCTCTCATTGGTCCAATTAATCTTTAGCGCCTTTTTTTTTTTTGCGTTTTAAAATGTTCTCAAAACGACTAAAAAATCTGGCCAGCTTTTGACAACTAAATATTATTTATGTGGTCAGCAGTAAATAGCGATTGCTCCTGCTTCCCGTCCAAGCCTGGGCTAGAGCTAATGAACCCAGCCGAGCTATGATTAAAAACTACGTTAATAGTCCTCATATGTATGGAATAGAAAAAAGTCCCAGACGTCCATCAACATTAAGTGATCATGATAGGTGAAGGTTGTTGAGACTAGCTTCAAATTCTTTATTAACTGCATTTCAAATTGCTGCAGAAGCAGGTGTGATTGCGAATTTACGTACAGTTCAGCAAGTTATTCATTATGCTTTTCACCTTTTGCGCAAAACATTTCAGCAGAAACCACTTTTGACAACAAATCACATAAACAATCTAGTAACTTTTGCAAAGGACCACCTAGCATGGAAAGAAGAGTGGCAACAAATAGTTTTTTCTAACTAGAAACGATTTTGTCTTCATGGGCTGGATAGATGGAATATTATTTTCACCATTTGCGTAAAGAACCAGTAACACAACAACAACTTCAAATGGGTGGTGGTAATGTAATAATTTGATGTTCGATTTGGTATCATAAATCAAAAATTCATTTTTATTGACAGAGAAATGAAGGCTAAGGATTATCTTTTAGTTGTTTAAGAATTTTTAAGACGTGAAGCATCTGTAATAAGTAGTGAAAATTTTGTTTTTCAGCAAGATAATGCTAGCGTTTATACAGCTAAGATAGTAAAGGAATATTTCAACAGCAGTAAAATTGAAACATTGAGAATGCTTGGGCACAGCTGTCACATATAGTGGTAAACAATATTGTTCACTAACTGACTTAAATCATTTATTGCATCTGCATAAGATGCAATTGACATTTTGTACATAAAAATATTGTATTATTCTCTACCTTCTTGTATGATTGAAGTGATTAAATGACAATATATATGACTTTTTTCCAAAAGTGTCTTATAAATTTGTCACACTTAATAAACAGTTTTTTTTACTAAAATGCAAGTAAGTTTTATTATTTATATACACATTTGTATGTACATATATATATATGTATATATATATATATATATATACATATACATATATACATATACATATATATATATATATATATATATATATATATATACATATATATATACATATATATATATATATATATATATATATATATATATATATTCATATTTTTATATATATATATAATATATATATATATGTATATATATATATATATATATATATATATATATATATATATATATATATATATATATATATATATATATATATATACACACACATATATATATATATATATATATATATATATATATATATATATATATATATATATATATATATATCTGTGTGTGTGTGTGTGTGTGTGAACAACATGTATTTACTTGAATGCTTGAGTTGGGTTAATAAACAGGTCATTTTTAAGATTAAAAAATGTTTTTAAAATACTCTTTAATTTCTGGTTTTAGTTTTATTTAACTTCATTTTGTAGGCTTTTCCTGATTTTCCAGAAGTTGTTCCTACTACCATAAAAAATGCATTAATTTCTACACAAGCAGCTAATGCTCCAGTGCTTAACAACCAGTATACAAGAGGTCAGGTAAGTCATGCACTTTTGTTAATGAGTAAAACATAAAGGTATTTTTAATAATATCAAAGTCAAGTTAAAAATAGTTTGTAGCAGAGAAGAGAAGAGTTTGTTTGAGATATTAGTTTAGCATTGTAAAATTATGATAAAAATTCAGGTAATACTAGCAACTAAGGAGGGCTCTACTATTACTTATATTTAAAAAGGCCTTTTTTAATGTTATCATTGTTGTTTTCCTCGTCCCGGGCTCAAAAAAAACAACGAAAACAAAAAGGATCACATAAAAAAAAGGCTTTTTCAAACATAAGTAGTATAACTATTATCATTATTTAAAGTAATAATTTTTTGGCCATTATCACGTTTGCTACGCTACTTGTTATTAAAATTAAAAATATATTTTACAATTAATTTAAAAAAGTTTTTTTAAATAACAATAAAACACTAAATTGCTTTAAATGAGCTTTGTATGTTTATTGGAAATTCTTGCATGTATCGTTGACAATAGTAGAACAGCAAGATCCACACAACCAATCGTCGCAGGATTCGCAACGCATTCATAATTTTGTTTGAATTGTAATTTTATCTCCGAAAAAATGTCACTAGCGTGATAACTTTTAGAACTCAAAGAACCGTCAGTTAATTTGGAAGTTATAAACAAGTTTTTGATTCAAATAGAATACCATGGTGTGTATCCATTATAAAAATGTCAAAATTTACTGGTAAATTTACAGGTAAGGTTACTGGTAAATTTTACATTCGCAACACTTATCAACATTTCATAATATTACTGCTAATTGTCTTCGTTGTTTATCCGTGGATAACCGTAGTTAGAGTATTTCAAAATTTCACTAATTTTTATAAAAAATTTAATTAGTTTTCAAAAATTAATAATTTTTTTTCGTATATATTATAATTTTGGTGATTCTTAGTAATACTAAGATGAAACGTAATCGTTTATTTTAATAACTTGCTTATTTTAGATGTTAATAGTATGCATTTTTTAAAATTGTTGCTTTGCTAAAGGATTTTTTCAGCGGGTTGCATATAAACATTACTATTTTTTTTTATAGGTTTATAATTTTAAACTTAATTACAAAAATTATTTGAGAAATAAAAATTTGTAAAGTTTAAAATAAATTTGAGTTTGGCATACTTTTTTTATACTTTTTCTTAAATGACCAAAGTTACATGCATTTGACCGAATGGTGTGACCATGCATGGTAACTGAACTTAGGCAATTTTACGGTATAAGGAAAATTAAAAGATAGAAAAATTTGTATCGATTGAAAGAAATAAATAGTTTCAATTTATAGTTACAAAAAAATATAAATGTGTTTAAATAATGATGTAAACTAGAAGTAGAACAAACTATATAAATTAGAAATGGAGAGAAAGTGTGTAATGAGAAACCTATATAATAAAGTCAGGTTTTTTTCCAATTAATGTTGTGAATTTTTTATTTTAAAGTTGTTGTTTTTTCTTATACTATGCAGTACCTCTTTAGTTTTTACATGATAAGAGGTTTGTTTAAAAATTGCTGCTTGAGGTTTACTTAAAAATTGCTGCTTATTTCAAAACCTTGCTTATTAGGGCAGTCCACGATACAATGAATAAAAAAAAATGTTATTAGAATACTGCTCCACAAGGTTCCCTTCATTCCATTTGGTAATAGAAATGTTCAGGACAAATTTTGGTTAATTTGGAACATATTTAGAGGTAGCAACCAAAAGAACAATTTTTATTTTAAGTTCGTGACAGGGTTCTTGTTACGTAAAGACTGATTAAAATTGTGTATAGCATGTACAATTTTATTCATGTATTATTTTATTAATCTATTATTTTTAAGTAAGCATTGTATGAACTAAGATCAATAATTTTTAGGAATTAAGTACGTAGTTATTTTTTGTTGTCTGGCGATTATTAGACCATTGATGAATTTATAAACAGTATTCATATTTGTGTTAAATAATTTAAAGCTGTTTTAATGAATTACAGTACTTTTCAACATTTTTCTGATAATTGTTTTATATCATAGAATAACAATGACACAGCCTATGACCAGAAGTTCACCACAAGTTTGGCTGATGTGAAGAGGAAATTCTTGGTTCTGGATTGCAGACAAATAGTGCGGTCTTGAAAAATTTTATGTTCGACTACATTGAAAATGGACTAACGATTGCTAGAAGTTCAAAACTGGCTATGGATGTGACTTAAAAAATTTGGGTGAAGGCTAGGATTCCTGCACAACGTATTGACAACGGAGTGCGGAAACTTTGCAAGTTATACAATAAATACTGTTTGTTGAAGAAACATCGATTAACGCAGAAAGATGGTTGCCGGTTCAATGAGGAACAGTTTAAAGCTGATCTTGAAGAACTGTTTGATATCTCCTGTAAGGATACCATGCAACTCATGACCAATGAAGAGGACAAGCAGTTCTTCCAAATGCAACGAGAAGATCCCTCAAGTGCCAGCATGGCTAGCATTGACCAGTCATTAGTCGACAAAGAGTCCGGTAAAAGAAGCAGAGTTTCACTAGAAGCTGCTAGATTGGAGAAAGTTCTATCACAGCAGACTGCAGTCCCATCTACATCTCTTGTTCAACTTGATTCAGACAATTCCTCCTCGTCTTCTTTTGATTCTGCTGATAATTTTGTCATCCCATCAATATCAACCAATTCTACACCAGCTTCAATAAAGTTAAAGAAATCTATTATCACAAATGAAGTGGCATCTGCATTTGACCGAGTTGACCTTCCTGATCGAGATGCCATGTTTGTTGTTGTGGCAGTGGCACAAGCGCTCGGTGTGGAGTTAGATGATGTGGCTTTGTCTCGTAGTACCATTAAACGTGCTCGTATGGCAACACGGAAGGCAGTAGCAACTGCACAACAGGCATCATTCTCAGCCAACACGGATTATCCGTTACTACTTCATTGGGATGGAAAATTGCTTCCAGACATTACCGGCAACAACAAAGAACTTGTAGATCAAATAGCCATTCTTGTTTCAGGGAAAGAAAAGGAGCAACTGCTTGCTGTCTCAAAGATTGGACGTGGCACTGGCGAAGAACAGTGTAATGCCTGCTTACACTGTTCTTTGCCACTAAAAGACTGGCAACTCAAACCATTGATTCAAGGATTAGTCTTCGATACAACGGCTTCCAACACAGGATTGAGCATCATTGCCTGCATTCTTTTTAAAAGAGCTCTAGAAACTTGTATGGATTGCTTGTCGCCATTGCGTGTTTGAGGTCGTGCTCCCCAATGTGTTCTCTGCTGTTCTTGGACCATCCAGTGGACCTGAAATAGGGCTGTTTAAACGATTTCAAACTATGTGGCCATTCATAAACAAGGATGAGTTTAAGTCTGTACCTGACATTCTCTTTGAAGGTATGCCCATTGGTCTTCGTGCAGATATGATATCATTTTTCAAGGATGCGATACATGAAGAACTTCCCCGTGATGACTTTAAGGAGGTACTACAGCTATGTTATGTTTTCCTTGGAGGCGAAGGCACATTTAGTTTTCGTGCACCCTGAGCAATGCATCATGCCAGATGGATGGCTAAAGCCATCTATTCTATCAAGATTTTTCTAGTTAAAGATCAGGACTAACTTACTGCAAAAGAGATAGCCGGAATCAAATCCATTGCACTTTTTGTATCACTGGTCTATGCCTGCTATTGGCGTGAAGCTCCTCTTGCACCAAGAGCTTCCTTCAATGATATAAATCTCCTAATTCTACTACACAAGTACCCAAATATCAAAGTCAGAGAGTCTGCTATCAAGGCATTTGGTCGGCACTTTTGGTAATTTTTGAAGGCACTTGTTGCTCTTGCTCTCTTTGATGAACGCGTTGATGATGATAATATAGCTTCTATTGTTGTCAACTTTTTTCTGCCACCAAACGCAAATGCACACAAATATCTGGATTTCAAAGATTTTGACTATCGTGCACCATTGCAGACATACATCACTAGTCGTTCTTTGAATATCTTCAATCTTCTAGCAATAAATGGAAAGGAAGAAGCAAGAACCTTCTTGTCAAAGCATCCGACCAACTGGGCTTTTTACACAACCTTCTAATCATTCCTGGCTAGTGTAAAAGTTCTAAAGGTTGTAAATGATTGTGCAGAAAACGGGGCTGCACTCATTCAATCTTTTAATTCTTCCTTGACAAAGGATGAAACTCAGAAACAGTATCTGTTGCAACTAGTGTCCAGCCATCAGAAAGAGTCTCCTGTTCCGACGAAAACGGCTCTTATGTTTCACTAAGAACACTTCTAGACTTTTAAGAAACTTTTGTTTAATATTGTTTCATGATTATATTATCAAGCTAAAGCTTGTTTTTAAAGTTTGTTTAGTATGTTTTTAAAGTTTGTTTGTTTAAGAAACATTAAAGTATAATAGAACAACAATTTACATAATCAGAAACTGATAAGTAAAATTACTTGAATTTTCGATATTGAATTTAAAAAGTCTTATAAAGTTGCTACTTCTAAATATTACTTAATTTTATTCAAATTTTAGAATGAAATCAGTAATAGCATATGGAATAAGGATAGCCTTGTGGAGTATTGTATTTTTAAACTTTATATTTTTAGACCGCCCTATTGCTTATATCAAATTGCTATAAGTATTTGCATTACTTTATTTTTTCAGGGTAATATTGATCTTGTGAATGCTATTGCAGACATTTACGGTCCACTATTTGATAGATCAATAGATGCTTTGAAAGAGGTAAAGAAAAATGTTTACAGTAATTTTGTTATTGAATAAGGTTTAGTAACTTTAATTTTTTTTTATGTAAATGCTTTTTTATGTAAATACTTTCTAAATCTGGTACACTTAAACCATATTCTATTTTGTCTAATTTCGATGCAAACCTACAAAAAGATAAATTGGATATATTAAAAATATGCACTTTAAAATTATAGATTTGGATCTTGGTCTCCTTTTTGTACTTTTCTTTTGCTTGTGTTTTCTCTATATTTTGGTGTGTGTACTTTTGCTTGTGTCTTCTCTTTGTGTATGTTTGGTTGTGTTTTGTTTTTTTTGTGTACTTTTTTTATAGATATTTATTCATTATAAAACTGAAGTCTTTTATCCTTTGAAGTTTATCATGTGAGAAATGACTACAACCAACTCTGTTATATGCTTAATATCGCTGTATCTATTATTTTTTGGAGGAAAACAAAATATCTTATAAATAAAGTTGTCGTAATACAATGTTTTTATCATATCATATGTTCAGCTATTATATTTAGATAAAACAACTGCTTTATTTATAGGTCATGGTTACAATAGGTGGATATGAAGCCTTGCACTGTATCATTAACGCTGTTGTCAACCCTGGAGATGAAGTAAGTTAGGGATATAAAAATAAATGCTAACATAAATATAATAGTATTAACTATTATGCTTGCATATCTGTATAGTTATTGTTACAATAAAAATTTCTTTCTAAACTAAACTTTGATAGAATATTTTTAAAAAAACAAAAAAACCTTCATATAACACCTTTTCTGTACTACACCTAGATCTTTTTTATATTTCTATGTTAAAATACTAGCTCAAATATGAAATATCCAAATAAAGTAATTTATTTTCTTACATGTGACAATATAATTAAAATATTCTATATAATTTTTATAACCTATATTTATTTCAAAATTTTATAAATTTTTTATTAATGAACTCCCAAAAAAATTTTTAATTGCTAGAAACTTTACTTCAAAGTACAATAACAAGTTATTCAAAAATTATGTAATTTTTTAACTGTAATGAAAGCCTTCAATACCGACAGTGTTTATAAAAATCAACTTTAAAATGCCCCAATTTTTGGCATCCAATTTAAGACAATAAGTTTTAAGCTGAACTTTATTATTAAAAATTGACAACAAATAATTACTAAAGTATTTTTTTAATGCTACCATTATGATTTGTTAAGCAAAACTAAGTCAAATGTCTTGGTTATTATTTTTTGCCAACGTTAGTGCTTATGCGGCTTTTCAACTTTTAAATCATGATTGTTACTCAGTAAAGTTTGCTTTTTAGAGTTTGTATTTGGAGTTGTAGCATTTGCTGTAGCTCCTTTAGCTTTGCTTCATAGTGGCATAGTTGTGGTTATATTAAATAAAAAAGTAAATATTTTCAATTTTTTTTTAAAGTTCACACGTTTTATCTTATTTTTAGTATATGGGTAAATTATATTTTTGTTAAGCAAATTTTGAATTTTAAACAATCATTGAACTAGTGTTGCAGTTTTTCAGCTAACTAAACAACATATTGCACATGATGTGTCAGTCTGAATCACATGTCACATTAAACATGCTTTTTAAAAACTTTAATAAATATGGCACAATTGTAAACTTTAAAAAGTTCGAAAACAAGTTTAGCATTACCCTAAATATTACTTTTTTAAATTAATTAATTTTAGGTAATCTTAATTGAACCACATTTTGATAGCTACAGTGAAAGCATTCTTGCAGTGAATGGAATTCCTCGATACATACCTTTACGACTAGTAAGTTACTTGCAAATTATTACAAAGTTATGAGTGAAATGAATTTATTTAAGGAGATAAATAATTTTAAGTTTTGCTGATTTGTAAATTTATTTAAGTGTAAGATTTTAAAGCATTTCACTTTGTACATATAGAGTACAAAGATGTTTAAAAATGTTTTTTTTTGTTAAAACTAAAGTTTTCAATATCCTTAAGTATTTTCAAACACTATCGTTGAAGCTTTTTTAAAGACTCAAACTTTTGGCTGTTTATTTAAGCTCTGATTATTATCTCTAGACAAATATTTGGACTGCAACTACGTCAATAGTCATAAATTAAAATAAATGATTATTTTGCATTAACATTAATTTAGATATTGTAATCAGAGTTTTTAATGTTGTCGATCTAGTTATTAAGAGAAAATACTATTGTTGATCATTAAATTGTTATTAGGTTTTTAATTATTTTTTTATTTATTGTTTTGTCACTAAAGTGATTTGTTTATTAATATATATTTAACTGTGTGTTTACATTTCTGTTTTACTTAAGATAAGAAAGTTTGCAAAAATCTCGTAATAAAGGTATTTTGATAAAATATTTGTTGAAGTAACCATTTAATACTAAATTCTTTTTAATGAGATTTCTATATAATAATGATAAAATAAAATAAATCTGTGTCATTTAGTTTTATGATGACATTAACTTTGACTTTGCAATGACATTGCAAATGGTGGACGCTTTTTTCAAACGGTTGAAAATAACTTTTTAAAAGTAAAAAAAGTAAAAAGGAAAAGAAAATATTTATAAATTAAACTAAAAATGAAATCAACAAAAAAGAAGAATAAATAAATCTTTTAAAAGAAGAAAAGAAAAAGAAATATCTGAAAGAAAATAAGTAAAAAAGTAACGAAAATAGAAGTTACAAAAAAAACTGTTAATAAATGAAATATACAAAAAGAATGGCAAAGCATGAAAAAAAACAATTTAAAGAGCGAAACTTCGATCGGCAAATCAAGATTTTTATTTTTTCATACAATTCTATAGTTTTGTTTCATATATTTATTTTTTCATACAATTCTTTAGTTTTCTTTCATATATTTCTTAAGATTTTTCATTTTATTATTTACTTTTCTTCAATTTTTTAGCGTATATTGTTTTACTTATTATTTTTTGTTAGTCATTTGTTTGTTTTTTAGTTATTATTCATTTTTAGTGGTATATAAATTTTTTATACAGTAAGATATTGTTTGTTTTTATTTTCATTTTAGCCACTTATTGTATATGTTTAATTCTACCGTGTACTATTATTATTATTTTTATTATTTTTTTTAATCTTAAGTTTTTTGTTTTGTTTATTTTGCATAGTTTTTTGTTTTGTTTCCTAATGTTTGTTGTAACTTGTTTTGTTTTGTTTTTCTCAGTGTTTTTCTGTTTATATGTTATTTATTTATTTGGTCATAACATTTGCAATATACTTTGATTGTTATATTTTAACAACTATGATTATAATAATATATTTACTAAATCTTTATAATTTCTTCAGCAGTTGTCGTTTTTATGTCATTGTTAGTTGTTACGTTTTGTCAGTTTATTACTGTTTGCAACTGTAACTTTGTTTGTTACATGATTACTGTGTGGAAAGTAATACCGATTTATTTAAATTATTATAATTACTTTATTATTATTGTTATTATTATTATTAACATTATTATTACTAAGATTAGTTGTATATATATATATATATATATATATATATATATATATATATATATATAAATTATTTTTATTTAGGTATTTACTAGAGATTAGTATTTCAATAATATTTGTAAATAGCCTTGAAAACTTATTTTCAGAATATATATATATATATATATATATATATATATATATATATATATATATATATATGTATATATATATATATATATATATATATATATATATATATATATATATATATATATATATATATATATATATATATATATATATATATATATATATATATATATATATATATATATATATATATATATATATATATATATATATATATATATATATATATATATATATATATATATATATATATATATATATATATGATTGATTGATTGATTGATGTATAATTTATGATATTAAATATTTAATAGTTTTTCTTTACAAAACCTTTTTTATAAAAAGACTTTTTTTAAATAGTTTCTAACCAAACAACACTGTTGCATATTAAAAATTGCTTTGAGAGTAAATAAATATCAAAAAAGATAAAATGTATACATATTTATTTATAAAACATTTAATGTAAAAAAAATATGCTGTAAGAAATAAGCATTAAACAAATAATCATTTTATTTTAACATTTTGTATTATATTCAATTTGTTTTAAGAGAGAAGGTGGAAACAAGGCTAGTGATTTTGTCTTAGACAAGAATGAATTGACAGGGTTATTTAATGAAAAGACAAAAGCTATCATTGTAAACACCCCTCACAATCCTACAGGGAAGGTATATGGTTTTATAGTTTTGTTTTTTGTTAATGAAATCTTTTGTTCAATAGCTTTATGGAGTATTTTTATTGTTTCAAATATTCGATAAATGTTCACGGAAGACTTGAATTAAATGATAATTAAAGAAAATGAAAGAAAAATTGTTTTAATACAAAATCTGTTTAAGGTATTTACACATGAAGAAATAGAGTTTATTGGCAACTTATGCAAAAGATATAATGTTTTATATATCAGTGATGAAGTTTACGAATGGCTAGTCTATGATGGATCAGAGCATATCAGAGCCGGTAAATTTTTACTTATATATATTTATATATCTATGCAAATATATATATATATACATATATATATATATATATATATATATATATATATATATATATATATATATATATATAT
>NC_061159.1:48863780-48866747 GCF_022113875.1 Hydra vulgaris
ACTATACTTGTCTTTTATGATTTTTAATCGTGACTAAAACCATAAACGGAACCGTTATTCTCAGTCGTTGTATTTACATTTAATTCCTGGTATTTCTATTGCCAGTCAATGTATTAATGCCAAATAATACATCAAAAAATATCATATGATATCAAAAGTATCATATATATTTAAATCAACAAAATATTGTGGTTGTGAAAATATATTTTGGTCCGCAAAAAAATTGGGGGTTGATATTTGAAAATGAAAATGACAAATTTATTTTAAATCTGTTTAAAATTCAATTTTTTAATTTAATTGTTTAAAACACATAATGCTTTATTTAATGGTTTCCTTTATAAAATATCTAAAAATTAAAATGGATACTGCAACGATTTATATAAATTTACAAAAACATTTTTTTTTAAATAAACTTCATGGCTTCATTTCAATAAACTTTTTGTCAAATAATAAAAAAAAGAAATAGGTTTTAAATTATATAAAAAATAGAACCAAACGTTGCTTTTTGAATAAAAAGTATACTGCTTTAAATAAAGAAAGAATGCTTTTAAAATCCCAAAACAGCAAACTTCAGGCATCTTACAATTAACAACGATACAATTAACAAATCTCAGCATAATAAAAACAAAATAATAAAAACGGTAACAAAATAATAAAAATAATAATAACAGCAAATAATAAAAACAAAAGTGTCAATGAATAAATGTCAACCTAACAAGACAAATTTAATATGATGGTTCTTTGTTTAAAATGACATAGTTCTTTGTTTAATTTTGTTGTAGTGCAGTGGTTTTCAATAAAATGATATAGGAAAGCAAATTGTGGTGATAACACTCAATTTTTATAAAGTGATGCAGTAAAGCATAAAAGTATTGAATATTGAAGTCAAACAAACTTTATCTTTAATGAAGTTGAAGAAAAGCCATTAAACAGTATTGTGAAAAGAACGTTTTAATCCGCCTATTTCAAATGATTTTAGACATTGACCAAAGTTTAAAAAATAAAACATCATGCTGGTCAAAATTTCATATCATGAAGCAAATCATATTTTCAAAATGCATGTTATTATAAACATGAGACATCTTTGGTTTCAAAGAATACTTAAAAAATATGTCTACAGATACTTAAATTTCTAAATTCATTTTCAAGTAATTCTGTCACAAATTTTACCAACGTAAAAAGTTTGCAACAAAAGTGTTTAATAGCGCTTTAATCAGCTAGACTATTTCTTTGCATGTATAATTTGCGAAATGTCTTGTGACTTATGTTGGTATTGTATGCCTAATTTCTGATTTTTTTTTTTTTTAATGCATTATGCTGTATTGCCAAATTCATTAACTTTCTTTGTTTATCATTTAGATCCTTGGGGAAGCTTGTTGATTGTTATTAAACCACACTTTTTAGCTTGAGAGTTTTTCATTATGTGACAGCAAGTTTAACAAAATCACCTGTCTTGTTAAAGTTAAAAACACTTTTTGAAAGAAAATTCATATCATTGATTTTCCGAAAACAGCAACTTCCCGATACAATAACATTTTTGTAACATACCCCTTGTCACAGAGAATAATAGTTGCTAGTAAAAAGTTCCTTCCATTTTTAGACTAAAAATCTATTTGAGAGAAAAGTTGTGCAAAAGTGTTTTTTAGTTTAACTTTTTTGAAGTTTTTATGCCAACCAGATCATATACTAAAATGTTGCTAGACGTTTTAAAACTCGCATTAGACAAACAATCTATTTAACGTGTTTTCTTCTTTTTGTCTCTGGAAAATCTATAAATTTTTTAAAACGTTTATAAATCGTTTGGCTTCATCAATAATAAATAACTCGTGGAACAACAACAAACACATTTCACCATTTTTTATAAACATAAACAAATTTCACCATTTTCATAATAGACTAAGTAAAGAAACCAAAAGTCGGTATTTAATTTAATCTTAATAATTATAAAATCTTATTCATTTAATGATTGCTATCCACATCGTTAAAAAGAAAGTTTTATAATCGGAGAGTGGATATTTAACAGATCTTCTGCCTCTACTACAAATTTTCTGTTTTCGGTACAGGTTCTCGCTTAATGACTTTTAGTCACTACGTAAGACCTCCTTGTTAATAAAAAGATTTGAGCTGAATAAGCTAAGTTTATAATAAAGTATCGGGGGTATATATAGAGTCGTTTTAAAACATGACATATTGACTTTTGCTACAGTTTATTTAACTCCCAGTTCAATTTAAATTGATACGCTGCGAAATATTTGACATTCTTTCAAAAATTTATGGGCTTGTGAGACAAAATCTGTTAAATGCATGGGTTTTTCAGTGAAGCATTTCATTTTTCCGAATGAATTTTTTACGTATCATATTTAACTTGGCTCATCTACGATTTCGAATAAATTTTTGAAGCGCCGCATTTTGACTACATGTAACCTCCATACCTAAGTTAAATTATTTTTCTCTGTTACATGAAAAAAGAAATGTATGTAACAAATAAGAAGAGAAGTTAAGCTGAGCTGACTGTAGCAATGGCTTCACTTGCTACAGCCTGGATCCGTTCCTGATTTATCGATTTTAATGATTTTTTTAGATAGCTCTGGCTGAAACATTCAAGCATGAAAAACTGCTTTTAGGTACGCCTGATTCTTATTGGCATTGGTTGCGTCAAATTATGACTGGCAAACGTCAACAAATGTATGATATTGTTAAAGAAGCTAAATTGAAGCCTATTATGCCAGACGGTGGCTACTTTATGCTAGTTGATATTACTGGTTTGAGTAAGTTATACTTTTTCTTAGCTTATTTATATATGACCTGGCGCATTACTGATTTGACTTTTTTTTTAATTTTCTTTTATAAAGATGTTGATCGAAGTGGATATGACGATGGTACTCCGCTCGATAAGATAGTCCAACAATGGCTGATTAAAGATAAAGTAAGACCTCTTTTTTTTTTACAAATTTTTAAAAAAGTTTA
>NC_061159.1:48867747-49035925 GCF_022113875.1 Hydra vulgaris
GTGCCACATACAGTGGCACAAGATGAATTGTGTTAGACATTAAATGCTTTATCTACTAATATTGAAAAACGTTTAGCTTTTTTAACTTCACGTGTCATTTTTGGAACTATAATGTCATTACAAATATTAATCAACTCATTTTGAGTAGTTTTAAAGTGATGTGTAGCATTTTTTACAATAGTTACTAAACCATTCACCATATTGTTTTTTGTACAATTGGATATTAGTTTCAAAATTACTTGAAGATTGCCAGAATAACTACTTTCATTCTCATAGTAAAAGGAATCATCTCTGTGATCTCTTTGATTAAAAATGAAAATTAGAGCTTAATTTTTTCGTTTCCTGAAAACAATAAGGAAACAAGATGCTAGAATTTCAAGAAATGGCCTGATTCATATCAGGGAATTTTATTTTAGATGAAAAAAAAACATGTACTTGGTATTTTTTAGGGGTATATTTTGAAGATTTTAGAGGAACAAAGAGATTTTTTACTGTTATATTAGAAATCTGTTCAAAACTGAAGAGCAACGAAGAATGTTTATTTTTTTTTTAAATGTGCATAAAAAATGTTTATCATGTTGACAATAACAGATCAATAAAAAAATATTTCATAAACAGTTTTCTTTATGTCTTTTTTATCAATTTATTAAAGGATAATATGATTCAATTGACATCCCAACAACACTTGAGAGCACACAAATAAAAAACAAAGAATAAGAATAGTTTGTCTTAACATTGATAGACTATGATTTGACACTAAGATTTCTGTTATATTTACAAAAGAAATTATACATTTTTTAGGAAATAATATACAATTTTACAAGAAAATATATATTTATAAAATTTAAATACCTTAAGTAAAATTTAAATAATTAAGTTTATAAAAGTTTAAATAAGTTTATAAGTTAAATGCTTTGTCACAAAAAGCTATATATCATTTCTTTATTTCCAATTGTTTTAACCAATAATCAACCTAACTTCTTTATATATTACTATATAAAACATTTATTATACTATATATATATATCATATAACTTTTACTTTTATATATTATATATAACTGTTTTTAAATCGTTTTTTTACTTAATATCAAACTTCTTGCACGCACACACATAAATATTTTGCTTTTTATTTTTAAATTAATATAATTATTTAAGAAACTCTTATTGATACTCACTTGTTGAAAATCGCTTCATTTCCTCACTTGCCTCCAGTTCTCACTTGCTTCCAGTTCCAAATCTTCGATAGAGTGGAAACTGTATAAAACTATATATGAAACTTTGCATATTTTAATGCAATACATTTTTTATAGCTTTTTCATTGAACAAAATTGTTTTTCTAATTTTATTATGAGCCTTTGCAATGATATTAGATTTAAATGATTCCTTTTTAGATTAGACTCTATTTAAATCTAAAATACATTTAAAATGACTCAAAACATTAAATCCACCATATTTATAATATTTACTGTTTTTACACAATGTTCTTTGCAACTACAACAACAATTATTTTCAAATTCCTTTAAAAAAAAAAAAACTTTGGGTAAAATAAATTATTTTACTCAAAGTTTTTATTAATTATTAAAATTTTTTTTTTTAATTATTAAAAAATGCTATGTAATAGAAATTTATTTTTGCTGAAAGTTATGGGTGTTAAAGTTAAAGGGTAAAGTTAAAGGGTGCTAAAGTTAAAAGGTGTTAACATTAAAGGGTATTGTTGGAAGTTAAAGGGTTGTTGAAAGTTTATGGGTGGAAGCACTATTTACCTTTTAACAACCAGTGTTTTTGTGTTTTAAGTAGGCACACCACTTAAAACACAAATCTTTGTAAAAGCAATGACAGTAACAAAAACTTTTTTTTTTTTCTTTATTTATACCATGTGTTTCAGCTTAGAATACATGTCAATAGGGTATTCTTGATCCATTGCTTGAGTTGGCTTTTAAGTATTTTTGTAATGCAAAATTTAATCGGTAAAAACCATGCTGGGTCTTGTTAAAAAATTATTATCTAAAAGATGCCGAATGCTATTTTTACAAAACTTTCTTAAACTTTACATATAATGAATGAAAGAAAATAGGTCTATAGTTTGAAGGATCAAGCCTATCACAATTTCAAAAATTGGAATTATGTTTAAATCTTTCCACTTAATTGATAACTGTCCAAAAGTTATTTTGGCAGATTATTTTATTTATATCAATTTCATAGTAAACTTGAGTAACAGCATCATATTTTTGTAAGGCTTTATCATTTTGAGTAAATAAACATTTAAAAAAGAAGTTTAACAAACTTCTTAACTAAATTTAACTGAATGGTTCTCACAAATTGTACCATTTGTATCAGTGCAAGTTATATCCTTACATTTTTGTTTTCTGTTCACATATGCTTAAAACTTATAAAGACTTTTTTCAGAACATCTAGCTGTTTTACATTTAAATAGTTTAAAGGCATATTAAAGGATATTATATTAAAGGAAGGAAAGCAAAAAGTTTTGAACATAATCTATTTTTTTCATTAATTAGTTTATATTAGATATAATCCATGTTTGTAGTGGTTGTCCGTATTTTTTCAATAATTGTCTGTATTTTTTGTAGTTGTCCGTATTTTTTTGAACTTATCACATCTCATCATATATAACTCTAAAAATCTACCATAACACTCATTCAAAGAATTTTGAAAGAATTCTTTACATTAAAATATATGATCATCTATAAATAAATATTAAATAGCAGTCAATATGGTCAATATATGATCATCTATAAATAAATATTAAATACCAGTCAATATGGATTTAAAAAAAATAATTCCACTATCACACAATACTTCATCTGACTCGAAATATTGCATAATCATTTGAGAAACCACAATATATACTCTTGGAGTTTTCATTGACCTATCAAAAGCCTTTGATAAGATCACGAGATTCTGATACAAAAATTATTATAAAAAAACTTAAAAACTATGGAATCAACAGAAATTTTCTCAAATTACTAAAAAAACTTTTTAAGCAACCATAAACAGTTAGTTCACAATGTGTTTTTGGACTTTGTCTAAAAGAGGAAGACCATCAATTGGAGAACCAGCCAAAATAAGACAAAATTAGAAGAAAAGTTATTTGAAAAGAGTTCTGCCTTACTCTTGGGAGTGGTAATAAGATCAGTCCCATGAATGGGAGATGGAATGTTAGACCTACCCTTGTTAAAGGGACTACCAAGTCCCGAGGCATGTTGTGTTATTAAAGAGAATGTTAAAAAAAAACGTCTGAGCAAATTTTTTTTGATTAAAACTAAATAATAAATGTAAACCAAGAAAAACAAATCTTGTTGTTTTAGTCGAAGCTCGTCTTCTCCGTTTTCTCTGGTATTTTGAGTATGTAAAATAAAAGGGATTTTCCAGGCGCATTATACAGACTTGAAAATTTATTCAAGCGCGTTTAATTCATAGGAGTTTAAGAGCATGACATCATTGGAAACATTCTAGAAATTCTTTAAAAAATTTACTATTAAATTTTACTCAAATAGCTAACTATAGTTACTTATTATATTAAAAGTTTATTTTATTAATTTTTTGTTAGTTTTTTACAAATCTAACAAACAATTAAACCAAGCTCTAAGAAAAGATATAAAAATTAAGAATATACTAATAAAATATATAATTTGTAATTAACTTTCAAAATTTTGACAATTTAAAAAATATATATTATAAAACATTTATTTTTGTAAACAAATGATAATAGTTTAAAAATTTTATGGCTTTACAGATATGGCTCCGAGAATGAGCCATAATATTAAAGTAATAGTTCATTTGATAATATATTCTTAAAAAAATTTATGCTAGATATCTCAAAACGCAACAAATCGTAAGTAATACAATTCCTAAAACATTTAAACAGAATACTCTAGAACTTTATTTCGCTTAGTCAGCGTGTTTTTTGAACAAATGGAAATAGTTTGTTCGCAAATTTAGCTGGTTTTTAGTGTTCGCGAGTATTCTTTTTATTCTTTCGCAAAATGTTTTAAAAACATTTAAGTTAATTATGTTTCCATGTATGTCTGTAAATAAAAATTAATATACATTAGTTTTTTAATTTTTAAGCCCCCGCCATAATATATATTGGATGTTATAATGGAAATATAAATAATGAAATTAGATCACCTCAATACCAAAAAATACATTTTTGAAAATCAGAGAAAAAATGCGTTAATATTTTTTTTTAAATATTTACAAAGCAAATTAATAAAAGTGCATTATTATTTAGGTTAAAAATTATGTTATCTAATATTTTGAAAGAAAAACTTATAACAAAAGAAATCAAAATAAATGCATGGTCAGAACCATCTAAAGGAGAAAAAAAGAAAAACTGAACACAAGCTAGGATCTGAAACCAGACATAAATCATAGAGGGAAGTTAAATGATTAGGGTTGACAGGAAAATGAGTCACAAAGTTAACTATCTGATTAAGAGATTGAGAAAAGCAGAAGTTATAGACTTTAGTGCCAGCAGGGTTAGTAATATTATAATCAATCCATTCAGTATGTTGAGCATTTAAGTCACATAAAACAACAATATTGGCAAAGGGGTAAAGATAGAAGGCATGGTCAATTTGATCAGAAAACACACCTAAAAGTTGCAGTCTTAGAAAAAAAGAGAATAATAAAAAACAAAGAGAAAGGTGATAAAATGAAAAGGTGCTAGACGGAAGCATATAAAAGAATGGTCAAAAGATTCGAACCATATCAAAGACATATAGGGGAACTGATGTATTTGTGTACCCCAAGCCATGCATGTGACATGGCTTGGGGATTGGAATCTTTGCGAATCAAAGGATAGTACACATCAACACTAAGATCAGAAGAAGAAATAAGAGAGTTTAATTAGTCTCACTAAAAACAAGTCTGGTAAATTTAGCAAGAAGTAAGATTCAACTGATGGAAGGTTGCTTTGCATATCACGAATATTCATCTATTAAAATAGCTTGGTGGTGGGGATTGGTTTTTTATGTTTAATATTTTGGGTTACTTTAGGCAGTTTTTAAGCTTAAAGAGAATTTGACTCTAAGATGTTAAGAAAAACGACAAACACATTACAGTGTAAAACTTAAAAACTATTAAAACCTGATGATTGCAATAAACATGAAACTAATAGTTGTTAAAAATATTAAATTTTTATATATAAAAAAATATATATTTAAATACATATATATACACACACAGATATATATAAATATATATATATATATATATATAAATAATATATATATATATATATATATATATATATATATATATATATATATATATATATATATATATATATATATACATATGTATATGTGTATATAAATGTATATATAAATATATTTACACACATATATACTATAGTTATTTATAATAAAAGAAATAAATGTTAAAATAATAATAATTTAAAAACCTGTAACATCAATATAAAATAACCCATCGTTGTTACCACTTAGAATATTGTATTTAAGATAACCATCAGGACCTGGATCAAGATCATTAGCTGCAGGTTAATATACATATTGATCAAGTATAGAAGTATCACCTAATGATACAGTGAAAGATAATGATAAGAATGCAGGAACATAATAATTTACTTAGTGACAAACATATCAAAAAATTTAAAATTTAGACTATAAAAGGTTGTATAAGTTTAAAGTTAAATTTTAGCAGAATCAGAAATAATACTTTTTGGTCAATTTGAGAAAACTTTAGTATAAAAGAAAGCTTACTCAAAATAAAAAAACCACTTGCATGCTAGCGCTATAAAAAGTAAAATACATAGTATTTATGAGCATGCTGGTCTTACACTCCAAGTTAGAATCTTGTGTGATTCTTATGTTTTTTTTAACCTTTCTGCAAAATAGAAAAAAAAAATGCTGAATAATTTTTTTCAAGTTTGGTTGTTTGTAAAAGTTTCAAGCTTACTTTAAGTAAAACTAAATCTCTGCAAATTAAATTTAAATTATTTATCAATTTAACCATGAAGTAATATTTAGCCAGAAGTTCAGCAAATGAAACTTTAAGTTAATCCTGATTACTGTGCTTTGATTTGATTTATTTATCAAGACCCAAAAGAAAGCCCATAAAACAATTTATATAGGTTCTCTTTTTTTTTTTTTTTTTAAGTCATGTTAAATTAAAAAATTTTCGTTTAATTTTTGTGCATACTTCCAAAAAATATAAGAACAAGTAATTTTGGGCAGCAGTTCAATTTTTGTCTATCAGAGATTGCTAGAAATTCAAGAAAAATTCTAAAATAGGCTTAAAATGTCAACAAAAATTTTACAAAGAGATTTTCAATACTTGTTTCCAGACTGCTAAGATCATGATATAAATTTTGTTTTGACCAAAATGAGCCTCTAGTGGTTCACTTTTTTGGAAACACCTAATGTTTTCAGACCAGTCAACTTTAATTACCGTAATTTCCTGCAAACTACAAACACAAACCTTATGCAGAAAATTTGTTACAGATTTTACATTGCCTGGACGAAGGTCGCAAATTTTCGTCAAAAGTTGAACTTTAATGTGTTAATGTTTTTCCTTGAATAACTCGAAAGCTTCTATTAGCGTATAATATAAATAAAATATCGCAATATTATTTGTCAAATGATTGAAGTCGAATGACATCTTTTTGTTCGGTGATATTTGGAAAACTTCATCTTTGTTGTAAAAGTTCTTGTATAAGTTGTAAAAGTTCAGTGATGCAACCAAACTATTATAGAGGTGAAAAAAGCACTGGAATTATAAAAAAAAAATTTACTTTAATTTATTTCTTTTAATTATTTGAATTTACAAAATGAGTAAAAATAATTTAAATAAAAACTTTTTTTGGTCAAATAACAAACTTTTTATAAAAATATATAAAGAAGTATATATAAATGTATATATACATATATACACTGGCATTGGAACAGGGAGGGGGAGGAGGCAAAAAATGCGATTGCTCCCCCCCCTATCTTAAACTCTAGAGGAGGAGGGGGGAAGAGGGGAAGGGCTAACACTGGATTTAGCCTCCCCATTTCCTAAACAGTTTTAAAAAAACTTTTATGATAGCAACAACGGAATCATCATTTTCCAGTCTGCAATGACTTAATCACAATTAAACATCACCAAGGAAAAGTATATCTATAAAACTGTTTAAGATACTTTCGCATTCGAACTATTTTTTAAATGAATAAGTGCTGACAAAAAATGACTAATCACGTTAAAAAGATGATTAACCCACATTGCATGTGATAAATAATTGAATAAATAGATTATTTTCATCTACTTTGCTGTATCATACAAAATTGAGGACCTTTTTCCTTTTTAATATATGTTTTCAGCCCCTCTAACTTTTGCAACCTTTCTATGCAACTGTATATATATATATATATATATATATATATATATATATATATATATATATATATATATATATATATATATATATATATATATATATATATATATATATATATATATATATATATATATATATATATATATAAATAAAGAGTAACAAATTTAAAACAAAACAGTTTTATAATTGCTTAACAAACTTTAATTTTATAAAAAATTAAATATTAAGATTAAATTAAAAAAATCCTTCACCTATGATATGATGATTGCAAACCATATTGATAATCATAAAGTAAGTTATTAGATTCAAGATTCAAGATTAAGTGTTTGTTAATTAAAGACTTAAAATTCTTGCTTATGATAGTGAGAAGACGACAGCAGTTTAATGGGATGGTAGTTAGACCGCTCTCCAGAATTTTTGAAAATAACAGGTGTCGATAACCACCAGGCTAGAAATTTAGAACTTAATAAGCACTTGTTAAATAGTTTTGACAACAATTATAGACAACAGCTACAGAGAACACTTCTTCAAAACTTTAACAGGTATAGAAGTCTAAGCAGAAAATCACATTAGATGCAGAAGCTGAAGTTATATGCATGTCAAGCAATAGATCAAACTGTATGTTGGCTATATCAGGTAAGATGTGATTAGTGGAATTAAGAGATTAAATTTATAAAAAGTTCTTAGCAAACAATTCACCTTTGTCATTAAGTAATGTAACAAAATCTGAATCACAAAAGAGAACAGGAATAACAGTTAAAAAGTCTCCAGAAGCCTCTGGAGCCTCTCTTTTGAGATAAAAAACAAGATTTGTGATTTGAGAATAGCGGGCTTAGTCATTAGACAATTACCATTTAACAATGATTTCTAGTAACAATAAACAGACGCCTGTTTTTTGGAGAATTGTTTTGGCAATAGATATGGAAGTAATGGTTACAATTGGAAATTACAGCATCAAATTGAGAGGAAAACCACGAAGAGAAGAGTGAGGTTTGACTTAGATATATCAGGAGGTAGGAAAAGATCCATGCCAACCTGAATCTAAGAAGTTACATAAGAAGCACGTTTGTCAGCAGAAAGACAAAAAAGCTCTACCAAAGGGCACCAGAAAAAAAATCATGGAAAGAGTCACAGTTAGCTTTAAGATAGTTGTGAAGTAAAATAAAGTAATAGTTTTAGGGAGATCAAATTGTGATTAGAAGCACCTTAGGATAAATGTGGAGAAACTGACCACTGAAAGGGCCTCAAATGTGGCCTTGAAAATGAACACTAAAATAATGAATAGAAAAAACACTCATCCCCAACATAACACTGTTAGTAATCTGATATTTTACAGCTATCGATGGATTCAGCCTCTCTAAATGCTACTAAAAAATTTGAGAAACCTGACTACCAGCTGGTCTTAGGACCATATAACTGAGTTTTAGAGCTGTATCCTCATTAAGAAATAACAGAATGAGTTACCTAGTCATAAAAACAGAGACACAAAGAAGATCCAGCATTCCTTTTGATCCAGCATTCCTTTTGATCCAGCATTTTTCTAAATTAATAATCGTTCTATTACAGTGAGTCCTTTTGACTCACTGTAATAGAACTATTTAATATCAAGCTCGTAAAGCTTTTTTTGACTTGTTTTTTTATTCATCTTTCATATTTCTCTTTACTTAACCTCTTTTTTTAATCACGATTTTTTTATTCAACTCTCTTATCTCTTTATCTCATTTATTTGTATCTTTTTATCATCTTTTATATATCTTGTTTCTTTTTATTCATCAACAGAAATCTGATAAATAAAAAAATAAATATAATGAAAAAAAAAAAATAATCAAACCCAATGAAAATTTGACTCTTATTTGTTTAAATAACCAAAGTACTTGATAGTAAATACAATCCATCTTAAAGTTATTAACATAATTTAAAATTCAATTCAATTAACTTAAAACACTTAAAATTAACTAAAAACACATAATATAAATTTATAAAAACATATTTTATTAAAATTATAAATAATATTATTTGTATTAAATATTATCATATAAAATATAAGAACTAGGTAATATGTAAAGAAAAACTTAAAACATTTTAAATATATTTAAAAAGTGAATAAACATAAGTCATAAAAAATTTATTATTTAAATATTAAAAAAAAACAATGTCAAGTTGTTAATTTTATTAAAAAATAAATAAAATGAATGAATAAACCAGAAATAATTAAAAAGAATTTAGAAATACCCTAATCAATAGCTCCTGGTCTTTGTACAGTAAGAATTAGAGATAAAGATAATCTTCAATACACAATGAAGATTTGTACTTTATACAAGTTTTCATTGTGTATTGAGGATTATCTGTATCACTAAATCTTGTTATTAATGATGTGACAGACCTTTATGTAGTGTAAACATCTATTAAAATTTTAAATTTAATCATTTATTACCATTATAAGAATTTTTTAAAGTTTTTTTAAAAAAATTTTGTAAAATATATAAATAAAATAAGATATAATAATAAAAAATATAAAAGAAATAAATATTTGAATAAATAAAAAAGAAATAAATATTTAAATGAATAAAAAATAAAGATAATATAACTAAACTACTATTAGTTAATTTTTTCTTTTTTTGACCATGAGTTAACAACTACCCAATCATTAACCTTTGTTTGATAGACTTTTTGATATCTAAGTGTCCTCTGTAAGCTGGAAATGGTATGTATACTTTCTTATTTATTAGAGCATATTCATTAGTAGATAAGGTGCGGAGGCCATACTTTATCTACTTATGCTTCATCTCCTGTTTTCAAATCCTGTTTCTTAAAAAAAATCTAATTTTGTTGTCAATATATACTGAATCTCTCTTGCATAACTGTCTTAAATAAAGAGTTCTTTTATTGATCCTTTTTTGTGGAACCAGTGATAAAAATTTTCTTGTTATTTTAAAATGTATAAAAACATCTGAGACATATGCAATCTTGATTAAGCCAGATTATCACAGTTTCTAGTTTGTTTTAGTGAGTTATCTCTATTGATTATAGTGCTGATTTGCGTTTCTTACAGCAAATTTGTCAGAGCACATTTTACTTTTCTTTTTAATAAGTTCAGAAGCATCTTTACAAGGATTTTGCAAACGTTTTTCAAAATACAGCAATAAGACAATCCCAAAGTTTGGCTCATTTCTTAAACTTCTAATCCTCTATTAAGTAGGTCACCAAGGGTGGACTTATCTTCTGTTATTTTTAGTTGTCTTTCCCCCCGGTTGCTACGGGCCTATTAATATAATGAAGTTAAAACATCAGATTAAGATTATAATTCTTATAAACATATAAATTTTGTATCCATAATAATATTTTGTATGCAAAATAATACAGAAACCATTCTTTATTAGCAGTAATGGACCATTATATCAAGAATCAATCAATATATGATACACTTATTTCATAAATCCAACACAATTGTTTAACGCAAAAATGTTCTCATGTATATAATAAATATTATCATTATTAACATACGACATATAACATAAACAAGGAATAGCATGAGAATGAACAGTGAAACCGAATTTTGTAATGTTAAAAGTAAACTAATTTTTTGACCTAAATGTGTAAAATTTCTTTTTCTAAACTTTTATCTTATGATCAATAAATTAAACTTTAAATCATAAAAATTAACTAAATTCAAACCATATTTCAACAGTAGGAAAGCTGAAATTTAAAGTTAGAATAGTTACAAATATATATATATATATATATATATATATATATATATATATATATATATATATATATATATATATATATATATATATATATATATATATATATATATATATATATATATATATATATATATATATGTCGTAACGGAAAAGCTGAACGTGAATAAATGTAACTTTACTCAATTAAGATATTTACATTGTTAAAAGTTAATTTACGTCAGTTGCGTTTTTACTTCATTGTAATTAAATTTAAAATGACATTAAAAACTGTCTTTGAAACGAAATAGCTTTAAATTGTATAATGTTGTTATAAAAAAAAAAATTTAAATGTTGCTTAAAAAAAAGTCTTCTTGTATTAAAATCCTATACTTATTTAAACTTAATTTTTTTGCTTTTAAACATTCGTTTTATGGTTGTTTTTTTTTATTTTTTTTTTAAATAATTTAAATTTAACACTTGTTTATGGTTGATTTTCTTAAAGGGATTTAAATGTACTTATAACTAAACGCATAGATTGGGTTTTCCCTTTTAAAAAAAAAACGTTTGTTTTGATAAAATAAATGTTGAAAAGAAACGAAATTTACTGATTTTTCGGCTTTGTTTTTTTTTATTTCCATTAAACATTTCCATTTTCCATTAAATTAACTAAATTCAACATTATTATTTCAACAGTATTACTATTTCAACAGTAGGAAAGCTGAAATTTAAAGTTAGAATAGTTACAAATATATATATATATATATATATATATATATATATATATATATATATATATATATATATATATATATATATAACAATATAAAAATCTTGTTCATTGCAACTATTCGAAAATTGATTATAATATGATCTTTAAATCAAAACCTAAAAGGATATAAAGTAAACATCTAGTTCAGCACTTGAAAAAAACAGCTGTGTAGTAAATAGATTGCATTTATAACATGTTTGTATTACAACTCATTATTAAAATAAATAAATTATATTATGATATAAAAGACTTATGCACATAATAATACAATACACTTAATAATAATATTGTCGGCCAAGACGTAATACCTGGTAAGTCA
Source organism: Hydra vulgaris (assembly GCF_022113875.1). Taxonomy (NCBI): domain Eukaryota; kingdom Metazoa; phylum Cnidaria; class Hydrozoa; order Anthoathecata; family Hydridae; genus Hydra; species Hydra vulgaris. The sequence continues at coordinate 48,879,884 of NC_061159.1, forward strand.
AATGGATTCAATTTTCAGGAGACTATGTATTTGAATAAATATGTATTTATAAAAAAAAATTTAATAATATCAATTTTTGCAGTTTAGTTTAATTGTAGAACAGTTTAATTGTATTATATGTTTAAAACTATATACTTAGACAATGTCTGAAGAGCATTGTAAAAGATTTTTAAAATTTAACTTAACTCATTTAGAATATGTACATTTATTTTATAGATAACTCATGAAGTTTGAGAGCTGGAGAAAGGAGAAAAAGGAGAAAAAGTTGAAGTATAGTTATGAACTTTTAAATAATACTTTTAAAGTTATCATGTGTTAAAAACGTAACAAAAAAATTTTTTAAACAATCATTAGTAGTAATTTTTTATGTAATTTAAAAGTGTTTTGTGAATTAACATTTATTTCAAACGCAATTAAAAACGTAACAAGAAGTTTTGCTTTAAGTTTAAGTTTTTATTTTTTACTTTTATTTTAGTGCTTATTTAATATATATTATAATATAATATTTTTAATAAGAATAATAAGAATTATATATAATATAATAATTTTATTTTGTAATTATTTTTTTTCCTTTCTTTTTTCGTTCGCAAATTTTTTCTGTTAGTTTTTTTGTTTAAGTTTTTTCCTAGTTTAAGTTTAAGCTTAGCGTTTCTCCATTCAGTGAATTTCTGAAATTTTAAATCATCAAAACATATAAACAATCTTGGTCAAGTAATCAAAAAATGAAATCACTGGCGTGGTCAACAGTGCTTGATCCACACCATTCCTGTCTAACCTTGTAAATAATTATTGTTATTGCTATAATACTAATTGTTTTAGTTGGTAATTTTAAAAACTACAGCTTTAAAATAACTTCTAAAAAATTAAAAAAAAAATTTAAATAAATTTAATATAATTAAATTTAATATAATTAATAATTGTTTTAGATAATTATTCAAGTAAAGAGCAATAGCAAGATTTACAAAAATATAATAAATTCCTGTCTCTTGAACTGTTACTGAACCCATGACTGAATCTAGTTTTAGAAGATTTCCTAAACACAAAATATTTAGTTTTTAATTACTTAACACAAAACATTAACTTTCTTATTAATTTTTAGAATTAAAAACAAAATAAATTTTATTTTTCAGAACTGAAAAATATAATAATTATAACATATAATAATTAATTAAAAATATAATAATGATAAATATAAATAATTAGGAAAGGTTAACTTAGAGTACTTAACCTAAATTACTGTGATTTATTTAATTAACAAACGTCTGACGTTTAATGATTTGGTGCTACCTCTTAAAAAGATTTTGGTAAAAAATATTTTATAATCTTAGTATTATTTTATGAAATTGAACAAATAATCAAAACCAATGCTTTTATTTTAAACCAATAGAAAAACTTTTTTTGAACCATCCTAAACTGCTCTTTTTTGATGTTTTCAGTTGAAGTTAATTTTATTACAGACTTTACTCACATGAAACAGAAACTTAAAAAACAGAAAGTTCAAAACGTTCCTTAAATTTCTAAAGATCAGCTTTAGTAAATTAGGATACAGGGTAAATATATATTTTTTAATTATTCCTCATTCAATTAAAATTAATTAAAATTATTTTTGGTATTTCCTAACTGATATTTTGAATTATTTTAAAAATAAATTATTTACAAATTCAATTTAATTTTAAATTTTATGTTTTGTTAAATATGCTACTTTTAGAGAAAAAAAGAAAGATACAAAAACAAAACAAAAAAAATAAGTCATAATTAGAAACAATTTAATCAATTTTCGAAAAAATGTTTGTTTTTCGTTATATTAAATACAATTAAAAAATAATTACTTGTGAATTCGTCTGCTTTTCTTATTAGATCCATTCTATTTAATTCCTTTAAAGCTGTTTTTAACTCATCAAGTGTTGGATTGCCATTCATTTGCAACCATTTAGCTAAATGAACCATTTAGCTAAATACCCTGAATTTATTTAGCTAAATACCCTGAATTAATTTACTAAATATAGAAATTAATGCGAAAGCATATTCAATGATAACATTGAATATGATTTTGCATTAGTTTTTATATTTTCTTGATCAATCGTGTCTAAATAGTTTTCTTCAACTAACGCTCGAGAGTTCTCAAATCTACTCACTTAACTTTAGTTTAAACGCTTTCCATCCGCTTTGTTTAACTTCTTTAGTTTTTTTGGTAGTTCAAAAAAAAAAAAACCACTTTGCGAAATTTAACATTTAGTTTAACAACTAGATTTTAATCATATATTCAAAATCTGGAATGTAGCAAGCTTTTTGTTTTTGTTTAAGAATTAAACTTTATGTAATAGTCTGGACGCTACGTGTAACCTTTTCTTGGAAATGAAGTGGACATTACAAAAACTACTTAAATAGTTTAACATTGATATCTTGAATAAGAAAAACTTTACGTGCCTTTCTGAAAGTGCTTAAAGGGTCACATTTGGGCCTTTATTTGGTACTGATGACGTCATTTTGACATTTTTTCAAAAAATCAAACTAAAAAAAAAATTTTTTTCGTCAAAAGTTAGATAAACTCTTGAGAAAACCTTATAATAAATAACAAAATCTTGAAAAAAACTTACGTGTCTTTCTAAAAGTGCTTAAAGAGTCAAATTTGGGGCATTATTTGGTACTGATGACGTCACGCTGGTCTACTTTTTTTTTATTAAACTAAAAAATATATATTTACGTCAAACGTTAGATAATTTCTTGAGAAAATCTTATAGTAAATAATAAAACCTTTAGAAAAGCTTACGAGCAATTCTAATAGTGCTTAAAGGGGCAAATTCGGGCCCTTGTTTGGTACTGATGACGTCACGCTAATAATTTTTTCAAATTTCGCGAAAAAAAAAAATTTAGTGAACAGATTTTTAAAAAGGAAAGTTCGAATCAGTTGAATAATATTTTGTCTAGGTGTCATCTCAATCATTTGTATTTTTACAAGACGAACAGTTGCGTACAAGTCAATCCATGCAATCAACCCGTGTTTCACATTTTGACATTTTACACGAATAGGAATTAACTGCAAAACATCTTCAGGAGCAGGTCTAATGTGCATCAATTTAACCTCAAGTTGATTGCCGATTTCTCGCCGTCCATATCCATCGGGTTTTGGAATATTGAGATTTGCCTCCATTGATTGTTTGACAATTGCTGTTTGATACAAAACTCTCTTGCAATGAAACATAAGAGCATCTCTAGTTGGCAGAAACTTTTAAGATTCCGTAGCTTCTTTCTTGGCAATAAACTTAAGGTATCTTCCTTCGTTCGTATCACTGTATTATAATTTTTATAACTGACATATAAACTATTCGATTTGGTCAAAATGGGTTACATCAAAGGTATAAGAGTCCCCAACCTTGGAAAAATTGACTTGTACTCTTCAGACTGTCTCATTAGTTTGAGAAACTTTGACTTACCAATCCCGTAAAATGCACTTGTATAATTGTTCCCGCTAAATGCATGAAGAGCAAGATGAGCTTTACAACAATCAGTACCTATCTGTGAGGCAATAAGATTTATATCAAGAGTCCGTCTTTCATTATTTGACGCCAATATCCACAAATAATTCTATTTGAAGTTGGTTTTGAAAGTACAAAGCGTAAATAGCAGTATCTGTGTCAACCGTGTGAATGCAAACGGTTTCGAAACCAATAGATGCATTATATATAGGCAGTTTAAAGTATGTTTTTTTTAAAGACAAAACCTCGTTGCGAATCTTTTGTGCGACATGATGAATAAGTTGTTCAATCAGTTTTGGATTATTTTCCCCTTCTAAATGGTATTGTTGCATAAGAAAGAATACCCTATTTTGGTGACCGCAACTGAACAGACCCGCAAGTTCTGCAACTACAGCATCCTGCAAAGTCTTTTTATCTAGAATCTTTGCTCTATCTGTGCAGTTTTCCTTCTAAAATTCAAATAGCTTACTTGTATGAGTAATCTCTAAATTGTCTAATACGTGTTCTGTCACATAATCGAAGAGAAAACGCATAATTGCATTTTCTGTTGAAATAAAAGAAACTTTTTGGGGTCTTGTATAGTTAAGGTAACAAGTCCAATGATAGTATAACTCTAAGGAAATTATGGTTTGCCCAATATACTAGCTGGTTTTTCAGCTTTACTTAAGCGTTTACTTTTATCATGTTTGCTGCACTTTCTGTTACAAATTACGTCTTTTTTACGTCTTTTTTACGTCCGTGCCCAGTAGGCACGGACGTAAAAAAGACGTTTTAAAACGTCTTATACTTGTTTTAGACCTCTTTTGAACGTCTTTTAAACGTTAAAAAGACGTCTTTTTTAGGTCCGGTGCCCATTGGGTGTAAACGTTTTATATCCGTTCCTATATTTATTACTCTTTTTGCAATAGCAAATGCAACACTTTTCATCCGCAATAATTTTTCATGAAACAAAGGAATTATTTAATTTTGAAGTAGTACATAAAACATAAAAAAACGTAAAATATTCTTTGCTTTGCATTTCACACTAAAAGGTTTTTTAATTTACCTGATCTATCTCGTTTCCGAGCTGAGATTCTACGCTTAAATGAGGATGCATTATCCACGCCTACACTCTCGTTGACATTTTCTGCTCTATTTTTCCAATGTTATAAAATGTTTAATGTTATTATATTCACATACTTATCGTAACATCTTTGATGAAATAAGAAAGTTGTTGGGCACGTATCAGCATGTCCGTATCCAGCATTTGGACTTCGAGATTTATGACCCAAGTTTAAACATCCTTAATTTGAGAGGGTCACAAATTTTATTTTGTTATAATTATTGAACGCTGAAATATTTTACTATGAAATTTAAAATTTATCGATAAATTTAAGTCTGGTTAAAAATAGTACAAAAATATTTCATCAACTTGTTGCTCTCACGTTTAGGGCAGGGAAAGCACGAATTTTGGGGCTTTTTTGTTCCCAAGCTCCAATCATCGCAAATTTTTGCAAAGCATCCTTATTTGACATAAGTATAAACATATAAATGTTTGGAGTTTGCTCCATTTCTAAAAGTTAAATATCTCGAATAAAAAAAAATGCTGGATACGGACCTGAATTTCAGGTAGAATTTTTATGATTTTAAAGTTATTTCAAATTTGACGATAGCAAAAAAAAAACATTATTATCAAATTTACGCTATTTATTGTTTTTTCCGTATCATTGTTTAAGGCATATATAAAAAAATAAACTGAGTTGTACATTTAGTTTGTGACTTACCAAGCATTGTAAGTCACAATGCTTGGTTTGCAAGTCACAATCCACAAGTCTTCACTTTCGCAAGCGGATTTTCAGTAAAACCACGCAGTTTGTTATTATTACGACTAGGGCCGGCGCGAGTTGGTGTCACGTGGGGGGTGCCATTACAACTTTTGCCGACTGAAAAAAAAAAAAAAAAAAAAAAAAAGATCCTCGTTTTCCAAAATTTGCCGACTGCCATGACGATATTTGCCGACTGTCTAACCTAAATCGGAAGGGTCGACATTTGCCGACTAACTAGGTCCAATTTGCCGACTAAGGGTTTAATAATAATAAATTAATATGAATAAAACACGTTTTTTTAGTTTTATGTTTTATATTTTTGCATTTACCGTTTCTTTTAAAATGATTTTATTTTAAAATATTTTGTTTTATTTATAAAAATGGCTTTAATTTTTTTTCTTTTATTTATGACGGTAATTCTTTACTTTCAAAAAGAACTTCGATAAAATGAAAAAAAAATAAAAAGTAAACATTTTTTAACGTAAACAAAGAACGGGAACATTTTTTTATTTCTTAGATTAAAATTATTTTATATTTTTAATACAATATAAAAAAAAATTATGAACAAATTTTTTTTAAAATAAGGTATATGAAGTTTTGGTTACATAGATTTGAGTAATTATATTTAAAACATCTAATTTTACAAACAATTAACCCCCTATCAATAATTTGTTAAAACTAAATTAATGCTTTGCGGTATTGGATTTATAAACAATATGGCGGGTATATCATGCTTGAAATCTTTTTAATAAGCTGCATCAATTTTTGTCTCTAACTTAAATTATAAGCACTTTCCAAGTGGCACGTAAAAATTTTTAAACTTCTTAAGTTATAAGGAACAAATTTATGAAAAAATCAGAATGTCCACTCAAAATGTTTAGTTTTCCTTTTTTTTTTATATGTAGCGACCAGACTATAACGACACGGAGCTAGTTTTCCGAAAATTTATATGCTAATTTTTATCAGGGTTGCCAGGTTTTTTTCGGAAACAAGCCAAAAATAAATAAAAAATAAACCAGAACTAAAAAAAAAAGAAGTAAAGTAGCACTATTTTATTCAAAAATTTATTTGGTTAAGAATTTATCTCTAAAACATTTAATAAAGTTCCGCCAATATGTGAAGATTGTCGTCATACTCGCATTCATCTGTTGCGTAAATTTCATTTTCCACTATTTAAATCATTGATTCGGGACTGTTAAATGTCTTTACAACAAATCTTTCAGCTCATTAAATAAGATTTTATGCGAATGACTACATCAAACTCTTTGGCATTCTGTTTCTCTATTTGCTTTTCACATAGACGACCTTTGAAAAGACTCTCGCAACAAAGCAGTTAGAAACAGTAACACACAGAAAAGCAAGGCAGCAGTCGGAAATGTCACGAAAAGCGGTATGTCCAAAAATGTCGACAGTATTTAGCAGTATTTTTATGAACTTCTTTTTCTTTAAAATTGTCAGACTCAGTCTATTTAACGATACTGACTTTCCTGTATTGGTTTTCAGTTTCTTGACTATTTGTACCTATTAGGTAAAGAAAAGGTACATTTGAAAATGGAACCTCTTCAACTTGGGAAAGAAATTTCATTGGAGACAGGTTAGACAAGCCGTCAATAATTGATCTGTTCTTTAGAAGCATTTAAGCTCGGTTAAAGCCCTCTGTAGGAAGTCATGACAGCGAATTTTTACATTTTTGACTGATTCTTCAGCATTCAGTTTTGTATTTGGAGGTTGCTCTTGAAAGAAAATCTGGCACTCTGAGGAGAGTTTGACTCCAAAATCAACACACTGATAAGCGAGTACTAACCCCTTGGTATCAAAAACTAGCTGATTTAAGCATTTGAGATGCATAATTAGCTCATTCATTACATCTTCTGGATCAATATTTGCACCCTTAATATAGAGAGTTTAGCCGCTCAATCTCTTGGATGATTGGAGTGAGAAAAACAAAAAGTTTACCTTTTTGTGCTGTCTTGAAATATATTGCTAATTGAAAAGATTTTGTAACAGACCTCAGAGTTTGCATTCAAGTCAGCACAAATTAGAAATGCTTTCAGTTCTTTCCAATTCACAAGTTAATTATCATTATTATTTTTTTTTTAAGTTGATTAAGGTGCCCCAAGAAGTCCTTACGGTCTTATCACAGAGCACCGCGTAAAAACATTTAATAGGAAGTTCACGCCTCCTTCCCAACCGATGTCGCAAAACTTGCCCAGAGGTGGGGTTTGAACCACGAAAACATATTCCTCGAACCAACCAACAAGTTGCAGTAAACTTCTGAAAAAGCGATAGGGTTTCCACGTTTATTATTTGGATTCATGAGTTCAAAGAGTTCTTCATACTCGTTTTAACAAAGAATGCTCTTGTTAAAAAACCGGGGAACCTCGCTCAGAAGAAAGCCGACTGGAGATGGAACTGCATTAAAAGCAATTTGTACCACAAGATTTAGACAGTGAAAAGTGCAACTCATCATAACACAGTTAGGCAATTTAGTCAGTACACGAGAGCAGACTAAATTGAGCAGAAGTTATGTGTGTCAAAAACATCTAAATCTGAACTCTATCTGATACAGTTTTTAAGTGTTATTCCAATAGAGTGGAGTTTATAGTTCAAAGTATTAAAGAGATCTTTGTCAGTTGTTGAAATTACTTGATTGAGGCTGAGAAAGTCATTGAAAATCTGTTTCTCTTTCTCTGAAAAATATCTCATTCTAGTGGGAAAAAAGACGTCGAAAAGACGTTTTTAAAAGTATTATTTACGATGTTTTTAAGACGTCTTTTTTTAGTCAAATATGCAAATCTAATCTGAAATCTCATTTCTGAACGACTTTTTTTTCATACTTATTAGTATACTATAGTATCCTATACACTATAGTATTCCTACTTTTCATATATGAAAAGCTGTTTTTATCAAATGAAAATGATAATAGCTCTTCATACAAAGTATGACAAAAAAACTCCTTCCGATGCCGAGAAAAAAACCTATTTTAGATCTTTCATATGTTTTATAAATAAAACAATAGTATTGTTCAACAGAATATATTTTCATCTTTCTCTTTCTTTTCTGTTTCTTGAGCGCGCTCTATTTCTTGGCTTTGTTAAATAAAAGTAACTATTTCACGTCGAGAAATCCATTCATACGAGCAGGTTATCTAAAAAACGAGTGAACATAAAAAACAGTCTATTGCTCAAATGTAATAAAAAAAAAAAAAAATTAAAAAAAACAAATGAATCTTGTTAAGCTGAGTGAAACACATTAGATTTACCGACTATTTATTCAAAAAGAGCAGATTCTTTTACCCCCTCATGTTTCCAGCGCGGTCCTTTCTTTTTGAACCCACTAGGTTAGATATGGCAGGAGTCACACGGTAAACAGCCTAAAAATAAATAAAATTGAGTGTACTAAAGAAATTTACGACCATCAAAATGACTGTACAACGATGTATTTTGTTATGTAGTATTTAAACCAAGCTAAACATTGTCATCTCTCAGATTTGCTATGAAATCCAAGTTATTGAAAACAGATAATGTTGCTTTTCTGTCTTCTATGACGTGACTTTTTAATTGAATTTGAGTGAAATTAAGTGTTGTAGACTCATAACAATTTAAAAACCCGTTAAGACTATCAATTTAAAAACCCGTTAAGACTACCGTTATAATAAATAGAGACTATCCGTTATAATAAATAATAAATAAATAATAAATAAAGACTATCCGTTATAATAAATAATAAATTAATAAATCCGTTAATAAAATAAATAAAATAATAAAATAAGTTAATAAATCCGTTATTGACTAAACACTATCATAATGAAAAAATAATTCAGCTAATACACCTTGAGAGTTATTCATTTAAACTCAATAAAACTAATAATCAAACTTTATTTTAGCCTGTTATAATGACGCTTTACTTAGCAACATAAAATCATAAAAACTAGCGATACCATTAGCAACACAGATGAAATACACATAAACAATAATAAAGACTAGAAAGCTGCAATGATGGTTAGATGTACCTTTCCAGTATCATTTTCACTTGGTCTTTTCTATCTAAACCAAATGTTTTGCAAATAATTTTAACATAATACATTTTAACATATTACATAATATATTACTACATTACATATATTATAAAATATACCCGCTTACCGAAAATAGTTGATTTTTAATTAAATTTTTTATGCAAAAACGTTTTACGTATATAAAAGTGTATTGTAAACAAAAAACGGGCCAATTAGAACGTAACAAAGATATCGTAATTTCGATACTGTGGGTTAAAACTTTGTTAGGTTCTATTGGCAATAATTATTTTCAATTTTCTTAAGCAAATAATGATTTCCTTATTAACAACGAAAGTTGTTAATAAGCAAATAATAATTTATTTATTATAATTATAATAAGCAAATTATGATTTACTTACTAACAACTTAAGTTGTTTTTCAGTGAGAAACGTTAGTGAATTTTTTCTCCGCCTTCCTAATGAAAAAAAGTTCTCTTGGTGTTGTTTAATTTAGCGTTTAAATGACAAGTTTCTCATGTTTTTATATTAAAGGTCATCAATATAAAAGGCATCTTTTCTACGTCTAATTAAAGACGTAGAACCGATTGACGTCTTTTCGACCTCTTTTTTGAAGACGTCTTTTTAAAAGACGTCTTTTTCCACGTCTTTATTTAGGCTGACTATAAAAAGGCATGACAAGTCATAAAAAAGACGTCTTTTATTTGTCTAAAGATATCTTTTTTCCCACTGGGACGCATATTGCAAGGTGCTTGATTGAACTCACATCCGTATATTCATCAAAGAGAACAGAAAACAGATTTGATTTGATTTCTTTAGAAATTTCTTCTAGAAATGATGAGATGACATTCTGGATTACTTTAGTGCATTTAATGTGGTAGAGTTTTAGATGTTACAGGGAACTGCCTATACCAAACTTATAAATAATTTCACTCAATGGGCAGCAGTTGAAACTGCTGAGTGACAGCAGATACACATTGCAAGCTGAATATCTACTTTTTGTTTACATCTGAAATTTTTACATGACCCGTTAATTTATTCTTCTTTTAAAACGGATTCAAGCTTTCGAAGAGAGCAGACGCTTTTGTGAGCAAAAATATTAAAAAATTTTCTCAAATAAATGAATGGAAGTTTTTGAATAGAAAAGTGAATAAATAAAGTCAAATAAATTTAAAGATAATTTAGAAACATTTAAAAAATCTACAAATCTAACATTAACTAAAAAGATCTTATCAGTATTAAGTATGGTGGTAATACTCCAAGAAATAATAAAAATAATGAAAGAAACGCTGGATGATTTTAATAAGGAAACAGAAGTTATATTTAAAAACTAAAAAAAAACAGTAATTGCTATTGTTAGTGCGAACACAAAAATACTCAACGAGAGATTGGATAAATTTGAAACAAATATCATTGCAAGTGCAAATAAGAGGTAAAAGAAAGTTTAAACTTCAACGAACACGTAATCGATAAAAGTATTGAAAATAACAACAAATATTTATTAAACCTATTTGTGCCTATTTTTATCGTAAAGAATTAAAAGGGTTTTTTTCGCAATCATTCAAAACGACATAGAAGACTGTACTTAAACGCCAATCATTGTACGTTGACGCAATTAGATACATTTATAATAATTTAAAATATAGTATTTTCAAGATTCGCCAAGAAAAATATTAAAAATGGCGCAACAGCAAACAACAACTTTTTTATAAACTTCATGTCAAATGAATGAAGTACTACGAGAATGAATGGAGTTATGATATACAGCTAATAAAACTTTGAACTTTAGTTATTTAGAAAACAATTTTTTTGATTTTTTTAAAATTGTTTTAGTTGTCTTTTTTATCAAACGTGTTTTGACTTGAAGCAAGAAAAGAAGCTTAAACTAACATATGCTTTTAAAATCAAGTGGTTCTATTTAATTGCCGAGTTTTAATAAACCTTTTGTTGAATAATTGCAATTACTAATGGTTAAAAATTTGCAGCATATCCCTAGAATAATTCAATTTTTAATGTTTTAATAAAGATCATTTCAGTGAATTTTGTTGTTTTTTTATCCAGTGAAACTTGTTTTTTTTTTATTGTCGGTTACAAGCATACTCCCGAGACGACTTGAAATTGCTTTGATGTTTGCTGCTCGATGAACTTCCATCTGTTTTATACTTCCACGTTTTTACAACATATTGTGGAAACATGTGGCGCAGAAAAAAAAAAGTTTTTTAATTAAAGACTTTAATATGAATTGTTTTCTTTATAACGATGACCATAAAATTCAAAATTTTTAAGATAAAATTTTTGAAACACGGTGTATAACCCTTAATTAATTGCCCCACTAGGGTAACAATAAACTCGGCTACCCTAATAGATTATATCATTACAACAGACATAAATAAAGGCATTCAATTAAAGGTATTCATAAAAACTGATATATCCGATCATTTTTCTATATTCCTAATTTTAAACTCAATTTTATAAAAAAAATATAAACACCCCAATAGTTATAAAAAAAAAGTATTTTCAAACAAAAAAATCTTGAATAATTTAAAAATCAGCTATCTTTACTCCATTGGAATCATATTGATTTTGATGACAATGCAAATAACATATACGAGACATGTTATAAAACATGGTTATCTGTTTACTACGCTAATTTTCAAATTGTTGAAAAAAAATAAATAATAAAAGCTCAAAAGGTCCCTGGATTACAAAGGGATTAAAAAAAAACAACATCTGTTAGCGAAAAAATATATAAAAACTACAAATATCTATTTTAAAAAATACAAAAAAGCCTAAAAAAAAATTAATACTCAGAACTAATTAACAAATTTAAAATAACTTGAAACGCTCATGGCAAATTATAATTGCATTTGTTCCGATGAGTTCATCATCATCGCACCACCTACTACTACCCTAAAGCTGACTGGGATTCCTTTCGTGATTTTCTTCGTGATGGCCCTTGGGCTGATGTTTTTTCTCTCTCAGCTGACAAATGCGCCTCCTACGTAACCTCCTGGATTCAGGCTGGAATGGAAGCTTTTATTCCTTCTCGTCGGTTTCAAGTCAAGCCTCAGTCTACTCCATGGTTTTCTCCTTCTTGTTTGGCAGCTATATCCAATCGTAATCACTTTTTTCATCTTTTTCAAATGAACAACTCTCTTGAGAACAAACGGCTATTTATTATTGCAAGAAATTGATGTAAAAAGGAGCTTTCTGATACTAAACTCCGTTATTCTCAGTTCACTAAATCTCGCATCTTATCGCAGAAGTTAGGCTCTAAAGACTTTTGGAAAATCTTCAACAGCATTGTTAACAAGGGTAGATCTAACATTCCATCTCTCATTCATGGGACTGATCTTGTTATCTCTCCCAGGGATAAGGCAGAACTGTTTGCAAAGAACTTTTCTTCTAATTCCACTCTTGAATTTTATGGACATTCTCTTCCTTCCATTCCAGTCAAACAGGTTGACCCATTGTTAGACATTCAAATCACTCCGGCTTCTGTTGCTAAAGTCATACCTCAATTAAACTCGTCTACAGCTTGTAGTCCAGACAACATTCCTGTCACAGTCTTGCAGAATTGTTCTCCAGAACTTTCTTCAATTCTCTCTAAACTATTTAACAAGTGTTTGACTGAGTCTTGTTTTCCTGCTTGTTGAAAAATGGCATCTGTGGTTCCAATATTCAAAAACTCTGGAGAAAATTCTGACCCCTCCAATTATCGTCCGATCAGTCTTCTTTCTGTTATTAGCAAGGTCTTTGAGTCTTTGATCAACAAATTCCTCACATCTCATCTTGAGTCAAATAAACTGCTGTCAGACAATCAATACGGTTTTCGATCCACTCGCTCTACGGCCGACTTGCTAACTGCTGTAACTGAAAGATTTTATTGTGCATTAGATGGAGGCGGTGAGGCTTGGGCTATTGCTCTCGACATATCTAAAGCTTTCGACAAAGTTTGGCATGCTGATCTTCTCCATAAGCTTGCTTTAAATGGTGTTTCTGGGAAAGTTTTTGAGATTATCAAATCATTTCTTTCTGACCCTTTTATTAAAGTCATCCTTGAAGGCCAACACTCTTCTTTATTTCCAGTAACTTCTGGGGTTCCCAAAGGTTCCATCCTGGGCCCTGTTTTGTTTCTTATCTACATAAACGATCTTCCTGACAACCTTTCATCTAAAGTAGCTCTTTTTGCTGATGACTCAACTTTGTACTCCTGTCTTGACAAAAAGTCTTCTCTTTTCGATCGCCTAGAACAAGCAGCTGATCTTGAATCTGATCTCACTTCAGTAATAGATTGGGGTTCACAGTGGCTTGTGAATTTCAACTCTAAAAAAACCCAATTGCTTACTGCAAATAACTACCGTAACATGGTCAACATTCTTATATTAATGAATGGCAATCCTCTTATTGAGTCCTCCTCTTTACGTCTTCTTGGATTATTGCTTACTACTGACCTTTCATGGAAACCATATATACAATCGATTTTTAAATTAGCTTCTGCTAAGGTTGCTTCTATTTATCGTGCTCGCCATTTCCTTACTTCTGATTCCATTCTCTTCCTCTACAAATCTCTTATTCGTCCCTGTATGGAATACTGTGGTCATATTTGGACTGGTTCTTCTAACGATTCACTTTCTCTTCTTGACAAGGTCCAAAAACGCATTGTAAATGTTGTTGGACCAGGACTATCTGCTTAGCTTGAACCTCTTTCCCATCGTCGTAAAGTTGCATCTCTTTCTCTTTTCTACAGATACTATCATGGTCACTGCTCAAAGGAGTTATTATCTCTAGTTCCATCAACTAAAATTCATTCTCGTTTTACTCGTCATTCAGCTAAGTCTCACTCGTTTACTGTATCTGTCCCTGCATGCTCTAAAAACTTTTATTCATCTAGTTTTTTTCCCCGCACTTCAATCCTTTGGAACTCTCTCCCATCTTAATGTTTTCCTGACTCATACAACCTTCAACTTTTCAAGTATTCTGTCAACCGTTTTCTTGCTCTATAACTCTGTTCTTTTTTTTCTCCTAGTAACTTCCAACTTAATAGTGGTTGCTTGCAGCCTTGTTGGGAGTGAATGCAAATAAAAAAAAAAAAAAAAAAAAAAGTTAACCTCAGAATTATCTTTTGAAGAGTTTGAAGTAGCTTTGAGTTCCTTGAAAAAAAACAAACAAAGCAACTTAAGCAGGTAAAATTAATGAAAATTAAAACATGTTCTTTCAAAATTTTTAAACCTTCTATTAACCAAGGAATATTTTCAGAACAATTAAAAGTTGCTAAAATTACTCCTGTCTTTAAAGATGGTGACAGATCGAATATCAGAAACTATTGTTTCATCTCTGTTCTTTCGGTACTTTCAAAAATTTTAGAAAGAATAATATCTAATAGAAGATACAATTATCTCAATAAAAACATCTTACCATATAACAAACATTTCGGCTTTAAAAAAGGTAACTCAATAAAGCATGCAAGAATCCAGTTTGTGCATGAAATCTCAAAATCTTTTGAAAAATCACAGTACCTGTTATCTTCATTAACCTATCAAAAGCTTTCGACACTGTAAATCATTATATTTTACTGCAAAAACTTAAATATTATAGAATTAATGGTACTGTTTTGAAGTGGTTTAGAAGCTACTTAACAAAAAGAAAACAATTTGTAATTAGTAACGATGGTTAATAAAATAATTATCTTGATATTGCATGCGGTGTTCCTCAAAGTTTAATCCTCGGACCCCTACTTTTCCTGATATATATATATATTTAAATGGTTTGAATAAAGCTTCCTGATATATATATATATTTAAATGATTTGAATAAAGCTTCCAACCTTATAAGTATCATGTACGCAGGTGATAACAACCTATACCTCTCAAGCAGTAATATATATATATAAACTATTTACCACTACAACTAAAGAACTAAAACATATATCAAATTGGTTTAAATTTAATAAGCTAACTTTAAAGATTAATAAAACCAAATGGATTCTATTCCAATCGTATGCAAAAAGTGGTTATTAACAACAATCTTGCCACAACATTATATAGACAAAATTGAAATAAAAAATGATTCTGTTACAAAATTCTTAGGCCTTTATCTCGATGAAAACATCTCCTCGAATCAACACATTAATTATGTTACTACTAAAATTTCAAAAAACATTAGGGTTCTATAAAAAACTCGTAACTACCTTAATAAAAAATGTTTAAGCTAACTTTATTACCTTTTTATCCACAGTTACAGAAAAATAATTTATCCCCAACCGTTTTTAATAATATTTTCAAACTCAAACCTAACAACAAAAACGATATGAGATATGGTTTTTAAATGAGCCGTTTTGTCACACAAAATTTAATCAAATTTGCATTGGTTATCGTGGACCCCACCTATGGAATAATGTTGTTCTGCAAAATCTCGATCAACCAACTTCCTTTACTCTTTTCAAGCTCTATCTTAAAAATGTATTTTTTCATTTGATAATATACTTAGATACTTCTGATATTTTTAAAATGGTTATTTGACTTGGGTTTTATTACTTTTTATTTTTTAATTTTACTTTATTTTTTGTATGTTATACTTGTCTTTATTTTGCTTGCTTATATTTTATAAGGTTCTGACGACAAAATCTTGTGATATTCTTTCAGATCCTAGCTTATGTTTAACTGATAGCAATTTATATAAATGCGCATCTATACATCTGTAAGTTTATATATGCTTATATTTATATAATGTGAGTGTTTTTCTGATTTTTATTATACTCGTATTGTTTTTTTTTAATTTTAACATCATATATACGGCGTATAATTGTACTGTGACATTTTAATGTAAGCGAAATTAAAAAAAAAAAAAAAATTGATCAATATTGGTTTAATACGCCGCTCAGATCGATTTTATAACCCTGATAAAAAATTAAATAAAAAAGAAAGTTATAAGAGATAATGAAATGAAGTTTTTTTAAATTTTGTTGCAACTAGCCGTAGTCTCGCCTTCTGAAAACAGGCAAAAATTATCTTAGATTTTCTGTGTTTTTATCCGTTTTTTAATTTTAAAATTTTAAACATAAAAAGAGGGGGGAAGCCCCCTTTGCGTTGATTTTATTTGTTTGCGTCACTTAATATTCCTGCATCTTTACAAATAAAAATTGAATTTAAAAGGAACTATTTTAATAACATTGACTCAAGAGGGGACCCATTAGGGGGTACAATGGGGGCGATCGCCCTCTTTTAGATGATAAAAATAATAATTAAAAAATCTATATTTAACACATTGTTAAAAAAAATAAATTAGCGATGAATAAAAATGTCATTAAACTTTATTCAAATATTAATTCAAATGCAATTTTATTTCATTTGAATTAATAAAATAACTAACTTTAACAAAGTTAAAACAAATTGATTATTTTTTCAAATTATGTCTCGTTAGAAAACTTTTTATTTTAATGTCAGGATAATTTTAAATGGTTGATTTATAATATAATGTTAATGTAAATTGTAAATGTTTGAGGGAAACTATTTTTAATAAAAAAAAAAAAAAAAGCAAAACCATAAAAAATTTAAAAATTTATAAATTAAAAGCAACATGTTTTTCCATTTAAGTTTTTTTAGCTGATATTTCTATATCAGGACACGGTCGTTTAGATATTAGGAAAAAGTGTGAAGTTTAGGCACGCATGCGCCAGTTTTTGGTAAAGTTTAAGGCTTTTAAATGGCTGCGGTTCTTAACTACGGAGTAGATTTTAGATGACAACAATTTAGTTGCATTTTTTAGTGTGCTGTTCAGTATTATAAACTTTATTTTTTTTAAACCAATAAACAAGCGTCATATTTTTAATATTAGGCAATTAAATTAAGTTTAAAAACAAACAAAGATGCATTTAGTTGTATTTCTATGAAAGCTAATTTGCTGTAGGAGAACGAGTTCTTTATTTTTTTGAAATAAATTTTCAGACTTTTTAACTGTACGAATTTGAAAATTTTTTCTTTAACTTCTTAAATGTTCTTTACTTTATAGTTTTTTTTTATTTTTGGGTTCTTGCTTAAATTTAAATTTGACAGAAAAATGTATTTTTATCGTTTGAGTAGTTAAGTTCTAAAATTTTTTTAATAATTTTGTTCTGGTGCATTTTACACGATCATTTTATAAAAATAATAATAAAAAAATAACATTGTTTAATAATATATTATAATTTTTGTCTGGTGATGTTTTTGTTGTATATCTTCGTTCATATTAGTGTTTATAAAACAATTTATTTATATATTTTTTTATTGTTATTATTGTTGAGTACTGTTTTAGGTGTATAGCCTGTCTTATTTATTTTTAAATATTCCTCTAATAATCTTTATTTTTTTCTTGACAACTGTCAAAATATGTTTTGTTCAATAAATAATTCTCCATTATTCTAATGTGCTTCGTTTCTTTCTCAGGCGTTCAATGCTCACGTGTGACCATTCGGTGAGTTTTATATGCCAAAGTTTTTAAATAAAATGTATTTTTGTCGTTTGAGTAGTTTTGGTTTAAGATTTTTTTTTATAACTTTGTTCTGGTACATTTTACACAATAATGTTAGAAATATATAAAATCATTTATTAATATTAAATTAGCTAATAGAAAAGTAAGTTTGTTTTTTTTACTTTACTTTGCATGTATTTGGAAACTTTCCATTGCTAAAGCAAAACATACTCACATATAAAATGTGTGTATGTTTTGTTTTTGTAAACCCATCGCAAATGTCAGCTCTTTTTTCGAATGCAAAACCAACGTTGATTCAATGTCATTTGGTTAATGATAAAATTATTACCGACGGAACTAAAAACATCTAGCAAATTTATATTAATCCAATGTATGTAAAAACATCGCAAAAAGTTTTTAAACATTGATTCAATGTATATAAACCAACGTTTTTCCAATGTATGTAAAAACATTCAAAAAATTTGATCGTTTTTACGAACTAAACCTAACGTTGATCCAATGTATAAATCTCGAAACTGATTCAATGTATATAAATCAACGTTTTTCCAATGTATGTAAAAACATCGCATAAAGTTGATTGTTTTTACGATCTAAACCCAACGTTGATCCAATGTATGCGACCAAACATTGTTATTGCGTAATTATATAACTTAAATAAAATCTTCTGTGATTATTAAAATATTAAACCACTATCAACACAAACATTAATTTTGTTTCGATGATCAAGCGTTATCGTAGTATAATATATATTTTATTTATATATATATGGATTTACTTTAATCGCTAACGTGTATCAACATATTTATTTCAGCATACATCCAATCCATATTTATACTAATTTTATAAAATGTCCGAAATACATTTTCCCTTAACTTGGCGTTAAATTATTTGTTTTATTTCATTAATTTTTGTATAGATCAGGTTAATAATAAAAGCAATTGGATTTTACTCAATATTTTTGAAGTAATTATTCAGCGTTAATAAAATTGATAAAACCATATAAGACAGTTAAAAAATATATTTAAACCTTTGTTCACTTTTTGAAAATCCGTAAAAAAGCAAGTATCAAGTTTACATATCTTTAAAAGAAATTTATTTACATGATATATAGTTAAATATGTAACAAAAGTATTTTAAAACAGAGACATATATAAAACACATTTTTCTTAAAAAAACAAAGTTGAAGCCACCATTTACAGCACCGAGGAGTCAAGAATAGCCTATTGTAAAGAAAACCATATCAAATAATTTAAAATATTTATTACCTATAGGGACGACAATTAAACATATTTAAAAAGCTACGTGATTCCATATTAGTAGGATTGTTATAGAAAAGTATATTTAAAAAGTATATTTAAAAAAAGTCTATTAAATAGAAAACAGATTTTTTAAAACTACCTAATTTTGTAAGCATTTTGTCAATTGTGTTCAATTTTGAAACCAATATCTTTAATGGAAAGCCGACTTGTTTAACTAATCAAAGAATAAAATTATTAACACTTAAAGATAAAGAAAAAAAAAATGAATGAGATATAAACAATCATACTATAGTATTATATAGATAAGTAGATATATATGAAAAAAAAAAAAACAACTAGAAAACAGTATACCTGCTTTTGGCAACCTATTGTGATACTGCAGCAGTTGCTGTAAAGATGCAGCTGTTCTTTTTGGTGTTGTTCAAAAACGTAATTTTATGTTGGCTTTTAGTAAATTTTTGTTTAATTTCAAAGACATCACAGTATTGCCTCGGTTGAACTTAAATTGAAACTTTTCATAAAAATTATTTTGAGTGGAATGCAAAATGACGTTGCACAGTTTTTTAAAACGTATGGACTTACGCCATACGTTCTAAAAACTGTCACACGAAATTTCGTCTACAATTGGGGTTACGTTTTTACCGTAAAATTTTACGGTATAAAACAGTAAATGCAAGAAAAACATTGAATTAAAGTAAAACGAGTTTTACTGGACAAAAAAATTTAATTAAAATGGTTTTTATGAAAACATTAAAAAAAAAGATTTATTTATAGGATACGCTGTATAGTTTTAATCATTAGATTTTGGAATTATTTAACAAAAAGTTTAGAATAACTCAGTAATTAAATAGAATCATATTATTTTAAAAGCATATCATCGGTATACAAAGGAAATGCACAGTCCGAAAACATCATTTTGAGATAATGAACAATTAAGTTTTTGGATAATAGTTAAAATAATAAGTTTTTTGTATTAGTTGAAATGAATATTTTTAATAACTCATTAATAATTGATTTATTAAAATTTTATGATATTTCAAACGATAGAGAATTTAAAATACTAAATAGTGGTATAAACTACTCCATACTGCCACAAATGAACTCGTTTGTTTACCGACGAAATGTTAGTTTAAACTTGTTTTTTTCTTTCGAATCTTGACACGACATTTAATTAAAACTTTTTAAAAATCAATGAAATGCTTTCTAATTTACTTAAGCTTAAAATCATTAATTGTATCCATAAATCCATTCATGCTTGTATTAGTAATCATAAATTACATAACTTGCAAAAGCAGTTTTAATTTATAGTTGCAGTCCACAATAATATTGACATAATGAAGACATTATCAGATATAGATTATAACTCTTATACACATATCAATTTTGATTCATAATATTATTTTTTATGCAAAATCTTATTTTTTATGCAGAAATTTTTCTTTATAACCAGTAACCGACCGTTATATCTTTAATGATAAACTACAACATTTCTTATCGCTTATTTTCTATATAATGCCTTCGTAAAGTTTCAATAACGTAAATATAGTTTTAATTAAGATCTCCATCTCGGAGCACATTTTTACATCTTCCCCTTCTTCTGTAAATGAAATGTTTTATTGTTTGTGTTTTATAACGTTTTAATACTTCCTTCATAATTCTATAGGACGTTCTCCTATTGAATTCCTCCATAATTCCTCCATAAGTCTATAGGACGTTCCTCTATAATTCTATAGGACGTCTTTTTCTGTTAGGGAATGTCTTCAGAATCGGTTCTTGATGATAGCTTCTTAGTTGTGTCGGCCTAGTAGCTGTTATTTCCTTTTCTGGCAAAGTTGATTCGTTCTGGAGGTATTCTTCATCTTTCTCTTCTTTAATTGGTATCGGATTAAATTGTACATCCGTTGGTACTTCCTTCATATGTGAAGCATTTCAAGTTTTTTGAGAATTGTCGACGAGAGATTTTGCAGTGATCATTGTACCATTCTTTGCAGTAATTGTGTAGGGTTTGAACTCGAATGGTGCCGTAATTTTGTTATATATTTTTTTGTTTTATCAGTACTGTATCCCCGATATTTAAACTTTTTTTATTTAAAATTTTTTTCTGTATAATTGAGCATTTTCTTGTCTCTTTTTGGCTTGATCATTGATATTTGTATCGACCTATGTTTGGAATGAAGGTATTGTAAAACCTGTAACGCGATTAAACATGTAGATGGTGGTATTCGGGTTGTGCAATGGGGTGTGGTACGGTAGGAAAACAGGAAGTTGTTTAATTGCTTTTCCCAGTCTTTCCGTTCAATGTGTGCTGCTCGTATTGGTTTAATCAGTGGTTTCATAAAGGATACGACTTGTGAGTTTGCCTGCGGCCAAAGCGCGGTGATTCGTTTATGTTGAATATTCAGTTTGTTCAAAAACATCTTTATTTTTAATGTTTTTTTTTTTTTTACGTTCTTTTTATTACATGCATTTCGTTACAATATTTCAAATACAAATATATATTAGTAAATTTATATATAAATATAATGGTCGTTATTAGAAAATAAAAGAACGCGGGGACTCGTAGAAGACCATACGGTCTTGTCGTCGAGTACTGCTAAGAAATGTTCGTGTTAAAATTTAAAAGATAATTACAAGATTAAAAAATAAAAATAAGTTAACAAAAGTAAAAAACTTATAATACTCCATAATAAATACAAGATGCGTTATATCTATTATATATGTAAATTATAGTTGTTAATGATACACATATACTTTTTATAAGTTCATGTTTAAATAAATGGTAAAAATAAAGATCGCAAAAAATATCAGAAGTATATTGTTAAATCATCGATTGTAAAAATGAGTTCTTTAAGCTTTTGTTTAAAAGAAAAGTAGTTACTTTGATTACTAAAATCCTCAGTAAAATTTTTTAAAACTATTTTATTCCATAAAAATGGTCCGCGGTAATTAATACAAAATTTAAAAAGATTTGTTTGAAAAAATGGGCTGCTTAATAAAATTATTATTGTGTAAAATGTATCTATTTTTATCTTTTGATGAATACAATTTATGGAAAGAAATCGGGGATGAATTGGTTTTACATTTAAACATAAAACAAAGAATATAAAAAGTATTATTCTCATATATATTAAAAACTTTCATTTCAAATAAAAGAGGCTTGG
Organism: Hydra vulgaris; assembly: GCF_022113875.1. NCBI lineage: Eukaryota > Metazoa > Cnidaria > Hydrozoa > Anthoathecata > Hydridae > Hydra > Hydra vulgaris. Next base: position 48,902,068 of record NC_061159.1, read on the forward strand.
CATGAGTATAACGGTCTTTAAAATATATGACGTACTACATGCTTCTGCTGACAATAAAGAGGTTTAAGTTTGTTTTTATTTGCGCTACTCCAAGCAATGTTTGCATAGTTTATGTAGCAATGAATAAATGAGTGTATAATTGTACTAAAGTTTGTTTATTTAAGACATTTCTCGCTTTGTACAATATTCCTATACTTTTTGAAATTTTACTTGATAAGTTTTTAGTGTGATTTTTTCAAGATTTTCATCTAAACAAACACCTAAAAAATTAGTTACTGTTACTTTTTTAATTTGTTTATTGTCAATAACAAGTGGAGGTATGTTAATTGGCAGTTTATGTTTTTTGGTAAGAGGATGGAAAAGAATCCATTTAGTTTTATCAATGTTAAGGGATAGTTTGTTTGTCTTAAACCAGTCAGATATTTTGATTAACTCGATGTTCACGTTATGAAATAAAGTAGGAATGCTTTTGTGAGACATAAATAAATTAGTGTCATCAACAAACATAATTGTTATTAAGTTCGAGGCTTTGTATAGATCATTAATATAAATAAGGAAGAGAAGAGGTCCTAATAGGGATCCTTGAGGAACTCCACATGTAATATTTAACAAATTTGATGAAAATGATTTATCAGCATAAACAAATTGTTTACGATTAGTTAAATAACTTTTCAACCATTTTAAAACATTGCCTATTATACCATAATATTCTAATTTTTTAAAAAGAATTTTTTGATCAATTGTATCAAACGCTTTCGCTAAATCAATAAATATTCCCAATGTAAATTTAGAATTTACATGAGTCTGATATACTTCTTGTAAGCTAAATAATTACATGAATATAAAAATGAGTTTGATATACTTCTTGTAACCTGAATAATTGCATGCTCTGTTGAATTATTTTTTTTGAATCCATATTGCATGTTATATAATAATTTGTTTGTTAAAAGGTGATTGTATATTCTGTTGTACAAAATTCTTTCTAAAGTTTTAGAAAAAACAGAGAGGATGGAAATTGGACAATAGTGTTTTACATTAAGTAAAAGGTGGTTCATTATCGCTGACAATTGTTTTCGGTATTCCATATACTGCAATCGTTTTCTGTAGAAAATCAATAAGTAGGTCAGCAGATGTATTATGTATAATATCGACAACCGGAAATTTAGATGTTTGGTCTATAAGGACCACCAAATAAAATCCATTAAAAAATGGACCAAGGTTATCTATATTACGGTGTTCCAAACTTTCTTTGGTGTTAGTGTGGTTAATAGTTCGGCTGGTGCATTTTGTTTACCAAGGGCTTGACAAATTGCACATCGTTTTTTATTAATTCTTCTACTTTAGTGTCTAGACCAGGAAAGTAAACTTTTTCTCTAAGTAATGATTTGGTTTTCTCAAGTCCCATGTGACTTTTATGAGCGTAATTTCCAGAGAATGTGGAAGTACAATTCGATTTGATTTTAGAATAAGGTCTGAGGTCTGATTTACTGTATGTTCTTGGCGTATATTACGGTAAGCAAGTAAGTCTTTTTGAATTTTTTTTAGTTCTGGTGGACAGTTCGGATGTAATAGTTTATGCCAGGTATTAGTAGTAATTAACTTTGTACGTATTTGCAGAATAGGATCGGCTTTAGTTTCTCTTTGAATATCTAGTAGTGAAAGGGCTTTAGGACATGCGTATTTAGCGGTAAAATTGACATATTTTTCTAGCTCTTCGTCCTCACAAGGGTCTACAGGGTGTCGACTAGAATAATCAGATATATTATTTTTTCCTTTTACGTAGTGTAGATCAAAAGAATATCCCTGTAATCGTAAAGTCACACGCTCAATGCGAAGTGGTACTGTAGCGTTTGGGTTGTTTAAAATCTTTACAATAGCTTCATGGTCGCTATACATTTTAAAAGGGTGTCCAAATAGGTATGTTTTGTTATGCTCGCAGGCGTATACTATAGCTAAACATTCTCTTTTGAGCGTAGTGTAGCGTTGTTTTACAGGCGGTAGTGCTTTTAAATTATAAGATATTTGTTTAAAATCTTGTTTATTTGGATTGTTTTGAACAATGACCGGCGATATGCCTACAAGAAAGCATCGGTAAACACAGTAGTCTGTTGGGATCGAAGTATCCAAAACGAGTCTAATGTCATAGCGTTTTTTAGTTTGTCAAAGGCATGCTGACACTCAAGGTTCCAGTTCCATAAGTAATCTTTATGCAGAAGGTTTCTCAATGGATAAGTAATTGTACTGTAGTGTAGAATAAAACGTTTAAAATAGTTCATAAGCCCGAGAAAACTTTGGAGAACTTTAGTGTTTTCTGGTGTTGGATTGTTCTCGATATTATAAAGTTTTTCCGGATCTGGTTGCATTCCTTCTTTTGAAAATATAAATCCATAAAATTTGATTTTTTCTTTTCCAAATAAGCATTTTTCAAAATTTAGAGTTAAACCTCTCTGTTTAAATTTTTTTAATACTTTGTGTAATATTAAATCTCTTTTGTATTCGAAGCAAAAATTAGAACATCGTCGGCAATGTTCAAAGTACCTCCTATATCTTTTAAAACTTCTCGTAAAGCGTTTTGTAGTCCCTCCTGCGCGGAGTTTACTCCAAAATTAAGTCTTTTAAAACGTTTAATTTGAGTTTTGGATTGAAAAGTAGTTATTGATCTGGGTTCCGGTGCAAGTTCGAGCTGGTGAAATGCCTTCATTAAATCTAGTTTCGAGAAAACGGCGGAGTCTTTTAGTTTTATAATAACATCGTCCAGGGTTGGAGTTGGAAAAAGCGTTCTTCCAATAGCTTTGTTAGCTGCTCGCATGTCTACGCAAATTCTTAGGTTGCCGTCATTTTTTGGCACAATTACCTTTGGACTTATCCAAGGTGTTGCTTCGTCTGTTACTGTTTCAATTCTTCTTTCTCTTTGTGCGACTGGTAGTACACTTTCATTAATTTTCAATTTTTCAATTCCTATTTTACCGCTAAAAACGACATTGATCTGTCCTTCTATCTTGAGCTTTGGATTGTTATCCCCATAAGTAATAATCTGTGTTTTAGATTTTTGTAGTCAAAGTGGTCTTTTAAGGAAGTTGTTTATCTTTTCAAATGTTTTAAAGTTTAGAATGTTTATTGAAGCTCCGGTGTCTATTAGAAAGGTACTTGGTATATTTTCTATGTTCATTGTTACCTCGAAGTTCTTAAGTCCGTCGTTAGATATCTGTTTAGCATTGACAGAGTACAATTCTCCTTCGTTTAACTTTGACTGAGGATTTTCTGATTCATTGATATCTTTGTGAATTGTATTTAATGGTTTCGTATAACCTTGTTCATTTCTTTTGTATTTCTCTTAATGCATTTTTGTATTTTGTTCGCTTTGTTTTCTAGTTTTACAGACTGTTGCAAAATGTCCGATTTTCCCGCAGGAGTTGCAAGATTTCCCCAAAGCTAAACATATATTCGTGTCCGGAAATTCGTTTCCACATCGGTAGCAAGTTCTTTTTAGCGACTTTTAGTTTCTGTCTCATGTGGCGTTTGACTGGTTTGTTTGGAAATTTTGTTTTCTTTACTGTATTTATTTTTTTTTGTTTTATCGTTTCTTTCTCAAGTTCTTCTATTTGATGGTCCATATATACATTCTAATTGATGCTCAAATTTTTTGGCAATAGTTAATAAGTCCTGTAGAGTTTAGTTAAGATTTTGGAAACTGTATTTCCGTAGTTTTGAAATATATGTACAAAGCTTAATTTGTTGTTTAATTTCTTTATCCTTATCAGCAAACTCGCATTTGATAGCTTGTTCGTATAATCGAGCGAAAAACTTCTGAGTGGTTTTGTCTATATGTTGAGCCAACTTGCGAAAAATAAAGATTTTATAGCTCAGGTTTACTTGGGGCTTGAAATGTTCGTTAAAAGCTTCGACAGCTTGTTGGTATGTGATTAGCGTATCTTGAGGTATAATGTTTTCATAAATTTTGTAAGTGTTTTCTCCAATTAAAGTTAGAAGTAACGAAAATTTTTGTTTATCGTCTGTAATTACAAGTGAATCGCAAAGCAGCTCAAATTTTTTAATGTATCGTTTCCAGCTTGAAAATAACTTACTTGCTTTTTCAGTACATGAAAACGGTGGAAAGTTTGGTAAATTAAGGTTTTTTATAGCCATGGATAAATACGCTTTTTACTAAAATCTTTGTAAACTTTTTTTATTATTATAAATTTCTTTTCTTTTATCTTCGTCGCCAATTTAATGATAAACTACAACATTTCTTATCGCTTAAGGCCGTTCTCCATTCAGAACTTTTTGCGCTTTGGAGAAGCGGAAAAGTTCTTTGAGCATGCGCAAACAGTTTTTTTAAACCCGTTCTCCAATCAGAATTTTTTGCGCATGCTCAAAGAACTCTTCCGTTCCTCCAAAGCGCAAATAGTTCTTAATGGAGAACGGGCTTTATTTTCTATATAATGCCTTCATAAAGTTAAAATAACGTAAATATAATTTTAATTAAGAGCTCCATCTCGGAGAACATTCTTACAATATCAAGAATCATTCAATAATGACACACTAATTTCATGAACCCATTACAAATGTTTAACACAAAAATTTGCATGAATATAACAAATATTATCATTATTAACATATGACATAAAACATAAACTAGAAATAGCATGGGAATAAACAGTAAAACCCGGTTTTGTAATGTAAAAAGTAAATTAATATCTTACCCTAATTGTGTAAAATTTATTTTTCTAAATTGTAATCTTATGATCAATAAAGTAAATTTTAAATCATAAAAATTGACTAAATTCAAATCATATTTCAACAGTAGGAAAGCTAAAATAAAAAAGTAGAATAGTTAAAAACAAAAACTATAAAAATAACAATAAAAAAAACTTTTAATAAAATACTTGACTCTAATACGATCTTTAAACCGAAACTTGAAAAAATATTAAGCAAACACCCAGTTCAACACCCGTCAAAAACAGCGGCGTAGAACATAGTTTATATTTATAACGCACTTGTATTACATTATAATAAATAAATCAATAATACGATGATATAGTAAACTTATGCACATAATAATACAACACACTTAATAATGTCGGCTAAGACGTAATAAATTTTTGTAGTTTAACTCATGTTTGAAATAATATGTCTAGACAATGTTTTCCATTAGTCTGTAATGGAGTTTTAATGACAACTCATTTTCAAAATAATTTTGTTTGTAAACTTTGATGTATATATATCAAAATAACTCTTTGACCTACGATAGCCATTCCAGACGATTTTTTTATAATTCAAATAGACAAATATAATTGATTTCATTGTATAGAGTTTGGCTTAACCTAAAAAATGACGAGTCATTCGGCCTTTGAAATTAAGCGGATCAAAAGTTATTGAACTTTTTGTAGTGGAAAAATTAATGATTTTTTGACAAAAGGTATAGGTATAGAAAAATTGTTGTGTTATGGCACCGAAAATGAGAGTATTATTGACTTTTAAATAACTTTTGAACCGTTAATACATTTGACTTGAAATTTTTCATAGTGACCCACCTATAATAAGAAAAGAAAATTCCAAAATTATTTTTTCTAAAAATCTGTTGGGATTGATTAAATTCATTTATTTTACAGACAGAGGGCTAATATTAATTTATATAATTTCGAGGTAATACTGACTTTTGAATAACTTTTAAATTGTTATTATGCTTGGCTTGAAATTTTCTATAGTGATCCAACAACTATAAGAAGAAAAAAATTCCAAAATGTTTTTATTTAATCTGTCAGGAGTGTCGAGAATCGCCTATTTTACAGACTGAGAGTTTTTACTAATTTATATATTTTTGGCGTCATACTGACTTTTTAATAAGTTTTGAACCGTTATTATATTTGACTTGAAAACTATTGCACACTTTACAGAATGCTCTGTGAAATAATCGCGTAAATTACAGATTGGTCAGAAAATTTCTGAAAATGGTCTGTACAAACAAATTTAATATCAACTTTAAATAGTTTAATATTTTTTTTAAACTTTTGATATTTCTGAACCGTTATTACATTTGACTTGAAATTATAAATAGTGATCTAGTTTTTAATAAATCTGTCGGGTTTATCCAGAATCGTTTATTTTACAATCTGAAAGGTTTCTACTAATTTAATTGTGTTATAAGGAAAATTAGGGTTAAACTATACAAATAGGCATAAAGGAATCATGGAGTCCAAAAATGCATCATTTGAAAACTATTGCATAATTTACAGACCTGTCAGTGAAATTATTGTATAAGTTACAGACGGGTCTGTATATTACAGAAAAATAGATGTATAAACCAATTGGGCATTTTGACTTTAAATACATTTGATATTTTTGAACTGTTACCACATTTGATTTGAAATTTTAAATAATGATCCAGTTTTTATTAAATCTGTCAGGATCATACAGAATCGTTTATTTTACAGACTGAAGTGTTTTTACTTATTTAATTATGTAATGAAGAACAAAAATTAGGGTGACAATATGCAAATATGCATGAAGGAATCATGGAATCTGAAAAATACATCAACTTAAAATTATTGCATAGTTTACAGATCGGTTAGTAAATTACTGCAAAAGGGTTGAACAAACCAATTGGACAATTTGATTTCAAATATATTTCATATTTTCATAAATGTTATTACATTTGACTTGAAAATTTTGATAGGGATAAAAAACAATAAAACAATTAAAGCCATATTTTTTTTTATAATTGTCGGGATTATCTAGAATTGTTAATTTTACAGACTGGAGTGTTTTTATTTATTTATCTAGTTTTGCAGATTAAAATTTTAGTTTGCATTATAAAAACTCCATGCAAATATGCATAAAGTATAGTAGAATCCAATTAATTCATCTGTTTAAAACTATTGCTTAATTTACAGACCGATTAGTAAATTACTGTGTAAGGGCATTAAAATCTATCTGAATCATTGAGAATTAACTATTTAACAAACAGAAGATTCTTTAATAAAGTTAAAGTTTAAATTTAAATGAAAATAACTTACAGCAATAGAACTTCCTAAAACATTGAGTACTTACAACAGCAATAGCAGGTGTAACAGCAGAAACTCTGCCTAAAAATGTAATAAAACTATTATTTAAAACACAGATACACAATAATTTTTAAAATATTTTTACTGTATCTTCTACTTAACATCATCTCTGATTATCTTTTTGTACTGACTCTCATGGAAACCTTAAATACAAATCATTGCTAAGTTAGTATTTGTATACGATAATATAGTATTTTATTATTCTTAGGTGCACCCAAAAAATCTTTTTTCAAAAAATCAGGTGCTCCCAAAAAATCTTTTTTCAAAAAATTTTTTTTTTCCTTAAACATCACTTTTTTGTAATACTCTCTATTCATATTGCATTCCTGATTCATACAATTTGCAATCTTTTAAATCATCTATTAAACGTTACCTTGCTTTATAATATTCATCTTGGGTTTTCCAGTAACTATCAACTCTAAAAGTGGTTGACTTTTTATGGAAATTAGCAAGCATTACTTTAGTTATAGGATATTTAAAGTAATTTGTTAAGAATTCTGACAGATTCATGTCAAGTCATGTTCATCTTTTTCTCTGCAAATTTGTAAAAAGTGGGTATTTCTTAATACAAAATTTGGGTGTTTGAGGAAAATAATACCATCTTCAATATTTAAAAATTCCAATATATTCTTGGCAGTATTAAATGGTTTTTTCGAGCTACAATTTGGAAGCTAAAATTAAAAGTAAACCTAAATAAAAGTAAGAACAAAGAAAATAAAATGGATCAATAAAATTTGCTTTCAATAATTTAAAGTATTAAAAGACAAAATGTTTGTGCTTATGTTTAAAATAAAGGAAGGTAGGTTTAATTAATTCAAAATTGTACTATAACTTATAAACGATATAAGTTCTCAATTCTTATATATCCTTATTAATCCTTATTAAATTTTTTTTTCTTTCCATCATTTTTGTTTGTTGTTCAAAATATAAAAACTTCTTATTCACATCCTTAATAAGGATTATATCTTAATCACACTTTTAAGTTGTTTCTTATTCGCATCCTTAAATTAAAGCTTAATAAGAATGTGAATATGAAATAATCTTTATTAAGCCATAATAAGGATTATTTCTTATTCACATCCTTATTAAGCCTAAATTTAAGGATGCGAATAAGAAATAATTTAAAAGTAAGAATAAGAAACAATCCTTATTAAGGATATGAATAAGAAGTTTTTTTTATTTTGAACAACAAACAAAAATGATGGAAAGAACAAAGATTTTTATACCAATTAAAGCAGTTATATACTATTTTCATAAAATGAACCGTCCTATTTAGTTACTATTTAAATTTCAAATTAAGTTAAAGAAAAAAAAAATTTCATAAAGCAAATGCAAAAATTTATTTATAATTTAATAAACAAACGCAAAAATCAAACATAAAACACGCAAAAAAAAAACAACATATAATGAATATATAATTTTTAAACAAAATTCCTAAGCATCAAATCTTCAAGAAAACATAAATAAATACTTGATTTAAACATTTTGAGAGTGAGGAAGGGTTATACTCACCTCTTGGATAGAGAACTTTTTTAAAAAAAGTTTTTAAACTAAATCAATCTTAAAGTTTTTAAATGTTGAAAACTAAAAACTTTTGTATAAATTTGAAAGGTTACCCTTTCCATTCGATTTATCATGATTTTTTTAATCTATATGGAAATTTTCATGCAAATTGGATGTGTTTGAGTACTTATGAAATCTTACCTTTAAAAGCTACTTTTGAAAAAATGTGTCCATGGCAACTTTTTAAATAAAAGTGGTCTCAAGATATTGATAATATTTAAGTGAAGCCATTGAAGCATAATGCTTGCATAACTAAACAAAAAGATATAAGAGATTAAAGTTTATGAAAATTCAGTGTTTTTTGTCAAACGTCAAATAATTTTCATAGTGCCGTAGAATTGCTACCTATGACTAGGTCTATGCCTATAATAAACAATATATTTTTTAAAGTATAATTTCTAAGACTTTTCCAGATTGTTTTCAAAAAATAAATAAAAATTGCTATACTTTCTAGGACCACTGCTTAAATTACAGCATTTCAATAACTTCACTCTTAACTAATATTAATGTATTTAGTTAAATTAATACATCATTGATTAGACTATTAGACTTTACACTATTTGTATTTGTGTTCAATGCCTGATCTTAGTTGCTCTAAAATGAGATAAGAAAGTTACTTTTTCATGTGCTACTAAAACATCTAAGTTTGGAAATGAAATTATTTTGTAATTGGTCTTGTTACTTCCATTAGCCAGACACCACTATTTAGTAGAAAAGTAAGGCACTGAATCATGATTCCAAAACTTTACTTTGTTATTAATCATTAGCTGAAAGCATATAACTATAGTAGGTAGTAGCCCTATAAACACATCTAAACAACTATTTCTCGCAATTCATATTGTGCCACATACATCTGTTAGACATCAAATGCTTTATCAACTAATATTGAAAACTGTTTAGCTTTTTTAACTTCACATGTCATTTTAGGAACTATAATGTCATTACAAATATTACTCAACTCATTTTGAGTAGTTTTCAAGTGAGGTGTAGCATTTTTTACAATAGTTACTAAACCATTCACCATATTGTTTTTTGCACAATTGAATATTAGTTTCAAAATTACTTGAAGATTGCCAGAGTTACTACTTTCATTCTCATAGTAAAAGGAATCATCTCTGTGATCTTGGAAAGGTTTTGTTTTCAACAAATAACAAATGTCAAAACTATTGGTTTTAATATTTCTCTATATTTCTTGACTTGTTCATCAATTAATTTATTGAGATTTAATCTAACAACTTGATTTTTCAGATCTAAAAATAACACAAGAAGCTTTTTTAATTTCTGAATAAGCAAGCCAAGAGAATAAAGCAAGCCAAGAGAATTGATTGGAATTGTTTTTAGGATTTATAAACTGTTTTAATAGGATTTATTTGATTGAAAATGAAAATTGGAGCTTAATTTGTTCGTTTCCTGAGTACAATAAGGAAACAGGATGCTAGAATTTCAAGAAATGAGCTGATTCATATCAGGGAATTTTACTTTAGATGCAAAAAAATCATGTACTTGGTTTTTTTTAGGGGTATATTTTGAAGATTTTAGAGGAACAAAGAGATTTTTATATGATATATTAGAAATCTGTTTAAAACTGAAGAACAATGAAGAATGGTTATTTTTTTTAAAGATGTGCATAAAGAATGTTTATCATGTTGTCTAACAGATCAATAAAAAATTATTTCATAAAAAGTTTTCTTTATGTCTTTTGTATCATTTTTTTTAAAGGATAATATGATTCAATTGACATCCCAACAACACTTGAGAGAGTACACAAATAAGAAACAAAGAATAAGAATAGTTTGTAGTAACATTGATAGACTCTGATATGATACTGAGTGTTCTGTTATATTTATAAAAAAAATTATACACTTTTAAGCAAACAAGATAAAATTTCACAAGAAAATATATATTCATAAAATTTAAATACCTAAAGCAAAATTTAAATAAATAAAATTATAAAAGTTTAAATAAGATTATAAATAAAATGCTTTGTCACAAAAAGCTATATATCATTTCTTTATTTGCAATTGTTTTAACCAATAATCAACATAACTTCTTTATATATTACTATATAATACATTATTTATACTATATATATCATATAACTGTTACTTTTATATATTATATATAACTGTTTTTAAATCGTTCTTTTAATAAATATCAAACTTCTAGCATGCACACACATAAATATTTTGCTTTTTATTTTCAAATTAATTATTTAAGAAACTTTTTATTGATACACTTGTTGAAAATCGCTTCCAGTTCCTCACTTTTTCCAAAAAGTTCCTCACTTGCTTTCAGTTCTCACTTGCTTCCAGTTCTCACTTGCTTCCAGTTCCTCACTTGCTTCCAGTTCTCACTTGCTTCCAGTTCCTCACTTGCCTCCAGTTCCTCACTTGCTTCCAGTTCTCACTTGCTTCCAGTTCCAAATCTTTGATAGAGAGGAAACTGTATAAAACTATATATGAAACTTTGCATATTTTAATGCAATACACTTTTTATAGCTTTTTCATTGAACAAAATTGTTTTTCTAATTTTATTATTAGCCTTTGGGAAGATATGAGATTTAAATGATTCTTTTTTAGATAAAACCCTATTTAAATCTAAAATACATTTAAAATGACTGAAAACATTGATTCTGCCATATTTATAATACTTGGACTATAAGTTATCGTTTACTTAATGCCTAAATAAAAAATTTATTTTTTCTCATTTGAATTTTTGACATTAGCGTGATTGGCTTGCACCTTTCAAAGATCTTTCTGATTGGGTCTGCATCCCTTAAAACATTTTTTGATTAACTTAAGGAACCAAGCCAATCATAAATAGCTTTTGAGGGGTGCAGGCCAATCAAAAATATTTTTTAAGGGAGCTGGCAAAGCAGAATATACAGAAGTTCCCAAGTGAAAACATTTAAAAAAAAAAATTTACTGCTTTTACACAAAGTTCTATACAACTACAACAACAATTATTTTCAAATTCCTTTAAAAAAAATAAAACCAAAAGCTATGGGTAAAATAAATAAATTTACTCAAAGTTTTTACTAAGTATTAAACATTTTTTTTTTAGTAATTAAAAAATGCTATGAAATAGTAAATTATTTTGCTGAAAGTTAAGGGTGCTAAATTCAAAGAGTAAAGTTAAAGGGTGCTAAAGTAAGAGGGTGCTAAAGTTAAAAGGTGTTAACATTAAAGGCTATTGTTGGAAGTTAAAGGGTTGTTAAAAGTTAATGGGTGGAGTACCATTTACCTTTTAACAACCAGTGTTTTTGTGTTTTAAGTGGGCACAATACTTAAAACACAAATTCATGTAGAAGCAATGACAGTAACAAAACTCTTTATTTTTTATTTATTTATAACATGTGTTTCAGCTTAGAATACATGTCAATAAGGTATTCTTGATCCATTGCTTGAGTTAGCTTTTAAGTAATTTTGTAATGCAAAATTTAATTGATAATAACCATGCTGGTTCTTGTTAAAAAATTATTATCTAAAAGATGCCGAATGCTATTTTTACAAAACTTTCTTAAACTTTACATATAATGAATGAAAGAAAATAGGTCTATAGTTTAAAGGATCAAGCCTGTCACAATTTCAAAAATTGGAACGATGTTTAAATCTTTCCACGTTATTGATAACTGTCCAAAAATTGTTTTAAGCAGATTTTTAGTGCAAATTACATCTTTACATTTTTGTTGGCTGTTCACATATGCTTAAAACTTATTAAGACTTTTTTCTGAACATCTCGCTGTTTTACATTTAAATAGTTTAAAGGCATATTAAAGGATATTAATATAAATTTGAGTCTAAAGTTTGATAAACATTTTATTTTTGTTAATAATTCATGATTGTTTATACAAGATACAAAAAGTTTTGAACATAATCTATTTTTTTTATTAATTAGTTTATGTTAGATATAATCCATGTTTGTAGTGGTTGTCCGCATTTTTTTAATAATTGTCTGTATTTTTTGTAGTTGTTCGTATTTTTTTGAACTTATCAAATCTCATCATATACAACTCTAAAAATCTACCATAACACTCATTCAAAGAATTTTGAAAGAATTCTTTACAACAAAATATATGATCATCTATAAATAAATATTATATACCAGTCAATATATGATCATCTATAAATAAATGTTAAATATCAGTCAATATGGATTTAAAAAAAATAATTCCACTATCACACAATACTTTATCTGACTCGAAATATTGCATAATCATTTGAGAAACCACAATATATACTCTTTGATGGTCTTCCTCTTTTAGACAAGGTCCAAAAACACATTGTGAACTAACTGTTTATGGTTGCTTAAAAAGCTTTTTAGTAATTTGAGAAAATTTCTGCTGATTCCATAGTTTTTAAGTTTTTGTATAATAATTTTTGTATAAGAATCTCATGATCTTGTCAAAGGTGTTTGATAGGTCAATGAAAACTGAGTTTTCATTTCATTGATTTTCAGTTAGAACCTTGTGTGGTTCTCATTTTTTTTTTAGCTTTTCTGCAAAAAAAAAAAAATGCTGAATTAAATTTTTTCAAGTTTGGTTGTTTGTGAAAATTTCAAGCTTACTTTAAGTAAAACTAAATCTCCGCAAATTAAATTTAAATTATTTATCAATTTAACCATGAAGTAATATTTAGCCAGAAGTTCAGCAAATGAAAATTTAAGTTAATCCTGATTCCTGTGCTTTGATTGATTTATTTATCAAGACCCAAAAGAAAGGCCATAAAACAATTTATATAGGTTCTCTTTTTTTTTTTTTTAAAAGTCATGTTAAATTAAAAAATTTTCGTTTAATTTTTGTGCATATTTTAAAAAAATATAAGAACAAGTAATTTTGGGCAGCAGTTCAATTTTTGTCTATCAGAGATTGCTAGAAATTCAAAAAAAATTCTAAAATAGGCTTAAAATGTCAACAAAAATTTTACAAAGAGATTTTTAATACTGGCTTCCAGATTTTACAAATTATGGGTTACTGGGTTCCAGACTGCTTAGATCATGATATAAATTTTGTTTTGACCAAAATGAGCCTCTAGCGGTTCACTTTTTTTGGAAACACCTAATGTTTTTAGACCAGTCATTTTTAATTACCGTAATTTCCTGCAAACTACAAACACAAACATTATGCAGAAAATTTGTTACAGATTTTACATTGCTTGGATGAAGGTCGCAAATTTTCGTCAAAAGTCGAACTTTAATGTGTTAATGTTTTTCCTTGAATAACTCGAAAGCTTCTATTAGCGTATAATATAAATAAAATATCGCAATATTATTTGTCAAATGATTGAATTTGAATGACATCTTTTTTGTTCAGTGATATTTGGAAAACTTCATCTTTGTTGTAAAAGTTCTTGTATAAGTTGTAAAAGTTCAGTGATGCAACCAAATTATTACAGAGATGAAAAAAGCACTTGAATTATAAAAAAAAAAAAAAAAAAAAAATTTACTTCAATTTATTTTATTTATTTATTTGAATTTACAAAATGAGTAAAAATAATTACAAATTAAAATTTTTTTGGTCAAATATCAAATTTTTATTAAACACTAGGGGGGGGGGGGAAGAGGGGAAGGGCGGACACTGGATTTAGCCTACCCATTTCCTTAACAGTTTTAAAAAACACTATTATGATAGCAACAATGGAATCATCATTTTCCAGTCTGTGTATATATATATATATATATATATATATATATATATATATATATATATATATATATATATATATATATATATATATATATATATATATATACAGGCTTCGGCAGGAATGACGGGCTATGGCCCGTGTCCGTCTCCGCACCCGTCTAAGTCAGTTTAGACGGGCGAAATAAAGCCCGTCTGAAACATAAGTTTTGTGTAAAAAAAAAGATGAATATTTTGATGTTTTTTTATTAAGATACCCTTTTAAAACTTCTCTCATGACATAATTTTAATATGGATAGCAAACTCCAACTTATAATTGTTTATATTTAAATATAAAAATTAAACAATTTAATCATTATTGTATAACATGATGTAGAAGATAATATAACTAAATCTTACAGTTTTTTAAACGACGATAACTGTTTGATATAATACCAAACAGTTACCATATTATGTTCAAAATTTAATAACTATTATATTAAATAGGGAAATATACACATGTGATGCACAAGAAGTATCATGTTGTTTTGGTTTTTCAATGTTTATAATAATAACGATAATAAACTAATTATTCATGTATTTCGCTTTTTTCCGATAAACTAGTTTGTTTTACTTTAAAGACATTTAAAGTGATATTTCCGCGTTAACTTCCGCGTTAACTTCCGCGTTAACTTCACGTTTTTTCTTAAAGAGACGGCAGTTTATTTAATATGCAATTATATAACTCGTTATTGAAAATGAAATATCTCATTAAAAATCAACAAACGTCTAATCAATTTTTGTAGATAATATAAATAGTGTTGCTTTATAGTTATGAAGTTATTCAAGTTATCCAGTCATTCAAGTTTTTCAAGTTATTCAAGTTTTTCAAGTTATTCAAGTTTTTCAGTAAAGATAGTAATGGCATCATCTGGTAGAAGAGTTACATTAGCAACATTTTTGAGTTGGGGTAAAGATGGAGTCTGTGGAAAAGAAACTGAGGTAGAGAATGGAACAATTTTTGTTGTGAAGATATGGTGTATGGTTTGTATAAAATATAAAAAAGAATTGCTTCGCGAGTTAAAAGGTCTGGCAAAATCAAAAGCATTAGCATTTATAGAGGGCACTACGAACGTTAAAGCTAGCAACATACATACGCTTATATACATGCTTATATTGTATATAAAGTAACGGAAGCCCCGGTATCTTAAGAAATTATTAGTACTTCTAAATAAAAACTTATTTTATTAAAAGAAATTAGATTTCAAATTTTTTATTCACGAATCAGAATAACTATTTCCGATCAGGATAGGCATAGGTAAAGCAAAATTATAAAAATATAAATAACAGTTTAAGTTTTTAAATTGCACGCCCAATAGAATGCAAGAGTATATAAATAATTGAATTTGAAAAATAACATAGTTACGTATCATATTACCAAGCTAATACCAAACAATTCTAAAACTATCAAGCTCATTGATTCAAGGTTTAAAAAAAAAAAAGATTTCAAACTATTTGCGGAATAATTAAAAAAATTAGATTTTGAAAATATTATGTAATATTTTTATTCACAAAGAATAAAAGAAACGAATGAACTAAAAAAGCACGATAAAAACCTGTATAATTTAATCGAATACTTGATTAAAACAATAATATATAAATATACTCAAAAAGACTTCGGTAAAAAAACACGTTAGGATGCTTGAATAAGGAAACGTGATGAAACGCCATGGTTGTTTCGAGGATTTTTCCCGTCGTTTTCACGTTCATTCGTTTGACTATATCTGCCAGATATTATCTGAAATAAAGATTAAAAAAAAAAAAACATAAAAAACTGAATAAAGTTCCTTCGAGTAAGAAATCTAAACAAAAGCAACCATAAAACAACTAACCCACGTGAAACGAAATTAGATCTGTGCAAGTGAAAACTTTGAAAAACAATTATTGAAGTCTTAGTTTTAAGTATTATCCAACTCATTTACTGCAGTGTTTTAATTACTTAAGTAATTAAGCATTTTAAACAGTTAATCGCTTTCTAACATATTATTTTAGTGCAATTCACAAAATGTTTAATATTCAATGACATTTTCATTCAAAAAGAAGAAGAGAAATTAACAAATTTAAAAAAAAAAAAGTTCAAACTTTAAAATTTTTTAAAGTTTAAAAAAGCCCGTGCAAGACCATCTACACCTTTTCAAGATGTAATTGAGAAAACAAAAATTGTAATTAAGAATCGTAAGATGTAATTGAGAAAACAAAAGTTGTAATTAAGAAACGTAAGATGTAATTGAGAAAACGTAAGTTGTAATTAAGAAACATAAGATGTAATTTAGAAAACGAAAATTGTAATTAAGAATCTTAACATGTAATTGAGAAAATGTAAATTCTAATTAAGAAATAGAAAGATGTAATTGAGAACACGAAAATTTTAATTTAGATATCGCTTTAAAGGAGTAAGTGTAAAATGGCGCTGCAAAAAAATGGCGCGTAAAAAAATGGAGCGTATATAATGACGCACTTAAAAATGACGCAAGATTTGTAGCGTAAATTTAATTTTTTAGGGAAAAATTTAGGGAAAAATTTATAATTTCTGGGCAAATGAATTTAACATAATAAACACTAAAAACATTTTAGGGAAAAATTTATAATTCAATTAAAAATTATAATTTATATAATTAAAAATCTCTTCATTGATCATTTAAGCACCAACTTGTACTTTTTCCATATTTAAAATAGTTGCATAGTGCGTGGTTGTGTGTTGTACCGCACGTGCACAATCTCCTCCCATTATAGTATTTTTCGCCTCAATTACAATTCGTTCTAAGTACTGCATGCGCTGTTCCGCAATCCCGTCACCTAATACAGGTGGAATGCGAATTGCATTTTTAACGTTACTTTTAATTTTGGACCAGATCGTTTCCACCGGGTTCAACATTGGACTGTAAGGTCCCAAACGTAACAACTGAGCTGGTGAATTATCAAACACCCTTTGCAAACGAGCGTGACAAGAAGCATTATCTGTTACGACGACCAAATCCTCCAAACGATTCCCGGATGTAACCCACTGGTGAAACATAGCCAACATCCACTCGTTACAGGAATCTGCTTTAAATGATCCCCTGCGAGTTTCTATCATGACGACATTTGTAGTTGAAATAGCTGCGATCAAGTGTATGTTTAAACCTTTTGAAGCAGGTACTTTCACAATTGCTCTTTTTCCTTGTCTTGCGCGTCCTTGCGTTTTTCTACAAAAAAGGTTAAAATTTGTTTCATCCAACCAAACTATCTGACGACCATTTGTGATATGTTCGTTGATGTTTCTAACATATTCAGCGAGTTTCACCCAATCTTCAAATCGCTCCGCACATTCAACAACTCTTCTCCTGTCATTTGGAGAAGATAAAGCGTAACGTTTCCTTTCAACTTGTTCAGTTGTGTGTATTTCATGCCGACAAATCGGACAACTTGAATCTGGTTGTTCCAGAACTGGACGTAAACAAATTTGGTGACACGGATTTAGCTTAATCACAGACTTTCGGGTCATAGTGTATTGGCATATAACACAACGATCTTTCAATTCCATTATTATTACTTGTGCATACAAAAGCAAAATTTAAGATTATAACTTAAATTCATGTCCAAAAAGACCTTTTGTAACAACCTACAAACTTAGACTGTGAATTTGCTATTTTAATTTATGTGTTCTCAATTACAAGTTACGATTTCTCAATTACATATTATGATTTCTCAATTATATCTTACGTTTTCTCAATTACATGTTGTGTTTCTTAATTACATGTTACGACTTCTTATTTACATGTTGTGTTTCTCAATTACATATAACGTTTTCTCAATTACATGTTGTGTTTCTTAATTACATTTTACAACTTCTTAATTACAACTTTCATGTTCTCATTTACATCTTGAAAAGGTGTAGACGGGCGGCCCTCATAGCCCGCCAAGTCTATTTAAGACGGGCTTTTCATAGCCCGTACGGTTTTTATTCCTGCCGAAGCCTGTATATATATATATATATATATATATATATATATATATATATATATATATATATATATATATATATATATATATATATATATATATACATATATATATACATATATATATATATACACATATATATATATATATGTATATATATATGTATATATATATATATATATAATATACATATATATATATATATATATATATATATATATATATATATATATATATATATATATATATATATATATATATATATATATATATATATATATATATATATATATATATATATATAAAGAGTTACAAATTAAAAACAAAATAGTTTTATAATTGCTTAACAAACTTTAATTTTATAAAAAATTAAATATTAAGATTAAATTAAAAAAATCTTACACCTATGATATGATGATTGCAAACCATATTGATAATCATAAGGTAAGTTATTAGATTCAAGATTCAAGATTAAGTGTTTGTTAATTAAAGTCTTAAAAATCTTGCTTATGATAGTGAGAAGACGACAACAGTTTAATGGGATGGTAGTTTGAAAGCTTTCCAGATTTTTTGAAAATAACAATGTCAATAACCACCAGGCTAGAAAACTAGAACTTAATAAGCACTTATTAAATAGTTTTGACAACAATTAAAGACAACAGCTACAGAGAACACTTCTTCAAAACTTTAACAGGTATGTTGTCTGGACTACAACCTGTAGAAGTCTAAGCAGAAAATCACATTAGATGCAGAAGCTGGAGTTATACGCATGTCAAGCAATCAATCAAACTGTATGTTGGCTATATCAGGTAGGATATGATTAGTGGAATTAAGAAATTAGATTTATAAAAAATCTGAACTACAAAAGAGAACAGGAACAACAGATTTGTCTTTATTATAGACACAGTTAAAAAGTATCCAGAAGCCTCTGGAGCCTCTCTTTTGAGATAAAATACAAGATTTGTGATCTGAGAATAGCAGGCTTAGGCATTAGACAATACCATTTAACAATGGTTTCTAGCAATAATAAACAGACGCCTGTTTTTTGGAGATTTGTTTTGGCAATAGATATGGAAATAATGGTTACAATTGGAAATTACAGCAGCAAATTGAGAGGAAAGCCATGGAGAAGAGTGAGGTTTGATTTATCAGGAGGTTGTAAAAGATTCCATGCCAACCTGAATCTAAGAAGTTACATAAGAAGCACGTTTGTCAGCAGGAAGAAAAAAAAGCTCTTTATAACTTAATAATAAAAATGTCCAAGCCAAACACAAACCACAACTTATCAAAATACAGGAAAATGAAAAGGTCAGTAAATTTACAATCTCTTTTTTTCAATAAAACCCCTACAAACAACTACTTCAGTTAGACATTAGTAACTTTTCCTACAAGGCAATAAAAAAAATTATGATTAAAAACTTTTTACAACTATAAACTTATCGAATTATAATTTTAACTTTTTGCTATTTTTTTTTTCCTATTATTATTATTAAATAATAAAAATAATAGGAAATAATTGTGAAAGTAAAAAAGCAACTATAACAACATACTCATTAACTTTTATTTAGAATTAAGTATTTATTTTAATATATTAATATAAAAAGTTAAAATATTTCAAAGAATTCAAATTATTGCAGTAGGCATCTAATAAAATTTTAAACTTTTGTTTTGGTGGTACCCATAAGCTTGTGCAATGAACAACAATCAAAACTATTTGATGCTTAAATTTTCAAATTATAAACGTTTCTGCAGATATATATATATATATTTTTTCATACTTTGTTTATTAGACCAGTACATTGCAATAATTTTTAATTTTGGGAAGATCGAAGAATTTGTTATTTTAGAGACAACTTTTACGTCATTTTGTTTATACCACCCCATAGCCAGATAGCTATAATGATTTGATAATAAATCAGACCATACCACAAGTGAACTATCAAATGATTTAGTAAGAGATAAAAGACAGTTTTGTAAACACTCTTTAACATATATTTTATCAAAAAGTGTGCAATCAATTTTTATCTTGACTATTGAATAAATCAAAACTTTTTTCATGAAAAAAGTTTTGATTTATTCAATTGAATAAATCAAAACTTTTTTCATAATCATGTTTGTATTTAATATTCTTATTTGATTTTTTTCTATATTTCTGCATTATAATAGACAGCCAGGAGTTTGCTGATGATCGTATTTTATATAATTTATATTACAGTTTATAACTTGTATAACATTTAATAATACAGAAATTTTTAGGAAATTAATTTTCATACAACTTTTATAATTGGGTTTATGTACTTTTTTTTGAATTTCATAATGGTAAGGCGCATTTTGTGATTTAAAGGCTTAAAAAACATGTTTATTTCAAACTATTAGAACAAAATTATGAGTTATATGATTGGTCTATTTGTAAGAGGCCTGTATATAGTGTATATGAGTGTATAAATTACGATGATTAGAGCTTGGGATCAAAAAAACCCAAAAAATTAAAATAGTTTTTGTACTATTTTCAACTAGACTTACATTCATTGATAAATTTTTCATAGTATTATCTGTCAGCGTAAAAAATTATGACTATATAAAATTTGCAACCCCCTCAAATTGAGGGGGATTTAAACTTTATATAGTCATAATTTTTGAACGCTAAAATATTTTACTATAAAGTTTCAAATTTATTTATGAGTATAAGTTTAGTTGAAAATAGTACAAAAACTATTTTACAAACTTATTGCTCTCTCCTTCAAGGCAATGTTGGACAAATTTTTAGGTTTTTTTTGTTCCCAAGCTCCAATCTTCCTTATTTGTTATAAATATGAATGTATAAATGTTTGGAATTTGCTCCATGTTTGAAAGTTAGCTCAAAGATCAAATAATGTTGGCATTTTTACATAACAGGTTCATGACATTTTAAGACATAACATTAAATAACAGGTTCATGAGATTTTATAATTGCAATCGTCTTTTAAAATTCTTTATGTTAATATACCTTTATACACTTTTCTCTGCCAAAGAAAAGTGAAATTTATTTTTGACATAAAACTTGTCCTTACCTACTCAAACAAAAAAATTAAATTCAACATAAAAGTTTTTACTTACCAATTCAAACAATCGAAAATGATGATTTGCTTTTGACTATCAAATTATCATTGTTAGAATTGAGTCTTATTAGAAGTTGCAAATAATCTAAGTTGTTTAAAAAAACTCCTCCACAAACTGTTGATGTAGTGGATGATTTTAAAGATCATACAATACTCTATCAACTTTATTAAGAACAGCAACCATTTCCAAAAAATTTTTATTTTGAGCTTAATAAAACATTATATTTGCTGTAATGAAGTAAAACCCAGACTTTTCAGCAATATAATCTTGTCTAGAAAGAAATCCCTGACCATATTCAAATAACCAAGAACTTCCATTTGTAATCCAGCCATTAATGGGATACCATTTGCTTTGATTTTAAAAAATACTATTAATTCTAAACTGCATTGCAAAAAATCCAAAAGTATCGACGCCAATGAATGTTAGTGAACTTGATGATGGCTTACCAATGGAATATGAATTAACAGTCAAAGCATTATTTTTAAATGAGTACATATCTGCAACATTTAAAGAAACCACAGTAGTAAATGATAAACTAAATGGTAACAATCCTTCATTGTAGTACTCAAAAAGGTTAATTAAAGATGTACCCAAATTTTGCTTAATACTGATAAAGCCATAAATATTTATAAGATCAATATTAAATGCAGCTAAACATACACCACCTTTAGAAATAATATATTCATTTGCTTGGGTGAAGTTTGTTTAATGTATTGACTCTACTGCAGACCATCCCACTATTTTTTGATCTTCTGATAAACTTATAAGTATTTCAGATAATAACTGACATGAAAAACCATCTAATGATCTCAGAGGATTAATAAGCTTTAGACTAAACACGCTTAACTCAGATACATATGTTGTCAATGCATTTAATTGGACAAAAATTGCAACAGTGTGACTAACTAAAAATTTTACTGCTTCTGTTATTGAAATAGTACAAATACCAGAACATACAGGATATAAATATGAAGGACCAATACCAGATTTAACCATTGAAAAACCACTTTAGTCTGCATTGATACCAATCTTTACTCTTAAAGATAAAAAAATTTTGATATTTTTAAATCTATAACAGATCATTACTTTATTTACAAAAACAGTAGTTGTGGTAACTATTCCTTGACCTCAAAAATCTAAATTTGAAAAACAATGAAATATCTATACTTCTAGAAAATTTTAACATCTCAAGGACGGCAGAACTTACAGGTTTGCCTAATCATAGAATTCTTAAAATTACCTCACAAACTGCAGTTTATAAGGTAAGTATCTCGATTTAACTTATTTTCTATGGATAATCAATCTTTAAAATAAGTTTATTTTTACCACCTTTTTTTAAAATTTTCATACTTATATACTTGTACATGTTCATACTTACTTAAATAAATAAAAACTTGAAACAATTTACTCCAATAACATTCATATTTTTTCAATACCATAATTATACTCTTACATATAAAATTCTAACACAACACATATCCATATAAAACTACAGGTAATGCTTATTAGAACATAATTAAAATGGTTGTAAACTAAAGTTTACAACCGCTTTAAAGTGTGTTGTCTTTTTTATCGCTAAGAATCTCACTTATTCAAAAAGTTTTATGTATTACATTAGATTTATAAAATAAAATTTTTTATCGCTAAGAATCTCACTTATTCATAAAAGTTTTATTATATTATATTAATTCTTACATTAATCATCATACTTTTCTTTATCTCTCAAAAAAAAAAAAAAAATCAAACCCAATAGAAATTTGACTTTCGTTTGTTTTAATAACTAAGGTACTTGATATTAAATACACTCCATCTAAAAAAACAGTATATACTCCATCCATTTGGTTAAGACCTTCTCCATCAACACCAAGAACAGTTGACATTATAACAATCTAATTTCTTAGTCTTGTATAATACCTAAAAAATAATAATTTCTTTTAAAATAACAACAACAGGGATTAGTTAAGTTGTATGCTAAGTAATACTGAGTAAAAATTGATTACTGAGTAAAAATTGAATTATTTACAATAATTTCTATTAATCTTATTATTTTAAGAAAACATATTACAGTCTTAAAGATCATTGGCTTTTGCATGCTTAGAGAATAATGTAACCTTATCAAGCCATTCTTATGCACAATGTTGAATATTACTAACATAACTTAAAATTTAATTAAATTAAGGGTTATTCCATATGAAATCATCCAGACCATGACACCCTTACGTCTCAGAATTTGTTCATTTTTACACCACTTGCAGTCCATAATAAAAAAATTATAACTGCGAAAATTTTAGTCAAAAGTACACATGGGTTCCAGAGATAACATCAGTTGAAATAATGCTGATTCAGCAATTTACTGATTTTCTGAAGCGACTCCAAAGCAACGTTGATTCAACTTTTTCAATGGTGTTTCTTGGGTATCAGACAAATATTTTTGGTGTAACAACAGTTCTCACAAATAGTTTAGCTTACACTACATCTGGTTGGTTTAAGATTGGAAAATGGAAATCTCAAACTGCAGCAGGTCCATTTTTTAATTTTGGGGGAGGATTTAATCCAGACTCTGTAGAGTGGGTAGCTAAAAATGTACATTTTTTTTTACTTTTGTTTTTAGATTGATTATACTTGTATCTTTATTTCTTTTTCAGTTTTGTTGCTCCTAAAGCAGGTTTTTACATTGTGAGTGCTAGAATAAAAATGGTTCAGGCAAGTGCAGTTGGTTCTACCTTTACTCTAAATGTTGCTATTAATGGAAATCCATCTACTTTACAATACCAAAATGGAATACAAGACTATCTTCAAAATGGTAATGTTGCACCTACTACAAAGTAAATACCTTTCTTGTAGTTTTGTTTTATTCATTGTTAAAATATTTTGAAAAAGCAAAGTTAAAATTATAAATTTTTTATGTACTTGTTACTAATAGGTACTAAGAATTTTATTTTATCAGTTTTTAGTAAATAATGTCTTCCTATTTAGTTTTTAGTAAGTTAAAATGTCTTTTATATTTTTTTTTAATAAAAAATTATGATGCTTTATCATTTAGTTTGTATGAGCTAGTATCTTTATTCTTTGCAGTCTTTTAAATAGTGATTTTTACTCATTGGTTGTGTCTGGTTTGGTATTAGTTAATGCAGGTGACAGCATTGCACTTTATATTCAATCTGTTGCTGATCCATCTTATACAATAAGTCAAGACAGCTTTATGTCAATCATTTTCATTAGCTCTACCAATAATTTATATTCATCTGGAATGCAGTTAATGCTAGATCCAACACTTGATCATTAGTTGAGTGCTTCTGATTGGTCTAAAGTTAAATATTGGCAGAGCAACTGGGTGAGCACTGCAACTGGTGTTTTCAGCAGTGGTAAATTTTCTTTTTCTTTTTTAAATTTAGGTTTTTAAATTAAAGAGTTATTCATCAATTGTCTCGCTTATACTTAATACTTGATCAAAGTTTGCATTTAAAAATGGTGTCTTTTTAGAAAAATTTAAATTTTGTAACAAAAGCAATTAAAATATTTTTAAAAACATTTATTTGAGTAAAACATTAAATAGTGTTATTTGTTGAATAGTTTACGACATTTGTAGTCATGGTTTAAGGGAGGTCCAGGGGGTCTTGATTGACCTATGCCCCCCCTCCCCCATATACCAAGTTTTTTTAATTTTTTTTTTTATTTTTACATAAAATGAATAAATAATAAAAAATTATCCAATTACAATTTAAAAACATATATTTTTTTAAATTTAAGTTTAAGAAACAATTTATTTTAGTTATTTTCAAATCAATAAATACCTCTTATTTTCTAGATCTTTTCACGATTTAAAAAGTTATTAATTTTAAAACAAAAAATATTAAAATCTTTTTCAAACATTTTAACAAACAATATCTTTATGATATTATTTAGTAGTTCAAGACTAATACAGTCATTAAAATAATAGGTGGAGATTGGAATTTATTTAAATCCCACCCCCTCCTTCTCAGCCTACAATCCAAAGATTTGAAAAAAAGAAAAAAGAGAAATATTAAATGCAAATAGGTAAATAAAATAAAAACAAAATTATTTTAAATGTAATTAATATTTTTTGTAACCAACAGCTTATATTCTCTAAATCTAAATCAGTTATATAATTGATATCTTTGTACGTGTCCATGATTTCGGTGCAAGCGTTAACATTTGCACCTTATGGCAATAAGAGTCAGTCTCTAAAAATTTTTTTTTAATTCAACATTAAAATAACATTAAAATCACTAGATCATAGCTATTGCTAATGTTGTTGTTTAAAATTTTAATTTCTGTTGTTAAAAAAGTTTCTTTAATATTATATGCTAATGAGACCATTTTTGCAACTCTGTCAATAGTGTTCTTAAACTTTTGTTTTGCTTTAGGCAATTTGCTGTGTTTTAAAAGACTTTTTAGTTTGACTGGTGAAATTCTAAGCAATTCTATAGTGGTTTTTTTCTTACTTTTTGATTCCCGTTCATCCTGTGAATTTAAATCTTCTTCAGTTTCTATTGCTTTTTTGTAACATTTACTGCAGAATTTCCAACCTGGGGTTACATAAACGTTATTTTCTTGCAAAAATTTTGCCATGTCTATGGAAATCTTTATATTACCTAAAAAGAAAATTTATTTTTAGGATTTTAAAATAACTAAACATATAAACATTTTTATAAATGATAAATTGTTTTTCTTTTAACTTCCATATCAATTCTGTTGTAAATAATGTTAGATTACCTTTTATAGTAAATCTTTTACTTTTCTTGTTTATTTCAAAAGGATTGCAGCACTTTAATTTTTTTCTCAAAATATTTTCCATAGAATTGCACATGATAACAACATATAATTTTTATTGAACTATGTTTTCCTTTTAAATTTGCTCGCCATATTATTTCTTTTTGTTTTTCACAAGAAAGATCTTTAAATTGAACAAAACCTTGTTATCTAGAAAATCCAGTTTTGTGGCAATGAATGTTAAGACTTATTCCAATGTCACATTTCTCCATATTAAATACTTTTATTATTTATTACCTGCCAAAAAAAATAAAATATATAAAATTTATAGTCATTCTTTAGAAAATTACAAATAAGTAAAGTATCTTTAAAAGGAACAAAACAAAACTTATGCTTGTTTTTGATATAATAGGAGGTTTTAATTCACCAATTTGAAACAATGAAAATAAAATGTTTCTCAAACTTAAACAAAAAAAATATGTTTTTAAATTGTATTTTAATTGAAAAAAAAAAAAAAAAAAAAAAAAGAGATAGGAGGGGGGGGGGGAGGAAGTTCATCCAAGGCCCCCTGGACTTCTCTTGAACCATGACTATAAATGTCCTAAACTAGTCAACAAATAACACTATTTGATGTTTTACTCAAATAAATGTTTTTAAAAATACTTTAATTGCTTTTGTTACAAAATTTAAATTTTTCTAAAAAGAATAAAACAAAACTACAAGAAAGGTATTTACTTTGTAGTAGGTGCAACATTACCATTATGAAGATAGTCTTGTATTCCATTTTGGTATTGTAAAGTAGATGGATTTCCATTAACAGCAACATTTAAAGTAAAGGTAGAACCAACTGCACTTGCCTGAACCGTTTTTATTCCAGCACTCACAATGTAAAAACCTGCTTTAGGAGCAACAAAACTAAAAAAGAAATAAAGATACAAGTATAATCAATCTAAAAACAAAAGTAAAAAAAAATGTACATTTTTAGCTACTTACTCTCCAGTGTCTGGATTAAATCCTCCTCCAAAATCAAAAAATGGACCTGCTGCAGATTGAGATTTCCATTTTCCAATCTTAAACCAACCAGATGTAGTGTAAGCTAAACTATTTGTGAGAACTGTTGTTACACCAAAAATATTTGTCTGATACCCAAGAAACACTATTGAAAAAGTTGAATCAATATCTATGGACCAGCTATTATCATTTTCAATCATAACAAAAACATTAACATAAGAATCTAAAGAAAATATCAGCATTAACCTAATGAACATCTGACAACTGATGTCAGTTGTCAACTTGATGTCAGTCTTGACTTGATGTCAGTCAACTCAATTGCATCAGACAATAACAACTAATTAATGTCATGCAATCAGATTTATTAATAAATATTTTTCAATAAATATTGCATTTAACAAAAATTGAAAGAGCTAATATGATAAACTAAAAAATAAAACAAACAATGAATAAATAAATAACTATACCTTTTTTAATAAATAAGGCTCCAGACACACTAAGAATGTCTTGAACTACTGATGGTTTTCCTTTTGTTGCATATAAAGCAGTTTGTTTTGATAACTGATTATTGACAGCTATCATAAAATATAAATTGGTCCATTGCTGTCTTTAAAAATAACACTAGCAGACAAATAAAAGATCCCTGTTGCCATAGCAGTATACTTACCAGAAACTAATTTTTCAGTAAAAAAATGAGTCACTCTTCTGACTTTCAGACCATGTGTCAATAACTACCCAATTGTTAATTTTTGTTTGATAAACCTTTTGATAATAATATTTGAAGTTAAACTAATTTAAAATACATATAATAGTTTAATCAACATATGTGTGTATAGTATATATATATATATATATATATATATATATATATATATATATATATATATATATATATATATATATATATATATATATATATATATATATATATATAATAGGGTGTTTCAAAAAAAAGTAGTCTCCAGGCAAAAAAAAAAGAGCCCTAGCTTATCATCTGTCTAAACCGTGATTTAGTACTGAAAAAAAATTTTTTTTACATTTTTGAAAACCCTAAGGGTACCTTCAGGGGGTAAAAGGGGCAATTTTTAATGCATTTTGTACTATTTTTAAAATTGTTTGGAGGAAGTCTTGACATTAAAGTTTTTGATTTTTATTTTATACTTATGTTTGTGAAAACTTAATCTAATTAAAATGGGCTCTATTCTCAAAAATAAATTAAAAACTCAAAAAGATTGTTTCAAAAACCCTAAACCCATAAATAATAAATAAAAATATTTTTACACAGTACATTTTTTTAATATTTTTATAAATGAAGTTTTAAATTTTTTAGTAATTAAAATGTTTTCTTGAAATATATTTTATATTAATTTTTTTTTTAGATTATATACTTAAATAATTAATATAATGCCACCAAAAAAAAAGTTAGAAGTATTAGATTGGATAGAATATTTTTAATTAAAAAGTTAATTGAACAACTTCCAGCAAAAAAATTTGAAACTGCTAAAGAAATTATTAAATATTATCTCTTTCTACAAAAATCAAAGTGTGAAGAAAAAGTAAAGTTCTTAGTAGGTTGTCCTAACTGTAAAGTTCTTAGTAAGTAAAGTTCTTAGTAGGTTGTCTTAACAAAAGTTCTTCTTTTATACCCAATTGTCCAGTTGTTCAGCCCAACTGAAGTACTTTTTTTATACCCAAATATCCAGCTGATCAGTCAAACTGCTGTATACTGTCCAAACTAATGGTTTCTTGGATACTTGGTGGATTAAAAGTGCTTACAATACAAAAGTTAAAGTAATATTTTCAATAAATTCTAAATTATTTTAATCTATGTTTATTACATAAATATGCTGTTAAATAATATTTTTACAGGATTAAAATTTAGAAATTATTGAAGGAGTGGATGAAATTAAAAGATCAAAGAAACAGAACAAATCCTACTGAAATAAAAAAAAGACATTTGTTTGAAGAGAAAATGAATAAGGTATTTTGGATTGGAGAACATCCTCATGTTATGTTTGAAGAAATATTGATTATATCATTATAATGAGAAAGATTATATTATTATAATGAGAAAGTGAAAGACAAAGAGGAAGATATGGCTGTCTTAAAAGACCAGCTTAGTGAAAAAAAAGAATGTCTTGGAGATAGAGATAAAAAATATGAGTGTTCTGTAGTAAGAAGTAAAAGATGCACATCAAAGTTAAATAGAAATCCATCAGCAGAATTATATAAGAATGATTTAGATAATCAAAGTTCTACTAGTTACACTAGCAACAAATTAGACAAGGAAACAGA
The DNA here is from genome assembly GCF_022113875.1 of Hydra vulgaris. NCBI lineage: Eukaryota > Metazoa > Cnidaria > Hydrozoa > Anthoathecata > Hydridae > Hydra > Hydra vulgaris. Next base: position 48,931,456 of record NC_061159.1, read on the forward strand.
TGTTGAGTTCGATTTTAATATGCATTCTAATATTCAAAATTCTGTTCTTCTTCCTAAAAATATTCTTCAGTCAACTGCTCATACAGCATTGATTACAAGTGTTATTGTCATGGCTGGTGGTTCTGTAGCAAACTTTAATTGTTCTAAATCCACATCTTATAGAACTGCAAAAAAAATAATATCTGTTAGGGCTAAAGAAATAAAAGAACTCATAAAAAATACTGTAATAGCAGCAGATTCACTAATGACTATACACTTTGATGTAAAAATTGTTAATCAATTAACAATGGGGAAAACAATTTAAAAAAGATAGAATTGCAGTTTTGGTAAAGATTGATGTGAAAACAGAACTACTTGGCATTCCTCCAATAGATTCTTGATCAGGGGTTAATCAAAAGCAAGCTATTGTAGAATTGATGAAATTTTTTGGATTAAAACATAAGGTTAAATGTCTCTGTTTTGACACAACTTCAGTAAATACAGGAAAATGGCAAGGTACTTGCATAAAAATAATTCAACAAGTTCAACGCCCTTTGTTGTTGATTGCATGTAGACATGTAATTGAGCAACACATAGCCCATTTCTGGAAGATTTACCCAAGCAGCAAAACTTCTGGTCGAGAAAACCAACTAAAACCAACAAAAGAAACTATTCGAAGTTCTAAAACAAAACTGGAATCCATGCTGAAACTAAGGAACTGAAAAGAACTACCTGGAACATGGATATATAATCTGAACTTACTTTAATGGTTCTATCATCAAATAGGTTTGAATTTCATACACCAGAACCAGTTCACCATTTAAGATTTATGAGAAAAGGTTTATACTACTAAAAATCTTTTAATGAATGAAATCCAAAACATGACTGAAAAACATAGAGAAAAAAAAATTGGTATGACTTTATTCATTTGTTTTTTGGCATGCTCAGGCATGGAAAGGCAGAAATTCAATGGATGAAGACTCCACAAGAATTTTGGAAATTCAATGATTTTTATCTAGAACTTAAAGCAACAGATAAGGGACTTTATGTATTAAGTTAGTTCAAGACCACATAAATAGAGCATATTCTGAGGAAAAAAGGCAGGATACCTTTCTCTTTACAAATAGTTACAAGAAAAACAGCAACGGTAAGAATAAAATGGATTACAAAAAAGCCACTAGTTCAAATATAAATATAGTATAGTTTCTTATTTTTTTTGTTAATATCACTTCTTTGAGAAAAGAATAAAAAAATTCATAAATTTACTGGATTTGCTGTATTTTAATTTAAATGAAACTTTACTATTGAAATGAAATTTTTTATAATTTAATTTTTTTTTTTTTTTAGTACCTTCTTTCCCTGTCCAGGCCCTCTCTTTTATATATTTACCAAAGTAGTTCCTGAAGCTGATTTTAAGTGAGAAATCAATAGTGTATTGTATCAAAAAAAAATAAAAAAATAATGTACTTTTATGTGTTTCAAGAAAATTTTAATAATATTTTGTATTTTTATGAGCTTTCCTTAATATTTATGGATTTTAGGGTTTTTTGAAACAGTTTTTTTTATTTTGTTGTTGAGAGTTGAGCATTTTATTTAGATTAAATAAATCTTAACAAGCAGAAATATTAAAAAAAAACGAAAAATTTTAATGTCAAAACTTTAAACAGTTTTAAAAATGGTGCAAAACGCCCTAAAAATTTCCCCATTTACCCCCTGAAGGAACCCTTACGATTTTCAAAAATTAAAAAATTAAAAATTTTTTAGTACCAAATCATGATTTGGGCAGATGATATGCTAGGGCTCTTTTTTTGGAGACATAACCTTTTTTTTGAAACACCCTAATATATATACATCCTTTGGAATTAAGTCGGCATTTGACAATGCAAACCTAACTTCCAACCTCAAAGTGTTTGAGGTCAGCAAAAAATTGCTAACATAGTTTCAATGTTTCATGGTTATACTTTTATATCAAACTTTTTTTGTGAACCTTATACCAACCTCTAAAAAATTGAGGGCAACCTCATTTTACTTATTTCTGAGGATGTAAAAAAAAAAAAAGAATTGAAAAAGAGTGCTAATTGAAATACAAATATTTTAAATTAGATTTAAATTGGACTAACTGATAATTATGAAACTGTTACACTCTAAATTATATTGACAAAATAAAAAGTTATTTAACTAATAAAATATAAAATTAATTTAGATTATTGCATATTAATTTTTATTTTAGGTAATGAATTATATATTTAATACATTATTTACTTTAATATATTATTCATTTTTTTGTGGAATTTTTTTTTTACATCTTTGCTTCCAACAAGGCTGTGAGCAACCACTTTAAGAGTTATATTATATCTATATATATATATATATATATATATATATATATATATATATATATATATATATATATATATATATATATATATATATATATATATATATATATATATATATATATATATATATATATAAATATATATATATATATATATATATATATATAATATATATATATATATATATATATGTAAATATATATATATATATATATATATATATATATATATATATATATATATATATATATATATATATATGTATATATATATATATATATAGTATATATATATATATATATATATATATATATATATATATATATATATATATATATATATATATATATATATATATATATATATATATATATATATATATAGGGGAAAGCAGGGCAACATGGCGAACGTTTTGAAAGCCCTGAGTTGTTGCAAAACTATAAGTCGTGAAGACATAATACTTTCTCAGTATGTTTATGTTATTAAATTCTTTCATTGTCTGCATGAATTTTCAGTTTGCAAATATAACAATTTGAAATAAATATTAAAATAAAAAGTTCATAAATTTGTCATCTGGTCACGTGACCAAGGCAAGATGACTTATTATGCAATTTTTACCTCCAATTTTATAAAAATTTTAAAACTACCAATACCTCTAACTAAAGTAACAAAAAAGAAACAAAAATTGCAAAAAACTACTTTTAAAGAAGTTATACTTGAAGGGCACCATCCATTATGAGAAACCGAAAGTGAGGAATTTTTTTTAGGCGCTAAAAGTAAACTTATGTGTATAAAATTGCGTTAATAATATTTCAAAAAGCCAATTAGTGTTTTAAAATACATGATGCAAATACAGTTTCGTTTTCACCCAATTTTAAGATTTTTTGTTGAGTTCTTATATGAAAACCCATCTTGCCCCATTCACCATGTTGCCCCCCTTTCCCCTATATATATATATATATATATATATATATATATATATATATATATATATATATATATATATATATATATATATATATATATATATATATATATATATATATATATATATATGTATATATATATATATATATATATATATATATATATATATATATATATATATATATATATATATATATACATTTTAAAAAAAAAACTTTTAAACGTTTGAAACAAATTTGAATTAATTTATAATTTTATAATTTTATTATAGTTTTTATTAATTTTTGTGCGTTTAACAACGCCAATAATATAATGTTTTTATTAACTTATAATTAAATATTTAGTATGATATTATTTTTTAAAGTTTTAAAAAAGAGATGTCAAAACAACTTTTATTTCATTTTTAGCTCCTTTTATTTTTATTTCTTTAAATTTTACGTCTTTTTATTTGTAAACAAATTTAGCAAATTAACTTGAGAGAAATTCATTATTTAATATCAATGGATTACAATTTGCAATCTGTCATTGCATATTATATATCATTAATTTGCGTGCACTTTGCAAATAAAAAATTGTTTTGATGAAATAAAAATTAATTAAATTCAATAAGCATTGTTGAGATATCTAATAACTTATTAACTAGAATAAAATTAATTATTCTCTTAAATTACATGTTCCTCATTAAATAAAGATACAAATATCAACGTTCATTAAAAGAAAACGATTTGTTGTGCCCTGGGCTTGTAACAAGTATAAAACCAAAATTTTGTATTTATTAATTAATTTTTTAATGCATAAGCAGATAGCTTCTGCAAAGAGCCGAAGCTCTCCTAAGAAGTTGTTTAGGAGAGCAGCTGGCATGGCTCACCATGTTTGTTTTAGGAGAGATTTTTGTTGTTCTCGCATTCATTTACTCCTGCCAAAGCCTGTATATATATATATACAAAAACAAATGTAAATTTAGCTGCCCCTATATACATATATATATATATATATATATATATATATATATATATATATATATATATATATATATATATATGGGGATATAGGGTATATATTAATATGTATATAGGGGTATATATATATATATATATATATATATATATATATATATATATATATATATATATATATATATATATATATATATATATATATATATGTATATAGGGGTATATATATATATATATGTATATAGGGGCATATATATAATGTATATAGGGGCATATATATATATATATATATATATATATATATGTATATGTATATATATATATATATATATATATATATATATATATATATACACATATATAATAGGGATAACAGATGCTGCTTTCCAACATGCTGGAAAACAAGACTCTGATAAGCACTTGTTAAATAGTTTTGAAAGTTTAGACAACAGCTCCCAAGAACACTTCTGCAAGACTATAACAGGTGTGTTGTCCGGGTTGCAAGCTGTATAAGAGTGTAATGCATACTTTTTTTACCATTAAAATTTCACAACTGAAAATGTTAACTTAACCAACTGATTTTTGTTTTTTATAGAGTGAAACAACACAAATTTTATGCAGCTCAAAAATATAAAAATTATAAAACATATCAATTTAAAATTATCTGTTATAGTAAACAACATTTTGTACCCATAATTGTTAAAACTAGTATTGAATGATCTGCAATAGTCAATTTTACTAAACACATCAAACAATTGAAACTAAAAGATTTATTCAGTTGTAATACAGTATTGCAACATTTTAGAGTTATATTTTACAAGATATTTGATTTTTATGTAGATTCATTTGAAGACTCAGCATATAAATAAAGTCAATTTGTGTTGTATACTTCAGGAAAAAGGTTTGTCATTTGCAAATAAAATTGCATATATAACTGACACTGCATTAACTACATAAAAAAGAATTTAGTTCATATAAATTAGTTGACTTCAAAATTTAAAAAATAATTGCTGCTTATTGGGCACAATAGTTGGCTGATAATTAATAAGCCCGCTGAAAATGCTTTGAAAATTTATTATTAGGCATAAGAAACAATTTTTAAATGTTTTCCAAATATACTAAATAAGAATTAAAGATTTTTATTAAAAAATTCAACTAAAAAAATTACATTGTCAATTACTAAATGTATAATTTCACAAAAGAAACATTTCTAGTTTAAATAAATAAATAAAAAAAATCTTATAATAAGCCAGGACTCTTGTGTAATTAGCAAGAGTCTTGACTGATTACAATTTTTTTTTTTAACCACATTTTTCATATTTACAACTCTAAATAAAGTAGTAAAACTCAGAAAGTTACCTTGTAAAAAATATTTCTCTCCAAATTATTTAAATGATAGATTGGGCGCATTGAAATTTGTTTTTCCGCCTCTTGTAGAAACATTACCCCATAACAAATGACAATTTAAAAAAAATCTGCTATTAATCTATTAAAAATTGTTATCAATAATAATTTCATTTTTTGAATGTAAAGCCACATTTTCTGCAAAAATATAAGATGCATTTTCAAAAGAGAAAACGAATAGGACAAACGTTTAGCCAATATTTCAGGAAAAGATAGCCAGTATTTTTGAAAAAGATGCCTGGTAACATTAAGTATCTAAATCCCTAACATCTATTTCAAATTCATTTCATTTCATAAATTGAAATGGAAATGGAATTTTCAAATCCATTTTATGAAGTTGTAGATGGTTGAATTTGAGTTGGATAAGTGGTATTCTTTCAAACATAAAAACACAAGCGTTTAGGTAGAGTAAACAATTTCCTATTCAAAATTCAATGTTTAATAAAATTAATAAAATAAAACATGGCGGAAACAGAGATTGTGAATTTGTTATTTAAAATTGAAAGCGAAAGTGTAAGATATAAATTTCTTAAGCATTCCCATTAATTTTTTTAAATTTACCAAGAAATTTCAAGTTTTTTAAACTTATTTTATAAAATTATCAAATTTTTAAATTTATAAAACTATCAAATTTACTAAATTTATAAAAATTATTTAATAACTTGTTAAGAATTATAACAAATCATTTAATAATTTTTAAAAGTCTTTAGGAATCGAAAATTTGTATATATTAAGATGTATGAAACCATATAATTATTCTAAAACTTCAAGATATCATTTACTACTCAGACCCGTAGCAAGTTTTTTTTTATGTTTGAGATTAACTTTTAGACATGTATTACACTCTAAACTTTTGTAAGTTTATGTTTATGTCAAATAAGAAACATTTATTAAAAGATGACCGAAGCCTGGAAACAAACAAAGACTTGAACTCTTTGCCTGCCTGCCCTTAACGTGATAGCAACGAGTTTATAATTTTTTATTTTACTATTTATAAATAAATTTTAATTCATCAACAACTTTTAAACTTCATACAATAACCTCTAGGTGTTTAAAAATTATGGCAATATAAAGTTTGAACCCCTTCGGTTTGAGGGGGCTGTAAACTTTTCAGGGTCATAAAAATCAAAGACTTGGAAACTTTTGCTTAAAATTTAAATTTTGTCTAAAAATTTGAATTTCGTTATATATAGTAGAAAAAAAAAAAAAAAAACTTAAATTTATGTTCCACATAAAACATGTTATACAGCTTTTAAGAAGCTAAATAACTTAAAACATCAATGGAGATTCTGAAAACTCTAAATAGTTGATTTGTAAAGCTCTTGGTAGCCTTGAAACGTACTATTTGGTATCCTTGCGGCGAACGTGACGTCACTTTAACTAACTAAACGGATACCACTATGGTATGGGGGCAAACAAAGCGCTTGAAAATGGAGAAATGTGTTTTTTTGTTTTGTTCAATTAATGTTAATAGTCATCCGAACTTGATTTTTTATATTTTGCTTCCTGATCCAAAGAGAAGAAACTCGTGACTTTATGCTTTATATAGAATTGATTCATTTTGCAAAAACAAACTTTGGTCGCAAAACATGTCAAAGTATGCTCAAAACATTTTGTATCTGGTAAGTTTTTTAATTTAATCGTCAAAATATTTGAGCACAAATTTTTCTTGAACTTATTAAGTTTTTTTCGTCTATATATTTTTATTCATTGTAAGTATGTTTCTCTTTTAGGAAAAAAAAGAACATAGTCTAGATGCTTTTCAAAATTTTGAAAAGCATGTTGACTATGTTCCATCCGTAAATATGTTAGGTGCTAAAAAAATATATAGTGAAATCATCCCTCTAACATACCAATTGTTATGTGAAATGAAAGGAGAATAAATAGATTAAACAATTCACTTAGTATATACTATATAGTATTGGTATGTACTGTATAAACAACAAGATAAACTATATAATATAGTTTATCTTGTTGTTTAAAATGTTTTTGTAAAAACTGTTTATGTAATAGTTACAACTTATTTTTGTTATGCATTGATGCATAACAAAAATAAATTTTATATATAAATATTAATGCATTAAAACTAAGCAATTATAAATCATGTGTTTATTGTTTTTATTTTTAAATAAATTAATGCTCAATAGCTTGTTGAGCACAAATTTTGTATTTACTATATACCTCAAACATGCTATTATTTTTTTAGAATATTATGTACAAAAAAGTCATTGCAATAAATCTCAAGTTATTAAAGTCAGTGAACAAATAAGTACTGACAATTCGTTGACTGGAGTGGAAGATGTTAGTGTCTTGAACCAACATGAAACAACAAGTGAACTTAGCTGAGAATGATGGTAGTTTCAAAATAACGCAGCATTTGCTAGGTAAGTGATTATGTGTATTTTGGCTCATTCATAAGTCAATATATATGTGTTTATGTTCTGTGTCGACCTCTGGTGTCGTGTTGCCTCACCCTTTAGACATTATATTTGTGTTTGTGTTCTGTTTCAACCTCTAGTGCGGTGTTGATTCACTTGTAAGTCATGTGTATAATTTTATTTTGTTTTATTGTGTTATTATTGTGATGTTATTGTTGTGATGTTTTGTGTTGCTTACCTACTCGTTGGTGTCTCATGCTACAAATGATTATTAGACGTTACTTCTAATCATTTACTAATAGGCAAGAAATATGTTTTAAAGTAAAACATACTTTTAATGTTGTCATTTTTAATCTTTAGGATTGTTCTTAGGTCACAAAAACAATCTTACAAAGTAAGTTTCTTTTTTATTATTTATTTAGTTATATTTTTAATTAAATTTTTATTTTTCATGTTAACATGATACATAAGACATTAATTTGTAAATGCTTTCAGCATAAATTGGTTCCATTTTCTTTAGTAGAGTTTCTGCTGTTGTCACTGGTTTTAGAGAGTACCTTCGTGAATGAAGATAAAAAGTCATTTATGTTATTTTTTAAAAGCCAAGACATAATATTGTTAATCCTCATACCATTTACTAAAAAACTTTATAAATATTGTTACGATGTTATAATTCAAATTGTTGTAATTAGTAATTTTGATCATTTCATTATTATACTGTAAAAAATATTTTTTATTTATAACATTTATTTCACATATATTAAAAACATGAGGAATAAATATTACACTGAAAATTTTAAGCAAAATATAGAATTTTTAAATGTTATTAGAATATCAATATGTAATATTTTTGTTTTATTTGTTGACTACATCTGTAAACTGTGCAATAATTTCAAATTGATGAGTTAATTGAATTCCATGATTCCTTTAAGCATTTGCACAGATTTATTTCAATATAACGCTAAATTTTGTTCTGGTAACGTTCAGCAGCTTTTTTAGATAACTTTTCTTGATAATCATAAGAAATTTTCAAGGCGTTTAAGTAATGTTGTACTGAAATCAGCGCGTTTGTTTGCCCCCATATCATAATGGTAGATGTTTTTGTTTTTAACTACGCAATGATCACGTGGTTTTTTCGCCGCAAGAATTAAAGTGCCAGATAAAGAAATCGACATACTTCCCAGTTTCTGGCGACCATCTTCAGTTATTTCATCATGGTAGTTGTCATTGCTTATTAGCATTTACCTCAAGTAGCAGGGTTCAAGTATACAATAGCCTGCGCTCTAACCTAACATTGCATTCAAAAACAAGTTTAAAATTCCTTTTTGCACCACTAGTAAAGTGTGAAAAACTTGACGTAATATTTCTTCCTATTCATAAGCAGACTGCTTAAGACTATGGTAATGGTTATCGCAGTATATTGTTAAATGGAAAATCCCCCGTTGATGCTCGGTTTGTTGTAAATGAAATACGCAATCACTATATAAAATTCTTGACAATTATATCATTTCCCAATACTAAAAAAAACCGTCCATGTTTTAAGCAACAAAAAAAAAAATTTCATGTTTTGATTCGAAAATATGAAAAAATCAATTGAAAGTAAATCGTATATGTAGTTTACAGTTTTTTTTTTTCCAAAAGTTCCCAACAAGTGTCTCTCATTCTTAACAAAATAGTGTACTTGCAAATTAAGTTATTCCATTAAAATTCTGTAGTGACGTATCTTTATTTTACTTTATATATTATTTTAAAATATTAAATAGTTTAATATACTCCTTTGAGTTAAATTTCAAACGTTTATTAAAGAAAAAATTTGCGTTGAATGAAAAATAAGAAAAAACATGTTAAAAAAAGAATCATCACCCGACGCTTCAGCAATTCAAAAATATTCTGGTTATCATAGATTTAATAACCTTTTGATCATCATTTTGATAAAAAATCGCTTACAAAAAAATTGATTTTTTAAAATCGATTATTTGAAATTGGATGTTCTATAAATAATAATTTTTCTTGGACACAAGGCTAGCGCAATAGGGGTGTGTGTGTGTGTGTAGGAAAGGGAAAGGTCACAACCACGCCCCCCCCCCCCCACATACACACACACACTTTGTATTATTTCCCTTTTTTGAAAAATTTAAAAAAAGGGAAATAATACAATAATAAGCGCAAAACTGTGATATATATTGTTGTGTTGTATCGAATTTTATACTTTTATATTTTTAAAACTGTCTTTGAAACATTGTAAAATGGTTAAATAAAATGTTTAAATAAAAAGTATATAAATATAAATATCTATTTATAAATATTACCTTTACAATATTAATAGTTAATTCATAATGAGAGCATAAAAACAAACATTTTTTTTGTCAAGTAAATGAATTTAATTTTTGCGTATAATTATTACTTTATTTTTAAATTTCGAAGGTTTTCATTAAATACTTCATCAAATGACATAAAGCATATAGCATTATATGAATAAAATATATGCATAATTTATATTTCGGTTCATTTTTCTGAACAAGAATAGTTTATTCAAGCATTTTAGAAAAACTTTTCATTTTAAGTGCTGTGTGTCTATATTCGATGAGCATATATATATATATATATATATATATATATATATATATATATATATATATATATATATATATATATATATATATATATATATATATATATATATATATATATATATATATATATATATATATATATATATATATATATACATATACATATATATATATATATATATACTCATCGCATATATATATATATATATATATATATATATATATATATATATATACATATACATATATATATATATATATATATATATATATATATATATTATATACTCATCGCATATATATATATATATATATATATATATATATATATATTTATATATATATATATATATATATATATATATATATATGTATATATATATATATATATATATATATATATATATATATATATATATATATATATATATATATATATATATATATATATATATATATATATATATGTATATATCTATATATATATATATGTATATATATATATATGTATATATATATATATATATGTATATGATATATATATATATATATATATATATATATATATATATATATATATATATATATATATATATATATATATATATATATATATATATATATATATATATATATATATACGTTTATATAATAATATTAATATAACAATTAGAGACTAAAGTGCCATCATTTACAACAATCACAATAGTGATGAAGTAATTCAGAAACACTGAGAAAGTTTACTTTGTGCTCCTGAAGGCGTCTACAAAAAGTTTGTATTTCATTATTTTTTTAAATGTGTCTAAAGTGGCTGAGTTACGTGTTTTTATAAACAAGCCATTCTATATTCGAGGTGCATGGAAAAAGACTTTGATCCTTGGCAAGTTTTTGATAGGCAACAAATTAGTTGACAACGGTCTGATGAACTTGTGCCTTGTTTTGAAATTCGGGTTTCTAAAATTTCGAATAGATATGCAGGATTTAGTATTTAAAGTTTTATATGTAATAACTGATATTTTATAAACTATTTGTTGATGGATTGGTAACCAATGAAGAGATTTTAGCAGTTTTTTTGATTTTGAATAAAAAAGAGAATAAGAGACAATGCCAGATAAACTATTTTAAGTACGTTGGAGTTTTTTAAATTTTTTTTTATAAGAACCTGATAAAAGACTGTTACAATAGTCAATTTGAGAGTTAATAATGCCACAAGCTATTGTGTTAGCTGCTTCATTTGTGAGACATTGAAGAATGTAGCGAAGAACATGAATATGATAGTTGCAGGATTAAAGAGTGTTATTTTTTCATGTTGATCAAAGGAGAATGTTGAATTTAGATTGACACCTAGGATTCAACACCAAATTTACTGTAGCTTGTGTTGGTCCACAGAATGTAAATTTGGAATCATTTTTAAATCTTCTAGCTTGTTTCCTAGATTCAAATAAGATAGCTTCTGTTTTGCATGAGTTAAGTAAAACTCTATTTTCTATTAACACATGCATTATTGTTATCTTTTCCTGGGTTAATGAAAGTATATAACTGAGGTATATAATCATCGGCATATTGATGATGACTTGTGATATGTTTAGCTATAATACGATATACAGGAAAAACAAACATCGAAAATAAAAATGGGTCTAAGACACATTTTGTAGAACTAGTTGACAATTTAGATTTTGTTAAGCCTATCACAACAAAAGATTTTCAAGAGTGCACGTATGACGTTAGCAATGTTAGTGCAGTATCTATAATACTAAAGTCATCTTTTATACAAGCAATTAGCAGGTTGTGTTTGATTGTATCAAACGCTGCAGATATATTCAGAGAGAGGAAAATGGTGGTTAAAGCATCATTAATGTTTAACAGGATATCATTGCTTATCTTTAGGAGCGCTGTTTCTGTTGAGTGATTAGACCCAAAATCAGAATAAAAATAATTGAAGTTTACAGTTGAAGTTACATGTGAAAGAAACCAAGAAAAAGCAACCTTTTCAAGATTTTTTGATATTGTATTGAGGTTTAATATGGAGCGTAGGTCAGTGAGTTTAAATATTGTTTGTCCTGATTTTTTAGAAATTGGTGTAATTTGAGCAATTTTGAATGAGATTAGAAAAATTCCTGATTTGAATGAGAGGTTGGGGAGGTGAGTTATAATTAGACTAAATAATTCTAAATGCAATTTAAGAATGTTTGTTAGTGCATTCCCTAACTTTCGTTGTTACGCAATTCCCGAATTTTCATTGTTGGTTATTAATGCGCAACAAAAGATTGCTGGAAAGCAGATAAGTAAGATACGCGGCACTTTTTCTATTTTGACCAAGAAAAAATGTTTGCGTTTTTTTTCTTGAATGCTTATAAACTTTTTTATCACTTAAGTGTTAGTATTTTATCATTTTATTGTATTGTACACAAAGCAATATTTGCATAGTTTAAATGACAATTTATAAAAGAATAATATAAATGTATTAAACATGATTTATTCAAATCATTTCTAGCCTTACCTATTACTCCTATAGTTTTAACAATTAGTGTGATATTTTTAGGTTTTCATCAAACATATATAACTAAAAAGGTAATATTTGTTTCTTTTTTTGCTTACATTTTGTCTATAAAAAGTAAAGGCAAGACGGTAGGCTGAAGTTTTTTATTAGATATCTCTTGAAAGTGACCCTTTTTATCGGCATTTAGTGGCAATTTAAATCATTAAATTTGACACTTCAAGGATATAATTGATGTAAATTAAAAATAGAAGTGGTTCAAATAAAAACCCTGGGGGAACTCCACAGGTTATACTTAATAGATTAGTTGTATCTAGTTTAACTAACTATAAACAAACTGTTTACGGTTGCTAAAATAACTTTTAAGTAATATTAAAACATTACCTTTAATTCTATAGTATTCTTTTTTTTAAGGAGAATTTCATGATCAGTAGTGTCAAATGCTTTTGATAAATCTTTGAAAATTCCCAACGTATATTGAGACTTCTCAGAAGATCTAGCTATGCTATGTTATTTGGAGTATGACGTGTTCTTCTTGCTAATTTTTTTTGAACCAGTATTGATTGATATATTTTATATTATTTAATGAAAGGTGATGATAAATAACGTTATATAAAATTATTTGTAAAAATAATGTTATATAAAAATTTCAAAAAACAGAAAGAAAAAAAATTTGGCGATAATTTGTAACATTCGTTGGATCGCCAACCTTAAATGTTGAAGTAAATGAAGCTTATTTTAAATGATCTAGAAATATTTCCTGTTTTATTGAACAATGAAAAATTTTAAATAGTACATGTTTTAAGGCTTCGTACGAGTCGATGACAACATTACTATTTATTCCATTGTGACCAACGTATATATTTGTTTTAAGAATTTCAAAAGGTTTTTTGAATTCCTTAAAGGAAAGTTTTTAAGATGTTTTGGTCGACGATATCGGAACATCATAAGCATCTATTTTCTTAGTCAGAAAAGGAACTTTTTTAGTTGAATTTGGACTAACTGATAATAAATATTTGTTTAGTTCATTGCAAATCATAGTTAGATAAGAGGAGAAATCACTTTTTAAAGTTTTGGTTAGAGCGCATGCGTGCCAGTTTTCTATCTGGTAGGCGGATGAAAAACCTTTTACCAAGACTTATTTATTTTATTTTATTTATCGGAAAACTTATTCAACAAAATCTCGTTTTATTGTAACTCTTTTAAGAATGACGTGGGTAAAAACAGTTCAAAATTTAATTTGAAGTCATAGGTATACGGCGTTTGGTAACTATTAGCAACATTTTTGACAACAAATTTTATTTTTATATTTTTATTACTGAGATCTCATTTAATTATTATAATTTTTTAAAATTAGTTTAATTAAGAGTTTAGTTTAAAAACTAAAAAATTTCCACTATCTTCCATGATAGTTTTAACATTTTTCCATTGATAGGTATGAATGATAGCAGATAAAATAAAAATCATTTGCCCCTAATTGCCTTAATTAAAATAAGACCTTTTATATAATTTTTTGTTTTTTTTTATCGTATTTTTTTTCCGCTTTTAACTAAAACTTATATATACTTCTATAAAGTAGCAAATAATAGTTCAATGCATACAATCATCATAAAAATAATACATTTAGTTTCTATAATTCAAGAGTTTAATCAATTAATCATGATAATATACTCGATGCTCTTTTATGTGAGTTTTGTAGACTGAATGGTCGAGACTATGAAAGTATTGTCAAACCTGAAATGATAAATCTAAAGAATATTTAAATGTGAATTTCAACCAAAGTTGCGGAAACATTCATGAACCTTCTCAAATTTTCTGGAACACAAGCGAACTTGGTTGGATAAGGTTGTAACAGTTGACTAAAAAACGCTGCAGCAGGTCTAGGTAGAAAGTGCAAGGACTGCAAAGATTTTGGTGATAGAAGCAAAAGATCTATAGTAATAATAAATCAATTAATTTCAACTCAAATTAAAAAATAGTTTACACGCTTAAATATTTAATATTATTTTGTTTAAGGTTGCCAAATTGGCTGAACATCCTGCTAAAGGATTGGCATTAGATTCAATAAAAAAGCATCTAGAGATCCTAACGTAAAAGACTTTGTTGTTCTCATGAAAAGTGTTACAAATTCTAAAAAGTTAAAACAATGGAGTGAAGTTTACAGATAAAAAAAATCGTAGATGTCTTGAGCTTAAAAATTCAGTGTAACCTTTCTGATGAACGGTATCAAATTATTAAAATTCATCGATAATATATAATTCAAGTATTTATCCTTCACTTCATGAAATTAAGATTGAAACATGCAAATGTTATCTAAGAGTTTATTTGTGACAGAAATTACAGATTTATTCATGCGTGATATTACATTAATAAAGTAAAAAATTTAACAACGTATTAATTAGTTGATACATGGTGCTCTGTGGTAAGACTGCAAGAACTTCTGGGGGCACCTAAATACAAAAAGAAAATAAAAAAATTATTGCTGCTAATTACTGCATTTAAACTTACGCTGATTGTATTTATAGAATAAATACAATCAGCGTAAGTTTAAATGCAGTAATTAGTTCTATCACGACATAAAGTCAATATAAAAAACACAAAGCAACTTTAACTTTACTGCTTTTATACAAGAAATCTACCCATCCATGTAATACTACCCTATGCTACCCTAAGTCAGTCTTTGTGCGCGTATAAGAGTCTAACACGTATACGCGTGTGAAGTACGCACCATAGGCAGAGGGTAAAATTGGAGTTAAAAATGTTATTATATTTTATGATATTTTAGATTTTTCGCGCGTAAACAACACATACACACGTACACACGTAAATGACGTTCTAAGTACGCGTTATAGTTAGTTTTAATAGCTAATATAAACTATTTGACTCAAAATGCGGTAGCATTGATGTACGATGAAAAGTTATATAACATGATAGTTATATAAGTTTTTTTCAAATTTTTCACCATTCTGACTCATTGTGCACCGCCTCTGACTCATTGTGCACCGCCTCTCTTTTTCTTTTCAAGCTTTAATTTAAAGCTTGAAATTTTAAAGCTATAAAAAAAACTTTTAACTAAAAAAGAAACTTTAAAGCTATAAAAAAATCTTTAAAGTTTAAAGATTTTTTTTATAAACCTGTTAAATAGGTTTTGATTTTAGAACTTGCGCTATCTGAGCTGCAGTACTGCAAAAAACTCAGTACACCCTCCCAACCTTTATTTACAAAGTTAAATATACTTAATATCTACCAAATAAATATTTATCATCTTCTAATTTTTATGTTCAAAATTAATAAAATTATTATTCCAAAAACTTTTGATCTCTTATTCAAAACTAATCAGAATAAATACTTAACTAGACTTTCAAGTAACACCTACATACAACCCATAAGTTATTATGCGGCAACTGAGTTTTCAATTTCAATTAGAGAACCAAAGGCATGGAATAAAATACTAACATCTGAACTTAAACTCTTACATTGTTAAAAGAGTTCAAGGCCAAACTTAGACAGTTATTACTAAAAAAATGATCTACCACAAAACTATTTCTAAAAAGCAAAATATCCTTATGATTGATCTATCAATTAAATGAGGAGTATAATAAGATTAGCAACGCTTGAGTTGAATGCACTTTTGACTTTTCAAATTTATTTATGTTTTTGTTGTTTTAACATGCAATGTTGTTCTTTTTACTTTTTATTTTTTACTCCTTAATAATATGTTTTATTTATCACTTTACTAATTTTACGTTTGTTTATTTTATATTGTCAAGGGAATGCTTAAATTAAATCTAAAAAATTCGTTCTGTATTAGTTCTGTAGACATAACTAATCTTATGAATCATGCAATGAAAAAAATCAAAACCTGAGTTATTTAAATTTATTTAAACCATTTATTCTCGTTTTCCTCTAATAATTTTCGATAGATAAATAGTTTGTTATGTTTATTATATTAAATAATTATTTTTAATATATAATAGAAAAATTTGTTATGACCTATCATTGTTATCACTATTAAAAACAAATTCAATATTTAAGCACTTATAATATTCTCGTTAGGACTTTATAAAAAACTCGAAACCTTGATTTACTCACTAGAATTTAGTTTTAACCACACGACGTATTAAAATATTCTTTATCTTCGTTTAGAATAACTCTGATTACAGTTTTATTTCGTTAAGTATAACTCTGTTTAGGATAAGTATAACTTAAGTATAACTCGTTAAGTATAACAACAAAATTTTATTTCGTTAAGTATAACTCTGATTTACAAACTTTATTAAAAGTTTATTTTGAATAACAATTCTCAATATATTCATTACACAACCGCTTAAACATACTAACAACTATGAATAGAAAATTATTAAAACCACATAATAACATGGAATACTTTAGAGTTTACTACTATGCATTGCAATAAAATTAGAGGTTACAATTTAGTACGTATTTATTTAAGGATTACATCACACTAAGTGGAATAGTTATGTGTGCCATATTGATTATCAGCATATTTACCAATCATCAAATGGAATATAGTTTTACACTTTTATTCCACTTGTAAGCACTACGGCCACATGTGGGTCATATATATCTTTTTTGTCGTGTTGTTTGGATTTTTGTGCCCAGGCTTTGCTTCGCAAAAGGTCAACTAAAACTTTATCATATTTATTGCATATTTAATCTACACTTTTTTTTGAATTCGAAAGTTTCTTGTTTCCAGAGCCTTATTTTTATTGTTTATTGAATTCAATTTCTTCTCCAAATTTCTTACTTTGTTGTTAAAAGTTTTGTAAATTGTACTGTTACGCATTTCGAAAATATCTTTCCTATTCACCAGCTATTGTAAAATTTTCCGCCTTTTTAAATTTCCTAACAGTTGAAACGCGTTTGTTCACAGTGAATATTGAGAATGAATTTTCTCTTTAAAATGTCTCTTTAAAACCTATGGTCTCTTAAGGTGGTAGCCCTATGAAAAACTATTTTCAAGCATCAAAGTTATATTTGCAATAAAACTAAGTAATTAACAATAATTATGAAACTAGATAGAAAATCATAGAAATGTATGTATAAGTGCCTCGCTTGCCTCGATATTTTATTATAAAGTGTGAAAAAAACGATTACATTAAAATTCAATTTCTCAAAAGTAACAAGATCAAATCTGCAAATTTGGTATGGTAGTTCTTTTGTTTGTATAAAATTAATTTGTAACAGGATTTTTAATCATATCATTTAAAAACAATAATTATATAAAAACGATGTTAGAAGCGGGAAAAAATACTGTTAAGAAGTAAAGTTTTCTCTACGGTCCGAATAAAATTGAATTTTAAGACCATGACAAAAAAAATAGGAAAAACATACATCATCATACTTAACAATATTATCTTGAAAATTTTAGCTTAATTGCTTAACTTAAACTTAAACTTAAATTTTATTTCACAACTTTATTTCACAACCAATATAAACAGTTTAATATGACAGATTATATGATATAGCTCTGGTAGCTTTTAAGGAATATTTATAGTATAAACACTCCTCAAAAGTTACCAGAGCTATAAAATTCTGTTTTTTCAGTATCTAAGTATTACATATGAAAAGATCTTTTATTCTTCAATTTTTGCATACAGAAGTTGATTAACGACGTTTGGTTACAATTCGCTTTTGGTCTTTTATAACCAGTATTGAAATAGTCACTGATCCTAACATTCCAAAGTAACTTAAAACAGATTTCACCCTTTCACCAATATATAATTTTATGTTGGTATTCTTGATCATTAAGTTTAGCGCCGTGAAAAGATATTGCCCAAACTGCTTTCTTTATAGCATACAAACTATGAATATTGTTTCTAATTGGTAAACCATTATAGTTTTGGAGAGAGTTTATTACTGATTCTGTAAGTTTACTTTTTTAATGCTGTCTTTTTATTTAAATAAACAAGATTTCTGAGGCGAGTACCAAGACGTTTTTACACATGACTGATTCCTGAACAAATCTTAATTTTTTTTCAAAATGAATTTTATTTTTTTACCTTGAACATATTTTAAAAGATTGTTTGTAGTTCACACTTAGAAAAGTAGTGCTTTCTCTTTAAGAAATCTAATTGTTTGTCTTGCAGAACATATATTTTATTCATAACTTTTTCAGAAAAGGAAACTTACCATAGATTTCATTTCAGTAACTTATTTTTTACTAAAATGATTGTAAACTAAATAATTTATATGGTTATAACGCAAGAGAATGGTTTGGGATTTTAAACCATACAGCAATTCTGTTTTTTCTTGAACGTGTTTAGTTTAATAGAAAAAACAGATGTCGGGCAATAGTTGTTTACACCATTTCCCCCCCCCCCCCCTCTTTTAAATCTCGTCGTTATTTTGGTAACTTTAAGTTAATCTGAGAAGATTCTCTGGCTGATTAACTTAAAGTTACAACAATAAATGCGCCTGATTTGTTTTTAGTTTACCATGATTTCTCACACAATTTGCCAAGTAAGTTTGAAATTGCTTATTTTTTTGTGATACATCTATTCCAAAGAAATGTATAAAAACACTGAGTTTTATTGCATTAAAAAGTGCCGTGCAAGTGACAACTCAATTCAACCTCCAAAACCTTCTAAAGATTAAAAATGATTAAAGTGTAAAAGCGGGTCAAATAAGTTTTTATTTATCACGGTAAAAAGATTTCAATTTTTTTTTTTTAAGTTGTAAAGACTTTTGAATTGTATTTAAATATAAAAATCAAATTTATTTTCAAAAAAGTTTTTTAAGAAACTTGATTTATTTGGAAAAAAAAAATTTTTTTTAATTATTTTTTTTATTTAGGTGCCCATTAAATCTTTCGGTCTTATCACAGAAAAGCATTTAAAAGAACGCTTCTTTCCTTATCGATGCTATATAACTTACCCAGAGGTGGCGTTGAATAACGGATCTCTATTTCTGAGGCTAGCGTACTAACCACTGCACTTCGATTCCTCCTTTTTCATTCTATTCTACGGCTGCATATTTCAATATACACTCCTGTTTGGGAGGAATGAAATGTGCAAATAAAAGGGTTATCAAAAAAATACTTAATTTAAAAAATACAACCATTTATGTTAATTAAAAATCAACCAATAATAAAACTTAAAAAAAAAATAAAATATTTTTATTTATGTGATGATGTTAAATCTTTAAGAGGTTTTGGAGGTTGAGTTGTCACTTGCGCGGCACTTTTTAATGCCGCGCAAGTGACAACTCAACTCAAATATAAGATATATGACAAAGCCAAACCTTGCATTTGGAATTTTCGGTTTGATATCTATCACTTTTTTGACTTGCTTAAACTTTTCTAAAAACATTAAGACACTTTTATACTTGACTTAGTTTGCTACTTCTGTTGTTGTTGGAGATGGTGTTGTTAAAAGATTTATCTGCTGCTCATCATCAAGGTCAAATTTACGTCAAGATTACGTTGTTTCCTAGCCTGATTTGCTTTATTTTTATTGTCACTCGATTTCCATCTTGCTGAGCGAAAACAAATTAGTCTTTTGAAACCCAGAGTGACTATTTGCGTACATGTAAAAACTTCAACAGAGGTTTAAATGCTGAAACTTGAACAGAATGTTTTTCTTGCAGTTTACTAAAACATCCTTTTGACAAACTGCTGAACTTTGTCTTTGCACAAAACTCTTAAAGTAATTTAATATTGTGTCAAATTTTGATTCCCCCATCCTCCTATACAAAGTAACTACGCAACAAACTTAGTCTAATTTTTCGTTATTAAAGCAATAAAACTCAAAAAAAAAAAAAAATTGCTGACGTCAACTTTAATTGACCTCCCCCCTCCTCCGCATCAACAATTGTCAAAAAAACCCTTCAAAGAGCACAGATTACAAAACTTTTATGGGTATAATAAAAAATATACTTTTCACGAATAAATACAATCAAAAGCTGGTGCCACATCATTTTATAACTTTGTGTTGTGATATTATAAACTGTGTTGTGATATTATAACTCTGTGTTGTGATATTATAACTCTTTGTTGTGATATTATATAGCGTTGACTTGTTTTTTATAGCATTATTTGTTTGTTTTGTATGTAACAAAAACAAGAATGTCTTTCATGGTTAAAGATTATCCAAATTTAATAGTTACCTATTTTTGGACCATAATTTTTCGTGTAAATATTTATTTATAAAATTTATATTGAATTCATGACCATTCTTATACGACAAAAAATTGTTATAAAAAATCACTACCAAATTTAAATTAGGAAAACTCCCTGTAAAGAAATTTAAAAAAATTTAATTTTAGAGTAAAGATTTAAATAGATTTTTTAAAACTACTTACATTTAATACAAAAATTTGCTGCAAGAGCGGGTCTGACTATGTTTACAATGCGTTTGTGCACCTTACCTAAAAGAAAAAGGGCATTGAGATTTATTGAGATAAAGAATAGATTCCTAAATAAGAAAGTGGCGAGCACGATAAAGAGATGCAACCCTATCAGATGCTTATGTTGCCATGAATTTGATTTGTGGTTTCCAAGAATATCGGAAATAATTTTTTTATCTTAAAGACAGAAACGTATCGATGGGCCCGCAGCCGTAGGAGGGCCCAGACTTATTAGGGGCCCAAGCCAAATTTTTCAAAAACATTTAAAAACATTTTTACTTTTATTGTATATCTAAGAATTAGAAATTCTTAGCTATACAATATGTAACATACTTGTTTCAATTAACTTAAATCAAAATTGTATTTAAAAACAACGCCTTTTGTTTTCATGTATAATTTTTTTTTGTTTTAAGGGGGAGGGGAGAGAGAAATAATTTAGGATTAAAATTTTAAGGGAAGGCCTATTTTTTGTCGCCAAGCCACTGCTTAAAGGCCAAACGAAGATGTACAATGCCGTTCATAATTTTAGGAAGATCTTGATTGTTGTGATAACTGTTAGTTTTATTTGAGTTAAAAATTATCAGCCACGGAAAGGCAGATGGAACTTCTTTATAAAATTAATTATAGATTGGTGCAGGTTAAACATTGTTTCAAAAACGCACAAGAAGAAATAGGACGTGACTATTTATACAAATAAAGACTTTTAAAAGCTTATGTCCTATTAAAAAAATGAAAAATGACAGTACCCCTGCAGTAAAATTGAGGCGGTTTTGCTCTTTTTTTATACTGCCGATATTGCTGGCTTTAATATTTGAATTAGTTTCAGCAATATAAGTAATTCTAAAACCAGCGGAACTATCAGTAAAACAAGTTAGAATATCCGCATCAATTTTAGTGCAAAAGTACAGACATTTTTATATACTTAAATTATTACTTAAAGTTATTATCAAATATATCAATTTTAAATTATTATTATGTTTATAATCTTTGGACGAAATTGTCAACTGTTTTTAACTTATTTAATGTTCTGGCATTTTTACATTTCCAAAAAACCGATGTGTTCTGCCTACATTAGCATTTTAATATATATAAATAAATATAAGAAACTTTAACATTTTTATTTTTAAGTAAAATTTAATTTTTTTTTAAATACTTAATAAAAAAGTTTAATCAAAATAAAACTTAATGTCTGATTTACTATTAAGCAAAAGTTATATGAATTTAACTTTCGAACAAAAAAACTCCAAAAAAAAATTCTGCAAAGTTTCGAATTTTTTTGTTTCGTTGTCAACGAAAATCTTAAAAAAAATGGCGAATACTTTAAATTTCAAAAATAATTGATATTAGCATAAATGTGATTATGTGCAGAATATAATTTTTTTTTTTTTAATATAAAATTTAATTTCATTAACTTTCAATAAACCTGGAAACTCATGAGTTTATCGTAAACATCATATATAATAACGAAGGTTGAATATAATAAAGAAATATTGCAGTAAAAAAAGAAAAAATATTGTCAAAAAATATTTATTATTAATTTAATAAGAAAAAATGTAATTACCGTAAAAGTATATTTAATCTAATTTTAGTATTTTATATAATTAACACTTTTTGATATTAATTATATTTTAATATTTATAGTAACAAAAGTAAAAATATATTAATATTATAATCAAAAGGATCAAAATTCATGATATAATTATGAAAATATAAAAAAAAAGTTTATAAAAAAAAATTATATATTTAAACAAAGATTAATATCAATTATTATTATTTATAGTTTAATGTTATTATTATTATTAAAAATGTTAAAAAAATAATAATTATGAAAAACTATGTACCACAAATATAATTATATATTTAATAGTTTATGTAACTACTATTTTAATTAATATATTTTAAAAAGAACTAATTATAAATATGAATAATATAATAATATAATATTGAACTTTTTTATTCAAATCCAATATATTTAAATTATTTCGTATATTTAAAGCAAATATATTTATAAAAAAATAAATTAAATAATTTAATTTTTTATTATTTTTATTATTTAAAAATAAATTAAATATTTCATTTATTATTTTATAATTATTGTTTTTATTTTATATATTTAAAATAGTAAACATATTTCCGCGTTATAAAGTTAATTCATCGAGGTTACGAAAATATTTTCCACCGTACTCGATCTTAAACTTCTTGATGTTCGAACAACGAATCCATTCACAAATGTCTTTAAAGAAATCAATGTCGTCGTGAAGTCGAAGATCTAATTTTTCACAAAGATTAATCCAAGGAAGAAAGTTTTCTTCAAAATCTTTTTTTGTTATTAAATAATCTGAGATACGTATCCACAACCATTCAATCTTATCTTTCGGTTTCCATCCTTCAAAATTAATTGGAAGATAAAAGCTGACTCTTGCGAACATTAGTTGAACATCGAATTATAAGATTTTTTTCATCACTTAAAATATTTTTATTAACCACCTTAACTTTCTTCCAGATTTTATGTAATTTTATGTTTGGTGGTTGGATTAAACCAAAACAAAAGTTTAATTCGTTCATCAACAATTGAGTTTATTTCATCAGTGAATGACGATTGACTTTCGTAAAAACATTCGTGGAAAAAATTGAAATCATCCTTACTAAAACCAATACTTTTACATAGACGATCTAAAGAAAAATTAAATGTTAAATATAACAATAAACAAATAATAAAATAATAATCAAAATTGTAATATTATACATATAATATTATTATTTTTCTATATACAAATATAATTAATACACTATAATTAAATAAAAAATTGAATACATTTTCATATTATTAATAAATATATTATATTTATATTATAATATAATAAACATAATCACAATAATAATAAATGAAATTATATATAAAACTTAATTAAACTTTAAAAAAAATAACTTCTTAATAAAAATTATAAAAAATATACTAATTTTATTATTTTGAACATAATTTTTATATTAATAAATTTTATTGTAAATGTTGTGTTTATAATTTTTAATAACCAATAATACACATATATAAAATATATTTTTTAGTTAAAATAACATAAAACAGATTAAAAATATGTTTAACTTAGAAAAAATGCTTTATTTATTCATATTGTCATTTGAAATAAATATCATCATTTTTTTATATAAGAAGATAAAAAGGAAAACCTCTTTTATTTATATGCAAATTTGCAAAGAACTCAATTATTTATAAACCGAATTCTTACAGAACTTGTTCAAATTAAAAATTTACATTAAAAATCTCCTTCGACAATCTTTTTTAAAATAAGTTAATTAAATAAATATGAAAAAACGTCAAAGAGTGAGGGTTCAAATATTTGGTGATTCGATTTCGACGTCGATTTGAAACTTTGAAGAAAATCAATAAAAAAATACAACTTTTATACAACTTATAAATTAAATTTTGATGCAATTAGCGCTTCTTGAATAAGGCTACAAAATATATATTATTAAAACATAAAGCAACTAACGCAGCTAAGAAGAACCAATAATCTATTCAATCAAATTTAAATTTTTATATAAATTATATCGAATGCATGTTTTTTGGATAGACAAATAAAATTTTGGTTTTAAAATTTTGTAATTCATGTAACAGTCATTTTAAAAAAAGTTTTACTTTCACTATTATTTTATAAAATTAATATTTCTCTTTACGAGTGACCAAATGAACACAAGTTCTAATGAGAAAATTTAACTTACGGTGAGAACATAAAAAAAACTACTAATGGCAATAGTGTCACAAGAGTATTAAAACTTGGACGAACTGTCGATTTACAAATTATTGAACTATATTGTGGGAATATTTTACATGTTTATTAAATCGAATGAAACGAATAAAATTAAATTCGCTTGAAATTACAGTCTTAGAATAGAATCAGCTTATATCTTGAAATCAAATTATTATCAAAAATATTAAATTTAAATATTATCTTTTCTTGCATTTTTTTTGTTTAAAAAAATTCACTGAATATATCAACGAAATAAACAAAAATGAAAAAAAAAATTGTTTTCATAATTATATTCAAGAGGTCATTGTCGTCGTATCGCCATAAAACAATTCGACTGTAGTTCCAAAACATAAACTTTTTAAATGAAAAGAAAAAATTGATTATAAAACTAAAGTATACTTACAAAATTTAAAAAGTTTTGTTACCAGTGTGAATTTTAATAAACAATGATAACAAAATGATACCGTAAAGCATTTTAAGAAAATAAATTGAAAAGTGAGTTTTATAAATTTAAAACTCGATCATCGAGTTTCAAAAAATCTTTTAATAAATTCGAAAAAAACAGTAAATATTGAAAACAAACGTTTCGCTTATAATATAATTTTGTAACCATCGCAACCGATTTCCAAATGCACGATAGCGGTAGCAGGTTCTTAAAACGAAAAGATTAAAACCGAAAAAACCTTATTATAATTTTACATACAACCTACTTTTTAAAATTGTTATATTATTTTTGTTCCTACAGCCCCGGATCATTGTAACTAAAATGGAAAACACTGAGCCATCAAAAAAAAAAAAAAAAACTTTATTCAACTGTATTTTTTTATCAACTGCTTTTTAAAAGATATGGTCGTTCGACTAAACAAAAAAAAAAAATTAAAAGAGCGCCGATTTAAATGTAAATGTTTTTGATAAGATTGAACTCTTAACAAAAACTTGCTACACTTTTAATTATATTGGCAAATATAAAATTATTTAACTGTTAAAAAAATTATTACACTAAATTGCTGAATAATAATTTTTATTTTATGTAATTAATTATATTTTATATATCAATTACTTTGATATATTATTCACTTTTATTGTAGAATTTTTATTTGTTGTAATAATTCTTAAAATGCCTGCATTCTATTACAAAAAGATAATATATAACTGTTTTCATATGCAGTAAACAACGTTCGTCTAAAGAATTTTTTCATGCTGCAATAAACGACACTTGTTAAGTGTATGTTCTTGTAAACATGCATACGTTTGTTAAAAAAAAAAAACAGAAAGAAAAACGAACGTCACTTTTCTTTAATTTTGCTAATGCAAACGTTGGCGTTTGTTTAAAATTAATAAAAACGAACGTCTCACTTTAGCGTTTTTTTTCCAAATATATATGCGATTGATAGTTTTTTATTTAATATAAAAACACATATTTATAATAAAAAACAATTAGTTACTAAAATTGAAAACGCATTTTCAACGACATTAAAAGAAACAAAGCTAAAACAAGATTATTGTTATTTTTACTCTAAACCTTTTAAGAGTTTAAGTAGACTGGAAACGAATGCCGTTTTCTATAGATTTCTTTATACAACTTGAACTTTATGAGGTGAGTGGACCGCATCAAATATTTTTAAAATTACATTTCACAGTGCAGACTTCAAATTTGAATGAATTTGATGCTGTTTTGACTACTATTGAGCTGCTATTTGTTAAAGACAGATCTCAATTTTAGTTCAAATATTATACTACTTAATTTAATTTATCCTAAACAAAGTGAAGAAAGAATATTTATGCAATTGTTTTGCAAGAAACGATGTATACCACAAGGTGACTCGTGACATCTTGACCTTGATAAACAATTGATACAACAATTTAGTAAAGAATAAAAGAAATCAAAGATTATTAAAATGTAAATTATAATATTTTTTTAAAGGAAATTTTAATCAAGTTCATATATTTATATATGCCCTATAAAAAAATATAAAAATATTAATGTTAGTCTTGCTCTAAACTAAGCAGTTTTTAGTCATTTTAAGGTCCGTTTTTTTATTTCAAATATGTCATTTTAGGGCAAGGAATGAGTGATTAAATGGCGCTCAAATTTTTTGCGAGTTAGTTTAATCATATTTGAACCAAATATGATTTGGTTTTTCAAATACCAAAACTTTTTAATGTCTAAAAGATGGTTTTCAATAGCAGCAACTATGTCAAACAAGAATTGCGTATTTAAATTTAAATGAATCGGTTTTTGTTTAAAAGGCGTAAGTCACAAAATACAATTTTTCAAAAAATAAAAAAACTTAATATCAAAAAAACTTCGTATTAAAAAGATTTTTGAAAATTAATTTGAAAGTAAAAGTTACTGTTTTATAAAATTGGTAAAGTTTAATAAAGTTAAGTATTTTATTTTTAAACCATTCTTTAGAATTATTTTTAAACAAAAATATTCTTTCAAGTAGATTGACATTTGTTAAAAAGCGTTATAAATGAAAAGATTTTTTAAGTTTTCTATCAAATTATTATTTTTCAACCAGAAGTTTACTAGTAATTTATTAATAAAAAAAAGCGCAAAAATATGTTGCATTCTTCCCCTTACATGAAAGAAACCTATTTAGGATGCAAAAACATATATACTATCTCTACTGACACACACTTAACATGCACTCACCTCCTATAAAATCTGGTAGCCTACTTTTTATTAATGTTTACTTACTTTTAAAAAAAACAATTACATCCTCACGTGAAAAAATAAAGTTTACAAATTATTCTTTATAAATGTAACTATGGTAACTCTTAATTTCAAAAAACTTTTGATGCTTAAGAGGTTTTATAGGGTAGGTACACCGTATTAAAATTTTTTACATATTATGAGGGTAAAGAAAATTTAACTTTCTTGTTTAAGTCGTTTTAAAAGTAATTTCAAGCAAAGAAAGAAAATAAACTTTTTATTGAAAACCATATAAAAGTGATTTCAAGATTTTTTATAAAATACTTATATGGATTATTTCAGAAATAAAACATTGAAAAAGACTCTGCAGTCTTTTTTATAATATTTTATTTATGAAAAAGTTGAAGTGAAAAATTAAGACTTATTTTTGTTTTACTTTTTACTCCAAATTCTCTCTAGTTGTTATAACTTTGATTTTTTCAAAAAAAAAAAAAAAAAATTTCACTTGCAACAATTAACCAATGTTTTGAGAAAATATTTGTCTGGATCATGCTTTTTTTCATTGCAAACTGTACTCGGTAAGCTAATAAATCAAAACGTTATTTATAGATAACATTTATTAGCTTAAAACATAGAATTAAGTTTCTGATTGATTGAAGGCCTCATTTTCAGCCTTTATAGCCTCAATCACATGATTGGCCATGTCTAAGCTACAATAAAAGTCATTGGTACTAGGCAGTGATAGCTTGTCTTGCGTCTACTTAAAACTTCTGCATTTTTATGCAAGGTTTTTCAGCAGATGTTAGCTGCTCATCTGCCTTTTTATATTCTGCTTTGGTATGTGAAAGTGGTTAGTATGTGAAAGTGGCTGATATGTTTAATTTTTTTCAAATTCTTGAAAAGAGTTGAAACTTGGATCATATTTTTAATGTAGATCAAGGATATAAAAGAATGACTTCAGTCTGTTCAAGAATATCAAATGATAGCCACGAATTCGCTCTTACATAATCAACCATTAAAGTTGGCTGGAAAAAATTGAGAAACTTTTCTGTGAAATAAAATCTGAATTGTTTTTGCTATCAAAATCATATACATCTGTTTGAGAATACTGTACTTGCTTTTAAGCCATGCCTTCTTTCATAATTTCAGATAAAGACCGCTCTGAGTTGGCCAGAAAAAAGATAACAGTAATGGGATCTAAGTACCAGCTATGGTATTCCCAAATTTTAAAAGCTGACACTGCATCTAATTTAAACATTTTCTAATGGAGAATCTGCCAGAAAAAAGAGCTGGTCCTGTAAAGTTAATATTTCAATGAAATTTTTTATATTATCTTATCAAATAATAATGCTATTAATTAGTTTATTTATGACATTATGAAATCAAAGGCTAAACAAACTATCCTTGATTGCAGCTGTATCTGATTTCTCAGCTCTGAAAAATTGAAATATAAGTTGCCATCTTTTCCCCATCCTTTATCTTCTTTTTGTCTCAAGTTCAGGATTTGCTTGGTCAAATTATAAGGAAGCATGACATTGCGAACTCTTCAGATCAGAAAATACTTACTGCCATAATATGTGTATGGTTTTACAGCCCCAGGCTTGTGAATGTTGAGATGCTTGAATGTCGGTTCCTAAAAAATGAGAGCTAGCTCAGTAAGTTCCTGGTAGTCTTTAGTTCCTGGTAATATTGGTACTTGTTTTTATTAATAAATATTTTATATTTATTACATTAAAACTTGAACATTTTGATGGCTAGAAAAATTAACCTGAAAATATTTGAAAACACCTTCATTAACAAGTGTCATTATAAGATTTCTTGCCTCATCTGCTTGTTCTTTAAACTAAGAATGACAAATCTGTTGCAAATTGTAGTGATGGATAAACTGTGTTATCATCAACATCAACAAAAGTACATCGCCAGGTCTGCTGACCTATGGTAACTGTTGACCCATAATGTTCCAAGATTATTTCTAAAACTCAATCTAATAAAATTGAAGCCATTACTGAATAGTTTGTTGGATTAGCTCTCAGAGTTCTTTTTTTAACTTCTTAAAAAAAATTGTTTATCTGCATTTAGCACAACAACAATACTGTTTTCTTAGACAATACTGCTACCAATACATTCCAATAATGGTAGCAGTATTGTCAAAGAAAACCATTCTTACATAATCATCAAAACCAAACTCGGTCAAAATCTCCTTGATAGCCTAAACCAATTTAGACCTGTATGGGAAGAAACCCATAGAGCACCAAGTAGATGAGTAGTTCCTTCAGTTCTCACAAGAATGCAAATCCTAGCAATTGCTACATTAACATTCATTTGTAACATATTGTGGAATTTGAATTCAAATAAATATGTAAGGAAAACTTTTGATTGTAATTATTTAACATACAAGTTATAAATAAATATATGCAAGCCTTGATTAACTTTCAATAAAAGTATAACTGAATTTTTATCTTATTATGTTTGATTTTATTTAAATTAGAACCTTAATATTATCAACATCTTTGTTGATGTTATTTTTTACTCAAAAAGCATAAGTATAAGAAAGAGATCTCCAGCTGTGGTGACAAGCTTAATCAGTGTAACTGATATTTTATGGCTGTTATATTCATGCCTATAGCTAATCTCAGTCTCTTCAATAATTTTTTTTGTTGACGGCAATAGTCAATTTCTGCCTGTCAAAATTCCATATTGAACAGTGCCTGTTATTTTCTGAATTAGACGCCTGTCATTTTCTGAATTAGACTCTGTACTTGGTTTTGGAGAAAATATTTTCTTCAGCTTAAGATATCTGTTAATACATTTTGCAATGTTTCTTTAAAAGGATTACTATGTAAAAGCAATTACTCTTCTCTTATTTGCATTTTAGAACTTTTAGACTGTAAAAAAACTTTTCACATGTCTTCATTTAAAAAATTGCATTAAATACATTTAAAAAAATAACTTAACACTTTCAGTAAAAAGCAAAAACCGTCTTAAGTAAATTTATGTATTTTGATGTGATCTTCTGTATGTTTCTGAATGTAAAATACACAAATCATACTTAGTAAATTTATTTTTTAATGTATGTAAAACCATCTGGTCTTCTGCTTATTTCCTCGCGTTGCTGAAATTACAATGATACTTTGTGATTTTATTATTTGTATACTTTAACGTTTCGTTTTACTTCAAATCTCAAGAAAAATGAAATCTTGTGAAAAGCTATAAATTTCATAAAGTATTGGTTGGGTGTAACCAAGGAGAAAAAATATATTTTGAAATAAATATATATTTTTTTGAAATCACTCATGATTATACATCTTTTGAGCTTTCATACATATTTTAAATGAAACATATTGTAAAACATGAACACCTCTATATCAAGAATTGTGCAAAAATTTATGCATTTTTAAATTAAGTTTTGTTACCTGAAGAAAAATCTTTCGATAAACTCTAAATTTAAAAAAATATAGCTCAAAATACCTTTAAAAAATTTAAACTAGAAATGACTTAAACTACATCACCTTCAGCATTTATAAATAAAGCAGTAGCAAGGTGGAGTTTTTTTTTTTTTTAAAACCAAAATTTTATTTTGAAATCACTCATCCTGACACATTTATTTAGGTTGAAATCATCGTTTAAAAAAAACTTTTGTAAAATATGAACAACCCTAACATATATAAAGAGACTTGCACAAACAATTTATACTTTTTAAAATTAGGTTTCGTTTCCTTAGAGATATTTGTCAATCAACTCAAAATAAGATATATAAAGACAGATATATATATATATATATATATATATATATATATATATATATATATATATATATATATATATATATATATATATATATATATATATATATATATATATATATATATATATCTGTCGTATAATTGTATTCTTATATAACACTGGACACTGTGTGTACACCAGGGTATCTTTTTGATGCAGTATCTCAATGTGTTATCCCAAAAGGACATTTCTCAGGGTATCCCATCAGGACAATAATTTAATACACTACAACTTAATAAAAAATATTTAAATTTTTTTTAAAAACTTGCCAAACGTTGTTAAACATACCAAATATAAAAATGCAAAGTACATCATTTAGAAAACAAAAGATATAAATCATTTGTTTTGTTTTTTATAAATCAAGTCAAATGATAAAATTATAAAACTGAAAAAAAACTTTAAAATTTAAATAAACAATTCTTTATTAATGTTTATTAAAAAAGATTTAATAAAATTTAAATTTTTTTTTTATTTTATCAAAAATAAAGTAAAAATAACTATATATTTTATACTTTATTGAACACCTGTATGGTTATTGAAAATAACTCACTATAATGCCACCAGGATTTTGAACTTACCCAAAATAGAATACAAAAAGATAGATTTTTCATTGGACTTTATTGAAGGATTCTTGAATAGATTCATTATAAATTGAATAAACTTTTTATAGGGACTTTTTGAAGGATTCAGATTAACAAGAAACTTTAATAAACTATTTTGACTAGCATTAGATAATCCACAAATCATTGATAAACAACTCTTCAGCTTTTCATTGGTCATAATTTCATCACTACTTAAACAATTATAAGCATATACAGATGCACAAAATTCCATTATTGTCAAATGTGCAAACTGATAATAACATCCCAGATTCGTTTCAATCCTTTCTATAAATCCAAAAAAATATTCATTTTTATCAAAGTCACCAATAAAAGTTTGAAGCTCTTCTTTTGAAAAAATTATTTTATTTACAACAAACAATTCATATGCAATTTTACAAATATTTAAAATATATGTTTTATTAGAATCGTTTTCCATTATCTGATAAATCATTTCATTGTTTTTAATGATGTGTTTTTGTAAAAAGTATAAAAAAATGTTTGCATACAAATCTGTCATTGTTAAGAAAGATATTGTACTTATTTCTTTTGAATCACTGATAATTTTACACATAGAAGATAAATAAAAAGGAACAGATGCCATAGCTTTTGCAATTGGAGATTCCTTTAAAGTTGCATTTACAATTCTTTTTTTTCTTCCTTAACATGATTTTCTACATAATTCGCTATTCCATTTTTGTTAAACCCCATTATTTGAATGGTTAACATATCACTATGATCTTTATAAATACTTTGGTATTGATCAATTGCATAAACTCTACCAGCAACTAAATGTTTATAGTTTTGAATTTCTGCTAAAACATTAACAATTGGATATTTACATTTTAAATTTGGATTTGATAACTCATTGAAATATTTAAACTCATCTAACCCATCAATTAGAAACAGTGCAGTGGTAATACTAATATTTAAGTTACTTATAATATCTTTGTAGAAAACGCTTAGTAAATCATTTATGCTAAAAATATTTTCATATTGATTAATCCTCCTGCATTCTAAATAAAAAACAAGTTCAACATTTTTCCAAATTAAATCATTTGACCAATCAAGCAAACATTTTCTAAGCAACCATGTTTTCCCAATACCAGCAATTCCAGATACTAATATTACCGATTTTTCGTTCATAAATAGTTCACTATATGGAATTGGTGTATAATGCATTTGCTTTTCAAGAAATTCTTTTCGTTCAACACTAAAAACAGCATCCATTTGTGGCTTCGCTGCATCAACAATACATAGATCAACAAATTTATTCATTAGATCAACATTTGCAGGTGCTTTTAATAGTGGTTGAAGTTCACTAATTTTCCCATAATATTTAAGATAATATTGTTTTAGTTCAGCAGACATTCTTAACAAATCTAAATAAAACAAAACAATGTTTAGTAAAGCTATCATTATGATTTTACTGATATTCATGCTCATGACAATGACATTCATTATTACTATAACTTTATATAAACATAAAATAGCAATAAATATGTACTTGACATAAAATTTTATAGAAAAATTAAGGAATCTAAAAAATTCTTGTTAATTTGATTTTTATTGATTTAAGAATTAAGTTACGTAGGAATAAATTTATCATTTATAACAAACTTTTTTATTTGAAAAAGTTTTTGCTTAAAGTTATTACTTCAAACAAAATCATCAACTGATTTTCAAAAACTTAAAAAAAAACTATGACACTTTCGTTAAAATTATTAATAAAGAAAAAATATTTTTATTTGAAATTTATTAAAGGCTAAAGTTAAACAACTTGACAAAGTCAACAAACTTTTTTTTTTCTTAAAGTTTGAAGTCTTTTCATAACAATAACATCAAAGAATATTGTAAAAGTAAAGTACTAAAATTTCTTAACATAAAAAGTAAGTAAAATTATTTTTATTAACTTGAATTTTAATAATAGTAATTAAAATTAAAGTTAAAAACATTGAGATGTTTTGAAGAAAGTTTCATATGAAGATGATTCTCTTTATAAAGGCTGCAGAGATAAAAAAAAGTTGCATACCTAAAGGTTGGGGCAATTGAGAAGCCTCATGAAGTTGTAAGCTTTCTCAAAAAAAGGAACAAAAAAAAAAAGCTAAAGGATACTAATGTTCTTTGTTTATGAAAACAAAATACCATTCGATTTGTCTAAAGCTGTTTGTGATGTGCTCTCATTTCTAGTTTCTGCAGCAACTAATAAACTATGCATTAATGACAACAGCAGCAAAGTTCGACTTTATTAAGATTTACTACTTGAGTCAGGAAAATGAATAAAGAGTTTGTTTGTTTTTACACGCTATTGGATCATAGTCTAATAAGTGACATATAATGAAAATAGTGAAAAATAGAAAATATGTAACCCTAATGGTTAGAACTCTGAATCCTTTGTTTGTAATGCAAAACCTTATTTTCAAAATTTATTGATCACACTCTTCCTGTTATTTAAAATAAACAGGTTACTGTTCGAGATCCTCATCATTTCTCATTAGTAACTGCAATAAGTAAAATCATTCTTTCTTCTGTTGCTATAAAAATAGTTATTATTCACTATAACTTCTCGGCAGCTTAAAGTCTTACTTTAAATACTTAGATAGCAGAAGGAGAGAGTCTGAAGAAGAAGAAGCTAAAGTATAGCAACAAATTTTTTATTAATTATAATTTTTAAGTTATTCTGTTTTTTTCAGAACTGAATAATAACAATATAAATGATAAGAAAAATTTAAAAGTATTAAATAACAAAGAAGTTTAAAATATAAATAATGTTGAAGCCTAAATTATATACAACTAGTCGTTCTGAGATTAAAATAAATACATATACAACTGTTTGCCTACATCGTGAATACATTCACTTAAAGTATTACTCCACATTTCACATAACTTGCTGTGATTTATTTAATTTACAAATGTCTGATGTTGAAGGGTCTAGTGCTACCTCTAAAAATATTTTTTAGTGAGAAATTTTTTTATCACCTAGTATTATTTTATTAAACTGAAAAAATAAAGTGTATCAATAAAACCAATACTTTTCAAACTAATAAAATAATACTTACCCAATAATATACCCTATACTCCTCTTTTTAATTTTACACCAGACTACTTTTTTTAACCACACTTTTCAGCAGGTTTTCATAAAATTATTAAAAACAAATATAAAAACCTTTTTGTTTTGATCTTTTTTCTAAAAATATAAAACATTCAAAAATGAAGGGAGTCCTAAACTTATTTGTTAAGTTGTAAACTAATGACATAATGAGAATAAAATTTAGAAAAATTAGTTTCAATAAAATGCATCAATTGTCTGTTCCTTAATCTTATTTTGATGAATTTTCTGATTTTCTGAAAAATTTTCTAAAATAAAAAGGTACGATAGAAAATATTTGTGTCGCTATAGTGATGGACCAAAGGATAAGGAGGAGATTAAATGACCTTTAGATCACTAGCAGTTTAATTCAAAGGCTTGATAATAAACCTCCTATACAGATTCAATATTATTGAAATTTTACTAATCAAATGTTGTGAAAATGTTACAATCAAACAATTACAATGCCTGCTACATATAAAACCAACTGCAGAAATTATCAACATAAATTTACTATTTGAATACCATATTTATGAACATCATGAAAATTATTGATCTCCTTTCTTTCACAATAAAAATATGAACAAGTTTTAAGAAAATAAAAGAAAACTGTTAACAGACATGGCTTTAATGGTGGTGGTTTTGACAGACCTAACAGGCCAAAGGTTTAAGATCTTTGGACGTAATTCTTGAAAAAAAAAACTTTTTTTCAATTGACCAGACTACCAGTCTACATTTGATTCAGAGACAAAAATATGTTAATACTACTATTTTAGCAAGTTATTACTTTGTTAACTTTTGTTTGATTTAGTTGCTGAATGCTGTTTTGAGATGAAACTTAATAAATCCTACACAGAGGAAATAAATTAGTTTGCTCTGTCTATGCGTCACTTAAAAATAGATGTACATGATGTATTCGTAAAAAAGAATTCACTTGAAATAGAAGATTTCACTTGGATGAAAGTTTCAAATAATCCGGTTAATCAAGGATCTTGATAGGCAGAAGATTTTACTTGCTGTTACATCAGTACAAATACGGTAGTGGTGTAGTGGTAGAACGCTCGCTTCATAAACAAGTGGTTCCTTGTTTGATCCCCAACACGTCCCTAGTATTACCGCGCTCAACTCGTTTCTCCACACAGCGGCCTTGTTCATCAAGGTTCGTGTTTCGAAGTTATAGAGTTGAAAGAGGGTTATAACAACAAATAAGTAGCCTCCTCGTCTGTAGTGGCTTTCTTGGCCTTGAGGAGGTGAATTAAAATAAAAATAAAAATAAAAAAATCTGTAGAAGTGCATAAAAATCTTAAAAAAAGACACAATAGATTTTTGTGTCCAATAAAAATATCTATCACAGTGAAAAGTTAAGAGCTAAGGTTGCTATGGTTGCTGGATACAATTGTAATAAGAATTTATTTAGATAGAAAAAGAATATATTTAGATTGTTAAAATACAATATGAATATTTTTTGTATCATGAAGAAAATATTTTGCACTCATTTTTGATATGAAGAAAATTGCAACAATAATTTATAATTAAGCCATTAACATTAATTTAAATAAATATATTTTGATGGAAACTCAGCAATTGGAACACAGGGCAGAAATATTTATAAATAACCCCTACTACATCCACAAAAAAAAAAAAACTTGAATCCAATAATTAATTAAAATTTGCTTTTAAATTTTATTATATAAATATGGCACGTACCGCAGAATTATTATATAAATATGGAATGTTTATATAATATGCGGTAATTATGCGGTAATTATGCGGTAATTATGCGGTAGTGGTGTAGTGGTAGAGCGCTCGCTTCATAAACGAGTGGTTCCGAGTTCCATCCCCACCACGTCCCTGGTAGTACCGCGCTCAACTCGTTTCTCCGCGCAGCGGCCTTGTTCGTCAAGGTTCGCGTTTCGGAGTTATAGAGTTGAGAGAGGGTTATAGCCACATAATAAGTAGCCTCCTCGTCTGTAGTGGCCTTCTCGGCCTTGAGGAGGTGAAGTAAAATAAAAAAAAAAAAAAAAAAAAAAAAAAAAAAAAAATGTACCGCAGAAATTATTATATAAATATGGCACGTACCGCAGAAACACCAAAAAAAGCACATCTCAATAACATTTTTATTATATGCTTTTGAGAAAAACTGTTTTGAAAGTGTTTAGAGTTGTTTAAAATCAGTTCTTCCCAGCTAATTTGATTAATTTTTAAGAAATAGTTTTTTTGTTAAAGTTAACTGAACTTTTGTAGTTTTTTGTATGTGTACACCAAAAAACTGCATTCAATTTATCGATTGTGTCTTTGCAGCTAGTGAACCTATGAAGCTGAAATTTAGGGTCCTTATATTATTTGATCTGCTTTAAATAAAACCAGTTACTGCTAACTTAATCTTTGAGAAAATACTCGGTCCACCACAAAAACCACAAGATATGTACCCCAAAAACAACATTGATGTTTTTAAAATAACATTTTATAGGCTATACATGTGTTCTCGCTTTTTACTATATTGATTCTATGTAACCTCTTGATTCTAAAGATGTCATTGCAGTGTTTGAAACAAAGTTTGCTTTGTGTTTTTTACGTATCAAAAACCAATAACACTTTTATAACATAATAACTGCAAGAATTTTTTAAAACTTACTTTGTGTTTGAACCTAGAGCAAAATCTAAATTTTACTTGAAAGTAGTTTTTTAGTATTTAGATATGTTCTGTAAGCGAAAAATGTACTCTAAATAGTTTAACAATAATTTTTTTAATCAAATAGAGTTAGAAAAAAATAACAGAAAATGAATCCTAAAATTCAGCTCAGACAGGAAAAATTATAATCTATTCATGAAAAAAGTAAGCCTGAGACATTAATTGGGAGAAAGTTCACAGGTGCAAAGAATTTACAATTAGAAAAAGCAGTGCCAAGAAATTGATGATTACCTTACCAGTAAGGTTCTATTGCCTTCTCAGTATACTGAGAAGGTAATGTTGTTTTAGTATCTGTTTTATTATTTGTTTTAAATACACCTCCTTTCAAAACAAATTTGATTATTTATTTCTCCTCCTGAAACTACTGGCATAACTCAGTTGCTTAACCAGGTTAATAAAAATCTTTATCGTGAGTACAGAATAATTAAGAATTATCTTTTCACCCAATGCAATCAATTAATAGAGAGGGATTTATGACCATCTTAGGCAATATATAGGAGAAATGGGCATCAAAACCGGTTCTTGTTTCTAGTGCAAAAAGAGTTGGAATAACACCTTTTGAATTAAATGTTAACTTTATGCAACAAGATAAATTGAGTGAGTTGCTGCATGCATTCATAAAGAAGACTTCTTTCAAAAAACCTTTTCATAACCAATTTCTAAAAAGAAAGGTTCGGCAAGTTGCTAGAAAGATAAGTTTGACCGGTCTCAAATCTTGATTAGAGAAATGTCTTAGAAAAGCCTCTAATTAGAAAATATTTCTGATCTGCTAACTATTAAGAGAATCAAACCAAACCTTGAAAAAATATCTACTTGTGTTACTCAGGTCTATGGTCCAATGCATGCAAAAGATGTTGCAGAAAAAGCAAAAGATATAAAAATAGAGAAACGAAAGATAACAGCAAAGGAAGAAGCCAAAAAAAAGAAAGAAGAAGCTAAAGAAAAATTTATTAAATGAAAAGTTGAATGTTTTTGCAAACAAAGGAAATGTCAAGCTTTTGGCCTAAAGCAATGTCCCAATTGTCTTGATGTTCTCCATTCAATTTGCAGTAAAGTGAGTTGCAGAGTTGATGAAGTTAAACCGGTTATGCTTTTACCAGCAAACCAGCACTTCTCCACATCTAAAAGACTGATATAAGACCATTATAACAAATGAAACAACAATCAATAATTTTTTTTTGAATTATAGTAATCAGTTAAAGTACTATTTTATTTATCTATGTTATCTTAACATTGTTGTAATAACCTATAATAATGTTTTTAGGTCTGCAGCCATTTTAGATTTCTGTGTTATTACTGCAGTGTTCAAATATTGTTTTTAAATTAAATATATGTTTTTTTAAAAAAAAAAATCAAACATTATGGAAATTTATTGTTGTTGTTTCTTATTTCAAAACATGCTTTTTAAAGTGAGTTCTAAAAATGTACACCAAAAACAACAATAATACTTCCTTTCTTTATGAGGGTGTTATAAAGATTTTTAACTACTTGAGAAAAAAAACCTTTTTTTAGTATCTAATTATAATCCATAGATAATAGAAAAACTATATTTTGCTAACTTATATCTCTGATATGGCTTTAAGGCTCCTACAAAACAAAAAAAAACTACGCATTTTTATAATGAAATTTCAACTCTAGTGCAAATACCAAAGTATTTAACAAATAAAAAAACCCACTAAAACTGATTTAATTTATAGGCTGATATATTAGCTATCATAATATATCAAGTTTTTTGAATTTTGAATATTTTTCTATATGCTATGTCACTTAAGCCAACATTGTTGTTTTTGCGGTACATATACCTGTATGGCACTCAAAAAATAATGCAACATGAAGTTTAGGATCCCCTCATTTAGCGTAAGTTTTCAATTTTTAGAAAAAAAAGTAAAAAATAAAAAAGTATGCAGTTTTTTAATTTGTTTTCAATGGTTTTTATTTCATGTGAACCTGCTGAATAAAAAGTGATTAAAAAAATCTAAAATTACTTTAATTATGAAACTCTAAATTCCATTTGACATAAGGCAGGGTGTTAACCAGGAACAAATTTGATACAGCGCTTTGACAAAATTGGGATTTTGTCAAAATATTTCCCTATCTTCCTCCCCTTCCCCAAAGATTTAATTTTGTTCCGGGAATGCGTGGGGTCATTTTTTATTTTCTTTCCTCTTCTACTCCACTTCAGCGCGATTGGATAGCGCCAAAAATAAAATAAAAATACCATCTGTAACATTTATCAAAGATGAATATGAAATCAACACAAAATTAAATGTGGCTTCGCAACGACATGGCAAATTAAATTCCGTTTTCCAAAGATATACTAAGAATTGTATATTTTTATATTATTTTAATCAGAGTATATTAATTAATCAATTATTATTAAGAATTAAATATTAGATTAATTTTTTATCTTAAATATTTAATCTTAATATATATTTGCCACTTTCATTTTAAGAGTATTTTATTAAATATTTATTTTGATTTTCACTCGTGGGCACTTATTTAATTACAAAAGAATATTGATTGCAAGCGACTGAACGCTTTCGTTGCAACGAATAAAACCTATAATTATTTTTTCTTTCATATTCATAGAATGTTATTATGACTTATAGTTCATTGAAATATTTAACTTTGCTTTTAAATTTTAAATTCAAGAAAGCGGCAAATCTAGTTTTCTTGTTTTTTAAACTTCTAGTAACAGCTAGTTGTAATAAAAAGAAACTTTCTTGTTATTAAACTTTTTTTTTATAAATTATTTTATTTAATTTACCTATTAATATATTATTTATTTATTATTTATTAATTTACGTTTTATTACACGCATTTAGTTTACGTTTTGAATGCATGCAAGCAATAAAGTAAAGAAATCTATTTTCGTCGCTAAATAAATTTCTTGGACCAGTATGTTATAATCATAAAAGATTTATATTTCATAGGTGTTTGTTGAGAAATGTTAGTAAATGAGTAAAAAATGATTTTAGCTGATGGTGGTAAGTAAAATAAAATTATAGTCGATGCGATCACCTATTTTAGTTGATTTTAAATACCAAACAACAAAAAAAAACAATAACTAAGACATTGATCAAAACTTCGAAGGCATATGACGTAAACAGCTTCTCAATATTTTGAAAAAACTTTGTTGACCAAGCACAGGTACTATTTGAGGTAGAGTTTGCAGTAAAACGTAGTCAGTTATTTGAATTTTCAGCCAAAATGGGCAAAGCTTTAAAAGAAATAGTTTTTGCAGGTGTTAAACCAAACAAATATGTTGGTTTTTTAAGATTGAACTTTATTTCTTGCTAACCTTTTTATATAATATTTTTTGTAGTTGGAAGGCATTGCAAAGAATTATTTGCAAATTTTGAAAAATGAATTTCGCTGAATAAAAACCCTAAAGATGATGAGAAAATTCCAACCCTATCAAAAGACATTTTATATATACAATAGCGTTGTTAAACCAAAAACGGCGATTTTATTTCAAGTTGTACACAATTAATAAATTAAAATTTCTTTTGTTACTTTTCTATTAGTATTTAATAATAATTAATTTTCATAATTTCATTATTTTTAGAAATATCAATAAATTTTAATTTATGATTTGGGAAACTTTATTTGGAGAATGGGATTTTTTTTACTTTTAAATTGGGAATTTTAATTTTATGAACATTTGGGATTACCGCGTTTGATGGGACCCCACAGGGCTAGTTTACACCCTGTAAGGTAGCTCCTAGATGGTGATCAGTTCAAGCAGACAATAAATGACCTAAAATTCACAGATTGGAAAGCCTTCCAAACTAAATGCAGAAACTACTGAAATGAAAATTATATGTAATTGTCAGAAACGGTAAACATAAATAAGTAAAAAGCTAGAATATAACAAACTTTAAACTACAGGCAATAAAAAACTAAAGGCAATAACAAACTTTAAACTACAGGCACTTATAAAGATAGCAAGGATGCATCCCTGACGAGCAATGCTAGCCATGTTTATCAGGCTCACCAAAACATCATTGGTGAATATATTGTGGCCCTGAGGATGGTGTTTCACCTAAATTAGTCCACTATTTAATTTTAATTGGATCTTACAAAACCAATAATTTTATTATCTTTCTACTTTCCCTAGTTGGTTTTTGTATGTGTATGTATGTATGTATGTATGTATGTATGTATGTATGTATGTATGTATGTATGTATGTATGTATGTATGTATGTATGTATGTATGTATGTATGTATGTATATATATATATATATATATATATATATATATATATATATATATATATATATATATATATATATATATATATATATATACATACATACATATATATATATATATATATATATATAAATATATATATATATATATATATATATATATATATATATATATATATATATATATATATATATATATATATATATATATATATATATATATATATGTAATATATGTAATATATATATATATATATATATATATATATATATATATATATATATATATATATATATATATATATATATATATATATATATATATATATATATCAGGCTTTCCCAGGAAAGGCGTGCGGTCGCACGCCTTGTTTGTCCACGCATAGAATAAATTTATCTGACTAACTGACCACGTTTTATTATTATGCGTTTTAAGAATTCGCGCCAAGACAAAATACCGCAAAAATGCAAGCAACCTTAAAGTAAATAACAGAAATCTGTTTGTGCTTTAAAATTAAAAAATTAATGTATGTTATTAAAAAAAAAACTTTACCTATATTTTATTTATTTATTTTTTTAGTGTGGTAGTTATTTAAGCTATGAAAAATTAAATCAATAAGAAAACTCAAATCAAAAAGAAAAAGAATAATGTTTAAAGAAAATAAAAGGACTTTTTAATGTAAAATTTGTTTATGACTTTTATCAGTCAGTAATACTTTAATATTCACGATAGAACTATAAACAATTTTTAAATGTTTCGTAAATATATTTAAATGCTTAAATGTATTGATTTTAATGTTTGAATGTATTGATACGCAAGAAAACACGAAAACGATTGCTATTTATTAGTAAAACATGTTTTTTTTTTTTTTTAATGAAAGAAAATTTTATTGTCAAACGATTGAGTTGCTTATTTTGCAATCATTAATTGACATTGTGAACGAGTGTTAATATATGATAATGTCCCGAAGGAACTGTTTTCGTAACAATGACAACAGAAGCAATGCTATTATTTTTTTAACTTCTTTCGTAATTACAAAATTATGCAATTGAATAATTTCAACGTTATAAAAGGCGAGCATTGGCTCAATATAATCAGTTAGGAATAAGTCGAGAAAGAACTTTTTTCACATTAAAACTTTGTTATGTTTAAAATCTTAGATAATATATTTAATAATTAAAACAGCAATTTATTTTCTTGTCTAAGTATTGGGGAATAAAGTCATTGCCTTTGCATAAACCTTCGTAAAAACTAAACTAAATGAAAAAGTTTAACCAAATTTGTCTAGCGTAAATAATAAATAAGTTTTTTAATACAATGTCTGATAAAGGTCGTGAATAAATTACGTATTAAGTCTTTTTATTTTCGTGAAAACTTTATGACTTATCGTCGTCTTTTCCTTGACTTGTATCAAATTTCGTAGCTGAAAATAGCGACCCTAATAAAAGAAAACAACAGTATAAAAATTTTGAAAAAAGTGTTCAAGACTTTTTTTTTTGTTACAAGAATTTTTTTTTTTTTAATTTTTTTTTATTATCAAAATATTTTTCTTACATCCAATTTCAATTTTATACTTTGTTTAGACTTCATTTCCTTTTTTTAATATTATTTTTTATTCTCTGTGGATAATTTCCGCTTTCTTACGAAATATTGCCGCGGTCACATTTTCTGAAAAATTTATTCTATGCGTGGACAAACACGTGCGACCGCACGCCTTTCCTGGGAAAGCCTGATATATATATATATATGTATATATATATATATATATATATATATATATATATATAATATATATATATATATATATATATATATATATATATATATATAAATATATGTATATATATATATATATGTATATATATATATATATATATATAAATATATATATATATATAAATATATATATATATATATATATATATATATATATATATATATATATATATATATATATATATATTTATATTTATATATATATATATTAGCCATTTTGAGAATATTTGAGTTTATGTACAAAACAAAAAAATTTTGTTTTACTGACATACATGGAAACATAAACAACTTAAATGGTCTTAAAACATCTTGGTGCGGAAAAATATAAAGAATATTCGCGAACACAAAAAATCCGCCAAATTAACGAACAAACTAATTCTATTGGTTCAAAAAATACGCAGACTAAGCGAAATAAAGTTTTAGACTATTCTATTGAAATGTTTTAGAATATGTAATATTCACGATTTGTTTTGAGATTTTAAACATAAATTGTTTTAAGAATATATTATCAATACAATGGCTTATTTTTTCGGAGCCACAAAACCATAAATCTTATAAACTATTATTATTTGTTTACAAAAATAAATGATTTAAATATATATTATTTAAATTGTCAAAACTTTGAAAGTTTATTACAAATTATAGATTTTATTAGTATAAATATTTTTTTTATTTAAAAAGTATCTATTCTTTATGTAAATGTAATTTTGTGTATCTGTTTTTTATCGTAATGTCTTTTAAAGCAATTTTTATGATTTAATTTGTAA
Source organism: Hydra vulgaris (assembly GCF_022113875.1). Classification (NCBI taxonomy): domain Eukaryota; kingdom Metazoa; phylum Cnidaria; class Hydrozoa; order Anthoathecata; family Hydridae; genus Hydra; species Hydra vulgaris. The sequence continues at coordinate 48,976,224 of NC_061159.1, forward strand.
ACAAAGACTTACAAAAAAACTTGCGTTTTCAATGAAGTTAATAATAATCATTAAAGTTAATAAAACTAATTATGTAACGAATATAGAGGAGGTTTCTGATAACTAAACACAAATAACGCATATAAAGTAACTCGCGGATTAACAAACACCGCGCCTACAGTTACAACAGAACACAAATATATATACATATATAACAAATTATTAGATATAAAGTAAAGTTTCTTTTCTCTTTTTGAGGTTGGCATCAGGTTGGCAAAAATTATTTGATACAAAGGTTTGACCATAAAACATAGAAACAAGGTCAGCAATATTTGCTGACCTCAAACACTTTTAGGTCGGCAGTTAGGTCGGCATTGTCGAATGCACAAAGCGTTTGTGTGTATGTGTATTTGTATGTGTATGGGTATTGATGCACATTTTTGCATTTTGTTTAAAAAAACTAGACGAATAAGAATTCACAAGGTCACAACACAAGGTAATTTTTTATTAACTTATAAATTGCAATACAATTATTAATAAAACTATTTCAGGTCACGACAAAAAGTAAAGAAATGTTATTTTATTGATCAATTATCTGGTTTCAATAATTATTGCAAATATAAAATATTTCATATCTAATTATAAATGTTAAACAATAAGAAAACCAACTAATAACTGATAAGAATATGTTTCATTGTGGTTGGCTATTGAACTAAAAAGTTAATTGTGGTTAGCCACTAGTGCAAAGTTGTGATGTTGCTTCTATAAATTATAACTGACTTGGTAAATTCACTTAACTTAGATAAACATAACAACGATAAAACAAGCTAACATATAAAAATGCAACTGAATGAAGTTAAACAAGTATTTAATGGTAAGTAGTTAACATAAAAATAGATACTTATTGAAAAATTATTTAACTTTAAATTTTATAGAAGTTACAAAGAAGAAAAATTTATTATTTTATTTAGAAAGAATATAAAAAAAAGTTAGATGTATATTATTCGAACAACGCTTAAAAAAATACATAAAAAAAATTCTAAAATTAATCTTTTAATAAGATTTTTATACTAATAAGATACTATTAAAAAAATAAAGTAAATGAATAATTATAATAAACATAATTAAAAAAATATAACAAAAAATAATAATATTAAAAAAAAGAATATAGTAAATGATCAGTAAATTTAGATAAACTAAATATTAAAGTTACCTTTATTGGCAGAGAATCCTGAAGGTATTTCTGGTGAATTTGCAGTGTCTAAATAATATAAAAAAGTTCTCTTTACAAACAAAAAACTTTCAAATTAAGTTTAGATGTGGAGCTAATCCAAATAAGTCTTTAATTTATGTAAACTTTTTTTTCTCGTTTTAATGTAACAAATCATTTCTTTATAATTTTTTCAGCTTTTAATTGTTTCCCAATTTGTAGGTTAGAGGTTTAGTTATTTGTTTTGCCTAGTAGCAGTGATTTGTTTTGCCAAGTAGCAGTGTTTTTGTCAAGTTTGGTGTTTTGAAGGTAAAGGGTTGAAAGAGGGTTGTAACTGCAATGACACAAAAGTCATTGTATGCTAATCTTTAACTTGTTAAAATTATGTGTAACAATTATGAGGGTGAAATTACTGCAAATAAAGGCGTTGGGTGACACTTTTTCAAAAAAGTAACAGTCAGTTTTGTAAAATATTTAAAAACTTAGAATAGCAAAGTGTCTAATTTGCTTCTAGTTAGATAGAAAAAGTGTGATATTTTCATGCACAAAAGGGCAACTTGGCAACAGGCAAACATGTCAGACATAAGTCAAAGAAAATGCACCTAATGCACTTGCCTAACGGCCAGGGAATTTATTCAATACAAACTTCATCAATAGTTTGCTTAGTAAAACAATAAACAGAAGTTTCTAAACAAAAACCAACATTGCTAGCAGAACTGAGAAAAGCCATAATAAAAGTGAATATACAACTTCTTTTAAACAGTAATATTATTATTTTATCTTCAGGTACATTATTTTTAAATTAAAATGTTTTATAGTATTAAATACATTCACATATAACATGAATCTTGACAAACAAGGCCACTGTGTGGAGAATTAAGTAAAGCATGGCGGTACCAAGGACAAAAATTTATGAAGAAAAAAGATTTATAAAGAGTTTTTTTACATAAAAAAAAAGAACATTGGCTATTATATACTCTGTAATTTAGTTTTAGTTGAAAAATTAAAACATTATTTTCACTTTTTCTCGCCTGGTTGCTTTCTGGTTGCTGTAAAGTTAGTATACTACTATGAAAATTTTATTTTAAAATATTGACAGTTATGTTGATTCATGCTAAATTTGTTTATTTGGATAAGGATCCAAAATTTTGTTCATAATATTATTTAAAATATATCATCATAAACAAGTTTTTATTTTTTTATTTTTAGCTGGTTATATTTGAAGTTGTTTTTTTTTCCTTTTACTTAACAGAACAAAAGTAGGATATATATAAGAAAGGCATTAATTTACAATTATCTTTTTTAAATTTAAATATAAGATAGAGAATAATTTACAATTATCTACACATTTAATAAAAATTAGGAGCTATTAAAATCGAAAATCAAAAATACAATTTTATTTTTGTGATTAAATACAAAATAATACAAACAAATTTTATATGCTCATTTTTAATAACAAAATTTTTGGTATATTAAAAATTATGTAGTGCATATAATAACTTGTTAAATTCTGCATCTTTTATTAATTAAGTCATAAAAATATTAGCCAAAACAAATGCAACCCTATGTTTCATAATTAAATAGTTTAAAGAGTGCAGGAACAATCAACAACAACAACAACAAAAAAAGAGTACATTCTTGACTATTGACTCCCATCAGCCTTGGCAAGAGAAATACAAAAAATATGCACATGTAAAAGTGCTAGCTAATTATGTTATTAGTTTGGCAGTGATTATATTTTTACTAATATATAGAACCATTGTTTGCGAAAGGTTCTTTTATTCTAGGTTTGTGTAGTTTTACTCAGAAAACTTGACAAAACATGAAATTTTTTGACTTGGTGTCTGATGAAAACAAATTTAACTAAATTAAAGTCTAAGTGTAAGAAAATTTCTTAAACTTCTATACCTAATCAGCTACATAGATCAGCTTTAGTAAATTAGGAGACAGGTTTTTTTTTTTTTTTCAATCATTTGACTTTTAATTAAAATTAATTTAAACTAATTAAAGTTTTTGATAATTCCTAACTGATATTTTAAATCATTTTGAAAAAAAAAAAAAATACAAACTAAATTTAATTTAATTTTTATGTTTTGTTAAAGATGCTACTTATATAAAAAAAAAAGAAATACATAAACAAAACAATTGTAATTAGAAAAATATGTTATTCGTTATATTAAATACAACTAAACAATAATTACTTGTGAATTCATCTACCATTCTTACTAGATCCATTCTTTTCATTTCTTTTAAAGCTGTTTTCAACTCATCAAGTGTTGGATTGCAATTCATTTGTAACCATTTAGTTAGCATTGAATATGCTTTCTCACCACTTTTACTATTATCTTTATCAATCATGTCTAAATAGTTTTCTTCAATATTTAACCAACGTCCAAGAGTTCTCCAATCTACTCCAACACAATCACTATACTTTAATTTAAACGCTTGGTTAAAAACAGTGGTGTCATCATTTTTGAGAGATGTAAAAAGTTGACTCATTTTGATGTTTCTACAAAAAAATACAAGATTTATGAAACCAGGATATATAAAATATACATACAAATACATATGTAAATGCATACATATTTATAAATATATGGATAACATTCAGGTATATATATATATATATATATATATATATATATATATATATAATTAATATAAATTACTATGTTTATATATTAACTATATATATATATATATATATATATATATATATATATATATATATATATATATATATATATATATATATATATATATATATATATATATATATATATATATATATATATATATATAGGATATATATATATATATATATATATATATATATATATATATATATATATATATATATATATATATATATATATATATAAATAAATATATATATATATATATATATATATATATATATATATATATATATATATATATATATATATATATATATATATATATATATATATATATATATATATATATATATATATGTATATATATAAATATATATGATTAATATATAAATAAATATTTTTAATATACTTGTTCTTATAGCCTACTTTCATGATTATTTGATGATTTTTATTTTTTTAACTTTATATGAGTCTTCACATTATGAAAATTTTGTTTTTTAAGAAAAAGTGTTTAACCTAATTTTTTAAAGTGCTCAACCTTTTGCTCCCATATAAAAAAGATGAAATTTTTAAAAAGCAGATTATTTCACAATCACAGATTGTTATTGGACGTTAAAACAATATCACACACCCTTTTTATTCAAAGCCATGTTACTTCTCAAGTTACACTTTTGCTGTGATTTTGTCGGACATTCTATTTGTAAATTCTGGTTAAATACAAAAAAATTAATCTGTAATTATTACTTTTCGGTTCTTGATAGTGTAACTTAAATTAAATAATATGTTCAAAATTTGTATTTTTTAACGATAATACGAAAGATGTGTTATTTTTTCAAAAAAGGGGGCAAAAAAGTAAACTTTAATGTTGTTATATACCTCCTTTCTTCAAAATTATCTTTTTATTCGAAATGTCAATTATATTATTGCGACAGAATACGAACTTTGTTCGTATAACTTTATTTGGGTTACAACTTTAGTTGATTTTTTTTAGTTTTTTTTTTTTTTTTTTTATTTGAGTTATTTTAATTGGTTTTCAATAATTAGGGTAGACGATATTTCGCCTATATCCTTTTTTTCCGTTAGCTTTAGGAAGTAATACGAGAAAAGAATAGGAATAGGAAGTATAGGAATAGGAAGAATAGGAAGTAACACGAGAAAACTTTGGTTATTGCGTTTATGCATTTTAAAACCCACTATAGATGAGTTTCCGTGCGACGTCACGTCTTTTTGTGAACAACATGCGCGCGCATACTTATAGGTTGAAAAAATAAAAACGCAAGAACGTAATTGGGTTTCTTGTATATTTTTCTACCCTAAAATCAATATTTGTACCCTAAAATTAATTTTTTCTTTAAAAAATTATTAAAAGAATAATAATTAAAACTAATTACAAATATTTCATATAAATTTTGGTGGTAAAAGTTTTTATTGTTATTAAAAACTTTTGTTTAAAAAATTTTAAAACAGATGTTCTTGTTCAAATTTTAAACTCATTTTGAGTTTAAATATAGCTGTTGCTCTTGCGATTTTTCTTACAAGTTTTTTCTGTTTTTGGAAGTCAACAATAACACTTAACTTTTTAAAATAGTTAACAATATGATGAGTGAATATTTTAAAAGTCTAAAATTAGAAGAAGCAATAGACTACACAAAGAAGTTAACTCTTAAAAATGGGGAAGTATTACCGGATCCGTTTATAATTGAACCAAAAGAATGGAGCAACGATCTCAATCATTTGCCATTACATGGCAAGACGTTACTCAATATTTAATCGATACACCTAGCATATACACGAAGGAATCAATCAGAGCCTATAAATCCTTGGAAGCATTTGATTACTTCACTTGTGGTCATGTTCAAGAATGTTTTTAAAATAAAATATCGAATAGGAGCAAATTCTGTTTTATAAAATCAAAGGTTATTTTTAATATATAATTAAAAAATAAATTTTTACTACAGACGAATAAATAATAATTTTTATATAGAAATAATCTTTTTGTAATAGGTCTTGCCAAGTCAAAGACAAAACAACAAAAATATGTATAATGTATGGACTTGTCTTGAGAAAGAACTTGGTTGGGTACTAACTGCTAATTGTTCATGTATGGCTGGACTAGGATCAGCTTGTAGCCATGTAGCAGCATTATTATTTAAATTAGAAGCAGCTTCACGTTTAAAATTACACGAAACACCTCCTACAAGTATCTTGTGTACTTGGAAGAAATGCAAAAAATCTGTTCAGCCTGCTTCATTGCAGCTCATAAATTTTCAGCAACCTCAAAAAATCTTTTACAAAAAGATTTGGTTGCAAAGCTACCTTTAAAAAAATACTTTTCCAACAATAATCCAATGGATGGTGAGCACCGGTTAACAGCTCAAGAGATGGAAAAACTTTTCAAAATTAACCTAAAATCTGCAATTTTTACAAGTATTAATCTTACAGAATTTATGTCTGTTGAATATGACTCTAGTGCTACTGAAACTTTATCTGAGACAGAAGAGACAACACTTCCTGAAACTCTCACATCATTATATGATCCAACAAGTATAAATTTATCTGAGGATAAGTTGATCATTTTTTGCCAAAGTATATATAACGATTATAAAAATGATAATAATCAAAGGCAGTATAATAACTTTTGCAACCAAACAAAAACACAATAATTGAATCATGTTTGGATGATGCACCGTGCAGGGCGTATAACAGCTTCAAATGCAAAAGAAGTATACAATTCTAACACAAACTATATGTCAAGTGAATCATTGGTTAAAAAAATTATGCATTATGCAAAAAGTTCTGTTAATAAGTACACACAATATGGAACAGAAACGGAACATGTTGCACGAAAATATTATATTGAAAAAGTTAAATATAGTCATATAAATTTCCAATTTTTAGATACCGGTTTTCATGTGAGAGAACAATACCCCTTCATTGGAGCTTCTCCAGATGCACTGATAAGATGCAGTTGTCATCAAACTAACATTTTAGAGATCAAATGTCCTTATAAATATCAAAATGGCTTTGAAGGATGGGAAGAAGATAAAGATTTTCCAATCAATAAAGATCTCATTATAAAAAAGGATCACAAATATTATTACCAAATTCAATTACAACTACATGTATTTCTCTGTTCTGAGGCTGATTTTCTTGTATTCTCTTGTAAAAAGTTTTATTTTAACAATTGAAAAAGATACAGATCTTATTCTCAAAATGATTGAAAAGTTTTTATGTACTTCAAAAACATTTTATTGCCAGAGCTTGTAACACGTCGTAATGATAAATCGACAATAAATAGCAGGAAAGTTTACTGTATATGCTAAAGACCAAGTTTTGGAAAAATGATACCATGCAATTTTACCAACTGCAAATATGAATGATTTCATTACGCTTGTGTTGGACTGAAAAGAGCTCCAAAAACTACTAATTGGTTATGCAAAGAATGTAAAACCAAGCAATAAACCAGAACAAATATTACTTTCCTTTAATAGGCAAATTGAGTGTGCATACATTGGCTGAGGGTTTGGGTTTGGGCAGGTTGTCTTTAACTAAATGAATCATCCTTTTCATGTTTGCAAACTTATAGGAGACCGTCGGTTTGATAAGAGAGCTTACGAAGAAAAACATCGATTTAAAAAAAAAAAACTTCTTTTACTGGACAAAAAAAAAAAAAAAATTGACTGAAATGATTTTTATTAAAACATTAAAAAAATAATTATTCAAAGGATACGCTACATAGTTTTAAAGGGACGACTTAATAAGCGCGAATTTCATAAGTGCAAACTGGCAAAGTGCGAATGGCGTAAGTGCGATCTGGCATAAGCGCGATTTGGCATAAGTGCGCCAAAAGATTTTGCAAACACTAGCATAAGTGCAAATTGGAATAAGTGCAAAGCAGTTGCATAAACTGGCACAAGTGCGAACAGACGTTTGTGCCAATTGGCATAAGTGCGCCTAACAAATTTGCAAACATTGGCATAAGTGCAATCTGGCAAAAGTGCGAAAAAATAATTTGTACTTATGCCAATATTTGCAATTTAATTCTGCACAATTATGCTTATTCACACTTATGCCAGTTTTTGTAACTGCTTTGCACTTATGCCAGTTCGCACTTATGCTAAGTCGGACTTATGCTAATATTTGCAAATTTATTTAGCGCACTTATGCCAATTCGCAGGTATGCCAGTTCGCACTTATGCCACGCTTCGCACTTATGCCAGTTTGCACATAAGCCAATTCGCGCCTATATAGCCTCCAGGTTTTAACCATTAGTTATTGTAATTATTTAACATAAAGCTGAGTATAACTTAATAATTAAATAGAATCACTTTATTTTAAAAATCAAATGTTACTTTAAGTTTCTTCTATGGTTTCGAATCATGACACGACATTTTATTAAACAATTTTAAAAACCAATAATAATAAAAAAAAAATTGCTTTCTGAATTACTTTAGGCATAAAGTTTCATTAATTGTATAATACTTGCAAATTTATTTGGCAAATTCGCACTTAAGCCAATACTTGCAAATTTATTTTGTGCACTTATGCCAATTCGCAGTTATGCCAGTTCGCACATATGCTGATTCGCGCCATACGTTGACGCTATTTTACTAAAATGCTATATTTTTAAAATATTATGAACGCACCTATTTGCGTCAACGTATGAAAATTATGCCGATTTCTTTTTGAGTATGCCGATTTTTTTTTATAAATGTTCCAAGCATATTCCCGAGCCATTTCAATGCTGTTGAAGTTCCATCTGTTTTACATTTTCATAATGCACCACACCAGTAATGGATCTATGACTTTATGGTGTTTGAGTTAGCTAACATCCAGACATGGAGCAAACTCCAAACGTTTGTATATTTATATTTAAGTCAAATAATTATGCTTTACAAATATTTGCGATGATTGGAGGCTGGGAACGAGAAATCTCTTTAACTTTATCCCCATCCCCTACCCCAAACGCGAAGGGCAACAAGTAAATAAAAAAATTTTTATACTGTTTACAACTGCACTTATATTCATTGATAACTTTTAAGTTTCATTGTATTATCTCTCAGCGTTCAAAAATTATCACCATATAAAATGTGTAACTCCCTTAAATTAAGAAGGGTTTAAACTTTTTATGTTAATGTTTTTTGAATCTCAAACATTAAAAAAAACCTGCATCTGTCTCTGTACTACACTGTAACTTACTTTCTTTGCTAACTTGCAAATGCTATCTTATCATAAAAGGTAGATATGCTATTTTACTTTTTTGAACTTTATTTAATCTTTCAAATCCTTAAACAGTACGGTAAATTTAGTAGCAGAAATGTCAACTGTTTATTTTTTTTTTTTTCACTGTGTTATAAAAAATATTCGCTTGGCTTAGAATCACTTTGGAAGAATTATAGGTCCAAAAAGAATGATCATAGTGTCTGATATAACTTAAGCACTCTTTTGATTGCTGAAAGTGTAGCTGTTTATTGCATAAGAAAAAAAGCAAGAGTTTCAGGGTTTAGCTTGACGATAATCTTTTTATTGTTATAACATTTTATTTAATGCTTCTAAAATTTGTATTGAATAGTCTGCAGAAATAGCCAAAACTTGTAAAAAGATTTTGTTAGCATTAATGTTTTTAAAGATAACTTCCGATAAAACATCTGATGTTTATCCATTTATTCAACCGATATTCTAAACGATAAGTAACTGAAACGATAACGATAATCTCTAAACGATATTCTAACTGAAGAAGAATTTTTATGCGCAGTGTCTTCGATTAAGCCCAAAAAAAGTATAGGTGTTAACAAAATAAATGGTAACATCATTATAAATTCAATCTTATTACAATCTCGCTTTTGTATATCTTCAACTTATTTGTAAAAGAGGGAGTTTTTCCGGAAAAATTAAAAATTGCTAGGGTGGTCCCAATTTTCAAATCAGGCGATCCTAATGACGCTACTAATTATTGTCCAATCTCTGTTCTTACTTGTATTTCAAAAGTTCTAGAACGAATTATGTACAATAGACTCTATTCTTTTTTAATCCAAAATAATATTTTGTACAACAAACAATTTGGTTTTAAATCTGGTCATTCTACTGATCACGCAAACGTACATCTTGACCATGATAAATTTAAAGGGTTTAATGGAAAAAAATTTACTTTAGGTGTTTTCATAGATCTAAGTAAAGCCTTTGATACAGGCGATCATTTAATTCTTTTGTCCTAACTCAAGTTCTATGGCATCAAAAATTCAAACTTGGCTTGGTTTAATAGTTACTTATCTAATAGGAAGCAATATTTTTCTTGCAATAGTGATAAAACAGATAATATGATCAACACGTGCGGTGTTCCCCAGGAACCATTTCTAGGGCCCCTTTTGTTTCTAATTTATGTCAATAACTTGTATAAATTTTCTAATATTTTAAACATAATTTTATCAATGACACTAGTTTATTTTATTTTCATGAAGACATTAATATTTTATTCTTAACAGTTAACAAAGAACTTGATAATTTTTAGGCGTAATTCTCGATGAAAAAATTACGTGGAGAGAACATATAAGTGTAATTAAAAAAAAAAATTTTAAAAATATTGGAATATTGATTAAAGCTAAACAGTTCTTAAAAAAATCTTGTCTTAAATACATATACTATTCGTTTATACACTGTTACCTAAACTATGCTAACATTGCTTGGTGCAGCACCAATGTTACAAAACTAAGTAAACTTCTCTGCAAACAAAAACATGCCATTGGGATTGTTGGGAATACACTTTTAAATAATGATCTTAAAACACTTTCTTCACTTAATCAATTTACAACTAAACTTAAGCAAAATTTTTTACTAAACAACGATGAGCTGAATTTCTTCTAAAGCGTTTAAATGAGATACTATCAGGGCTTTTGCGTCGGAGTTGCGGAGTCGCGACATTTTTAGCGAAGTCGGAGTCGGAGTCGCTTAACAAAATCGCGACTCCGACTCCAAAAGTAAAACTTCTAGGTATTGCACGTGCATGTACAAAACATTCCATTAACCTTATGTTCATACTAAACCTCAAAGAGCGTTTCCTAAATTTGTCAAAAAAGAAATTATTAACTTATCGCGTAATATTTTTGAAAGAATTCAAAGAATTTTTCAAAAATTTTGCTTTGGAGTTGAAGTCGGAGTTGTACTTAAAAGATTTCAACAACTGGAGTCGGAGTCAGTGTCGTTACTTTTTTTTGTGAAAATATACTTTTAGTAAACTTTAACGAAAAAAAAAAATTTACATTATTACTTACATTATTACGGTTTTTATAAGCATTGTAACTTTACGGTGTATTTATTACGGGGCTTAGTGATAAGACAACTACAGTCGTCTTTTTTCCCCGGTCATGTTATATTTTTATTCATGTTCTTTGGTATTTTAATTACTCATAGCGACGAAATATATATAATAATAAAAAAGTACCAATTCTATAGCTGTTATATATATGCATAGTTGTTGCATAGGCATTGAAATATATAGAGATCTTCGCTTTAGTCATTTTCTGTATGTTGTGATGAATTATGAAGGCCATTCAATACAATGCTCAAAAATCCTATCTGTTTAGTAAAAAAGGACTTACTTCAAATAGCCAAAACCCAACCAACCCCAAATTTGTAAAGCACCAATTTTTTTTTTGATGATATGATATAAAAAGTATAGATTTACAAAAATAAAAATAACTAAATAAAACACTTACCGTACCACCAAAAGAAAACATGAAAACAAAATAAATTAAAATTCTAATAGAAACATAAAAATATTAATCAATTTATTTTTAGAAATAAAACCAAATAGGTATTATTAGCAAAAACAAGCCCAAGATAATTAGAAAGCAGTATACCTCATTAAAAATTTTTTTAATAAACAAAACAATACCCTTAAATAAACTCTAACGCTGTCATAGATACCTCATTCGAAATATGATAACCAATCAAAAGTGTAGGAAAACGAGTAACCCGCGAAACCCAAAATCATAACAATAATAGAATAATATATGATAGCGAAAAAGAACGTTGCACAAAAACCTTAAAAATGTAAGCGACATATATGTAAACATTAAATAAAGGATATAAAAATATTCTCTGAATAATAATAAAGATAAAAATTGTGCATGGGAAAACTAAAACAAAGCTGAGTAATGAATGCAAGATAATATAACATGAAAGTTTCTGTAAACAGTAATAACATGAAAATCAGGAGATAAGTAATATATTAATAAATATAGCAATAAGACTAAATAAATATTGTAATAAAACTAGATAATTTTAAGCCAAATGAGTGGTTAAAAAATTAGTTGTGGGTATTATAACAATGATATAAATCGTGATATAAAAACGATGTAGAAAGCGGGAAAAAAAAATTGTTAAAAAGTGAAGTTTTCTCTACGGTCCGAACTAAAAGAAACTTTGAAACCATATCTAAATCGAAATTTCCGAAAAGTAAAGTTTTCTCTACGGTCCGAATTAGAAGTAACTTTGAGACCTGTCACGGAGAAAACAGTCCGCAGAGTAAACTGTCCGGCCGGACAGTTTACTCCGGAGTAGAATGTCCTAGTTGGTCCTATCCGTCCGGTTAGAACAATTTACTCCGGAGCAAACTGTCCTACATTGGATTAAACTGTCCTACCCGAGTCGAAATCTAAAACGCCGGAAAGCCGAAATGCCAAAAACAAACATAAAATTCTGTTTCCTTTTGGGTAAGGAAACACAAAATTCTGTTTCCTTTTAGGTAGTTTCTTGCAACGGAATTGCCAAATGTTTTGAATGTTTTGAAAATGTTTATCACAACTTAGGTACATATATTATAAAATAATTTTGAACCGTTACTGCCTGCTCTTTGATGAAATGTAAAGAGAAGTTATTGACAAGTTATTGCGTATTTTACTTGTTTTACTAATTTTTTAAATCAAATCTTTTGCTTGAACATCTAAACTTCTCTCATACATAAAACACTTAATTTCTCATTAACAACTTAGTAGCTTACTTTCAGATCATTAATAAGGATTTTGATCATCTCATTCTAGTGATGATTTTTTAACAGTAATTACCAATATGTTTTATTGTGCATTAGATAGATGCGTTAGGGCTATTGCTCTTAACACTTTAAAGTCTTCGATAAAGTCTTCCATTGTTGTCTCTTCTTATGTAGATGTGATTTGTGTGACGTGGAGAACTATATTAAATTATTGAATCATTCCTTAGCAGTTGAAATATAAAGATTGTCCTTCCTTGGTGTTCTATTTTTGGTTTTTTATTATATTGTTTCTAATCTACGTTAATGAACTTCTCTATAATCTTACATCTAAGGTGATATTTATGCTAGTGTTACCACCATTTGTTCTTAGCTTGATAAAAACGCAACACTCTCTAATTTCTTGGAGGGGCATTACAGCTTATAAATGATGTCATCACAACTATAGCATTGCTTGGATAATTTTGAATTTAAAATTCAGTTATTTCAAGCTAAATCTAGATGCAATAACATGTATCTATGAACGAATGAATGAATCATCTACTTAGTGTCTTCTTGGATTATTTCTTACTTCTAATGATTCTTGAAAACCATATATAAAATTGATTGCAAAGTTAGCATCTGCTAAGGTTGCATCTGTTTTTCGTGATCCTTAGTGATGTACCAATTAATCAGCATCGACTAAATTGGCCACTTTTTGCACAATCGGCTTTGGTATTGGCATCAGCTTTTTTTAATTAAGTTCTTGATTCTCCAATTGATGGCAGATGAACCAATTTTAAAATTTTATCCTGCATTTTGAAAATAATTAAATGAAATTTTGATAATAAAAAAAAATTAATGTAAAACAATGTCATCGTTGTTATTTTGTGTTCTTGTGTCTTTTTATTTGATGTTTCAAATAAAGCCATTTATTCAAATATCCATTATCTTAAGTATCTCCTTAAATAAAGCTATTCATGTTACAAGCTTCATCTTCAACACACTCTCTGCAAGTTTTTCTACTTCAACCTTTTTTTTTATTGACACTGATAACTTTCTACGCTCTGATATCCAATTATCTGCGTTACAACACTCTACATGCCTAAACTACTTCTATATTTTTAAACCTCATTTTGACACATCTTACCAGATATTATTACTATTCCGTTTTCCGCATATCCAACTAATCATCTTTTGTATTGTTCTTTCCAGACACTAGAGATCATCAACATTCATTGCCAATGTTACACTACCATATACCATATACTATAAAATAACGTGTGAATTAAGTTAGAAAAGAGGCCATTTTTGGCTTCATTTTTAAGTATTTTTTATTAAGCCATTTAAAGCTCTGCAACCTGCAGAAATAACTTGGCTTTTTTTTAGTTATATCCTATAAACCTTTGAACATTGCAACTCTTGTCTTTTAATCTAGGATTCTTCTGCTTTTTGAGATTTTGAGAAATAATCTTTATCAGCCTTTTACTATCCATCGGCATTGGCCAAAAATGTTTAATCTGTACATCACTAGTGTCACTTTCTTACCCCTCCCCAATCCATCCTAGCATAGAATACTGTTGCCATATAAAAAGAAATACATCAAACATGTCCTTTCTGAAAAAATGCATTGTAAACATAGTTTAACCTGCTCTTTCAGCTAACCTTCAACCTTTGTCACGCCTTTTGTTCTCTTTTCTATAAAAAATACATAGCCTGCTGGTCTAGAGAGCTAGAATCTCTTGTGACTACAAAAAATCATTATTTTACTCGTCATTCAATGAATGTGACTGTTCATAAGTGCAAAAAAAAAAATGTTTCAGTTTTTTGATTGGTGTTTACTTTTAATTTTCCTGATTGTATGAATTATATAAATCAGGAAAATATGATTTTTCTGATTATATGAACCTGGAAAACATTTATAATCTTCTGTAAACTGTCATTTTGCACTATATAACCTTTTTCATGATTTTTTAAAATTGTCAAGGCTTCTAGCCTTGACAATTTTATTCCTGATCTATCAGTTAAAAAAAAGTTAAAATAAAAATAAAAACAGTGATAATTTTGTTGTTAGAAGTAAAAATATTAAAAGATTTTGCTTTTTTTTTAATTTTTTTTTTTTTTCAATTAATGATAAAAGAATTTAATTTATACATTAGGTGGCCACCTGTTTTAATTATTTTTTAGAAACAAACAACAGCTTGAGAGAAATTTGTATGCACATATTGAAATTACATAGACATAATTAGACATTAAATTTTTTTTGACTATTGCGTTAACACTTTTATTTTAACAGGATTACACTAGATTCAAACTCAATTATTCAACCTTTTTTTATTTTTAGATACTAAGCGGTGGAAGTTGTTTTATATCCGCAGATTGAGTAAACAGATTAAATCCTCAACAGTTAAAATAACTGTGATTGTGCAGGAATACAGTTATGTTGTTGCATATTGGATTTGTAGAAGATGATAATGTATAATGTCCACAAGGCTTAAAAGATGGCAAATAGTCTATAAATGATCAGGAGAGTAAGGGCTTTTCGTACATGGCTAGTTTTGTATAACCCAAGATCATTTGCTGTGAATAGCTCCTGCACTTGATATTGCTACTTAATTTAAAAAACTGACGGCGTATGTACTATAAAATACTAAAAAGATTTTTAATGTCTATGATTATATATATGCGATTTTAATATAATATAGTATGATAGGTTTAGCAATATATTATAAATATTTACAGAGGCGTATCATTAAATAAGTTTGCATTTTATATTTTCATTTTATATTTTCATTGCTAAAAAGTTATTTAAATATTTTATAAATAATCGAGTTTTAATATATATTTATTGGTTATATTCACATATGAAAACTTTCCGGGAATTCTATTACTAAAAGTATTAATTTCTGAACCATTTTCTCAGAATTTATATTTAAAAAGTAAATAAATTATTACTCTTTGCAGACTGTTTACGGTAAAACTGAGACATTGTATTTGATTTTAAAGAATTTTGAAGAAAAATAATTATTCAGTAGTTTTTAGTTAATTTATCTATCCCTTTACCATCATTCCAGAGTATATCCACATACCTTCGTCAACTAGTTGACCATATAATTTTTCGGGATTTTCATAGAAAAAAAATTTCCGGGATTTTCATCAAGTCAACAACTCATCTATGTTATATTATTGCTTTTCTTTGTCTGTCATGTTCTTAAAACTGCTTGACATAAGAGTTTCTTTGTTTGCTAGCCACGGCTTGGGTTGGATCATTTATTTAAAGCATCTAAATAACTCTATTTATTAATGGAAAATTCATTTTTAAATGGAAATACATTTGAATGTTTCTTTTATGTATCATTGTATTAGCAAAACTGTTTTCTTGCTGTTCGATTTTTGTTCAATTTATTCGTGTTATTTCATGTATGTAACAAGATCAAGCGACTTTTTCTTTACTATTATGTTAGCACCATGTTACATTGATATTTTTACATTTTTACAAAACCTCCGGTTTAACAGGTAACAGGTCGTTTTGTAAGAACACTATTTGATTATTTTTCAAGTTTAAACCTTAATATTTGGATAGGTTTCAGGTGTCACATAACTTTCTGTGCATTTTCAGACTAAATCCCTATGATTCTACATCCTGCAAAAAATGTATGTGCAACTCTCCGCGTTAAGAAATAAACATCATTAAAAATTAACAAAACTTTATATTTTTGTACTTTTAAACTGATAATAAGTCAATCGCTCAGTTTTAAGCAACTTTTTATTTTTTAAACAAAGTTTTTTGGGTTACGTGTGATATTAGCTATAACAGTTATGTGAAACTTCTTCCCTAAACTTTTTCCCGAGTTATGTGAAACTTCTTCCCTAAAAATTGGTTCAAATATGGCAAAAACTAAATTTCCAGAACAAATTTCAAAAAATCTCAAAATTTTAAAGGCGGATTCTGAGTGAAGGAAACTTTTTTAGAATTATTTTTGTCCTAAACGTTTTTCTCTATATTCTGAACAATATATAAAAAATTTAAGCAATTTGAAGGGGAATACTTCTACATTTTCCCGAATTTGCCTGATTCTTACAAAAAACGGCTTTTAAAGTCACGGTAGTGAAGTCCGATTAGTTGATTTTCAAGTCACGTCATCAATTGTGACAAGTTGATTTTTGAATTCGCAGAACAGTTGTTTTTAAATTTTTTTTCAACAATTCTCTTATCATTGCTTTTAATTTTTTCTTTAAATTAAATGTCACGACAACGTTGCACTTTTTAGAGGATAGTCGTTGTTCCTAACAATTTGATTGAAATATTTATCAAGAGCCACCAGGGTAGTTTTTAAATTATAAAATATAAAATTTGGGTTACCACTAATAAAAATATGGTAAAAATAAGGATTTTCCACACCATCTAGTAAGGGGGCAGTTTTGAGGCTTATTGGTTTAAAAACAGACAAACACGCGACTTAATATTTGCATCACACACATAATTTTATAATTTGCATCACACATTTTTTAAACATTTTTAAAAAATGTGCAAAACAATCTTTTTTTTACAGTCTTTATTACACTTAAGAAATGTAAAACTGTCAAGCAACGAATCAGACATCCCATCTATTTGAGGGCCATTATCAATTCATTCTAACAAAAATTTTATTCAATATTGTAGGTAATATAACAGTATTACTAAAAACAATTACACAATGATAAATTTAAATTATACAGTTTTTAATTAAATATGTTTAGTATTAAAAGATTTATAGCTTGTAATTAAAACAAATATGCTTAATACACGCTTTTCAAATTCAATGCCATATAAGCACAAGTTGGTTGTTGGTATAGGTAAAGACATTATGAAATACTAATGTTTATGAAACAATTATAGTTCTAAATTCAAAAAGATATGATAGAAAGCCAAATTTTTGAAGGTCAAAGCCAAGACCAAAGGTTTCAAGGACAAGGCCAAGGCCAAGTTTCATAGCCAAGGATTTAACCTTTGGCCAAGGCCAAGGACTAACAACTCTGTAGAGAATCAAATAATCATATGCCTCTCTATAATTAGTATAATCAATGAATACAATTTTATAGAAGGTATAAAAAGCAGTAAAAGCAGAATAGCCACATTTTCCTATTTTTTTTTTATTTATTATTTGGGAGTTTTAAAGATATTTGGTTTTTTAGGGAGGAGTCGGAATCCTGCCAAGGAATAGAGTGACAGTTTTTAACAAACAGGTATCAGCAATATGAAACTGCAAAAATAATTACGATTAAAGGTGTTCGTACTTCAGTAAGTACTGAAAAATAAAATTTTTTATAAGTTCACAAGGAATTTACTTACGAATCCTAAAAAAAAAACAATTCTTCTTCAATTGAAATAATTTACTTAACTATAAATTGTTTAAAAATCCATAAATGAACATATCATTAAAACAACATACCTTTGAACTGAGTTTCTCGTGTTTGTCACCATATCTCTGCACCATGTATTTTATCGATTTGTGCTGTTTTCCATTGCTGTTAGTTTATGAATGAAAAGGTAAACATCACTTATTAACAGAACGAAGTACCTGAAAAAATTTTGAAAAACTTGATTTTCAACAAACTTTACAGTATCAACTTGATTTTCAACAAACTTAACAGTATCAACATGACTATCAACAAACTTAACAGTATCAACATGACTTTCAATAAATTCTACGCTACCAACATGACTTTCAACAAATTCTACGCTATCAAGATTACTTTCAACAAATTCTACGCTATCAAGATTACTTTCAACAAATTCTACGCTATCAAAATGACTTTCAATAAATTCTACGCTATCAACATGACTTTCAACATATTCTACACTATCAACATGACTTTCAACAAATTCTACGCTATCAAGATTACTTTCAACAAATTCTACGTTATCAAGATTTCTTTCAACAAGTTTCACGCTATCAATATGGGGGGGGGGGGGTTAAATAAGCTTGCGTTGGGTAGGAAAATGTTCCAAAAACTATTAAACATACTCCTTCCATTGTATGAAGAATGCAATAGTAACAAATTTAAAAACAAATCAACATAAGAATTAGGATTTTTTCAAACCTCTTAAATAAATATGTCAGAAACACTTATTAATATGGACAAACTTACGAAGCCAAATATGTATCTAATTTTCATTAAAAAATTAATTGTTCTAAATGTTATAAATATTTTCTAATCTATTTAAATTTTAGATTGTTTGCAAAACATTTTTTTCATAAAGATATTCGTAAATACTACCAGTAAATAATAATGAAAACAAATTTTGCTTAAAAATATATGCTAAACAAAAAAAACCATCTAAAATATGAAAAAACAAAGTTAAAATAACTAAAAAACCACACAGGTTGAGTGACAGTCATCTCTGTATCTGAAGTGACATCTTTGATAGTTTTATATCAAAGATAAAGAACTAATTGAAAAACATCATTTTAGTAAAATAATAATGCAAGATAAGATAAGAGTAATATAATAATGAAGTGCAACATCGATCTTATGCAGACAGAATACTTAAATTAGGTGTATGGACACTTGAGGAAAGAAGAACTAGATCAGACTTAATAGAAGCATACAAGCAGCTGAATGAGTTGCCTACTAAATTTCATTAAATTTTTTTTTTTTGAATTAGCCACAAACAAAAGAATAAACGAAAGAAGTCACCCACTTACACTCATTAAGCATAGATTTACAACTGTGGTCAGACAATATATCTTATCGGAACATGTAGTTAACCGCTGGAACTTACTTAATAACAATACAGTCACTTCTCTAAATTGTTTCAAGTCAAAACTAAATAGATTACAAACAACAAGGATTGGCTTCTTTATGGACTAACGCCTACATAGCTCAATTGGTCAAAACTGGATTGCTTTAGCAATAATGGTATGGCCATAACAGGAAAATAACCAAGTAAATAAATGAAGCGTTATCAGAAAATACTTTTAAATATTGGTTTTGTGTTTGCGGTTTTATAACACATTTTTAAGAAATGGAATCCAAATTAGAAGTAAAAAAATAAAATTATGCAAAGTATCAAGATAATTAAGCTTTTTGAAGTCCTTTTATAAAGAAAAAAATGTTTAATTTAAGTTTTCTTTATTTTTTGGGCCCATTATTCTTGTGCAGGCATTGATGAAAGAAACAAAAAACCTTACTTTTTGTGTGAGCTATGTACTAGCAGTGTTTGATTATATTTGTACTAGCAGTGATTGATTTATCATATTTGTTTGAGTTCCTCCTTTGACCCCATTTTGCCCCATCCATTACCCCGTTTTGCCCCATGCTTGGGGTAAAATGGGGTTTTTATGTTATTTTTAAAAAAATGTAATAAATCAATTAATTTACATTCTTTTGACTTGCTGTTTTGTTACAACGTTGTCTATGTTGTATTCTGATGTTTCAACATATATTTGTAATCATTTTATTTATTTTTGTGACTTTTATAGGGTTTCATTCTTAAGTAGCCCATTTTACCCCAGTTTCCCCTATATATGTATATACATTATATATATGCATATATAATGTATATACATATATATGTTACGATTTACATATATATATGTATATACATTATATATACGCAATACAGTTATGTCACATTACTGTATTGCGAGTCTATTTCAACTCACCATTTTACTCACATTAAATGCGAGTAAAATTATTTTACTCACATTTAATGTGAGTAAAATAGTGACTCACTAGTAACTCTAGACTAACTAGACTAGTTGAGTTACTAGTAAATCACTATTTTAAAAAAATTTTACAATCTTTACCTTTTTGCTTTTCGTCTAATTGTCTGCTTATCATTTAGGGTGCAGTCATGACGATATACAGATTTAGATAAATAGTTACTAACATCAGCAAGCATCATTTCTTCATAATTATTCTTCTGTTCATCCATTTTTAAAATGATTTTTGATATTTTATCATAATAATTTATTTTAAATCGAACAATATTAATTATAGCTAAATATATAACAAATATAAAATCTTATAATCACGGCTGATTTTGTACCAATTATTGGTACAAAATTTTGTACTGATTTTGTACAAAATTTTGCACTGATTTTGTACAAAATTTTGCACTGATTTTGTACCAATTTTTTGATTTTGTACCAATTATTGGTACAAAATCAGCCGCGATTCTTTAACTAATTATTTGCTAAGTAGGACAATTTACTCCAATGTAGGACATTCTACTCCGGAGTAAACAGTCCGGCCGGACAGTTTACTCCGGCGGACTGTTTTCTCCGTGACAGACCATATCTAAATCGAAAATTCCGAAAAATAAAGTTTTCTCTACGGTCCGAATTAAATGTAACTTTGAGACCGTAACAAAATAACAAGAAAAAACATACTTCATAAAAGCAAGTCGAAAGCCGCTAGTTTATAAGAATCGCTCTTATACTTATATGTAAATTCAGATGAATCCTTAAATGAAAAATTCAATCACACATGATAAACACATATAGATAACATACAAATCTGTATCTACATTTCAACAACATATCTATTAAAAGAAAATATTATCTAAATAAGGATGAGTTCAAACAAAGATAGTTCATCTATGAAAGAACAAAAAGCATGCAAAAGATGTAAACAGGCTGTATGTGCATAAGGGTGTATAGGTGTAATGTGTAAGTCTGTGCTGTTTATGTCGTTCAGTAGAGTCTTGTATTGTTAGTAACCAGCGTAAAAGATTTGTCTCTGAACTAAACCAAGCCAGCCCAGCCATACTCCAGAAAACCATGATGGATTAAACACCTATGCATGGATTTATAACTGACTTATGACTAAAAAGCTAGCCCAGGCATGTTCCACAGACAAAAATCCTCTTTCGCGGTGACAGTAATTGCGATTAGAAAAATAGACGTGCTCGATGACCTTAACACTAACCCTTACGGGCTAGGCCCAATATTATTTAAAAAATTTGGCATATAGGAAGTCGCGGGGTAAAGCACAAGTGGCGATGACGTTTGTCTGACGGGATAAACTAGTTATAAAAAAAATTATTTTGGTTATATTTGTTGTATATCTTCGTACGTACTAGTTTTTTATATGATACAATTTTTTGTTATTGTTATTGTGAGTACTGCTTGGATGTGTTGTCTGTCTTACTTGTTTTGAAATTTTCCTCTATTAATCTTTATTTTTGTCTTGACAACTGTCAAAATATGCTTCGTTCGATAAATAATTCTTCTTTATTCTAATGTTTCTTTCCTCTGTTCACTGCTCGTGTGTGACCATTCGGCGAATTTTATATACCAAAGTTTTTAAATAAAGTTAGTTGAAAGAAATAATAAAGATTATCATTATTAACATTTGACATATAATTAAACTAAGAATAGCATAAGAATTTACAGTAAAACCAGGTTTTGTTATGTTAAAAGCTAATTTCTTACCCTAATTGTGTTAAATTTCTTTTTCTAAACTGTTATCTTATAATCAATAAAGTAAATTTAAAAACATAAAAATTTACTAAATTAAAACCATATGTCAATAGTAAAGCTAAAATAAAAAGGTAGAATAGTTAAAAAATAAAAAACTATAAAAATAACAATAAAAAAATGTTATAATAAAAACTTATCTTGTTTCAGTGCAGCTATTCAAAACTTGATTCTAATACGATCTTTAAAGCGAAACCTGAAAAGATATAAAGAAAACATCTAGTTTAACACTTGCTAAAAACAGCTGTGTAGCATTTATAACACTCTTGTATTACAACTCATTATAAAAATAAATCAATAATACTATGATATAATAGACTTTTGCACATTATAATTTACGTATTTGTATTTATAAAATCAATGTTTTTTATTTTAGCTCATGTTTGAAATAATATGTTTAGACAATGTTTTTCATTAGTCTATAATGGAGTTTTTTTAACAATTCGTTTTTAAAATAATTTTTTTCTGTAAATTTCGTTGTATATATCTCAAATTAACTTTTTGACGAGGTTACGTTGAATTACGTTTATATAAATTATACCGACGATATAAAGTTTGAAGTTTAAGTATAAGACTTTTTCCGTTTTTTTGAAAAAAAAAAAAAAACATTACGATTACTTCACTTTTAAGTTAAGTCATTTAGTTATATTAATAACAAATAACATTAAAAACAAATATTATTATGAAATAAAATATACATATAAAATACCTTTTCATGTTTTCTATATTTTTTGTAAGTATATGTTTAATATACCTTAATACACAACATTAGCCCAATGAGTACCCACAATTCAAATACACACACAAGACAATTGGAAAAACAATACCTATCATGAATCTTGGGTCAACAAGAATGACAACTTTTTAAGTTTACAACTAAATAATAAAATTGACCCAACAAAATACAAACCAAAATTTATTAAATTACAGGATAATGAAAAGATCAGTACATTTACAAACTCTACAAACAGCAACTTTAGCAAGACATCATCACTAACTTTTCCTTTGAGGCATACAAATTTTAGGCTTTAAAACTTTTTACAATTATAAACTTATCAAATTAATATTTTAATTTTTCACAAATTTCATTTTTTTCCGATAAACATTTTCCTAATTTTTTTTTCTAAAGGTACTCATCAACTTCTATTAAGAATTATTAATTTAAATCTATTAGTATAAGAAGATAAAATATTTCAAAGAATTCAATTCACTCCTATTTATTATTATTTAGGGCATCTAATAAAATTTTTTTGTAACAAATAATTTTTCAAAATAACTGTTATAATTGTTGTTTTGTGCTTGAGCACAAAATAAAAATCATAACGAATTGATGCTTTTTAAAAAATATTTTAAATCTTTAACAACTCATAGTTTTTTTTTTAATTTTCGTTTAATAATTACCCACAGTACTTTGCAATAAGTTTCAATTCTGAGCAGTTTAGAGGATTTGCTATTTTAGACAAAACTTTCACCTCATTATGTTTATACTATCCCATAGCCAGTTTGCTATACTAACTTGATTATAAATAAGCAGGAAAACACATGTGTTCTATTACGTTATAATATTCTTCTCCATCAACACCAAGAACAGTAGACATTGTTACATTCCAATTTCTTAGTCTTGTATAATACCTAAAAAATAATAATTTATTTAAAAAAAAACAACAACAACATGGATTAGTTAAGTTATATGCTAAGTAATAAATTTTACTAAGTAAAAATTATTTACAATAATTTTTAATAATGTTATTATTTTATGAAGACAAAATAGAATCTTGAAGATCATTGATTTTGCAAGCAGAGAATTTATTTAGAGATATACACTTAGTATGATTTAGGAAGAATAATAAATACTAAAAAAGTATATATATGTATATATATATATATATATATATATATATATATATATATATATATATATATATATATATATATATATATATATATATATATATATATATATATATTATTGAATTATAGTTAAAACAAAATTATAGAATTGTTAGAAACAACAATTAACATTGTCTTTTTCTATTTTAGATGAAAGGAACATTTTGATAAACAGCAAAAAATAAAAAAATTAGAGTATATTGTAACCTTATCAAGCCTTACACAAGCAGACACAGAGTTGAATGGCAATAGCCTTATTTTAGCAGAGAAAAACCTGAACTCATTTAAAAGAGTCAACCAAAATAAAAAATTATTCACATAAATTAAAATTTAATTTATTGACCTGGTTTGAATAGTAAATATTATTTGTACATAACGTTTTTTATTCTTGCTTATTTATTTTGACAACCTGTTGCCTTTGAACCCAACAAACCAAGATATCTGTGTTTTGTAAAGTTTCCTGTTTTGTACTGTGTTTATGCATAATTAAAAGCAAAATATCCTTCAAATTATATGAGAGCGTTATTTCTTTGGAAAGAAAGTATTTTTTTATGTTACTCGTGAAGCGTACTTTTGAAGCAGAATTTTGTACTAAAACTTTTTTCAAAATAATCTTATCATAAGAACCAGTTATAAATGATTTTCCGATTTCATTAAGTATCTATAAAACTTCTTTAAAATCATAAACTTGTTTTCAGTTACACCTAGGCTGACTAGGTATTCTTTTTTTGTAGGAGTGAATAGTGATGAAAATTTCGATCACTTAAAAATCATAAAGTTTTCAGTGTAACTCTTTTTTTTTTGTAGTAAAAAACAGTGCAGAAAACTTTGATTACTACATTTCCATTGTAATCAAAATTTTTTTAAAGTGTTAAAAATACAAGTGATTTTAACAACTATTATTAAAATAACAAAAATGATAAAAACAAATGTTCACCACTACAGGTGTACCTTATATATATATCAAGCAGTGGTAAAGAGAAATTTCAATAAAAACTTTATGAATAAATCATCTATAATACAACTATATTTATTTTGTTTAATAGTAGAAATTTGAAATATTTTATATGATGGTTTTTGTTTTTTAAATAATGCTTGTTTACTTAAATTTTAGTTGTTTTAATATCTTTTTTTCTTATGTGTTGTTTAATAATATATAAACATATACATATTCAAGAAAATTTTTAATTCTTTAATTTTTGATTTAAACTTTTTAATTCTTAAATTTTTTTAAAGTGTTACGAATACAAGTAATTTTAACAATTATTATTAAAATAACAAAAATGATAAAAACAAATGTTCGCCACTACACGTGTATCTTATATATATATTAAGCAGTAGTAAAGAGAAATTTCAATAAAACTTAATGACTAAATCATCTATAATACAATTATATTTATTTTGTTAAATTTGAAATTTGCAACATTTTATATAATGGTTTTTGTTTTTAAATAATGCTTGTTTACTTGAATTTTAGTTGTTTTAATATCTTTTTTTCTTATGTGTTGTTTGATAATATATAAACATATACTGTTTAGAAACTTTTTATATTTATAAAGAAAACTAATTCTGCAAATATTCAAGAAGCCATAAGTTTTAAAACCTTTTTATAAATTTTTAAAATTGGTTTTTTAAAAATAAATGCAAAATATCCGGCCATATAAATAAAGTAGGCTATAAAGATTAAGACTATAAAGTTCTTATTGTTTTCTCCGTCACTCCATAAAATACCAACATTAAACTATTAGTGCGCTGGATTAACTAAAAAAATCACCCCAACTTAGAATAAAATACTATAAAGCGAAAACATTGCACAAGTAAACATAAATATAAAATACTTGACCAAAAAAAATCCTATTAAATGGAGCATCAGCAGGTGTACTCTTAGGCTTAATTAAAAAGGGCTAAAATAATTTTTATGGTAAAATTTTTATTCTAATATACTTTTCATATTGAGTAAGCTTTAAAAAATACATATTTGATTAAAAAAATGTAGATAAAAAATAAATTATAATAATAAAAAACTGATAAACAAAACAGCACTAAAAAAACACGAGAGGTAAGCAATTAAAAATATATAGTAAACTGACATCTTCATACATTTACAAAGTAAAAAAATCAGAAAACTAATTCAGAGTATACTACTTCATACTAACTTAACAATATCAATTCAGAAATAATCTATTAAATTAATCTAGAAATTATGATTACATTGCTACTTAAAGCAAGAGGCGCTAAGAGCTTGACAAGACTGATACAATCAAGCATACAGCTAACAAAATTATCAAATTCTTGGATAAGATACCCACTACCCTCATGCTTCTTAACAGTTTTTACAAAAAATAAAACTTAGTTTGCGATAATTCTGGCAATAAGTATTTACTTCATAGTTCCCATAAATCTTTAAATTTATATATATATAATATATATAATATATATATATATATATATATATATATAATATATATATATATATATATATATATATATATATATATATAAAATATATATATATATATAATTATATATATATAATATATATAATATATATATATATATATATATAAAATATATATATATATATATATATATATATATATATATATATATATATATATATATATATATATATATATATATATATAAATTTGAGGCCAAAGAAAATTCCATATAAATCAGCTAATCACCAGTATCTTAAAGCTAAAGAAGGAATTCATTTTTATGCCTACAATTTGAAACCAACTCGTTTCTTTTGTTCACTGATTTCCCTTTGTATGCGTTAAAATATAATACTTTTCATTAAGACGAAGGTTGCAAATTTTAGATGAAGGATTATATGTTTGGGAGTGCTTGATAATTTTCTACTTAGTACCAAATGAAAAAGTTTTCTTCTTTAAATTTCTAAATTTCTTTAGATAATTCTGTATCTTAATTAACTTAAAAGATTTTTAATGGTTTGCATACCTTAACATGAAGTCTCATTAATACCAATATAAATTTTTTCTGTGTAATCTGGTTTATTGGATGAAACAGTAGCTTGATACACAATGTTCTTACTAACACTGATTTAACGTTCAGCATACATATTATTTCTTTTTGTGATTCTTTTTTATTAAAGCATGATTGTAATTCTCTATGTGATTCTTTTTTATTAAAGCATGATTGTAATTAAATTTGTGATTTCTGTTATCATTCATTTCTGATTATGAAAATATTTAGATAATCTTTAGGATTTTTTTAAAATTTCTATTTAAAACAACAACATTGAAATAACTTTAACAAATTATTTTGTTACTCATTGGATTACGTCCTCTTATCCTATAACATTTTGTTTCTATGACTAAAAAAAAAGTAACTAAATAACAATAAGACAATCATTATGTTGATGAGAATTTAAAAAAACTTACGTATTGCTATAGGACTTGAAAACATACTTTCAATAGGTGTGGAATTTTGTGCTTCATAAACTCGTAACTGTATTCTAAATAAAAAGTACTTTAGCCTAACTAGTTTTTTTAAACTGTTTTTATTTATTATTGTTTTTACATATATTTATATTACTATTTTATATTTTTATATATTATTATTTTTTTTTTTTTTGTATATTTACAATCAATAATTAAAATAAGTGTTGCGTAAATTTTACAATTCCCAGGACTTTTTCTATTAGAAAAAGCAGCTGCGTAAGATATAAGATACAATTATCTAACAACTTATGAAAGTCACTGCAGTCGAAGAGGCTTTAGTTGTAGTTACAACCCTCTCTTACAACTCTTTAACTTCAAAACTCAACTCTGTAATTCCATAACACGAATCTTGACGAATAAGGCTGCTGTGCGGAGAAATTTCATGACTAGTTGAATTTTTATATACCTGAATGTTTTTTTATGGGTTTGATGAATTAATTTGAAATTAATTAAATTAATTAATCAAATATCAAGTCAAGTGTACAGAAGTTATAGTTTAATGCTGGTATTTTACAGTGTTGAAAACTATAAGAACTTTATAGCCTGATATTTCATCTTTCATGAATGGATCTTATTACTGCTCAAAATCAGTTCTGGTCTTGCAAAACCAGACAACAAAATTTGATTAAAAAATCAAACTTTTTTTAGAACTACATATCAACAAATTAATTCTTATGAAACAATTTATCTTCAAAGATGTAGCTGAGATATAAAAAGAAGGCAATGGATTAAAAAAATCTTTAAGGTTTTACAATAAATACATTGAACAGCAAATGCTTTGGCTAGAAAACCTGATACAAGATTGAGCACTCTCTTCATATGTAGATACAACCAGCTAAACTCTACATTAAACATTAAATTTTGTTTGAACATTTTTTAGCGTGCGATGATGCAAAGCATTAACACACTATCATTATTGAAAACAAATATGTCATTCATGAAGTATAATTGTATTTCCATTTATTTATTGTATTTCCATTTACTTATAATTGTATTTATTTTTTTTTTCAATTTTTCTGATTTACTATAATTCAAGCTTATTTGTGTTTTTAATTAGTTGGTGACAAATAAGTTTATAAGCTATTAATGCATAATCAAAAGAAATTATCTTTCAAATTATATGAGCGTTATTTCTTTTGAAAGAAAGTAATTTTATTTTAAATTTATTTTGAAAGAAAGTATTTTTATTTTAAATTTCTTTTTTATATTTGTGTTTCTCATGAAGAGTACTAAAATTAGAGCAATGCATTTTAATTGTTTTAATATCTTTTTATTATTAACTTCTTATGTGTCGTTTAATAATGTATATATATATATATATATATATATATATATATATATATATATATATATATATATATATATATATATATATATATATATATATATATATATATATATATATATATATATATATATATATATATATATATATACTATTTTAGACACTTAAAATTTATAAAGAAAATTAATTCTGCAAATATTCAAGAATTTATAAGTTTTAAAAACATAATTTTTAAAAATGGCTTTAACTAAAAGTAAAAAATCCGGCCGTATAAATAAAGTAGGCCGTAAAGATAACGATAAAGATAAAAAGACTACAAAGTTATTATAGTTTTCTCCATAACTCCGTAAAATATCAACGTTAAACTATGACCTTTGTACACTTGACTTAATATTTGTTCAAAAAATGCTCAACTTAAAATAACACTTAAGCGCAACTTAAAGAAATTTGAAAAAATTTAGCAGAGGTCTGAGAAAATTAAGCAGAATAGTAATAATAAAAAAATGTCTCTATAATAATATGCAAATAAAATAAAATATTCTGATAATATGCAAATTATTCCTATAATACGGATATATTTATGAGCTTTAGACTATAGCATCGTAAAAACATGAAAACTTAGTAGATTAATTAAAAAATAAATATTGAGAAATTGTTGTTGTCAATTAAATACCTTAAATGACAAAAATACTACACTTGCTTTTTTAAATAGACAACAAAATTCTTGTCTTTAATCGTATTTCATATTATTTTCGTCGTATTTCAGCATTCTTTACATTACTGCATTTTAAAATATAATTCTCATATTTATTCGTATTTTAGCATTTTTTATAAGTAAGTAAGCTTTAAATAATATATTTGATTAAAAAAATGTAAAAAATAAAAAATTAATTATAAATAAAAAAAATGTAAATAAAAAATAAATGTAAAAAAAACTGAAAAGCAAAACAGGACCGAGAAAAAACACGAGAAACATTTATAAAAAACATAATAAATAGACAGAAAAACACAAGAAACATTTATAAACAAAATAATAAATAGACAGAAAAACATAAAAAACATTTATAAAAAACATAATAAATAGACAGAAAATGATTTCAAAATTTTACCATTTTTTCTGTAGGCTTTAGAACGTTCGATACTAAAAAAAAATAGATTAAATAAATAAAAAACAACAACAACAAAAACATATAACTAACATAAACTAAACTTTAAAAGTTAAATAAAAAGAAACAAAATAAAAAAACAGAAACAAAAATTGATCGAAATAAAAAATAAAAATAGAAAATGTGAAGGTTAAATAATATATATATATATTTATATATATATATATATATATATATATATATATATATATATATATATATATATATATATATATACCTATCTCTTTCACCATGAGCATAAATAGTATCCGGATTAGAAGAAGATGCATTAGAATAAGCTTTATCACTGCGATCATACATAGATTCGGTTTTGCTAGTGACTTTTAAATGTTCATTGTACACAATTCTGCAAAGTAAAAATAAACTGAATAACCATTGAAAGAATAAGCTTTGCCTAAAAGTCTTTAAGACTCCTTTTTAGCATCTATGGTATCTTGGGAGTGGCCCCTGCATTAGAGAGAACTCATAACTAATTCAAATAATAAAATAAAAAATATTTTTTTGTCTTACTCATGTTTTTGCTTCCAACAAACATAAATCAAAATAACTAAAAACGACAAGAAACATATTGCCCCAAATGCAGAAGACAAGGCCACCATATCACTTTGTGAGCCATCTGCTAGGAAAGAATATTGCATGTCTCTGGTTGCTAAATAAATAAAAAAAACATTAACAAGTTATCAATTAAAAAATAACCAAGACCATCACCAATATTTAGAATTAAGTTAGGACCATAAAATAGATTTATAATTAAATGAAATAGTAAAAACTAGGTAAAAATTTTATTGTCTATAATATATATATATATATATATATATATATATATATATATATATATATATATATATATATATATATATATATATATATATATAGAAAGAGAGAGAGAGAGAGAGTAAAAACAACTTTTCATGGAACTATAAGTTTTATGTCTATACAGCAAGCATCAGCCATGTACTATATCAAATACAAACAAAAAACTGTTAATGTAATTACAAAATACAGTGGAGCTACATCTGACGTCTCTATAGAGACAATGCAAGAAAACGTCAAAGAAAACTGCATATAAATCAGCTAATCGCCAGTATCAAAACGAAAGAAGGAATTTATTTTTATGCCTACAATTTAAAACCAACTTGTTCCTTTTGTTTAATATATTTCCCCCTGTATGAGTTAAAATATAATACTTTTCATTAAGACAAAGGTTGCAAATTTTGGACGAAGGATCATATGCTTGGCAGTGCTTGATAATTTTTCCACTTAGTAACAAACGAAAAGTTTTCTTTTTTAAGTTTCCAAACTTCTTTAGATAATTTCGTATCATTGCTGTACTTAATTAAATTAAAAGATTTTAGATGGTTTGCATACCTTAACTTGAAAGAGGTCGTAATACCAATTAATACCAATATAAACTTTTTCTATGTAATCTGGTTTATTGGATAAAACAGTAGCTTGATACACAATGTTCTTACTTACACACTGGTTGTTCATAATGTAAGTAGATTTATTGATGCAGTAGTAGGTTTTTGCTACTGTTTTTTTATGATTGTATAAAATATTTTGATTATGCGAATTAATGACTGATTTAACGTTCGACATACATATTATTTCTTTTTGTGATTCTTTTTTATTAAAGCATTTATGTTTTTATTCATTTCTGATTTTACAAATATTTAGATAATCTATAGGATTTTTTTTTTAATTAAAAAAAAAACATTGAAATAACTTTAACAAATTATTTTGTAAGGTAGTTACTCATTAGATTACGTCCTCTTATCCTATAACATTTTGTTTCTATGACTAAAAAAAAGTAACAAAATAACAATGAGACAATCATTATGTTGATGAGAATTTAAAAAAACTTACGTATTGTTATAGGACTTGAAAACATACTTTCAATAGGTGTAGAATTTTGTGCTTCATAAACTCGTAACTGTATTCTAAAAAAAAAGTACTTTAGCCTAACTAGGTTTTTGAACTGTTTTTATTTATTATTATTTTTACATATATTTTTATTACTATTTTAAATTTTTATGTAATATTAATTTTATTTTTTTTCTTAGTATATTTCCCATCAATAATCAAAATAAGTAGTGTTAATTTTACTATTCCCAGGACTTTTTCTATTAGAAAAAGCAGCTGCGTAAGATATAAGATAATTGTATCTAACAACTTATGTCTACAATTATCTAACAAGACATAAGCTTATATCAATCTATAGCTTATATATAATCTATACAATTTGTAGTGTAATAGAAAGATTTATCTTTAATTAGGAGCTGAATTAATTTTAATTCACCTCCTTAAAACCAAGGTCACTGCAGTCTCTTACAACTCTTAACTTCAAAACTCAACTCCATGTAATTTCATAACACAACAAATAAGGCCGCTGTGCAGAGAAATGTAACTATTCCTTGAGGAATTTTTTATATACCTGAATGTTTTTTCATGGATTTGATGAATTAATTAAAGTTCGATGAGTAAAAAGATTATTTGAAAAAAAACTAAAATAAATAAAAAAAAGTTTTTTTTAACTCAGTTGGTGAAATATTCAACCAATCAGGTTGAAAAGAAACATGTAAATCTAAAAAGATAAATCTGCAAATTTGATAAACTTCAAATGTGGATATATTTGCAGCTAATTATTTGATACAAGGACTGATTGGATTAAAACACAAAGACTCTCTATTAGTTGTAAAGGACTTTACTCTCTATTCAGACTTGAAGATAATAGATTAACATCTTTCAAAGCATAATGCAAAGATAATTTTATATAAATAAAATTAGTCTTCATGCTCTTAATCTCAAAATCTTAATGAGATTTACCCCAACCTGTAGATTAGTTTAAAAGTTAGTGCTACACACACAAAAAAACCAAGACAATACAACTAAAATCAAGGAAGTTTGTTTGCTGTTAGAACTACATATGTACAAAAATTCTTAATTCTTATGAATCAATTTATCTTCAAAGATGTAGCTGAGATAAGAAAAGAAGGTGATGGATCGCAAAAATCTTGAAGGTTTTACAATAAATACATTGAGCAGCAAATGCTTTAGCTAGAAAACCCAATAGAGGCTTGAACACTCTCTTCATATGTAGATACAACCAGCTAAACTCTACGTTAAACATTAAATTTTGTTTGAACATTTTTTAGAAGTATCATCACATGCGATGATGGAAAGCATTACCACACTATCATTATTGAAAACAAATATGCCATTTATAAAGTATAATTGTATTTCTATTTATTTAATGTACTTCCATTTATTTATAATTGTATTTATTTTTCTTTTCAACTTTTCTGATATGATTCAAGTTTATTTTTGTTTTTATTAAGTTGATGCTTAGATGATGATGATTTTTATAAGTTTATAAGATTATTGTTATTTGTCCTTTGCAAAATAATATTGTAATTATTCAGGTATGATTGTGAAAATCTAGATCTTGCAGAAATTCTTTAAACCCAATTTATTTCTCAAAAATTTTAAGTTTTTAAAAAATTAAATGCTTTGTAAGTTTATGATACTTTACATAAAAAGTCAATTAAATAAAACATGCAAAATTACCATTGGTTATATTGCGTACAACTTATAATGCACACTATGTAATAAACAATATGTGAAATAGACAGAAAGATTTTTAACTATTTCAAGTTAAAAACTTTAAATTTTAACACAATCTGAATCATTAATTTAAACACAATCTGAAATAAAATCCTCCATTATTAAAATCCTCTATTAGCTTATTTTATTATGACTTGTTATATAAAGTACTAAAAATCAACAAAAATCTAATGTTACCTATAAGCGAATCCTGACTTTAAAGGTCCATTACAAATTGAGGGGAGGATTTTAGTCTTTATTGCAGCACAAGTTGTGTTTTCACCAATCACAACCAAAAAACTATCATTAGTATTAACAACTGAGCGTCTAACTCTATTTTGAGGAAACAATTTTTCGATTGCAATATATCGTATTAGTTTTGGGCTGTTTACATTAGTGTTAACTTCATACCAAGTTGTAGGTGCTAACTGAGAGTCAACCAAGACTAAAATTTGAACAGGATAAAAAATTTTAAACTTAAAAATTTAATTTTTATTAATAATTTTCATTAAAATGCGGTAGTGGTGTAGTGGTAGAGCGCTCGCTTCATAAATGAGTGGTTCCGAGTTCGATCCCCACCACGTCCCTGGTAGTACCGCGCTCAACTCGTTTCTCCGCGCAGCGGCTTTGCTCGTCAAGGTTCGTTTTTCGGAGTTATAGAGTTGAGAGAGGGTTATAACCACAAATAAGTAGCCTCCTCGTCTGTAGCGGCCTTCTCGGCCTTGAGAAGGTGAATTAAAATTTTATAAAAAAAAAAAAAAAAAAAAAAAATATTACTATTTTTTAAATTTATTTTTATATAAGGAAAATTTAATTATCAATATGTTTCTTTGTGTTATGGCTTTGTCTGGCAAAGGTTGAATTTTGGAGTTAAAAGGTTGACGTAAGAACAACAATAGTAACAAAAAAACAAAAAAAAAAACAGCTTTTACGATTGCATTGGTCCTTCTCGGCATTAGTGAATACAATAAAAAAATGATGCAATTTTAACATTCTTAATGTGTATACATATATATATACACACACACACACACACACACACACATATATATATATATATATATATATATATATATATATATATATATATATATATATATATATATATTCTTATGTATTTATATATATATATAAATATATATATATATATATATATATATATATATATATACATATATATATATATATATATATATATATATATATATATATATATACATATATATATATACATATATATATATATATATATATATATATATATATATATATATATATATATATATATATATATATATATATATATATATATATATATATATATATATATATATATATATATATATATATATATTGTTTTTATTTTGAAAATTGTAATTTTTATGTTTTTTTTAACTCTGAACCGTTTTACTTTTACAACATTTAATTTAAATAATTCTTGTAAATCTTCATTAGTACATCAATAATTTAAAGTTTGATGCAAATATTAATTAAATAATATATTAATTAAAGTTGGCATATGGTAATTTATAATATATACTCATTTTACTCAACTATTAACTAAAAAATAATTGAAAATGTTCTAGAACTTTAAAATGACAGTGACTGACATTTAACCTTGACATTTAAGCCTACATAATATTTATATCTATGAAGAATAAATGTATGTAATTTTTTTTTTGCAACTTTTTGCAACTGCAACTGTATTATCTATTTTTATAATTAAATTTTTATTTATTATTTTTATTATTATATTATATTTATTATCTATTTTAATGGTGCAGCAAAATCTGTAATCGTTGGTTTTCATGTCAGGGGAGGGGGGAAGGTTTTTTTTTCTTTCAATATTTTATATTAAATTTACAAAAATTTATATTATATTTTATAATAAAGTTCAATTGACAATTTTAATAATTGAATTGGTTCATGTGGAAGTGGAATTTTATTAGAATTTGATACTGGTTTTTCTCAAACTGCTAATATATGGATCAGATGAACATAGCAGTTGTCTCAGTAAGTCTTCATTATTCTTCACTCTAGACATTTTACAACTAAAATATTTACCATTTTTAAAAAAAGTTTGTTTGTTGCTTCTTAAGCTTCTTCTGATAACATGCCTATTGGACGACACACTGTTCTTATAACTTAATGACCATGAAAAAGAGTTTTATGAATACTTGCTGGCATGGCCATTAGCTTTAGGCTGTCATAAACCAAACCAATTTCTTCAACTAATTTGCGTTGAAACTCATTCATCTTTTTTTTATGCAGACTGTTTTTCAACAGTTCCATATACTCTCCATTTCTTTATTTCAAACTTGTAGGGAACATGTAAAAAGCATTCCATGCACTTTATCCATGCATGTAATGCTGACAAGCCATACTTAAGTTCAGTTTATAAATGGTAACTTTTTTTTTGGCATGCATCAATGTTATTTATCTTGGACGGAGTTATTTCGCACACTGGGCAACATTGAGCTGAATTTGTTTTTTTAGGCAGTGCATTAGCAACCTTTCCATCTATCATGGTTAATTCTAATATATGTTGCACTGTTAAACCATTTGGTAAGACTGTTAAACTTTGACTTGATTTTGACTTTCAATGAATTGTTCCTCTGCTTTGAAGACTTTATTTGTTTCTTTTACATATATAAACAAGAAGTTGAAGAAGGATGAAGATTAAGCCAGATTACTTTTTTTTCTGTACCAATAAGTCCACTTAACTCTAATGGAACAAAGCAGGTAATAAACTTTCTTCAATACTAAGATTGCTTACATCTTGATCTGGTTTGTATATTGCCTGACCTGTAGCACCATCAAAACCAACTTTTGATGTTAAAAGTTAATCTTTATATACAACTTTGTGAAAAAGACCAATCTTAATGCAGTATGATTAAGAGATTCTGAATAATTTTCAACATCCCTGACCTGACAGTTTCCATATCTGGATAGCATTATTTTTTAGATTCTTTAACATTATTATATGCTGGATACAAGTTATTGTGGCCTTTAATTGCTGCTGCAGATCTTATAATTTGATGTGCATTTTTAGTCGGCCCACAATCTAAAATTAAGGCAAGCGCTTCATCAGCTGAAAATTCTTTTGCGTATGGTAAATTTCCTTTTTTTTATATATTTTTTACTTGCAGCAAATAATAATTTTTCTGGTTTATTTTCTTTCACTAAACTGCTTATTCTTCTTTGTTTTGTTTTAATTGATGCTTTATTGAAATTAAATTAATTTAATGCTTAAGAAGATGTTTAACAACAATAATGAACTTCAAATACTTTTTTAAAAGGCTATTGTTAATTGCAGTTAATTTATATTAACGTATTACTTATGTAACAGTGAGTAAGTAACTTTAAAGATATACATGAAATTGTATATTTAATTTTTAAAACTTTTTATACTAGTTTCATTGATTCATGCTTTTTTATAAGTTTTTTTTTTTATTATTGAAACTTTAATTATTGAATATATATATATATATATATATATATATATATATATATATATATATATATATATATACACACTCAGCGAATATATATATATACACTCAGCAAAATTTCCATAGTTCCACTTACAATTTTTACATATAAATATATTCACGAAACATTTGCATTTTTTTTTTGTTCATTACAAGAGTTATTAGGAATAAATAAATAAGCAAATAATTTTAATATAAAAAAATTATTAATTTATTTTGTAAAACTTAAATTTTAGAAATATTTCGAAAAAATAGGCAAAATTTCTATAGGTCCATCAAAGGTAATTATTTATAAGTGTGCTACCACTTTTCACACTAATTAACTCGAAGATTCTGTTTTTCATAGTTCCATCAAAGGTAATCCTTTATAGTTTTCGTTCTAGATAATATTTTTTTAATTAGTTTAGTTTTTAATAATACGTGCTGCCACCTTTCACACTAATTAATTCGAAGATTCTGTTTTTCATACTTTTTATAAAATTTTCCAAACAAACCTTTGAAATACTGTTCCATGCTTGTTGGATAGATGTTTTAAATTCTTGTAATGTATTATACTGTTGAGAATTTCCATATATAGTTTGCACCAATATTCGCCATAAATTTTCAATAGGGTTCAGGTCAGGTGAACATGATGACCAATCTAAAATATTTATCTATTTTTTTATTATAGTGTTTTGGAGTTATAGAGTTGAGAGAGGGTTATAACCACAAATAAGTAGCCTCCTCGTCTGTAGTGGCCTTCTTGGCCTTGAGGAGGTGAATAAAAAAATAAAAATAATAAAAATTTATCTTTTTTTTCTGGAACCACTTTTTTAAACTTTGTGCTGTGTGAATCATCGCATTATCTTGTTGGAAAATCCAGTTCTCAGTAGCTAAACCTTCACTAAACTCTAATAAAATATCTTCTAAAAGATCTGCGTAATTTTTTGCATTCATTTTTGTTGTAATAAAACATATTGGAATTTTGTTGTGGAAACTTAAATCTTGCACTTTTATGTTTTTTTGTCAATGGTGGTTTTGTGATCATTCTTTTCCATTGGAATTGTCCTGATTTTGACAAAATTTGTTGGACACGTCTTGTAGTCACAGGTAATTAAAGTTCAGTCCTTACTTTTCTTGGTGTTCATATTCCTAATGACGCCAAACGCAAAATGAAAGAATGTTGCCTTTTGGTTGTTTTTTTATTTCCGCCCTTAAAGTGATTTTTGTTGTAATTTTTATCTAAATTTATAAAATTGTTCACTGCATGATAAGACCTTTTGATTTTCTTTGCAATACTTCGATTGGACCAAACCCATATCTTTATAAGCAACAATTTTTGCTTTTTTTTTTTTTAAATTGTTTTAGAAACACATAAAATTATCATAAAAACATTTGTTTGCAAGAGGTCAAATAAAAAAAACTTTTGTGGTTAATTTTAAAAATGCGTTTCGCATAAAATCTGCAATAATTATTGGAACTCTAGAAATTTCGATATATATATATATATATATATATATATATATATATATATATATATATATATATACATATATATATATATATATATATATACATATATATATATATATATATATATATATATATATATATATATATATATATATATATATATATATATATATATACATATATACATATATATATATATATATATATATATATATATATATATATATATATATATATATATATATATATATATATATATATATATATATATATATATATATATATATATATATATATATATATATATATATATATATATATATATATATATACTCTTGCATGGTAGTCACAAAGTTTTTCCCATAAACTGTAGTTTTAAAGAGCACGTTAATAAGCCTGACCAGAAAATGTTAAAAAACTTCAAAACTTTTTTTTTTTTAATGATAGACTGCCTGCCCAAATCAAACCATTAGTCGATGTAGCAGCACTCTGTTGCGAGTCAGGCTATTTGTCAGTCGATGTAGCAGCACTCCGTTGCGTGTCAGGCTATTTGTCAGTCGATGTAGCAGCACTCCGTTGCAAGTCAGGCTATTTGTCAGTCGATGTAGCAGCACTCCCTTGGGAGTCAGGCTATAAGATAGTCGTTGTAGTAACACTCCCTTGTAGCAGCAGGCTATGAGATAGTCAATGTAGCAACACTTACGCATGTTTTAAAAATGTTTTTTTAATAAAACAAAAACAAAAACACTATTAATTAAAAAAAAAACTTTCTAGTCATTATTATTGCGGTTTTTTTAAAAAACAATAAAATTTAATGTACTTCCGCATTAATTTAATTGCTTTGACATTTCGATGACAATCAACTAAAGCTTAAGAGCCGAGGTAATTAAAATTGTAGTTGAAAGAGACTTTTTTTACCATAAAAGTCTCTTTCGACTACACTATAAGGATATATATATATATATATATATATATATATATATATATATATATATATATATATATATATATATATATATATATATATATATGTAAGTGTGTGTGTAATATAAACTTATACTACAAATGTTGATCATTGGTCAATTTTATTTTTTTATTTTTATATATATATATATATTTTTTTATTATTTATTTTTATTTTTTTAAATTTTTTTTATTGATATTATTGTTGAGTACTGTTTTGGTTGTATAGCCTGTCTTATTTATTTTTAAATAGTCCTCTATTAATCTTTATTTTTGTCTTGACAACTGTCAAAATATGCTTAATTAGTTTTTAAAAGTCAATAAATTCAAAATAAAATAGTTACAAGATGAATCGTAGGGTGCGTATCTTTGCACTAACACTTGGATCATAAAAAGATTCTTTAAGTAAGCATAATCTTTAAATGAAATTGTCGACTGAAACTGATAACTTCCAAGTTGAACATTATCAACAAATATTCTTGGAGTTGTTCTTACAAAAAGAGTAAAAATTGAAGAAACTTTTGGAGGTACAAAGCTGTCTTCAGCTGTGATACCTAATTGGTATTGAGACAAAAATTGAAATCCATTTGGTGGTTTAACACGAACAATGCCTAATAAAAAAAAAATTTGCATTAGTATAAAAAATAACACAATATTTAAAATAAATCTATTTTTTCAAAACTTCTACCTAAAAAAGTTATTACTAATTACTACTATATTACTTACAAATATATATGAAATATATATATAAAAATACAAATATATATATATTACAATACTATATGATATATATATATATATATATATATATATATATATATATATATATATATATATATATATATATATATATATATATAATATATGAACATCAATGAATACAAGTTCTCTCAATACTAATTTTTCATTAATTTATGAAAGTTTTGCTAGATTTCTGATTTTACCATTTTCAGCTTTAAATACAAATTAAAAGATGTTCAATTTTGAGTTAACTAATTTTTTTTTAAAAACACAGTTTTTTTGAAACAACATATTTTTATTGAATATTAAAGTATTAAAAAGGCAGTTAATAATGGAAAAGAATGTCAGATAAGTGAAATGATAAGTGAAAACATCTAAACTAAACAATATTGTCAACATTTCTATTTAAATTAAAGGCAACCCTCTCACTGAGTCTTTATTTCTATGTCTTCTTGGATTATCGATCACAACCTTTGATGGAAACCATATATACAATCAATTGCTAAACCAGCATCTGCTAAGTTTACTTCTCTTTATTGCGTTTGCCACTTTCTTACTCATGATTCCATTCTCTACCTCTTCAAATCTCTTATTCGCCTGTGTATAAAACACTGTTGCCTTCAAATCTCTTATTCACTGTTGTCTTCAAATCTCTTATTCGCCTGTGTATAAAACATATTTAGACTGGCACTTCTAATAATACTCTTTCTTTTCAAGACAAGGTCAAAAAGCGCATTGTAAACGTTGTTAAACTTACGCTATCTGCTAAGCTTGAGTCTCTCCCCCATCGTCATTAAGTTGCATATTTTTCTCTTTTCTACAAATGCTATCATGGTCGCTGCTTGAAGGAACTAGTAAATCATCTCTAGGTCCAGCACCTAAAACTCAATCTTGTTTAATTGGTCAATCAACAAAGTCAACAAATTCTTCTACTTTATCTGCCCCTGCATGCTCTTAAAACTTTTGTTGTCAAGTTTATTTTCCAAGGACTTTAACCCTCTCTCCTATCTTCATATTTTTCTGACTCATACAACCAACAACTTTTAAGTCTTCTGTCAATCTTTTTCTTGCTCTATAACTTTTCATTTCTGTTTCTTTGCTCTTTAGCTCTACTTACTGTCTGAAAAAACTAAGTAAAAAAACAAATTGAAAAAGAAAAAACTAAAACAAAAACTAAAACTAATCAATTTATACCAAAAATTATGTTTTTTTTTAATATTGTGTACCTCTCCAAGGCCAAGAAGGCCACTACAGTTAAGGAGGCTTTTTTTTTTGTGGTTACAAGCCTCTCTCTAAAACCTTAGTGAACAAGAATGCGGCATGGAGAGACAAGCTAACAAAATTACAGAAAGTCATAAATGAAATAACTATTGTATTAACTCCTACAAACATATTTATAAAAATGTTCTAAAAAAAACTTTTATAATATGCAATATATTTGACAAAATTGTGTTAAATTTTATACATCCATATCTCAGTAGCAGGCTATTTTTGTGTCATGTCATCTTAACACACATTCACAGGCTTGGTCTGGAAGCAGGTGCGATCGCACTCGATAATTGACCACAGAAATAATATTTAGTTGCGTAAAACCTGCCAGATTTTTTAGTCGTTTTGAGAACATTTCAAAAACAAACAAAAAAGCGCAATAAGATTAACTGGATTGATGAGAGACAGTTAAATGCTTTTAACGCGAAAGAACTTCAAGCAAAATAAATACGATTAGAGCAAATATTTTTGAAACATCGCTCTTTTATAATTTTTTTTTATAAAATTAGGCAACATTTTTTATATAAAGTAACAACTTACTATTAATGATTAGGGGGGGGGGTTAAAGGGCTATAACCCCAAGACTCACAATGTTAGGGGCCACAAAATAGTAAAGAGGGCCATTCGGGTTTTTTTTTAGTCATTTTTAAGCTGTAGCACATAAAAAAGAACAGACCAAAATAATGCAGCCCCCGGCCATGAAAAAAAAAACCCTAACCCTAACCCTAACCTTGAAGTCCAACAAGATTCAACCAATAAAACTAACGCTAGATGATTTATTTATAAATAAAAAAGTTTTTTTACTAATTGTTTTATGCTTCGCATAGTTTGAAAAGTTTAACACATTTGAAACAATTCTTCTTAGTAAGATGAACAAATGAAATAATTAAACCATTGAATTAATGTAGAAATTCAATTAGCTAAATAGAAATTAACTAAAAACATTAAATTACTATGTGAGGAAGAAGCAGAACTGCTTCACAATAGCGCTGATGATGTTTAGTGAGTGGGCTTTATAATTTTAATTAGTATTTAAAACAGAAAAAAGTAACTTTAAGTTCAAGTATAACAAGTTTGTAAGAATGGCTGAAGCAAAAATAATTGAAGTTAGTAAACCAATTTCTAAAAACTTAAAAACTTTTCTTTCTTGGGGGAAAAAATCAGTTATCGGGTACACTGAGGAAAATGGATTAGTGGTTAAAATTATTTTTATTAACTTTGATGATTATTAACAATTTCATTAAAAACGCAGTTATTATTGAAAGTATTTTTGTTTACAAAATCAGTTGCACAAATTGCTTTAAAAGATTACATTTGAATAAAATACACATACATAAAATTACACACATAAAAATACATGGATAAAAATACATTACATACATAAAAAATACATCCCTTATATATAAAAAATAAGAATATAATAATAAAATCTATAATAATGTATTTACAAAATGTTGACAAATTAAGAAATATAAACTTAAAACATTTATTTTTGTAAACAAATAATGTTAGTTTAAAACATTTATAGCTTTGCTCCGAGAATGAGCCATAGTATTAAAATAATATTTTGTTTGATAGTATATTCTTAAAACAGTTTATGCTAGAAATCTCAACAAAAACATAACAAAACTCACATTATACAATTTTTAAAAATATTTCAACAGAATACTCTAGAATATTCGATTAGTATTTCTTGAATACTCTAGAAATTTCAGCTAGTATTTTTTGAACCAATAAAATTAGATGTCCGTAGATTTGGCGGGATTTTTGTGTTTGCAAATATTCTTTTTTTATTTTTACAAAATATTTAAAACTTACGATTTATAATAAACTTAGTTATTATTTTGCGGACAAACAAAGAAACATACATAAATTTAAATGTTCTCAAAACGACTAAAAAATCTATCCGGTTTTTCTTAACTAAATATTATTTCCATGGTAAGTTATTGAGTGCGATCACACCCGCTTCCCGACCAAGCCTGATTCATAGTTAAAAAAATTGAAAAAAAAGATTTTTTTTTATTTATAAAAGAAATAAATATAAAAAAAAAAAAAAAAGTTAAAAACCTGTTACGTCAATATAAAATAACCCATTG
This sequence comes from Hydra vulgaris, assembly GCF_022113875.1. Taxonomy (NCBI): domain Eukaryota; kingdom Metazoa; phylum Cnidaria; class Hydrozoa; order Anthoathecata; family Hydridae; genus Hydra; species Hydra vulgaris. Next base: position 49,019,907 of record NC_061159.1, read on the forward strand.
TTGCTGCCACTTACAATATTGTATTTAAGATAACCATCAGGACCTGGATCAGGATCATTAGCTGCCAGTTGATACACATATTGATCAGGTATGGAAGTATCAACTAATGATACAGTGAAAGATGATGATGGGAATGCAGGAGCATAATAATTTATCTAGTAACATAACCATATTAAAAATTATTATATTTCTATTTAGAAAAGTTTTTTTTTTTAAAAAATACATTTTTGGTCTCTCTAAATGTATATTTTAAATATACATTTAGAGAGAATTTTAGTATTAAGGGAAACTTAACCAAAAAAAAAAAACACTATAAAAAAATACCAGCACTATAAAAATTACAATACTCTTGAGCATGCTGATTAAGTGTCTAAACATACTTTGTTTCTGGACACATTGGCTCAATTTGGAACTTGTGAGATACAGATATACAAACCCGATTCTGAAAAAATTAGCTAATTTGGATTTAAGGTAATTTTAAGAAATCACTTCAATTTTTTCGAAAAGAGTATTATCCTATTTTTTTTTTTTTTGCAAGATTCTTTTTTATTTAAAAGTGTTTACAGAGAGTTCTGATTTTGATTTAGGTTGTCTCACATCTTTGCGCCCTGCACATGGTTTATCTTATTTTTAACATTAATACTGCAATACAACAACTTTTTATTTTTCTTATATTAGTTTTTAATCAGCATGCAGTTATGCCTCTTCACCCTTTCATAAACTTTTTTTAAGGCTTCAGATGAAAGTTTTACAGTTCTTTCCACCGATTGTGACTTGTTTGGCAGAGAGAAACTTTTCTAGCAGTTTAAATAGTTTGTAACTTACATTAGGTAATAAAGAATGAAATAGGTTGCTCAAATTGTAATAAAGCAACATCGATTTCAAGCAACATTAATATCAACAAACTCCAAACTTCAATATTGAAGTTCAAGGATATAACTGGCTTATCTTTAATTTTTGACTTGAAACGGCATTGATTTCTCTAAAATAGTTGCTCCAAACTTCAGCTTTGAAGTTCAAGGGTAAATCAAATGGGTATAATCAAAAGGGTAAATTAAACAATAAGTCAAGGGTAAACCCTTGACTTATTGTTTAAAATCCTGATTGATTTCCTCAAATAGCATAGTTGGAAGAATTTGATCAAAAGCACGGGCTCTTCCAACTTTCACATTGTCTTGTAGCAAAGCATCTAGAAACTTTTCTTGAAAAAAGCAGCAGGAGTGACCCTGAAGATTTTACAAAATTTTGAATTAATAAAAAGTTGTTCATACATGAAAATTTCAAATACTTGTTTACCAGTAGGGCCTTTATAGTTTTTAAGATAATTAATTTTTCTATTTTCAATATAAGATGACAAAAAGGTAACTAACCATGGTGAAGTAAGCAACCCACTTTATGAATGCTATGTTTAAAAATCTTTTCTAATCAGACAACTAAACCATTGCTAACACCTGTGTTAAAACTTGTATTATCTAGAGCAATTGCTTCTAAGCGTTCATTAGTATCAAATTCAGTAAGAAAATTCAGTAATGTTGAAGCCATACTGTTTACTGTACTATTTTCTACTTCAACATTTGTCAGATATTTTCCAGAAAGAAGTCTACTTTAATAAGTAAAATTGATGCGATGTTTATCTTGAGTTTTTCTATACAATACCCATTGTATTTCATCGCATAGACTAACAAACTTGAAATACAATCTTTCCAAGTTTATCAGCTTCTACCTCTAGCTTTCTCTGAAACTTCCAACTCTCTACATGCTGATAACCAGTCATTTGCATTTTTATGCTTTACATGTCCAAACCACCTAAATCTTACCTGACGCAATAAAATAGATATACCCACAATGCCTAATCATTTTCTTAAATCATCACTGCTTTTATTTTTATTAATGAAGCACCTTTTGCAGTGAAAAGTGGAGATAATTCTTAGAACATGGGTTTTATTATGTTTTTATTTTTTGAGTCAATGCTAACAAAACAGCTCAATCAAATTTTTAAAGTTTAGTTGTTTAAGGCACTTTAAGCTCACCTTAAGAAAAACTAAATATGTCCGCCTTCCCTTCCACACACAAACACTGATTAAAACGTAAGTTGATTAACCTAAATATACATCTGAAAATTAAATTTTAATCAATTATCAGTTTAACCATAGAAGTAAAATTAATACGGAAGCTAAGCCAATCAAAATTATTCAAATGAAACTTTTTGTTTCTTAAACAAATCTCTTCCACAAAAAAATCTACTTTAAAACTGTACTTAAAATGCTCAAACTACTCTGAGCAGTAAAGTTGTAAAGTAAAGTGTGCATAGAGAATAATTTTAAAACATTACTTTGTCTATAATATTTGAATACCATACAACATTTGATTAATAATAATGTCAGACACTACATAAATTGTTGTTTACCATAACTTTCAAGTTATGGTAAACAACATGAAAGTTGTAAGATCCCGTGCTCTTGATCAAATTCTTCAAACTATGCTATTCAAGGAAATCAATCAGGATTTTAAACAATAAGTCAAGGGTTTACCCTTGAACTTCAAAGCTAAAGTTTGGAGCAACTATTTAGGGAAAGCAATCCTGTTTCAAGTCAAAAATTAAAATCTAAAAACTAACTTATTTATAACTTAAAACTTGTTTAAAATGTCAGTTACCTTCAAATAATAATATGATCATTCACCTTCAAATAATAATATTAGTTATTTCACTGAAAAGGTGTGAAAGATTAAACTAAAAAAATTTTATTTCAAAATAAAAATTTATCTTTATTATCTTATATAAATTATCAACCATTATAACTAATTGTTATTTTTTGTTTTTTATTTAAAAAAAAAGTATAAATTTTCTTGTTTTTGTTATAATGTTTGTTTTGCAATGTTGTTCTTCTCACTGAAAAAAACTTTTGTTTTACATTTATAATTTCCTTTATAAAAAAAAGTTGGGCCTTTTTAGAAAAATCCTGCATTTTGGGACTAACACACCCCCATGTTACCTAAAGCTGTTTTTCTAATTTCTAATAAGAAAAAAACAATATCTTAAAATTTTTTTGTTTATCATTTTATTAAATTATGGTACTGATTTAACAATAAAATTTGAAACAACAATTTATTTTTAGTTATCTATTTTATTTATTTTAATTTTAAAAAATAAGTGAAAAAAAGTTAAAATAAATTAATTTTTTTTGGTATATTATAAAAACTATATAAAAATATATATATTAAAAAAAAAACTAAATTTGATAAAAGAACTTTTAAAACTACATTACAATTTTTAATTTTATTTTTACTGAAAAAATCAAATAATTTATAGCAAAATAATAAAACAAATCTCACTCACGCCTGTGATATAAATGTCCAGAATAAACGGTATACTTTCTATAGAAGGTCTGCCAATGTAAAATGCAACTATATACAAGGTAAAACGTTCAGTGTTTGTATCCAATGAGTTGTTAATGCGTATGTCACCTATATAGTGATTTTAAAAAGGATTTGCACTTATAAAAAACTAACTTTAAACACATTTACAAAGTTTCACAGGAAGATGTTCAATGGCACATCTTTATATGACCATGCAGGTACAACTTTTGTTTTGCTGAGTCGGCCACAGCTTTTAATTAGTTTGATAATTTTAAAAATGGCGCTTAAAATCAAAACAAAAAAAATGAAAACAAAAACCATAAACTTGAAATGCGGTAGTGGTGTAATAATAGAGCGTTCGCCACATAAACAAGAAGTTCCAAGTTCAACCCCCACCACATCCCTGGTAGTAACGTCCATCCCATTTTGACCCTCATGAACAAATTTTAATACACAGAGTATTAAAATAATCCCAAGGTATTGTTTTCTTAATGAAATGTTTTTTTTTTTTTAGATGACTCAAATCACTCTAAGATTTTTAAATTTTTTGAGTTTTTAAGCCCATTTTCAAACAATCCGGGTAAATAGAAGTTTACAAATCGTTAACTATATAATAACGCCATTACAATTAATGGAAGGTTTTTTATCTGTACCAAGTGTGCGTATTTTTATTACTATTAATTTTGTTAACTGGTGATATTTTAAAAACACAATGAAATTAAAAAAACGTGATTTTTAAACTCGATTGCCTTGAGGCCCAATACACAGCAATTAGAAATTAGTTACATGCTTTTTATCTCATACAGTTTACCCACTTCAAGCCCTGGGTGTTTAAACATAGTTTGTACATGGTTAGCTAACTATCCATTATTCTTGTTAACCCCCTGCCATCATGTCAGAAAGTTTCATATAGCCATAGCTGAAAATTAATTATTGTTAAACTGGGGAATAAACTATTTATATCATAAAACCATAAAAGGTTAACAAATAGTAAGGTAAAGATAAAACTGCTTCACTTAAAAATATCTTTTTGCAAAAAGAAACTGAATAAGTTTCTAATTTTAAAATTATTTGCGTATAGACTTTTAAGAAGAGCAGAGATTATTGTGAACTCCTGGAAAAAAATCAGACCAATAGGTGAAAACTAACAAAAATGTTTCACATGTCTTGACTTTCATGAAATTTAAGTTTCATTTCTCTAAAATCAGACAGGTTTTTATTCTGAGTAATAAAATACTCAAAGAGATCAATAGAATGGCTGAATAAATTTCTCTCTCCAGGGAATTGCGTTTTTAACTTGCAACTTTTTTGTTTCTGCAATTTTTAAAGTAAAACTTAATTTCATAAGTTTTGATATTTTAGTCTTATAATTTAAGAATAATTTATGTCATAAAGTAACAAATTGTTTAAAACAATGGTTTAAAATCAGATGTAAAATACAAAGAAAATAACAGATATAAAATACAAAGAAAATAATCAATTTTTTTTTCTAATGACAGACTTTTTTTAAAATCACTAGAAATATAATAAAAACGAAATCAATAGAATTAACACTTTGATTTTATCTTGTCAAAAATAAATCTAAAAAGTATTTAGCAATGTCATTTTAAACTATGGTCCTGCAAATCACCTTTTTTGGTACCTAATCAAATTACAAATTGAAGCAGGCATTACTTCACAAATTGAATCAAATCTTGAATCAAATCAACATTTTTAGGGTATCTATGTTTTACTTAAACTTAGAATTTCTCAAAATGCTGGTTGGACGCATCTTTTGACCAAGATCACAATATAAAAATGGTAAAAAGTTCTGTATTTACAAACAAACGTAGGTCCGAAAAGATAAAAAAAAAAAAGATAAAATCAAAGCTGAAATCCTTCTGAAAGCAAGTTGATAAAGACCAGCCACTGGATCTTGAATTGTATATTTCACCAGACTACGGGTTAATATTTGATATTTTAAGTCATAGTTTGAAAAAATGTCTTCAAATGAAACTTCCTCAGACCTTTTGGGTACAATGAATTCCAAAACTTTTAAAATCTTTTAAAGTTGCTAACAATATATCAGAAATCACAGCAAAAATGTATATCAAAAATATATCAGAAATCACAGCAAAAATGTATATCTACTAAGCATAGTTTAAAAATTTCTTTGAAAATTAAAAGGGTAGGATATTTATTTCTTAAAACAATAATGCATTTCTTGTTTTAAGAAAAATATTTTTTAAAAAAAAATTCAATTTTGCTGTGCTTACAGTAAAATTTATTCAAAATAATATAGATTGTGTGATGAGCTTGGAGAAGCTTTAGAAGCTACTTTAAATAAAGTATTCATGTAAAAAAAAAACATTAGTGGAGTGGAGTCAAGAAGCGAGCTACGGCAACTGCTCTCTCGTTATTGAATGGTTCTAATAAATTGAATTTTGATCAGATATCTAACTGCAAACTCTGAACCTTCAAAGTACATTTAATAATTATTTTTTTAAATATTTTGTTGAGATAATTTTCTTAAGCTGAAAATTTTTATGTATATAAATATTTATTGCTATACTTCTTTCCCTGCGCAGCTGTATTATTTGTCAAGGTTTGCGTTTCAGAGTTAAGAGATTTTGTAACCACAAAAGTAGCCTCCTCAACTGTAGTGGCCTTCTCGGATTTGGGGAGATGAATAAATAAAAAAATAATAAAAATAAACAAAAAACTAATCTTAATATAAGAGAAAATAAACAAAAGTAAAAAAGTAAGTTTATAAATCAGTTAAAATAAATAACTATGCAAGTCTATTAAGCAAAACTTTTAAAATAAAAAAAAAAAAACCTTAATTTTGTAAAAAAAACCTTAATTTTTGCTTTTTCAGTTTATGGTTTTCATTTTCATTATTATTTAACTTACTTTTGCTTTTTAAACATCGTATTTAAAATGCGTGAAAATTATTAAACTATTTAGAAGTTCAAGTCAGCAAAACAAAAATTGAGTGATCATATAAAGATGTGCAATCCCACATCTTCCTGTGAAACACTGATTTAATAAAAAAAAATTACCTGTAGTAGAATCAATTTCAAAGATATTTTTAATGTTTCCAGATTTAATTCTGTATCCAATTACTCCATTCATTCCTGAATCTTTATCAACTGCTGACACTCTATAAACTATGCTCCCAACACTTATTTTTACCTCTATGTTTATGCTTTTATAAGAATCCACAAAAAAAGGAACTTTGTTGCTTGCATCAAGAACTTTTACAAGAATATTGGCATTTGCTGCAGCATTTGTACCGGCTGCAGTAGCTTGGACAATAAACTTATAAAATGTTGCTTTTTCATAATCAAGAGGCTTTTTGAGTAAAATAATTCCTGTTAAAATACCAATATCAAATATTTCAGAAACATTTTGGTTGGGAGGTATGCTATACATTATTGTTAGTTCTAAAAAAAGAAACAAAAAAGAAGAAACATAAATAAAAAAAAACATATGAATACCAAAAGAATTTAAGTTAAAACATATTTCCAGCAATAAATTAGTAATTATTACTAGTAACAACTTATATTATTTAAGCGACACCTTAATGATGTTAGACAATGAAAATTGAAGAAAAATGTGATTAAAGGTTTTTGTTTTGATTGCAACTTAAAAAAGCTCTTACTTTTGAGAACATATGACAAAAACTTTTAAAGCTAATTATTAATTAAAGATAAAGATTCATTGTCAAATTGGATACATGGTACATAGATAAAATAAGTACAGAGATAACTAGATCAACTATAAACCAATATCATGTCTGAGAAAGAAATACAAAAATGTCATACTTAAGTTAGCTTCACAAAACTACACACAAATTTTGGACCAAATAGATGCTGAATTAAGTGAGTATTGTCACTTAATTCAGCATGACTGACTTAAGTGACAGTAGTCCTCCATAAGACGTCCTTTGTTCGTCTTAAATAAAATACCTGAGGACGTCTATTCCAGACGCTGAATCATTTATCGAATAGACGCTGTCTATTCCAGTCATGCTGAATTAAGTGACTGTTGTCACTTAATTCAGCATGACTGAATTAAGTGACAGTAGTCCTCCATAAGACGTCCTTTGTTCGTCTTAAATAAAATACCTGAGGACGTCTATTCCAGACATTCTTTTTTTTTTTTATTACAAGATTTTTTTTTTATTACATTTTTGAGTCCTTTCTTTCCAATCGTAGTATAAAAGTTGTCCTCGATGGACAACACTCTTCTTCACATCCTGTAACTTCAGGGGTTCCTCAAGGTTCAATCCTTGGCCCTATACTCTTTTTAATTTACATTAACGATCTTCCAGATATTCTCACATCTAAGGTGGCATTATTCGCTGACGACACTACCATTTACTCTTGTCATGATAAGAAGCCTACACTCTCTGATTGCTTGGAGGGGGTATCTGAGCTTGAAAAGGATCTCACTTCTGCTACAGCATGGGGCTCACAGTGGCTGGTGAACTTTAATTCAGATAAAACTCAATTTTATTCGGCCAATCGTTATCGTAATAATTTAGATCTTCCTATATTTATGAATGGTAATGTACTAGATGAGTCATCTACCATTCATCTTCTAGGATTAACTCTTACTTCTGATCTTTCTTTTAAACCGTATATCAAATCCATTGCAAAATTAGCATCTGCTAAGGTTGCATCTCTTTATCGAGCTCGACACTTTCTTACTCCAGATTCTATTCTCTATCTCTATAAATCTCAAATCCGTCCCTGTATGGAATACTGTTGCCACATCTGGGGCGGATCTTCTAATGATGCTCTTTCTCTTTTAGACAAGGTGCAAAAACGAATTGTAAACATAGTTGGACCTGCTCTGGCAGCCAATCTCCTATCTTTGTCATATCGTCGTAATGTTGCTTCTCTTTCTCTTTTCTACAAATACTATAATGGGCACTGCTCTAAAGAGCTAGCGTCCCTTGTGCCATCTACTAAAATTCATTCTCGTGTTACTCGCCATTCAATTAAGTCTCATCCTTTTTCTGTGACTGTTCCTAAGTGCTTCAAAAACTCTTATTCTTCTAGTTTTTTTCCTCGAACATCAGTTCTTTGGAATTCGCTTCCTTCATCTTGCTTTCCTGATTCATATAATTTGCAATCTTTTAAGTCATCAGTCAATCGTTATCTTGCTCTACAGATTTAGTCTTTTCTCTTCCAGTAACTTCCAACTATTATAGTGGTTGCTTGCAGCCTTGTTGGAAGTGAAGATGTTAAAAAAAAAAAAAAAAAAAAAAAAAAATTTATTACAATTCAGCATTGAATATTGTATAAGTTTTTTCAGTTATTATAATTTTTATTTTTTTATTGAATATTCTTATAAATTAAATTATATTAAAAAAAGATATATTTGTTTATAAGACCATAACTTGAAAAAAAAATTTTTTTTTTTTTCTAGAATAGAAAAAAAAGTAAAAAAAAATTACTTTTGTCTAAACTGTTTGCTTTCACAACAAATGGTGGATCAAAATATGAAGTATTTTCCATCACAGTTGTAATATATTCAGATTTTTCAAATATTGGATTATTGCTTTTCGAGTTAAGAACATTAATTGTTACCGTTGCATTTTTAACAGCAGACTTAGGAGGTGACCCACCATCTTGAATATGAATTATTATTAGATAAATATTTTGTAAATCATAACTTAGTTTACCCTTTGTTACCAACATGCCAGTTAACTTAACATCAAATAAATTAGCTTCATTACCACTTACAATTTCATACTTTATTAATCCATTAGTTCCAGAATCTTCATCAGCTGCCAGCAACTGTAGTATCTGTGTGTCTGGAGTCACTGACTCTGATATATCAACGTTGTATGTATCCTTCAACCAGTAAGGTTCAAACTTATTTATATTAGTTATGGTGATGAACACTTGGGCATATGATGAGTTTAAAGAACCCAATAAATTATTAGCTTTAACTATAATCAGGTATGCTGATTTTACATTTGTATCAAGATTATCTGTCAATGTGATTATCCCAGTATATTGATCAATTGCAAACAATCTGCTATCAATAATGGGCAAAATAGAATAGACAATAATTGAATTGCGACCTTCATCAGGATCAATTGCATGTATTTGAACTATTACTGTTCCAATAGGAGATCCTTCTAACAATGAGGTATTATAGTTTGTTTTATCAAATATAGGAGAATTATCATTTTCATCTACAACTGTGATCCATATTAATTGAACAGTGTTATATTTTGGGTTTAATGTATTAGAGGCTCTGATCTTTAATTGGAAGCTTTTTATCATTTCTCTATTTAACTGTTGAGTTCTTTGTAGTGTTGTACCTGTTGAAGATCTGTTTGGAAACAGTTGAAAGTATTGAAGATCATTGCCTAAATTTTAAAAATTATATACAAATACTTTTATAACTTACTATGTTTTATAAATATATTATATATATATAAATATATATATTTTATATATATATATAATATACTTATATATATATATATAATATATTATAAATATATTATCTATATATATATATTTTATATATATATACATATATATATATATATATATATATATATATATATATATATATATATATATATATATATATATATATATATATATATATATATATATATATATGTATATATATATATATATATATATATATATATATATATATATATATATATATATATATATATATATATATATATATATATATATATATATATATATATATATATATATATATATATATATATATATATATATATATATATATATTAGTATATATTTGAATGTCAGAAAAACAAGTTTTTTTAAAAATGTCTACACATACCACCTAAATGTGTACTATATAAAACCAAAATATGATTTACAATTTAAGTTTACCTGATATAATATCAAAAAACATTTCCTCAAAATTAGATTCATTACTTTGCGTTCTTGCTGAAATAATCAGAAGATTCTTAATTTTAGGTCCATTCTCCATTACTGTTAAACTATAATCAGAAGAAGGGTTCAAAAATACAGGATACGGATCTAAAAAAATTTTAGATAATATTTTTAACATAACCAACTTTCACAAATTTTTACGTAAAAATTGTTTTTTGGAGAGATTTAAAATACTAATATTATAAAAATTGACAATACTTACCAAAAACAATTATTATTGCAATACTGCTAGACACTCTTATTGTATTTTGAATTACTTCACAAGTATATGATCCACTGTCGCTAGTTTTTAAATTTATCATTTTTAAAACCTGTGAAGTCATTCCCTTTAAAGGCTAAAATAAAAATAAACCAGATTTATAAGTATAATTAAATTTATAATCAAAATCCATTCAATCAAATTGAGCCATCCAATCATATGATTTCCAATTATAACAAAACCTTAATTTAGGTAAAAAGACAATAATAAAGGTAACAACAACATCTCTAAAAAATTGTGGAAACCTTTTCAGGCTTCTTAAATACATTTTGCATACTTTACATTCAAACTTACGAAATTCCCATCATGCCCCTCAAAATTGCAACATCTTTTTCTTATTACTCCAATAGATTTTTTATCACTCCTACTTTTTTACCATTTATCACTACAATAAATACTTTTTATTATTATTATCACTTCTATATATTTTTTTTGAAAAACCAATAAGTAGGAATAAAAGCTTCCATATTTGCTATATTTCCAAATTTGATTCAAAAGATTACTTAGGAGATATGGGAGTGGTAAATAGTGCAATGATATTGTATAAAAGTATGAGATAAAAGATTTAGAGAGATGTTAGCATGGAACCATCTAAAGGAGAAAAGTTTCTTTAACTTAAATTTGACTCAAATATTTGAAAAGTATATATACATACAGCCTAGGATAATTAGGATTAACATTCGACTGACCTAACTGCTGACCTAAATGTGCTTGAGCTTGTTTAAAGAAAGCCGGCCTTGGTTCTGTTTTATGGTTCCCCTTTTGTCAAACATTTTTGCAGATGCCGACTGCTAAAAGTTTGAAGTTGGCAATTTATTGCTGACCTCATTTTTCAAGGGTTGTACATACTTACAGATTCTAAAATAATTATTCTCAAATTCAAATTTATCAAAATTTACCTAGATTTATATTTAATATTTTTATTTTACCTTTTAATTTAAGTTAAACATTAAATGCAAAAGCATTTATATATATATATATATATATATATATATATATATATATATATATATATATATACATATATATATATATATATATATATATATATATATATATATATATATATATATATATATATATATATATATATATATATATATATATATATATATATATATATATATATGTATATACATATATATATATGTATATACATATATATATATATATACTCAACTTGTTTCTCTGCGGAGCGGCCTTGTTCGTCAAAGTTTGTGTTTCAGAGTTATAGAGTTGAGAGTGGGTTACAACCACTATTAAGTAGCCTCCTTGCCTGTAGTGGCCTTCTCGGCCTTGAGGAGGTAAATAACAAAAAAAAAAAAATTATATATATATATATCACGGCTGTTTCACTCAATATAAAAGCGAGCTTGGCGTCACAATTATTTTTGTGTTTATCAAAAAAAAAAGTTTAGAAATGCACTAACTTTAAAATAAAAGTGTTTTTTTCCTATAAGCGCTTTCATCTTCAAATAAAAAAAATATAAAAGACCTATCTTTTTTTTTAAAATAAATATTTACATTAAACGGAATAAAAATATTAATGTTTAAATATTGCTAATGATTTGGGATCACTTTTCTGTTTTTTGTGGCTTTTACAGAAAACCTGTCTTGGGTCAACTAATATTTCATAACATTAAATTATATATATATATATATATATATATATATTAAAATATTATAATATATAATATAATATATATATATATATATTTAACATTTAATATATTTAATATATTTATATATTTAACATTTAACTTGTTAAATAGTTTAGAGAGAATTGAAGAAAGTTCTGGAGAACAATTCTGCAAGACTGTGACAGGAATGTTGTCTGGACCACAAGCTGTAGACGAGTTTAATTGAGATATGACTTTAGCAACAGAAGCCGGAGTGATTTGAATGTCTAACAATGGGTCAACCTATTTGACTGGAATGGAAGGAAGAGAATGTTCATAAGATTCAAGAGTGGAATTAAAAGAAAAGTTCTTTGCAAATAGTTCTGCCTTATCCTTGGGAGAGGTAATAAGATTAGTCCCATGAATGAGAGATGGAATGTTAGATCTACCCTTGTTAACAATGCTGTTGAAAATTTTCCAAAAGTCTTTAGAGCCTAACTTCTGCGATAAGATGCGAGATTTAGTGAACTGAGAATAATGGATTTTAGCATCAGAAAGCACCTTTTTACATCGATTTCTTGCAATAATAAATAGCTGTTTGTTCTCAAGAGAGTTGTTCTTTTGAAAAAGATGAAAAAAATGATTACGATTGGATATAGCAGCCGCACAAGAAGGAGAAAACCATGGAGTAGAATGAGGCTTGACTTGAAACCGACGAGAAGGAATAAAATCTTCCATTCCAGCCTGAAACCAGGAGGTTACGTAGAAGGAGCATTTGTCAGCTGAGAGAAAAAAAACATCAGCCCAAGGACCATCACAAAGAAAATCATGAAAGGAATCCCAGTCAGCTTTAGGGTAGTAGTAGGTGGTGCGATGATAAGGTGAGCCCAAAAAAAAAGTACGAGAAGAAAGATTTATAGAGATCATTGCATGGTCAGAACCACCTAAGGGAGAAAAGGGAGAAACTGAACATAAGCTAGGGTCAGAGACAAGACATAAGTCAAGGAGTGAAGGTAAATGATTAGGGTTGTCAGGAAAACGAGTCACAAAGTTAACTATCTGAGTAAGAGATTGAGAAACGCAGAAGTTAAAGGCTTTAGTGCCAGCAGGATCAGTGGTGTTAGAGCCAACCTATTCAGTGTGATGGGCATTAAAATTACCAACAACAACAATATTGGCAGAGGGGTAAAGAGAGAGGGCATGGTCAATTTGATCAGAGATAACATCTAAAAGAGTGCAATCATGGGAAGAAGGAGAACGATAAAGAACAAAGAGAAAGGTGATAGAGTGAAGAGGTGCTAGGCAAAAGCACATAAAAGAATGGTCAAAGGATTCGAACCTGATTTCACGACAAATAGGGGAATTAATGCGTATGTATACCCCTAAACCTAGCATGTGACTATTGGAGTCTTTACGAATCAAAGGATAGTACCCATCAACACTGACATCTGAAGAAGGAATTGCAGAACTTAAATTTGTTTCACTGAGTGCAAGCAAGTCTGGTGAAATTTGCAAGAGGTAAGACTCAACTGATGGAAAGTTGCTTCGTACACCGCGAATATTTGTAAAAGATATATTCAAATATTTAGGTGGTGGGGATGGTTTTTTAGGTTTTAAATTTTTGGTTACTTTGGTCATGATTTGGGTTTATTGAGAACTAGACTCATTCATAGATAGAGCACAGCCTCCTAATCAATGAGCTATGCAGTTGTCTCAGTCCTGTTAATCAACCCTAAGCCGTGACATAGGGCTCCTTATGTGGCCTTGACAATGCACACCAAAAGCATTAACAGGGACACCATCCATGCGCAACATGGCACTGTTAATACTCTGATATTTTGCAGCTGTTAATGGAATCAGCCTCTCTGAGAGCTACCACAGAGTTCGGGAAACCTTACTACCAGCCGGCCTCAGAACCATTAAACTGAGTTTTAGAGCTGTACCCTCATATGGAGATAACAGGAAGAGTTGCATAGCCATTATCAAGGAGGCATAAGCAAAAATCTATGAGTAGAGTCAAGGAGATCCAGCATTCATCATCCTAGACAGGAAACAATGTAATACAGGTTACATCTACGCCAGCCTAATAGATGAAGAAGGGGTTCGAGGCTGGTTAGCAGATTTTTTCTGCTTACCCCTAAAGTCTTTGCCTAAGAGGCCTTCTACAAGACAGTAGCAGGATGCAGTTAACATCTGCCCAAGATGAGTATTTTTATCGAGACACCATCTCTAGCCTTTACTCAATCAAGAGCCCCAAGGCAGGGGATGTTTAGCTGGATGCAGTTAACATCTGCCCAAGATGAGTGTTTTTATCAAGACACCATCTCTAGCCTTTACTCAACCAAGAGCCCCAAGGCAGGGGAATTTTTAGTCGGAATTTATTTCTCCTAGCCTTTGCATAAGAAGAGCACACTCTGCAAGGCAGCAGAGCATTTGGCAGGTGGTACTGGGTTACGTGATACCAGTAGCAAGATTGATCTCAATTATCCTGACCTGACCTGGAGTAGTTAAAAGGAGTTACTTCCCGCAACAGTACTTTGAGAAAACCAGGCATGACATTTTGGAAGTGCATTAGGAAAAACACTGCATCTAACAAAATACAGGAGTCTAAGGTGAGTGTAGGTTTTGTAGTTGGAGTAAGTAGTTAGTTACTGAGCTCACGCTGCATTAGAGTATAAACAGAACACAAACATACATAAAAAACATAAAGTAACTTACGGGTGAGCTAACACCGCGCCAGAGGTTCAGACAGAACACAAACATACATAAAAAAAACATAAAAAACATAAAAATAAACATAAAGTAACTTACGGGTGAGCGAACACTGCACCAGAGGTTCAGACAGAACACAGACATACATAAAGAACATAAAATAACTTACGGGTGAGCAAACACCGCGCCAGAGGTTCAGACAGAACACAAACATACATAAAACGTAGATTACAGGTGAGCTAATACAGTAACTAAGGCACCTCCAACTATATGAAAAAAAAAAAAAAAAATTACTATAGGCATGACTGATATAAGATAGTACTGATGACAGGAAGAACACTCCTTCCAGCCTTTGCTTAGATAGCAAATCCTGCAAGGCAGCAGAACATGGAACAGGTTGCACTGGGTTACATGTTACCAGTAGCAGGATGATCATGAAGGCCATACTCCTGACCTGACCTAGAGAATTGCCATTAAAAAGCAAATTGATTGGAATAAACATAAAATATTTCATTTTGCATAACTTAGGGGGGGGGGGGGAGGGAATTGCCATTCAAAAGCATAACTTTAAAAAATTATTTACCTCAAAGTTTTTTAGCCATTGATAAGTCAAATTACTTCCAGTAGCAGAAATTTCCAAATTCAAGTTATCACCCTGACTCAGTCGCGCATTTTTGTGAGACAGATTTTCAAGAATATTAGGTCCATTATCAACACAAGTTGTTGAAAGGGTATCAAATCCTGAAACAATTTTTTCTTTATTAGGCAAATTTTGTACATACAAGTGTATATATATATATATATATATATATATATATATATATATATATATATATATATATATATATATATATATATAAATATATATATATATATATATATATATATATATATATATATATATATATATATATATATATATACATATATATATATATATATATATATATATATATATATATATATATATATATATATACATATATATAACTTTAAAAGTAGTACTTTATATATATATATATATATATATATGTGTATATATATATATATATATATATATATATATATATATATATATATATATATATATATATATATATATAATATAAATAATATATATATATA